>OY986042.1:3104289-3733664 GCA_963920215.1 Nineta flava
TAAAGGCAATTACTTGGCTCGCTCGCGTTACAAAATATTTGATCTCATTTGCACCTACAAAAATTCTTTTTGAGGGGAACTTGAAGAGCCGCATTTGACCCTTCAAAGAGCCGCGGTGTTCCGACCCCTAGTCTACACTATGGGGTATACGAAAAAAACTATCACCCTCACTGTGTACATAGACAAGAATGGCTGCCCTAAAAAGTACAAAAATTAGAAAAATCAACTTAAATTGAATCATAACTCAACCAAATTTCAGGTAGAGAGATGGAGCTTACATATAACCGATTATTAATTACATTGAACCTATGGTAATATTTTTATTTTTAGAATTTTGTTTTATATCCCATGGTCAGTCGTTCCGTTCACATCTGACACGCTTCAAGTCAGACAATAATTAATATTTTGAATTCTGGCTATAAACATAGTTTTATATAATACTGTAAACGTTATTATGGTTATGTTGCTAATTTCAGTGTATTTTGCAGACATATGATATGGGTATCAAGTACAGGATGCGTAATACCAAAAATGAAATGCATAGTATTTAGGTTCACATAGCTTTACGAAATGAAAATCTAGCGACCCTAATAAATATTTAATAATTTCTTTTTAATTCAATGCCCACTTTTAAGAACTAGTACCTTTCATTGAGGGAAATAAAATAATTTTTATTTCGCGGTATATACATACAAACCAATTTATAACTTTACACAAAGTTAATTAGTAAGCATTCACACGCATGCGCCTTCATTGGTACGATAATATCACAGGCAACACAAATACATGGCAATAAATACGTAAACATATGGTATATCTATTACGGGCTCAACCGTTATAAACGCACTATTAGTCTCGAAGTTATTAGCGATTGAAATCTTATAGTACTTCGTCGCACAAGAAATTTCGACCGACAACCAGTGTAACAAGCGGATAGACGTTTTCACATCAAAAGAAAAAGTGGGTACGATCGTGGGACCCCCGTCAGGAACGAAGTTCCTTACGCTTTTTCTTCAACTTCGTCTATAATTCGAAATAAATTCTTTAAACTATTATTATTCACGTCTAACCTCCTAACCAAATAAACTCATTAAATTAAAATGCGTGTGCAGCACCGTACACGTGATAGAAGTGAAACTTCTTAAAAATAGCCAAAATACCACGATATATAACGATTTATAGTGTTCTAGTATAATTTATAGTGTTTCTATGGAAATGACAATCAAAATTGACATTTCAAAATTGAAACAAAATTTTAATAAAATAATTTTCTGGTTATTTTTTAATAGTATAGTTTCTGTGGAAAAGACTTTTTATTATACACATTTTGTTACGTGACGACACTAGTCACACCACTCGTAAGTCATGTTCAGGAACTTCGTTCAAAAAAAAACGCTTTTGTCGTACCATCCTGTACATCATTTTATAATTTAACTATAGATTTATGCTATACATTCTCATACCTCACTCACATCATATGAGGATCAAATTAAATTAATAATGATATTGAATTATTAAATAGCTGAAATATAAAATATATTGTCATTAATTCAGTTATATACATATATATATATATATATATATATATATATATATATATATATATATATATATATAAATAATTAATCTATGTTGGCTAGCAGCAGCAGCATAGTCGATCAAAATTTATACTATGAATATTTTAATAGTTCTTCTGCTCTGCTGTTATGTTCAAATATTTTCATTAAAATTTTGGGTATGAAAATAATTTGAAAATAGGGTGGTTATCAATTTTATGTGTATATTGTGGAAAATTTTGTTTATTAATCATAATAAAATTATAGACACAGAGTTCATTCTGTGAAATATTTTCAAAATAATATCGTTAATATAATGAAAATGTATGATGGAAAAAAAATACACCCTCCATTATAAATAGGGTAGGAGAGAGATACCCTAAAATAAATTTTTGTTTTTCTACTATATATACTTATGTTTTATTTTACGAATTTTATTTCTTTACGCAAATATAACTGCATTTTCAATCTCGATTTTAATCGATTAAATTTAAATAGAAAAATACAATTTTCTTAGTCTGGTGGATGGTAATAATATAATTTTATATATATATATATATATATATATATATATATATATATATATATATATATATATATATATATACACTCCCGTTCACAAAAAATGAACAGACCTGAACCGAATCACTCTCTGATAATTTTTATTATTCTTGTAGTAACAGATACAACATTTTATTTAATTTTTATACATAAGAGTAAGATATAACATATAGTTTTTAAATACTCATTTTGTTACTGACACCGTATATACAAATAAGAAATATAAATTTAGTTTATACTTCCATTTCTTTTTTATACACTTAAAAAATATACTACTTATCTTTGTTTATAAATAAATAAAATTATAAATTATACAGAGAGTTACAAAAGTGAAGAGTTTTATGAAATGAAACATAATTAACATTTCAGTTATTTCTGTGCATTTTTTGTGAACGGGAGTGTATAATATCATATACAGTAACACTTAGACTATTTCAACTGGTTTCAACATTTATGAACGGGAGTGTACTATATACAATAGTGTATTAAGTTTAGTCCCGACATTGGAAAAATTCATCGCAGGCACAAATTTTTGGTATAGGTGTTTATAAAATGACCTAAAAGTCTGTTTGGCCTGTCAGCCGGAAAACTAAAAAAGAAATAGGCTTAATGGGCTGAAATATTATGTGTGTGTTCTGAAAAGTAAGTTGAAGTTCGTAAATGGGCAACATCGGACCGTGAAAATTCCACCATGGATATTTCCCTTCTTGGAAACCGTAAAAGATGGAAAAAAATATAAAGAAATTATTGTTTAAAACATTTTCCATTTCGTATATTGATATGGAACTCAGTATATGCCGGATCTTGTACATAAAATCATGTATCCATTCTGACGAAGATCAGAAATAATCTCAAACTCAAAAAGATTCCTTTAGCACAATTTTTGTTGAATTGAAACAATATTTTACCAAGTCAGTTTCAATTTGATTATCACTTTGTCCGAAGGTATTTTTTTGGAACTTGATGACGTGAATTGTGGCCGCCTCTCAGCCGAAATTCTAGAATGCCCTTTCAATTACAAAAAAGTTAGGGACACTGCATTCAAATAGTTAAAAACTGCTATATATACATTTTGATTCAGCTGTATAGACTCAAGGTCGTCAACATACAAATCGACATTTTTTTTCCATGGTTTTTACTCCGAACGTGAAATAAACTCGGTATTCTTACAAACTCGAGTTTGAATTTGTTACAATTAGAATTACATTATTACAATTGTTATTTTTATTATTATAAATTGAATAGCCCGAAGTCATAGCCAGAAAGTCAATATAAATAGTCTACGTGTTTTGATTATATACATTTTTACATAATGTTGTACCAAACTTGTATTTAAAGCTTAACTTTTTCTTAGAAATAATTTTGTTATCCTTCAGACAGACAGATTTATAAATAGTAGTAGTTAGTTGGAAGGTATTTTGATATTAAACATTCTCACATAATTTTAATTAAATTTATTTTGAAGTCTTGGGTGATACCAAGAAATATTTTTGTTATGATTCCAGCAGCTTTTCAAATACAGATGGCACAAACTATCTGGAAATATTCCACTATGTATTGTTAATTTCTTACAAAGAGAAATTCATTCAAACACATGGAACCTGAAATCGAATGAAAATAAGATGACAATATTGGAATTTATGTAGGTTAGATTTAATGTATTCTACACGGATAGAAGAAATTTCTTGCTTCAAGAATATATATCTTCTTCAAGAATATATAAACCCTTGTTTTCGTTCAAGGCTACGCAGTCGAACCTAAAACATGTAATTAAAATTTTTTTAACGTCGACTTCTACCTAAAAGAGTCTTTCTTGGCCAAATAATCTTGTGATTCTTTTGTCAAGAAACTGAATTTTTCTAATAAAAATAAATAAAAAACTCAAGAAGAGAAAGTTTATGCAGCTTCTTTAACTGAAGTATATATAAGTGAAATATATTTAACTGAAGTATATCATTACTTCTTTAAAAAGTTTCATTTGTTTGGATTAAACAAATGTTTATTTTGGTCCGAAATTTTAGCATTTTGGTTCAAAGAAATCATTGTTTCAGCTTATGAACTTCGAGATTCTTGAGTCAAGAGTCAGTTA
Organism: Nineta flava; assembly: GCA_963920215.1. Classification (NCBI taxonomy): domain Eukaryota; kingdom Metazoa; phylum Arthropoda; class Insecta; order Neuroptera; family Chrysopidae; genus Nineta; species Nineta flava. Next base: position 3,108,496 of record OY986042.1, read on the forward strand.
TATATTATCTTCCTTATATATGAGAGTCTTGGTTTAGTAAAATTTTTCTTACTGCAAGGAATTACATCTATCACAGTGTAGGTATTTGCTGCATTTTTCCCAATCCGCCCTGTATATATTATTATAATATTTGAGGTTATATGAAAATTAAAACCGTTGGGAATATAGAAAAAAGATTTAAAATGTACATTTGCATATAATAAATGTGAATCGTTCTGATATAAAACAAAAGATTAAACACTGTGTCCTATATCGAGTTATGGCTGATCAACGATATCAACGAAAAAAATTGTTTGTTTCAATGAAATACAACAATTTTCAGGGCAATATCCTATGGCTATTGAAAAAGCTTATTTGAATAAAAATAAATTAAGGCGATAAGGGTATTGTTCTAGTATTTTTATTTTTAGTTATATTCCCCTGAGGGCTATGGAATTCGAATAAAAATATTTATAATAAAATATTTTATCTCTATATAATAGAAACTGCAAGAACGTATGTCGTATAGTAGATATGAGGGGGTCAATAAAGGGATATTGGATTTTCATCAGGACTTTATGGTTTCAGATCTAGTTATGTCATAAATACCATATTTGGCCATTGATTAACGTGAACAAAGAGGTATTGTTTCTTCACTTGCGTACTAACCCAATCAAACACAACGTATTTTTCTTGCTTGAAAAAATATGCCCTAATTTGATCTCGTCTAAATTAATCGGTATATATATCACTAAATAGAAGTGAATTTTCAATAATTATCGGCTTATATGATAAATTTATATGAATTATTCAATTCGAATTTTTAATTTGGTTATTATTATTAATACCCGGTTAGTATATATAATATAATCTAAATATTTACTTTTACGGTAACATATACAATAGTACATATTATAATTTTTTATTAAAGCTATTAAATTAATAGTAATGATCCATATAACTTTGTACGCATTAAAAATTTTCATTTCATTTACTTTTTTTTTATTGAATAATACATTTTAGAAAATAAAAAAACAAACACACACATAGACAAAACAAGTGGAAAATTTAATCGAAAATTATATTACATTTATTTACTTTTATAAATTGTACTTAGGGCTATAACCGTTTACGCTTTCTTTATTCAAATGAGAGTAGTCGATTATTCTATATAGGACTCGCATGAACAAATTGCGTCAAAAGTCGTGCTATCATTTCAAAATTTTATTAAGTGATTTGTGCCTTATTTATTCGGTTTTCGAAAGAATGTTTCGGATAAAAGTTGTTCATTAAAACTATTCTAACAACTTTTATTCGAAACATTTTTCTGAATTCGGAATAAATAAAGCACAAATCAATTATAAATCTTTAAAATGATAAGCTCGACTTTAAACAAATTTTGTTACACATCTTTTCAACATTTTTGGGCTATAGATTTATATTAATGTATATATTGTACGATGGAATATTGGAATAAATATTCCATTGGAAAAGTCCAAGCGAATAAAATTTGAAATGTAATAACTACTAGTATAATCCATATAATTTTGCATCCCGTACTCTATCCTGCTAAGGATAGATTTTTTTTTAAAAGTTACATTCTCCAGTGTTCAAGCTATTTCATAACAAATTTCGTCATAATTTGTTTAGCCTTAAATAGTTTTCGTTTAGACGTGAAATACCGACAGACAGACAGACTTTCGCATTTATAATATAAGTACGAAACACGTATTGATAAAAAACTCAGTATATACAGCATATTTTAACAAATAACTCTGCTAAATAAGAACGTAGAATGTTTAGAGTAAAAAAATGAATACAATTTGATTTAAATTTTTCATCGATTATTCTGTTTTATTACAAAATATTGATTAACATTTATAGAAAGAATAATGAACGTAAGAACAAATATGTAAAAGACACAAATTAGTTCATTAGAATTTTATTATGACGTCAAATATATCCAAAAATAAAACATTTTAATTGTCTGTATTATTCTTTTTCACAATTTCATTCTTTTTTACAAATTTAATTTCATGCTTGTTCGGACACAATTAGTACAAAAAAATAATTTTTTATTAAATTTACACAACCGTGTTGTTATGCTTTTTTTTTCAATATATTTTTTTTTATATTATGCAACAAAGTTTAATTAAAGCTTACACTTACCAGTTCATCATGTAAAGAAAAAAGACAAGGGTAATAAATTCAATCAAATATTTTACTTAAGAAATGAAATAACTAACTGATATAATTGTTTAAAACCCTATATATAATAAGTTCATTATCAGTGTGTGTAGACTGATTATTTTATTTGATCATTTATGAGAATGAATATTGAATACAGATTGTATATATTAGCGTCACTCGTTAAAAATTGTAATTGTAAGGACCTTATCACTGATTTTTCAAGACTGAGTCTTTATAAGCAAAATATCTGTGAAAAAAACTGAAATTGCATGTCAATGCATTGAAATTGCATGCGTGATTCATTTCCCTGCAGGTCCATTTTCCAAAAACTTGGAAACACCTATTTTATGGTGTATGTCTGAAATAAAAATATTCATGTCTCAAACAAAAAGGAAACTCATTTTACCCTCTTAAGAGTTAATTTTCTATAAACGCGTTTGTACATATTACATTGCTTATTATTAATAGCCTAAATACCATTCTACCATGGTATTCATGTATCTAACTTGAAAAAAAAAACGGGAGACGGGGGTTAAAATCGTAACATATAAATATCTGTTTTTTTCGGACTCAATTATTCCGATTTTATTTTATGGAAATATAATTGAAGGATTGAAGGATTATTAGAACATGATCACCAAAATTTTTTTTTTAGATTCATTAATTTATTATCTCACTGGATATAATTTACCATAAAATTTAGTCCTAAGGTATTATTACTTGAACATAATAATATCTTCAATAGAATTAAGGATGTATATGTTTGGTGGAAAAAAAAATCCATAAAAATTTAATAATATACTGTGGATACATTCTCTATACTGAATTGAACAGAATATTATAGAGATAGATTATAATGGTATTATATTATTTACTGAGATGCCAACCATCAGACGAATGTAATTTCTAATCGATTAAATCACCAACAAAGTATAAATAATTGGAAAACACTTTATATAATAGTGAATGAAAATATTCGTATTTTACCAGATGTTGCAGGCCGATGTTCTTATCATAGTTTTATTTATACACTTTTATTAGCTTGACCTGTATCAACTATGTAAGTAAGCAACTCAATTATACTTCTTCTAATTGTCCAACTGACTTACCTAAGTGGGAAGTATGTCTTGGGAAATTGGCTTCGGTGAGGGACTTGTAGCGCACTACCCAAGCCATTGCCGAGAAAAGCTCTTTAAGTCCTTAAAGTTTTCAGCGGAATTTTGCATACACAATTTTGGATAAAATACAGGTAAAGTCGTAGCAGTAGCGATTTTGAATTTTAGATAAAGGCTTTAAAAGTTTTCTCCAAAGTTTGTATGAGCGCTATTGATTGTAAAAATTTGTTTAAGATTTAAAAAGTCTGCCTGGTTATCGGTTAACACGATATACGTTGTCTTAAATATTTTTCAACATTTTTACTTAGAATTATGTGTTGAGGTCCTAGAAATTATTTCAATAATTTTCAACACAATAAAGTATTCATAAAGACGTTCTTACAATCTGATGTCACAGATGAGTCATCGATCATTTCTGAAACATTTTGTATAAGGAGGATAAAGTTTTCCCAGAGCTCCATACCCTATTACTCCCTCCATACCCAGATAATAGTATCCAAATAATGTGGATGATGCACAATAAGTATAAAAGAAGTAATATAACACACAAAATAACATATTGGTATTGTGTCTATGTATATATATATATATATATATATATATATATATATATATATATATATATATATATATATATATATATATATATACCGTATCATACGAGTTCGATCTGATTGGATGAGCTCTTGATCCACTATATGAATTTCCACTATAACGTTGTTCATATCAACTATTTTGTATAGAAACGATGAATTCGTTCGAATATATCTCATCTGTACCACGGGCTTTTTTCACTCACTGCTATAACAACATCAGTGAACAAACATCGACAAGTAGCATCAGTATGTACTATTTGAGTTACATACTTAAGCTGTGACAAACCTACATACTTTGGTGGGATTCAAATAGGGTTGGAGAACAACCGAGATGACGACATTACTTGTACCGTGGCATGCACTATCAGGCTCCTTTCAGACTAGTCCACGTACTCGTTAAGCCAATATTAAACTAGAAGTAGGACAGCCAATACCGGTAATTTCGACCATTCCGAGAAATAATCACCTGATGCCAATTGTTTTTAATTTTATTCGCAATCGAGTATGTAACAAAAGAAGCGACCATTCTTTCGTTCCAGGGCAAGTTCTCATTTACCCAAAAACATATTACCAAAGTATGCGGGCAAATATGATCTTAGTTGGGACTGGACGATTCAAACTGATACATTTTCTCGTTCAAAACCGCATGTTTTCTTCGGAGGAGTAAAATATAAATCCAGTTCATGTGGTCGTGTTGACAAATACGCTCTGGAACTGACCGGTTACAAGATCGATTGCCAACCTTAAATACGTTTTTTTTTTTAAATTCTACATTCGATTTGTGCTGAATTCATTGTTTTTTTCTAGGGCAAGTTCTCATTTATATAGAAAGATATTACCTAAGTATGTCAGGCAAATATGATCTTAATTTGGACTGGACGAGTTAAACTGATACCTTTTCTCTTTCACAACCGCATCTTATCTTCGTAGGAGTAAACTCCAAAGGAACCATCTTGAAAAATGCACTCTGGAACTGGCCGGTTGCAAGTTCGATTCCCAATCTTAAATGCCTTTTTTTTTTTTAAATTTAATATTTAATTTGTGCCGAATCCATTCGGTTTTAGAAAAAAAGTTTCGAGCAAAAGAAATGGTTATTAGTATCTTTATAATGAACAACATTTTAATGTAAACTAAATAACTTCGACACAAATCGGTCGGTAAAAAAAAGAAGCCACTTTGGCTGTCAATAATAACCAACAAAAAATAAACATAACTATCGAATGTCAATCGTAGTGCTCACATTAGACGGAGCTTTATACTAATACAATACTCGTGAATAATATACCAATCTGTTTTTTCCTCTAACATAGAGAAGTGGATATAAAACACAACATAACCAACCAACATGATAGTAGCAGAAACGGAACGATTATCTTTGCCTACAGCTGTCTCTCGATATCGTTCTTACTTTTATATAGGTGGTCCACTAAAGCTCAAATAAATTTTTGCTCATACAATATTATTTTTCAAAATCTCTAGTATTTGTTCAATTTAACAACTATAGTGGATTTTCATAATTTCCTTAGATAGAGATAGATAGGTATGTCTATGGGGTAGATAGATAGATAGATACATCTTGGGGTCTAAAAAGTATTGCACCGATCCATTGTGCTCTCCCTTCTACTTCAGCCCGACGAGATTCCCTTCTCCCATACGTTGGTAATAGCCAAGAGCTTGCTTAACAGGTCTTTCTGAAGGTTCATATATTCGGGGTGAGATGCACCAAATATCCTGTATCTGCTGTAACCCAGAGGTTCGCAGTCGAAGATAATGTGGCTGGACGTTTCCTCCTGCTCGCCAGACAATCTGCCCACAATGGACCCGTTATGGAGTCCCATTGTGTAGAGATTCAGCCTCAGCGCATCGGTAGACAGCCTCTTGGTTGCACTCTGAAGCAATTTTTCCCGAGCTCCTATCGCGGTACTTTTACCCATTGATCACGTATTTGACCACTCGTTGATCACCTGTTTACATGCGGTCCTGGAATTCCTAAAATAGGCTCTGGGCCTATGAAGGTTAATTGGGGTATATAAACATATTGCATTTCAACCATATGGCCCATTATGCTCCACCTTCTACTTCAGTCTGACAACATTCGCTTCCTATATTTTGACAATAGCCAGGAACTTGCTTATCAGGTTTTCCTGAAGGTACATATATTCGGGGTGAGATGCACCGAATATGTTGTATCTGCTGTAACCGAGAAATTCGCAATAAAAGATTATGTGGGTGGATGATTCCTCCTCTTCGCCCCACAGACTGCTCATAATAGATCCGTTTTGGAGTCCTATTATGTGCAGTTGCTTTCGTAGGTGATAATGCCCGGTGATTGCCAAATAAGTCATTTGCTTACAAAATATACAAAAATTGGATTAAAAAAATACAAAATATACACTACAAGGCCACAAATTTGCAACGAGTAACATGCCCTCTTGAGGATACCTTACGATTAACTAATTCATACTGGTGATGACTACCTTGTAGTCGAAATATGTATTTATAAAATACAAATAATTGATCTCTAAAGAATTGAACTTCTCGCAGTTCATTTCAAGAAATATTCGTTTTGGATTTATTCGTTTGCTTTTTGGAGAGATCATCCTATAGAAATGGGTCGTTGTATAACATATATACAACAACTTTGTATAGAGTAGAGTCAATATTAGTGGTCGTTCAATATCTTTTAGTTGATCAAAAGTATGGAAAAATATCTGTATGTATGCAAGATGTGTTTTTTCGCTTTTATTTTATCTACTTATATTTCTTTCTGTCCGATATTACTTGTACATTGTTAGCCCTTTCATGTAAAACTAATACAGTCCAACCAAAGACATGAAATACTCGTTAAACAAGAGAATGACCCTGCAAGACTTCCATATATACACACAACCACACACACGTATACATATATATGTATATATTAAATTTCAAAAATTTTTCAAAACTCTACTATAATAACTGTACTGGATTTGAAACGCATAAGATTGACTCGCTCTACGTTAGTGGTGGGGAGAGCTCGTTCCCCTAACGTTTCTTTGCTGCCGCTGCGTTAATTCCCCACCATTTCTTATTCCGTTAACGCGCTTCTCTAATTGGTCAGGTGCAAAAATTTCCAAGGACTTTTCATCTTAGAATTTCATCTCTTATCCACCCTTTTAAAAAACTCCATTGTTTTTGACTCATCCTGTATATATATATGTATATATATATGTATATATATGTATATATATGTATATATATGTATATATATGTATATATATGTATATATATGTATATATATGTATATATATGTATATATATGTATATATATGTATATATATGTATATATATATATATATATATATATATATATATATATATATATATATAGGGTGTTAAAAAAACTGTTAAATGTTAAAAAAACTTTTTTTTTCTAATATCTCAAAAACTACTTGACTGATTTCAAGAAATCTTCAAGTCTGGTTATTTGAAAAATTGCATGCTCCAGAAATTTTCCAAAAAAATTTTCCAAAAATCCCCTTCCAAGTATGAAGGGGATTTTCCAAAGCATGAAGCTTGTCTGCTGTGAAATCTGCAATCCTCGTTTGGAAACTTGCATGCTTCCAAAGATTTTCCAAAACACGAAGTATGAATATTTTGTATAAAATATCAGTAAAGGTGGAATTTTAGTAGCTACACTGACGTTGAGGGAATAACTTCACGCAAGTTTGAATATCATCAAACATAAAAGATGGGAACAAAGATCATCTATTATTATTTTTTCTTTATTTATTTTTTGTATGTAATTATGGGAAAAAAATATTATTTAATGGAATTTCTTTTTCTGGTTTTTATGTTATTTCGTATAATTATATTCTTTTTTTGTCGGAAATAATAATACATTTCTCTATTGCTTCTTTTTTTCTGTTTTCATTTTTGTATTTTATGCAAAAATAATTATTGATGATGAAAATTACATGATATAAAAATATATAGTAATAATATTGAAAACATAATAAGCCGTTAATTGAATTCTGGAGGTGATTAAGGATGCTGGTTCACTTTGTCAAAATTGTTTCAAATCAATGAAATATTAATTAACATACAGAAAAAATTCTTGAAGCAATAAAATTTCCCATCTATCGAAAATCGAACCACGGACCTCTTATATACGCAACAAGCACCTTCCCGCCTTCGAGCACAGACGTTAAAATGGCTGGACGAATAATTAATTCACCTCATACAAATTTAATTTTGTTAATCATATATTAGCGAATTCTCGAAGAAAATTTAGCTTTTGGTTTTGTACCGATGAAGGAATTTTGGAAAAACTTTTCTACTGAATCTAGGAAATTTTGTATTGAATAGATCGTTATTTGACGAAAATCCATTATAATTAATAAAATAAATAAAATAAATATTTGAGATTTTTGTAACTATAATTTTATTTTGACTATAGTTTCGAAACACAATTTCTTCATCAGAAAATATTCAATAATGAATAAATCTTGAAATTCAACTACTTAACGACGTTCAATGAAGCTGAACTTTTATATAAAGTCATAATGAAGTTAAAAAATTCCAAAGAAATTTGTAATAAAAAGCGCCAAAAGCTTTTACAATTACCTACTTCATTCGCTACACGTACACTTCCATTCATAAAAATTGAACCAGATGTGAAACATTCTAAATGTTATTGTATGTAATATTATACATATATTTAGTAATATATATGCTGAGAATGTGCTGACTACTGGTTCAATTTTTATGAACACTAGTGTACAATTAGAGTATACGAGACACTCTAAGAGAAAATTAAGATACTGAACCAGTCAAACGTAGTTTACAAAATTCCTTACGAATATTACAAATTTTTATTACGTAGGTCATACCAATAGACTAATTCGGTCATTTTATGAACACATACTCTAAAGATATTTTTATGCGATCAATATTTCTATCCGTTCCACAGTCGGAACTAAACTTAATATACCCGGGTATATATAATACATATTGGGTATAGAAAATTCGTTCGATACGATTGTAAAAAATTGATAATTTTTTGCTATTTATTGCGTTACCTATTTCAAGTAATTTTTTTTCAATATAGCGACATAAAACATATTTATTTTAATATAATGTATAAAAAAACATATCTTATTTAAAATAAATAAATCGTCTGGTAGTTATATGTTTTGTTCGATAATATTTTATACAACGATACACATCTTAAGCGAATAGTTCAAGCATGAAAAAAAAACGTGAGATGTACATTCTTTTTTTTTTACATATAATACACATATTTCGTTACATATAACATATATTATTATTAATGACTTGGCAACGGTTTACATATAAATGATAACAATATGTTACATATTGTGTATAAACGGTATAACAATTTTATATCGTGTTATAATTTTATTTGGATACTCGGAAAACTTTCAAGCAAATGAATTACAAAAGAGTTTATTATTATTTTCATGGGCATTCTTTGTAATCAGAAATGTCTTTCACTTCTAAGAAAGTTGAAAAACATTTTAAAAATTTCATTGTTAAATTTGTATATATTTATAATATATAAAAAAGTGTATTATACGTTTAATCCGAACTTTGTAACGCTTAGAAATATGAGAAAAAATATCGGTATAGAGGTTCATAAAATGATTTTATCATCCATATCCGTATGGTTGTCTGTCAAAACGATAACTTCAAGACTACTTATAAGTCAATCAGTCAAGTATTATCTCGCTACGAGTGAAAATATTTAAAACCGAAAAGTTTAAACAAAATGATCGGTCAAGAACATTTCTTGCTTGCATATTAAGTGTTCTGTAAAAGAAAATTATTAATATTCAATTCAGCATAATTTTTGGACCTTTTTAAATTAAACTCTTTATAACAATAATTGGATATCGATAAAGCTTCTTTCTAATTGACACCTCACACATTTTTTTTCTTTCAACTTAAACGTTCGTTTCAACTTAAACAAAACTAACACCTTAACTAATGAATTCTCAATTCTGATACACTGAACGAAATGTTGGGGGAAATCTATTTCGAAGCTTTTGTCAAAGAAAAATGTTAAAGAAAATCAAACACCAAAAAAAAAATGAAATTTTTTGAATTGATACATTAAAATTAATGGACACCCCACAAAATAATCTTGAAGATCTTGAGTTTTATTTATTTATTTCCCCTTTTCAACGTACAAACTTCATCTCTTACTAACAAATTTGCAATTCTGATAGTTTTCCCACATTTTTACACTAAACATTTTCTGATTACAACAGTTTTTTATTATATAATTATATAATAATAATCTAAAAAAATGTTTTTGAGCGCACAGCATATGCTATGTTATTTTATGCACTCGAGTAATATTTATATGTTCATATACGCTCTCTTTTGTTTCAAAACAATATTTAGGGTGCTGTTATAAAAAAAAAATTATTTTATGGGGCTTTATTGTATAGACTATAGAGATCGTAAAGAATTCAGCTGATAAGTTTAATCTACGAGTACCACCGAAGTGGAGTTTGTTTATTTATGTGCAAATATTCCAGTTAATAATAATTTCTGGTCAAAAAGATATGATATTTCAAAATTGATTTTGTGTATGGAGGGAGTATTGCACAGTATTCTATAAGTATTAACGCAATAGCTTTAATTTTTTCTTCTATTCATTGCATTATGTTTTAAGTCGCATGGTAAGTCTATATTTTCGAGTCCAGTTGTGGATTTCCCTAAATGGTATCCAATTTTTGTATTTCCATCAGAATTGCATATGTTTGCGAACTTTCAAATCGATATAGCAGACCAAAGAGGTTGTAGAACGACTTGCAAAATTCATTTATATCCATTTTCAGATGCTAAAGAGAGTTTTATAAAACGGATTTTGTTTCTCCAAAAATGAACCCAATTAATTTAGTATTCGTCAAACTGAAGCAACTTGACTTTTCATTACAATTAATTTTTATTTACGAAGAAAGTTATAAGAGAAAGGTTGTTAAAGGTTGTTAGAGAAAGGTTGTACACATAATAAAAAACACTTTTAAGTGAATGGGCGTTTTTATTATTTAATAAATACCTTTTACCCAGTAATATACAGTCACCCTACTATATAACAGGAAATGGCAATAAACAATTACAATTATATCATGTCATTTAGTTTTATCAGTTGAAGGTACAACGGACAACAAAAATGTGAGAGGGACCAAATTTTCGCATACAAAAGTATTGATATTCCAGAAAAACCAAAAATATTCGCATCAGTAGTGAAATCTATGTAAGAACCAAGTTTTTTTTTAAAAAGTGAGAAAATGATTGGTATATATTTATTGGGTTAATACATACCAGGGGTTTCTCAGGCAAGAAAAACTTTGATATTTGACAGGCTTAGGTTAGGACAAGAATCTGACAAGCATCCATTGCCATCGTTTTATGAGAAATAGTAATTTCGTTGTTAAAAATAAGATCACCTCTTAACTAATAAAAACAAAGCCCGAAATTTCCTTACATTCTGATATTTCAACCTTCAAACCGTTCAATGAACTCGTTATCTAAATAAAATAATTCGTACTTGTTTTTTAGGTGACTTTAATGATAATAAATTTAATGATACAATTTTTTTTTGTCTGTTAAAATAATAACATTAATATTTTTAAATAAAATTTTAATTATAATTAAACAACTAAACAATGTAATTACATAATGAAACCAAAGTACATAATGTAATGTAATAATGTATGTGTAAACTCAAACATGATAATTTAATATCTATCTAAATAATATAATAACATTTATATTATAAATGAAAATTCAGATATGTGTGAAAATATGAGAAACTAATAATATTCTAACACAAATATTACATTTCTAATAGATGAAAATCATTGAAAAATCAACGCTACAATCATGCACTTTCTAACTGAACAGAGGAGTTTAATATGTATAAAAAAAAAGCTATAGGGTGGTATTGTTTCATTGGGATCATTATTACTTTTTTTTCCACAAAATACACAGATTCAAACTTAAATACTTCAGAAAATTCTTAAAGCAAATCAATACACGCACTCATTGATCACAAAAATTCATTGTATGGTGGTACTAAAGTAGTTGATAGAATAGGGGAATGTTAAATATCAGACCGGTAAATGTTTTTATGAACTCCTGAGTCCGCACGTGACTATTGTAGGGTTAATAACAACTCAATGGCCTTCAATACGTGTACGATTTAATATAATCAATTATACCGACGACTACATTACCATTATTATAACGTAATGTAATACATCGCAACATTGGCCTACATCGGATTGGATTATTATTATTATTTGCTTGGTCTATCTAATAAATATATGGCTGGTTATGTTGAATATAATATTATACTACATTGGCAAGGGGCTCAAGATAATGTGGTCATTAAAAAAAGGTCACATAAATTTTCTTGTAATTTTAATAATTTCCATATTATTTATATTGCAATTTATATGGATAATATCAATATCTGTAAACAAGGTAATACCTTTGACTAAAGATATTAAACATTGGAATATTTACAATCTATTCATACTATAAAAGAAAGACCTCCGCGTATGTCTGTTTATCAGCTAACTCCTTCTAAACCACACAACGGATTTTGAAATGGTTCTGACTATCATGTAGATCATTTTTTCCGGAAGGTTTATATAGTACATCTTAATTAAATCTTAATTGAGCCCGTGCGAAATCGGGCCGGGTCGCTAGTTGGTTTATAGAGGCCAGTATTTACTTTGCAATATTAATACATAATATTACAGTCTAAACCGGCTATATCGACATCGTTTACCACAACGGATCGGTTATTTCGACCTATAACAACAATAGATAAAGCGAAATATCACCTAAGGGCGTTCCCAAAGAGCTGTCGTGTTCAACTTAAAATTCCATTATATTAACTACAATAGATCAAATAAAATATAGTTGAGGTACAGTGTTACTTTTTGCTGCACTAACACTGTACCTCAACTATATTTTATTTGATCTATTGTAGTAAGATAACTAATACCGACCGCTTGTTTTTGTTATTTTTGTAGAAAGATATTTGTTATATCTTCAATTACTTATTCTTAGTTATTTAAAAGAATCGTAAGAAAATTACTATTGATATTTAATAAAACGTGACAACATTAATCGGGGTCAGTTTTATATGATAAACATACTAATTTTAATTGTCAATATTTATAAATTTAGTACCGTAAGAAACATTTTAAAAAAATTCTACGTGTGGAAGATACTTTTAACTACATATATTCAAAATTACATTAGAATCGTAAGAAAACTGATTTTTTTGGGAACGTCCTTAAAGCGACGAACCGTTTAATTGGCTATAACGACCAACCGTCATTTTTTTCAGTAAGCCTCTTGCGCACTCTGTGCCATTTCAACTGTCGGATATAGTGTCCAAGTTATGTGGTTCCTTCCAATATCGTTATATCTGGTTTCGACTGTATTTTTTTTAAATTTTTATAAAGATAACACGGTTTTTTAATACTAACAAAGTTAATTTTATCCGTGTACACAAAGTATTGAAACAATAAACGTTGTTCGTTATCAATTAAATTACATTCAATTGACAAACAAATTTGTAAATATTTGATTGATTGTGAGCCATATTGTTTTTTAGAACTATAAATTGTACATTTAAATAAAACATATTTATACGAATTGGACACCATATATCCGTCCGTCCGTGTACACTGAATTAATATCTCTGTTAATTAAATGTTCCAGTAATAATTTTACACTGAAACATTTAATATATAATATATGTTTAATGTGAAAATAAATTTGTTTGATCTATTTGAGAATATCCAATATCATCGCATGACAGAAATTTTATGTAATCAAAAATTAAATTCCACAAAACTATTGTGTCGTATAAATATTTGTTACTCATTATCTGTGTATTTACAAATTTTTTGTCGGAAAAATTATATATATATATATCGATGAATTGGAAGTTTATTTATTTAGCTTCACTTCTCTCGAACATTTCACCAAAAATCTTGAAAAATATAATTGGGAAGTCCATGGAAAATCCGTAGTTATACTACAGGAACTGTTTCGAAACTTGGAAAGGCCCTACACATGTTCATGTGCTACACTCGAGTCAAATGAGTACTATCTTTAATAGAATTTGTTTATATCAGTAATTCTACAACGATTTATTATAATTATAACCTTTTTGTATTTGTCCTAAATATTTTAAAAGTATTTATTGGAAAATATCAGTAAATGTAAATTAGAAATTGACTAGACTTTATTTGACAGATTCGACAATAAACTATGTTTTGTTATGACGTTCACGTGTATATGTGTATATGTATGTGTACATTTTTTTAACTGTGCACTGTCGCCAGTTTTATAAATATGGTGGCAAAAACAAACCTAACAAAACAGTTTTAATTTTATTAAATAATTAATTCAAACGTTATACGCAAATATATAAATTGCATATTTTAAAGCATATGTATGAACATTATTTATTATGGTGTCTACTTTAATCATATAGTTATTATAATTTTAAGAAAAAAATAATTATGTTCTCGTTATAAAACGCTGTGTTTGATTTTTAATCGATAATTACTCTTTGAAATGATCTTCAACAGATGTTTGAGGGAGGATAACTACTGAATTGAGCTATTCAATTCAGTAAAAATAAATTTTTATCTACTATCAAACCTGATGCATGAACGTCCTTAATAAAATAACTCGATAAAACAGTACCGGTCCAGACCTTTAGCAAGCAAGGTGCATGCCATTATTTTGTAAATCATGTGTAACAGCTTCCACAAATATAATTTCTCAAGATTAATCTCCACTACATATATATATATATATATATATATATATATATATATATATATATATATATATATATATATATATATATAACGTTAATTGATAATAGCACATGAACCGAGTGAACAGGAAATGTAGTAAATTTAGTTTGCATCTATGAGTATACATCAGAGGTGGGCAGGAGATGACTCGGCCAAGCTCTGAGTGAGAGGTAGGGAAGAGAGATAGAGTTAATACAGGGTAATCTACCAATTATTAATATTTTCTTTTTTTAATTAAAACATTTTCTGAAAAAAATATAATAATACCAAATCTTTTTTATGGTCACTATTATACAAAGTAAATAATACATACAATCATTCAATACATACTCTGGAATTTTGGGCTGGTAATTTGGGTCATAAAATGTACCTTTTTAGTATATATCATATTTGTGTATGAATAAAATAAAAATATATCAAAAATATATATAAATCTTTTGAACCTTTAAGTTTACCGCTGGACCATTGTAATAAAAGAGGGAAATTTTTGCAAAGGATAATTTAAATAGAAATATAGTTTTGGAAATTCCAAATAATTTGTCTAAATATTTCACTATTCATATCCGAGAACTAATAAAGCATTATTTACCTGATTTAATTATTTTTTCTTCGTATGGAGTATGCTCAGTATAGTGTCATGGGAATTTGATGAATTAAGTTAAATTTTACATAAAGTGGGAATTTGAGTTCTTCGAGTTAGTCTACTTTGAATTGAAAAAGTGAAAAGTACTTTTTGTAGTAGTGGAAATTATTTTTCGCATAATTTGTTTTTCAAAAAAAAAAAAATATTGACTATACTATAGACGATACTATATAATTATTGGGCAATAATCGGTAGGACAACCTGTATTGAAACATCGTTCCGTCTTGCTTCAAAACATACCTTCTTTACTTACTCTCACCCAGCTTATGGAGAGGCCGTAAGGCTCAGACGAGCTGTCTGTGCCCACCTCTGGTATACATAGTGAGGGGAGACGATGATAATAATGGTTATTGAGGGTAATGTTTGGCCACAATTCAATATGAAGTGGGTGACGTTAAAGTGTATTTTGAAGTAGATAATATGGTGAAATGTTGACATCAATATGTAATGTTTGTGTGTTTGTATTGATGGCAGCACTGTATTCTATTCTACTACTACTTTATATATATATATATTATATATGACAATATAATTTATATATATCATTGATGCCACCGATGGATGGCAGGGTTGGGGTTTGGTTGCAACGTTTGGCTGAACGAAGTTTTATTCATATAAAATTTATCTATAGCTGTTCTGTGCTCCTGTAGTAAATTGTAGTGCAATAATACTGTATTATTAGACACAAGCATAATATATGTTGAACGAGATAATAATATTGAAAGACTGACAATTTGCTTTTTTATTTTAACTCAGTTTATTCTCGATATTTATAGCCATAAGAATCGAATTATATGCCGTAAAAATATGGTGTTAATTCACACAATCTGTGTAAATGCATACACAAAATCTACGTCTTGGTTTTGGAGGCCAATAATTATTTGCATAAAATTTTAAGATATTTAAAATATGTTTAATTCGAACAATGATATTTTATTATTATTTTATTGCTGGATTGGAAGTTGTAATTGCTTAAAAATTTTTCATAGAATGGTATTTGGGGCGCTTTTGTTATTCTTAACAAAGTTGTAGTGGTATCGCTTCTTCATTAAATTATTATTATAATTCTGTTCATCATTTTTAGTTGTTGTATAACAACTATAACTTCCCCCTATTATCACGGTTGCTTTGAATGTTAACAACCTCAATTACTATATAAATTATCAAGGTTGTTAACATTCAAAGCAACCGTGATAATAGGGGGAAGTTATAGTTGTTATGAAACAACTAAAAATGATGAACAAAATTATAATAATAATTTAATGAAGAAGCGATACCACTACAAGGTCAAGTTCGTTAATGGGTAAAATCAGACAAGGGGAAATTGGGTTTAGAGGAAGAGGGTACAAAATTTGGTATATCTCCCTCAATATAAGAAAAATCGGAAAATTTATCAGGAGTTAAGTTGTAGGTACTAAGTTTTACTGTAATTTTGTTTTATTATCATTTTTTTGTTACACTAATATTTACAGAAATATTTACAATTTAACATTGAAAGTTAAAATTCTAAATTATCTGTGTTCACATTAGAGTTTGGAAAAAATGATAAGGTAATGAATTATAGTAAACTTGATTTTCTACAACTTTACTCGTTATACATTTTCGATTGTTCCAATATTAAGAGAGATATTTTACATTTTGTGTTTTCTTCTATCTTTATGCCACCCTTTCCCCTTGACGTATGCCATTTATTAATAAAATTGACCTTGAAAATACTAAAATATCAGATATGACATTTCATTTTGATCAGACTTAAATTGTGCCACGAGATATTTATGTATTCTAAAGAAATTTGATTGACGCATCTCCCGCGTAACGGTTTTTTTTTTGTAAAACCTACTACATCAACTACAGTTTTCTTAATTATATTGGAAAATAATAATTAAATCGTATCAATTTTCATGGAACTAAATTGCATTTTGATTAATAAGTAAATTATTATATATATATATATATTAATATAGCATCCCACGAAGCTTCCCTAATCCTAGAAGATAAAACAAAATGAGAAACAAAGAGGCTTAGAATATCTGTCTGATTACCGTTGTTGGTGTGTGTGTGTGCGATCACAAAAACTTAATTATTTTCAAACAACTGACAGAACCTAAAATATATAGAGATAAACACGTTTTATTTACAAGGCAGACATTATAAGTTAATACAAAAAGAATAGAAATAATATACTCGTTCCTGAGTGAACAGAAATAATAGACAAATTAAAATCATCGACTGTAAATAATAGTAAATAAACATCTTTTAATCTTTTAATAAAGGAAACAAAAACTAAAATATATAAATAATATAAATCCATTGTATTAATATTTCACATCAGAATATACAGGGTGTCCCCAGAAGTAGTCGAGTTCCATAAGTGGTTAGGTAGAGGTGACGATTTTGGAACGAAAAGTCCTGAGACATTTTTTTATTAGACACATCGGTAATTAATTATTTATTAATTAAGAAAACTAGGTTGAAACCAGAGTTGCAAAAAGTCCATTTTTTTGATAATTCATTTTTGATTTAATTATTGGAAAAATGTATTGCTTAAATTTTTCAAATTATTAATTCCTTGAAAAGTGCTTTTTTTATTTTTTGAAAAATGTAATAAATAAATTGTTTAAATAATAAATTTAAAAAAAACTGCGCAAATTAAATTCGTTAAATTATAGTTTTTTTTAATATACCCCTGTATAAATCATGTATACCGGGTATACAAAAACGAAGCTCATATTGTGGAAATCGTTTGTTTTTTCTAGACAAAAATTGCCTGCCAAATCTTGGAAACAAATGTTCATGGAATGTTCTAGTACGAAATTTGCACTTATCTCACTGGTGACATGTTGACATCTACGCTAATATATATTTTGCACATTTTTGTCCAAAATCTTACACTCATCTCTATTGACATTTTAACATCTACACTTATATATTTGTCTTGTGGAAAGTCAAAATGACTTTAGACATCGATCTCTTGTATATAAAAGTCGCATTATTTTTAAAATGTTGTTTAAAATGAACGTTTTGAATGGAGAAAATTTCTACAAAAAACAAATAATAATAACAAAATATTTGGTTTCTGACAAAAATGTTGTTTACTCTGTCCGTAGCATTAAAAATTTATAAACACAACAACGTTTATAGGTACAACACGGGATGATATACAAAGATTGACGTTAATTTTTAAACAGATAGACATTTCGATGTCGATTCTTTTGATGACATCTGCAACGAGATAAAAACAATGACTCCAAACGACTTGTACAAGAGTTTATTATGGTATTCATCATGCTCGTAAATACATTTTTTTAATACTATTTTATGATTTTTAATTGTCCATTCGTAATGGATACTTGAAAGTGATAAAATTATCCCATCAATTCTGAATGGACGATTCGAATAAAAATAATAATAAAACCTCAAAACAATATGGATGCCATACTGTTAACAAATCTGACCGGAATATTTACGAAAACAACAAACGGGGGGCAAATGACTAAAATTTTTTATACAAGAATTTAAGGTTCAATTTCTTTTGCAAACGAAACAACTCAAATTTTATGAAGAACTAACATAATGGTTCTGACTCGACTGCAATAGTTTATTATAACATTATAACATAATAATAAAGCAAATATCACCAGAATTTTATATATTGTACACTCCCGTTCACTAAAATTGAACAGACCTGAAATGTTAATTTTCTTACATTTCATAAAACTCCTCACTTTTGTAACTCTCTGTATAATAATTTATTTATAAACAAAGATAACTAGTATATATTTTAAGTGTGAAAAAAGAAATGGAAGTATAGTAAACAACAGTTACTTCAAGAATAATCAAAATTGTGATTGTGTTGAGACTGATTTGGTTCAGGTCTGTTCAATTTTATTGAACGGGAGTGTACATCTTTCACAATTTTTTTAGTAGACATGCCTATCCAAATATGTTCACTTCTTTCTTGAAATACAGAAAGGTTTCGTTAAAGATAAAATTTAACAACTATTGATGGTAAAAATATATATTTCTATTATTTTTATAAACTTAGTTTCAATCAATTCATGTTGAGTATGGTTGTCTTTACGGTTATGTAACACTAGCTGATATGACTGGACTATTTACTAAAGATGATATTTAATAATATATGTGTGAATATTAGTAAGTTTTTTGAACTAGAAATAGTCTAATATTAGTGAGGCTTTAACATAATGTAAAAATAAATGATTATATTATAATTATTTATTTCATATTAAATTCATATTACTAATCCTCAATAAGGTATAATTTTCCTTTTAATCCTTAACCACACACAACAGGTATTTACTATTATAATATTCGTACTTAGTTTTATAAATTAGTTTGTTTGTTCAAAATGTATTATTAGAAATATGTTATATTCCCTAATATTCCATACATATTACAACATATTGTAAAACAATATGTAAATGGTTTTACATCTAGCACTGTGTCAGTTTACATGCTAACATACAAATAATTTGTACAACAGTTTTTCTGGAGTCATACACACAACATATTTCCTTATATATATATATATATATATATATATATATATATATATATATATATATATATATATTTAATTTGTTATTTGTATCGTATTTCTTGTATGAATCATTCTGGATTCGAAACTTTGGACTCCAAAACATATATATATATATATATATATATAAAACATATATATATATCTCGAATAGATTTTCATAATTGATGGATGAAAATGGTCTAAAAATATGATTTTCATTAAAATTGGAGACAAAAATTATATTTCGATTTTTTAAGGATTACTTACCCCTTAGAAAAATTTTAAAAATCGAAACAAAATTTTTATCTCCGATTTTATTAAAAATTATGATTCTCAACCATTTTTGCCCTATGATATCGCATGTATAAGCCTTTCTGGAATCGAAACTTTAGATTCTAAGACACATATAGATAGCTATTACTTTGAATAGATTTTCATTATTTATGTTTTAAAATGGTCTAAAAACATGATTTACAAACAAATCAGAGAAAATATTTTGTTTCGAATTTTTCGATCTTTTTTAAAAAGAAGAAAGCTTTAAAAAAAATTGAGAAAAAATTTATATCTTCGATTTTATTAAAAATAATGTTTCTAAATCATTTTGGTCCAAAGAAAACTAAAATTCAGTCAGTTCAAAAGATATTGCTTTAGTGGTTTAAGAAACTACCAAATTTTTGGTATTGTTTTGTATTACAGGAATAACGTATGGTGGAAAGGTATATAAATGCAATATACCGTGTGTGTTGGAAAGCTTTTCCAATAGAGAATCAATGTTAAATATTATTTATTACTGGCTGGACGTGTGGTTACTGTGTGAAGTCAGTCAGTACTCAGTCATGTAATGAGAGTGGGTTAAATATGTGAATTGAACTTTAGTATGTGCATACACATACGTATACACTGTACCTTTAGACTATCCAGATGTTTGTATGTATGTGTATGGTATAGGTGTACTGTATAGTTTTATAGTTAATATTTTATTTATTTATTAAACATTGATTCTCTATTAGAAATGCTTTTGAAAACGGTCTGTATAGTGTGTACGCCAAATGGTGGACATAGAGAGTGCTCAAAGTAGATCTGAAATCCTAATCTAAGAAACATTAAATAAAAAGACAATTTATTAGAATTGAAATAAAACGTTTAATATAAACAACCAATTAATGAGAAACATTTATGTGAAATAAAAATGCAGAAGCACTAGACATCTTACATCACAGTTAGCGAAGGAACACTCATTTAAAAGGACTTTCCTCACTATATTCAAACCTCCAATATATTATTCACTATAGTCTAGTGCAGAAGTGGGCGCAGACAGCTCGTCTGAGCCTTACGGGCTCTCCATAAGCTGGGTGAGAGTAAGTAAAGAAGGTATGTTTTGAAGCAAGACGGAACGATGTTTCAATACAGGTTGATACTACCGATTATTGCCCAATAATTTATTCAATCAATTTAGAAATAGTTTTATAAAATATTTATTGTTTAAATAATATCTTTTACAGTATGGAGAGATACACGAAAAAACATAATAATAATAATAACAATTATAATAATAATAACATAATAACTAATAAATAATTACATAATAATTGATGGATTCCCACTTTATGTAAAATTTAACTTAATTCATCAAATTCCCATGACACTATACTGAGCATACTCCATACGAAGAAAAAATAATTAAATCAGGTAAATAATTCTTTATTAGTTCTCGGATATGAATAGTAAAATATTTAAACAAATTATTTGGAATTTCCAAAAATTATAATCCTATTTAAATTATCCTTTGCAAAATTTTTCCCTCTTTTATTACAATGGTCCAGCGGTAAACTTAAAGGTTCCAAAGATTTATATATATTTTTTATATTTTTTTATTTTATTCATACACAAATATGATATATACTAAAAAGGTACATTTTATGACCCAAATTACCAGCCCAAAATTCCAGAGTATGTATTGAATGATTGTATGTTTTATTTACTTTGTATAATAGTGACCATAAAAAAGATTTGGTATTATTATATTTTTTTCAGAAAATGTTTTAATTAAAAAAAAGAAAATATTAATAATTGATAGGTTACCCTGTATTAACTCTATCTCTCTCCCCTACCTCTCACTCAGAGCTTGACCGAGTCAACTCCTGCCCACCTCTGGTCAAGTGATATATATATATATATATATATATATATATATATATATATATATATATATATATATATATATATATATATATATATATATATATATATATATAAATGTCATTGTCAGATTACTATACTAGGTGGAAAATTCATTGTATAATAAAATTTAAATCCTTTAAAAAATCACGACAGTTTTTAAAAATATATTGGCTATACAGAGAAGAAAGAACTGATTACTTAAAAAAAAAAATCTAAAAATAAAATTTATATTTGAACACTCGAGACTCGAGAATTATCCAGGGACATCCGCTCCGCTGCCGATACACCATCTCTGTGTGCACGTTAACATAACCTAACTGATATGTGTTCAGTGTTCACATAATATGGGTGATGGTAGCAACAGCAGATCCCCCCAACCATGAACAAACATATTATATCTATTTTCTATACATATAACAGGGTAGAGTAGGGTAGAAGGTATCATATCTTATATGTATGTAATAACAGGTATGAGTAGATAGTTCAAACATATAAACTCCCGAGTATCCTGTAATCTCCCTAGGGATATGAATATTTCAACAAAAGGATGTTGACCTCACATTGTGTCCGATCCGACACAACCACTTTTCTAATGTACCTTGAGAAATAGATACTTTAATGTTGCTGCTTGTGTATGGGTATTAAAGAACTCTTCTTTAGTGTAGTGTATATAGTTAACGGAAGGTCAGGAGCGTATTAAGGACACGTTCATGTATGAGGCTTGATAGTAGATAACAAATTTTTTTTTAGTGAATTGAATAGCTCAATTCAGTAGTTATCATCCCTTAAAAATTAAAAACCAGTCGTCAATCATTTCAAACAGTAATTATCGATAAAAATCAAACTTGTTTACTTAAAATTATAATAACTACAATATTATTTAAGTAGCCACCATAATAAATAATATTCATAAATATTCTTTGAAATATGCAGTTTCACCTTATCATCTTATCATTCACCTTATCATTAGTGCATCACCTTATCATTTTTGCTTAAACTCTAATGTGTACAGAGATATTAAGCAATTTAATTTTTAATCTTAAACCGTCAATATTTCTGTAAATATTAGTGTAACAGAAAAATGATAAGAAACAAAATTACAGTAAAACTTGATACTTACAATTTTACTTTTAATAAATTTTTCGATTTTTCGAAAATTAAGGAAGATATGCCAATTTTTGTGTTTCCTTCACCCTTTAAACCCCCCTTTCCACTTGTCTGATTTTACCCATTAACGAACTTGACCTTTTGAATACTAAAAGCGCCTCAAATACCAAATTTAATTCTAATCAGACTAAAATTGTGACCAGTAGAGCGGTTACAGATAAACACACATATATATATATATATAAGTTTTACCGATGGTGATTTTCGACATCTACTAGGTTGGATCGATGGACATTTGAAGAAATTTTTGCAAAACTTTGAGGTCGGTACGAGACTAATAGCCTATATTTCCTTTCAGGACATTCGCTAAAAGTTAAGTATGCCAGAAATATGACAGAAATCTAAATCCGTCCCTGTTGTAGGTAGTTGTTGTTACTTGTATATGTGCTACTATTGTGTAAGTATGCATGTATAGTAGTTATCTATTTCAACTGCTGCAGCTCCGTCGGTCCGTCCATCTTTACCAAGTCTAAAAAGGTGTTCTGTTCTTGTTTACATCAGATTTTCAACTACTCTCGCTACTATTCTGTTGATACGATTAAAATTAAATGCTTACACGTTATAAAATATTTATAGTTTGAATATATAAATACTTATTTACCAACTAGAAGTCTCAAGCTTTTGGTTTCTAATCGAAAATATAATAAATGGTATGTAAATGATGATCAAACATGGATCTTTATGGATAGGTTTTTCTTCTTCCTAAAAAGATCATTCGAGATAAATCTTTACTTAAGGTAGTTCCAGCATAAAATCACTTTTGCTTTTTTTCACAGGCTAAAAGTTACGTTTTCTAATAAATCCCGAAGATTTAGAATTTTTAACCATTTAGAACGTGAGATAATTAATAACAAAGTAATCAATTTCTCTCATTCTCTCTCATTAGAAGCATATAACTATTATCTGTTGTATTGTGAAAAATCGCTTTTTATCGTTTTGACCTTACTTTACATTCGAAATTTGACCTTACTTTTTTCTGTTCGTATTTGAATAATCGTGTCCATGGATGGACTTGTGGAAATAGCGGATTTAGAACATTTTATGAAAAACTATGTCAAACATTTATGTCTGCAATAAATATTTTCAATCGTGGAGTCTAAACTTAATTTAGACCCCACCTTTTAAATAACAGTCAAACAAACAACAGTATACCGGTGAAGGAATCAGTATACACAAGGTATTTAAAGAATTTACTAGCATTTCTTTTGTAGTCTACATAGAAAAGTTCAATAAGAATAAAAGAAATGAATTCATATAATCATTATAATAATTGTAAGTAATACAAGTCTAGGTAATGTAGGTAATAAAAGTCTCGGTTTTTTTTTTTAATTTTATACTTGATTTGTGCTTCATTCGGTTTTTGGGAAAAAATTTTGAATAAATGTTATTTGTATATTTGTAACGAACAGCTTTTATCCCAATAAGTTTTTGGTAAATTAGGTAATTTCAACTAAATTTTTAAAGAAGAGTGTTACTTTTGTGTCCATTTTGTGTACTACATGGTTGTGTATTGGTATATACAATATTATATTCATATTTACATTTATATACTCTTAATTATATTTACAGAACACGGTAGATAAAGAATATATATAAAATCTATATATATATATATATATATATATATACATATATATATATATATATATATATATATATATATATATATATATATATATATATATATATATATATATATATATATATATCTATAGGTGAGTCGAAAGGAACGTATCAAACCCCAGGAGTGTATTGTACACATGGAATTAATGCAAAAAAAATTTAATGCAAAGAAATTTAGACTATGTTCGTAAAGTATTGAAGGTGGAATTGGATTCGCACCATAGATTAAAAATTATCAAAACCTGCTTAGATTTTGATCTTCAAAACCATGGATACTACACGAGGATACCGAATCAAACGGGAGAATTGACAAAATATGGCAAAGAAATGATAATAGTAATATTTACTTTTTATGCCACAAGCGTCGCTGGTTGTTCATCAGTACTACAATCAGTACCGAAATGAATATAGTATAATAAATTGGAATGAAGTAAGCAAGTAACCAGTTTTATTTCGTAGTGATTATTTTGAAGAATGCAATTTGTTTCAACAAATTCCTTATTGAAAAATTGAAATTACTTATCATTTATTAAAAAAAAGTATTTTATTGAAAAAATACTTTGGCTGCAAATAATTTTTATAATACTATAAATGCGTAATGTTTTTCAATTAAAACTCGCGCCTTATACTCTCACCATTGTTTCTGGCATAGAAGCGACAATACTACTGACATCTTTTTTTTGCTAATTATTTGTTTACATGGAGTTCGGTATTCTTGTGTAGTATCCATGCTTAAAACACTCAATATTGTTTATGTATGGTCGTGCGTTGTAGCAGCTGTGAATATAATTAAAAATGAGAATTTCAATAAAATAAACGGGACCGAATGACAATTCGAATAAAATATATTCAAACAATAACTAAAGAGAGAATGAAGTAACGCGATGTACTTGGATTGAACAAATACAAAAAGGACTGTAAAATGGAAAATATCATTATTATCCATGTTGGAATCTTATTATTTATTAATTATCTCAATTGTTGTTTGTAATCCTTGTTAAAAGTGTGATCATATACACTTCAATTTT
The DNA here is from genome assembly GCA_963920215.1 of Nineta flava. Taxonomy (NCBI): domain Eukaryota; kingdom Metazoa; phylum Arthropoda; class Insecta; order Neuroptera; family Chrysopidae; genus Nineta; species Nineta flava. The sequence goes on from OY986042.1 coordinate 3,134,423, forward strand.
CTCTCGATGTACAAAAACGAAAGGACATATCTACTATAATTAAATCAACCTAATATAAGGATTATCAAGGATAATCAACTCAAACTATACATTTTTTTTTTAAATTAAATTTCATAATTGGCCCCAATTCCTAGATCAATTATTATTGTACAAATGCACATTTCAACTACGTTCATCTGTATGAATTATCTAAACGTGATTAGTCTCAGGGAATTTTACTGGTTGCTGATTTGATGTGTGTCTAACAAATAATGGATCTCGAAATTACGGAAAATTTTTAATTTTAAATTAAATTTAGTTTTGGAGTTAAGAATCGATTTTACATATAAGCGCGCCCGCTTTTGGAAAAAATATATGAGCTGTAAAATATAGTGATAGAATGACCTCGTTACGATTTTTCAGTCAGTCAGTCAGTCAGTTACATTCTTGTCTCGCTGTATAAGAGTCGTACACAGGTTATGCTGTGTACGTCTTTTACTTCACTCAGTCAGTCAGTATTAATATGGTATATATTGTACATAGTATGAATATGTGCTTTCTATTTATTAGATATTTAATTATTAGTGTAGTTTATTTATATAAATATTTTAAAGTTTCGATAATTAATATATTATTATTGTGGATTATTGATATTGATAATTATATTCACATAAAATGAAGTGAAAATTATATAAACTATTGAAGAAATTGGTGTAGATAAATAGTGCCTGAACATCCGATAAACAGGTGGGTGCTTATCGGATGTTCAGGCACTATAAAAAGGTATAAAAATTCACACATTAAAATAAAAAATCGATCTTGCGCAGGAGCTACGTCAACGCAGGAGCAAATTTCCTCCAAATCTGATATGCATTTAATATTTGAACGACTAACTTTGTTAATAAGTAAAATCAGTCAAGGGTTCGTTATTTCACTACGGACCACAATATTGTAATTTTTTTTTCATGTCTTGAAATGATCATTGAGTTGGAGATAAGTTTTTTCTTATTTTCACTTTGATGTTTTTAAATGAAACAATTTTTTTTTTACAATGATAATTTTTTTTAGTAGAAAAATATATATTTTCTTACATTGGTTTTCTTTTTAATAGAGGTTTCATTATTTTAATTAGAGATATAAAAAGAATACGGTTCTTCTGCTTGTATATTTAATGCATGTGCACCATTGATTTTTCAAAGTATATTTTTATTATCGCATATTTACTATTCTTTAGTGCAGTACCATTTAGTATTCCCATAGTATTCCTAGAAAATATTTTCGTTAAGATATTTTTATTCCAATAAGACGGCTAGCTATCAGTTGTTGGTTTTGTGAACTAATTATCTGTTTGTTAACCAGTCCAAGTGGCGAGCGCTCTAAGGCGTTATGTCTGCGCAGTATGCCTACTTGGAAACTGGGAGGTTATGGGTTCGAATCCCAACATGGGCAGTTTGTCAATTATTTAGAAAAAAAAAGGGCGGTTAATTGACTAAGATGTCGGCGTTTGGACAAGAACGAAGTAACCGGATATGCTTGAGAAGGTTTACTGCAGTTTCCTTCACGAACTCTAGATGAATATCGGCATAGTTCCTATCATGGTCGGCTGCAGCCGCATATCCTACCAATTCCTAGTCTGCACACAAAAATTCCTTCCACTCCACTCACATCCATACATCTTTGGGCATCACAATGTACCCTATGGTCGAAGGGTGTCCCGTCCAGGGCAGCCTTTACAATCTATCTCTATCTATCTGTTTGTTAAGTGATTGAAAATAACATCTTAGTTAGCAGAATTATTCTAAATAAAGTCAGTATCGATATAAATTAAATCTATAAATAATTTTTGAAATAATATTAGCTGAAAAGAGTTTCCTCAAAATTTCACATGAACATATCAAGACCCACAAAACTCGATATGAGTTCATATGAATGATTAATTTAGAGGAAGCTATTTCTCAACTAATATTATTTTCAAAAATTATTTTCACACAAAGCAACGAGAGGTATGATAAAGGTCAAACAATGGTTAAATTCATGTTTATTATGGACGAATGATTTTCTGTAGAGCGTATTATTCATAACGTGTGATTATAATAAATAAACCCAAACGGATTATAATATATTAACCTAATTCAGATGCAATTTTTTTCAAACCAAACTTCATTATTAAAGATTATTAAAATAATTAAAGAGAACTCCAGGTTTTTTGAAAATAAATTTCCAAATAAAAATAATACCTGAATGTCAAGGTTAGTGACAAAATAAACGCCGCATAGTCACCAAAGAATACCGCCAATAAATAGGTGGGGCTCTCCACACACCTAATCCGTTAGTCAGTCAACTCAAATAATCCTCAGGTCAGATTATACCCTCAGTCAAATCGTATAAAAGGACTTTTTTAATATCATTGTGAGACACGCACCAAATTAGCAACAAGCAACATATCTCTGAATCCATATACCAGAGATAATTACGATTAACTAATTCATACTGATGATGACTACATTGTAGTCGAAATACGTATTTATAAAATACAAACAAATGTTCTTGGAATAGGGGCAAAAATTTGAAATGTAATTACAAACTTCATTATTTATTCATAGCTTATTAGCTTCATACCTTATTCATAGCTAATTGGTTTTTCTTAACAAAAACTAGCTATTGCCATTGGTAAATTAGCTGACCGATATATCGAACATATGAGTATGAAGCCTTAGTTGATACTTAGGTCACCAAAACACAATGATTGGGCATATTCTGATTTCACTCTCGTTTAGGACCTGTGGTTAAACAAACAAGCATGTAATCATGTTGAACTCTTTAACATGCTTTTATTAATAGCTCCAATGTGAAGGAATCTTATTATTCGTTTCTTCTTTTGTAGACTGCATATTTGGCAAAATTTTAAGACCTAAAGTTTTATCAAGTAAACGCTGGTATTGTACAAACTAAATTTCGTTACAAACTAAATTTTCAACTAGCTAGGCTTAATAGTTGTTTTTAAATGTTTCTTAACAAATCGAAAAGCAAATATTCCAGAAATTTATTTATATATGGAATTAATTCACTGAAAAAAAGCTTTGAAAATCGGATTAATGACTATTACAGGTGTGGGTTCCGGGTACGTCCATTTATTATTATTTATTTGTTTTTTGTTTCTTTTCTATTTGTTAGTAAAGAGTCGAGCCCCATACTGAAAGTAATAATAATAATAATAATAATATAACAAAGTATTATTTGTGTTCTGACAAGAGGGATAATAGGTTCTTATGAGTCGTACGTACACTATGGCTGACTATGGCAACAGACATTAGATACGTTTTTATATGAAAGTTCTTCTTCGTTTTATGTGAGAGATTCTTGTTTGTTGCATTTGGGAATATCAATTTTACTATTTCGTATATTATACCAGAGGTGGGCGCAGACAGCTCGTCTGAGCCTTACGGGCTCTCCATAAGCTGGGTGAGAGTAAGTAAAGAAGGTATGTTTTGAAGCAAGACGAAACGATGTTTCAATACAGGTTGTCCCTACCGATTATTGCCCAATAATTTATTCAATAATTTATTACTTTTATTTTTTTTGAAAAACAAATTATGCGAAAAATAATTTCCACTACTACAAATAGTACTTTTCACTTTTTCAATTCAAAGTAGACTAACTCGAAGAACTCAAATTCCCACTTTATGTAAAATTTAACTTAATTCATCAAATTCCCATGACACTATACTGAGCATACTCCATACGAAGAAAAAATAATTAAATCAGGTAAATAATTCTTTATTAGTTCTCGGATATGAATAGTAAAATATTTAGACAAATCATTTGGAATTTCCAAAACTTTAATTCTATTTAGATTATCCTTTGCAAAAATTTCCCTCTTTTATTACAATGGTCCAGCGGTAAACTTAAAGGTTCAAAAGATTTATATATTTATATATATTTTATATTTTATATATTTTTATTTTATTCATACACAAATATGATATATACTAAAAAGGTACATTTTATGACCCAAATTACCAGCCCAAAATTCCAGAGTATGTATTGAATGATTGTATGTATTATTTACTTTGTATAATAGTGACCATAAAAAAGATTTGGTATTATTATATTTTTTCAGAAAATGTTTTAATTAAAAAAAGAAAATATTAATAATTGGTAGGTTACCCTGTATTAACTCTATCTCTCTTCCCTACCTCTCACTCAGAGCTTGGCCGAGTCAACTCTTGCCCACCTCTGTATTATACCGACAAAGTTACCGACAAAGTTCGAAACGATACTACATTTAACACACTTACATAAACTGTGGAAACTATTTTGAATCACATTTCAAATTTTTCCCCAATTTCTTAGAACTTTTGTTTGTATTTTTATACATACGTATTTCGACTACAATGTAGTCATCATCAGAAAAAGAAAGAAAAAAAATGTAATACCTGATTATCAAGGTAAGCTTCGATACCCTCACTCTAGTGGCAAAAACAACCCCACACAGTCACAAAAGGATACCGACAATAAATAGGTGGAGTTTTCCACACACCCCACTATTTTTATTTCTTTATGAAGCATTGTGTTGTTATTATAGTAAATAATATTTAACATTGATTCTCTACTAGCAAAGCTTTCAAAAACAGACGGTTTGGTATTTCAGTTTTCGAATTTCGGACTTTGACTATGATATTATATTAAATTATTATACGTAGGTAGGTAGTCAGGTTCGCATAAAGCAAATTTATAAACAATTTCCCAGGTACGACACAAACAAACAAAAAATAATTTTTAATAAAAAGGGTATTATTTATAAACCTCACTACAATTCTTCGAAAGAGCGTTAAGATATTTTTAATGAGTATAACTAGAAAATTTGCTTATCAAATTATTGATTGTTTTGAGGTCGTAAAAATTAGAGAAAAATTTGTTGTCTATGATTTTGATAAAAACTTCGTTTTAAGCTAACTTGGACCTACCGAAAACGATGGCATTGATTAAAATGCGATACGATTAACTGTTTTCATGATATCAGACCCATGGTGCTAAAATTCAAATCTTTATGTATTAAGAAGACGATATTATGAAAAGTATGGGTCGGAAGTTAAAATGAACCTGATTTTTGTTCTGTTTGCGTCAAAATTACCCTAGAAAATGATTATTATTAATATTGTGGTCCAAATTTTATTCGCTTATTTCGCAATTTTTCTAAGGGGTATCCCTTAAAAAATCGTAAAAATTAGAGAAAAATTTTTATCTATGATTTTGATAAAAACTACATTTTAAGCTAACTTGAACCTACCAAAAACGATGGCGTTGATTAAAATACGATACGATTAACTGTTTTCATGATATCAAACCCATGGTGCTAAAATTCAAATCTGAACGAATTGAGAAGATGATATTTTGAAAAGTATAGGTTGGACGTTAAAATGAACCTGATTTTTATTCGGTTTGGGTCAAAATTACCCTAGAAAATGATTATTATTAAAATCGAAGACAAACATTTTTTCGCTTATTTCACATTTTTGCTAAGGGGTACCCCTTAAAATAATCGAAAAAGTAGAGTAAAATTTTTTGTCTCCGATTTCAATAAGAACTACTTTTAAAGTTAAGTTGAACATAACCGGTCCAGGGCAGCCTCTACCACCTATCGATCTATCGAAGTCGGGATTAAACGTAATATACCCCGGTCTATTTACATATACTCGGTATAAAAATTACATTAAATTAAAAGTTATAGCATTCGCATGTTCGTAAAATAATGTTTAAATGTGTATAAATATATGAGTTAGAATTGTTCTATGTATAGATTATTATGCATATATATATATATATATATAGTTATAGGCACGCTCACATCTACGAATATACAATAAAATTAAATCCATGACTTTTCAAAAGTATATATATATATATATATATATATATATATGTAATGTAGGTAGTTTTCTTTCTATATATAGAAAATAATACCCACTTAACGTGACAATATTTTTGAAAATTATTAGAGTTTAAATTTCAAACAGCAAACTTCGTTAATAAATAACATAGTTGAATGTTACAATATGTTATGCTATGCGATGCTATGCTATGCTAGCTCTAGTATGCTTTTTAAAAGTTATTGGTAGGTACTGTGTTATTATTATACTCACATTTATGCTTCGATAACTTTTACTTACTTTTTACTCTTACATAAAATTATTACATCTACATATACATATATGTATACAAATGTACAGTTTATACACTTTTAAGTGTATGTCAAAAATATATAACGAAAAATTAGTCACATACGAGCTGCTTAGATTCAGCGAATTTTATCAGAGAATTATAAAACATTAGTGATATCTGTTAAATGTGATTTTGTACTATGGACCACACAAGTTCATGTTCATGTTTCGAGGATAAAAGTTGTTCATTAGAAATATAGTAACAAATTTTATTCAAAAATTTTTTTCTAAAACCGAATGAATAAGGCTCAAATCAACTATAAAATTCAACAAAATGGCATCAACCTCAGTGGCCAAGTTTACATGGCAATTAATTTTTTTAGCTTTACTTATACACAATAAATGACCTGAGCAATATTTATTCAGGTCATTTAATCCAAAAACGCTTTCTTGATGAAATATTCGGATATATTGTTTAAAATAAGACAACCTGTGTATATTAAGTCTAGGTAAATGCACAATTCATATTTTGATACGCCTATGGGAATAAAGTAAAAGACACTGCAAATGAATTAAGTAATCACAGGATATTTAAACAGTTAATCCTGTCCATTTTGACATGTAACAGAATTACTCTAGAAGCAATTGTTGTTACCTGAGTATGTATGTACAAAGTAATTATTATTACATTTATTACCATATAACTAAATAATGCCTTTAAATTTTCTCTGTAGCGCAATTAAATTATTTTTATAGCGCATATTTAATTTATTTATAGAAAATATATAAGAAATAAATGTTGTTTAATATGTTAACAATATCGAACATAGTAACGAACTTACTCAAGTTCCGTTCGTGCATAAAATTGAAAATCTTTTATATATACAACTTCAGTTTGTATGTACAGAACTAATTCTATATATATATATATATGCATACTCTCATATATACTCGTTCCAGTTTTAATAAGGAATAACTAGAAAGTTCTAAATTGAATATTTTATAACTTTATAAAGATTATGTACAAGAATAATCTAGTCACTCTCGTTAATACACTTTTATTAAATATACAAAATTCTGTAATCATCACTATTCTATATTCTTCTAAAACAGAATAAACTTCTATTCGGATACATTTTAAATACATTAATATTTTGTGTAAACTTTCTTCAGATGTTGTTTTCAGCTTTCAAAATTATTTCGTTTGAAAATACCAAAATAATTTTAACATTGCTGTGTAGTATAATTTCATAATCGTATGATTTCTAGAAAAGGGTCTAGAAAAAAAAACCCTACATTTCTGTGACACAATCTATGGGAATAAAGGTTATAGTACACTCTACTAAATTTCAATTTACTTGCATATGTAGATACCTGTATCTAGATAGATAGATAGATAGCTACACTTCGAACATAAGGTCCATTGTGATCCCTAAGGATGTGAGTGGAGGACAAAGAATTTTGTGTGTGTAGACTAGGAATTGGTAGGATGTGCGGCTGCAGTCGATTTTGATAGGAACTATGCCGATACTCATCTAGAGTTCGTGAAGGAAACTGCAGAAAACCTGCGCAAGCCGCACTTTTTTTTTTAATAATTGAGAAACTGTTGATGTCGGGATTCGAACCAAAAACCTCCCAGTTCGAAGTACATACAAGCGCGTACACCTTTACAAGCGCGGCTACTTGTCTGATTACCTGTATCCAAGTATCTTTTAAGTATCTTACATATTAAGATACCTGTATCTAAGAATTGCTTATATTTAGATACCTGTATATTTGGGTACACACTTAATATTTCCTGAGTTACCACGGTAACTACTAACAATTTATCAGGCAAAATAAACTTTTGATTTCAATTCCAATAATTTGTTTTTTTATTTAATGTTTGTTAGATTAGGATTTTAGATCTAGATTTTGGAATCTTCTCTTCTATCTTCAATCGATCTCTCAAAAGTTCCTTAACTTGCTGTCAAAGAAACAATTACTGGTACTAAATTCTATCTTGGGTACCTCTAAATTTGCGCTCCTGGATTAAGGAGGATATTAATCTATCTTCTGTAGAGATATTATATGGCATTCCTCTTCGGCTGCTATATGATTTCTTTTCGGAAAAGATTGATATACATCATTCTAGTTAGCGCACATATACAAATGCAGAAAGGAGATGCAAATTTTTATAACTTACGGGGCTCGAGAATTGATTGATTGATTTGTTTTGTGGTTTAAAAAGTATAGCACTTCGACCTCATGGTCTAATGTGCTCCCCCTTCTACTTCAGTCCAACGAGACTCGCTTCTCCCATATGTTGGCAATAGCCAGGAGCTTGCTTATCAGGTCCTCCTGAAGGTTCATATATTCTAGGTGAGATGCACCGAATATCCTGTATCTGCTGTAACCCAGAGGTTCGCAGTCAAAGATTATGTAGCTGGATGTTTCCTCCTCCTCGCCATAATGGATCCGTTATGGAGTCCCATTGTATGCAGATACTTCCGCTCTGTAATAAATCCGGTAACCCAACGCCTCGCATCCTTGATTGGGTTTTGCATGGTTTTTTGGTCGTGCATCTCAAGGCTATCCAGTCTGACATGGGTATTCCTGCCAGTAACATAGTTACCGACGGCGTAGCATAGCCGTTCATCGATGCACTTAAGCCTCTCCACCAACATCAAGGTCCTACCATGTCTAGGAGAGGGACTCGAGAATAGTGTAGCTTTAGCTATCAATGAAATAATATTCAGAATGGGATTAGCAGTTTCAGAGATACAAACTTACAAACAACCTGACCTCTTTATAATACTAGTGACGATTATTTCTATTACACTGTGTATATGAGAGAAAACAATTTCTTTAAATTGAATAAATAATATTGATTATAAATTCAGGACTAAACTAGCCATAACAATTATATTGATCGCATATATAGGATACATTTCACAATAATTTGTGATACAACAACAATAGAAAAGTTTATCGTTACTAATAAACAAACAATGGAGCGATTTGGTTCATTCTAAATTAATTAATTAAACAATGTTCACAAAATGATTGGTTCAAACATAGTACCAAATAAATATTATGCATATTGTATGAACGAGTACAAGGCGTTCCTTAAGAAAGTTCCAAACCAACTTCTGAGTTTAGAAATGATTTCTAAATTAATACGTAGTTCAACTAATCAAAACAATGTAAAAAGTAATTTCAGCGATCTAACGATCTAAAAAAAAACATTTGAAATATCCTTGGATCTAGAAGGAATACCAAAGGAGAAAATATGACGCCAAGTTTTCTACATTTATGCATGAAAATTTTTTTTGACTTGAATTGAAGAATGTTTACTTGACAAATATCAAGGTAAAATTACTTTTTAAATAACTTTAAAAATAAGCGAGATATGAATGATTGAAATTCCCGATTAGACAAAGAGGGTGATAGCCCTCTTGATATGTTATGTGACGTCACATTACACTTCCACCATTTAAAATACACGTAAAACTCCGTTTTTAGTATTTTTGCAAGAAAAAGACAGATAATAATCTTTAAAAGCTTATACCTTCCTTGATATTTGTGGGATTTTAATTTCGTTTTTAAATATTATTACAGTATTAACAGTAAGATGTTTAAGAAACATTGTTTGTATATTTATAATAAATGACTCTGTCATTTAATATTTCTACTCGTCTTGAAGACTGTTTATGGGCTGTTTAGAGGTACATAATAAGATTCATAAGTAACATGAAATCACATTTTAGCTCAACAATACGCTAAATTAGTTTAAAGCCGCCATTGTTTTCGAAATAAAATTTCCAAAAAACGTGTTGTTTAGAAATTCATTCTTCATTTTTTTCGAGATATTATATATATATATATATATATATATATATATATATATATATATATATATATATATATATACATACATATATATGTATGACTGATTAAAGAAAAACGGTTTTGTTTCTACATTTTTCGAATAAATATTTATCATTCTTTCCAAAACAACTTTGTATTGTTCTTAAGTTTATTAATGCTTCAAAAGGCAGGAATACATATCTCACAAAAGCAAGTTTAAAACAGGTTCGTGACTGATGCAACTAACATGAGAGTCACAAAGAATTATAAATTCGATGGTAATTGTCAGCCTTCCAGAAACTCCCTGTAAACAAAGTCGTATATATAGTGATGTTTATATGTAAATACATTAACTTAATACTATAATAATACTAACTGTATATTGTTATTTCACAGGCATAGCGATAGCAATGGCGTCCCCACAGAATGACGATGGTGGACTTGGGAACAATGTTAGTTCGTATCCGTATTTTGAATTTAATGTACCACGGAATGTGACCACAGCCGTTGGACAGACCGCCTTCTTACATTGTCGTGTTGAACAACTTGGTGATAAAGCGGTAAGTTTACAATTTTATTATTTGAAAACTATTCTATTATTAAATGTTTCGTCCCCATTAAACTTCTACACAAATATTCTCTATTTTGTTTGATAAATAATTGAGAATATTGGTTATAATATTGGATACAATGTTGTATACTTATTTTACAGTTTTAGACAAAACAACATTTAATATCACATAACTACCAGCGATTCAATTATAATATGATATTACTAGAGTTTTTAATGCATTTGTGGAGATTTATTTATGTGCATTTATCTGAATCAAGATGTCCATTAAAGTACTCGCGAAAATTTTTTACAATCCTTAACTAGATAGATAGATAGATTTTAGAGGCTGCCCTGGACTGGCTACACTTCGACCATAAGGTCCATTGTGATGCCTAAGGATGTGAGGATGTAAGTGGAGTGGAAAGAATTTGCGAGTAGACTTAGAATTGGTAGGATATATGGCTGCAGCCGACTCTGATAGGAACTCTGCCGATATTCATCTGGAGTTCGTGAAGGAAACTGCAGAAAACCTTCACAAGCATAGCCGGTTACTTCGTTCTTGTCCATACGCCGACAGTTTAGTCAATTTACCGCCTCTTATTTTTTTAATATTTTTAACTAATTGCCGATGTCGGGATTCGAACCCATAACCTCCCAGTTTCCAAGTACGCATACTGCGCAGACATAACGCCTTAGACCGCTTGGCTACTTGGACTTAACTAATGCGTATGATTTGTATAAATACTACCATACACTGATCCAAAGTAAAACAAAATTGATGGAAGTCTAAAGAATAGACTCTGTCTCTCTGCGAGTTAATGCCTAAATTTTTGAGAACATTAACCAGTTGATGTGTCATTTTCAAAGGTACGTAACATTTAACTCGAAATAAACAATGAGTTGCATAATCTTGCTTATTGGCGTAATCATGGTTTAAAATATTTGTAGGAATCCAAGCTTTTCGATTTGGATACTAAAGTAAATCTATATAAAACTTTTATCAAGACTAATATGTTATGCTGTAAGGTCGCAATTAATAAAGACAGAAGTTACTAAAGATAGTTAAATAATAAAAACAAACTTTTAAAACTTGCCAGAAAGATTTGCCGAAGAACAATATATATGTTTGAGTTAGTAAATTTTGTTGAATTAGATTTGTTGGACATATTTTTAGATATGAATACATAGACTTTGTTAAAAAAAGACCTTTTCAAAAAAAGACTATACGAGAAAGGGGTAAGACCAAGATTCTGACATGAAATGTCAGAAGACAAAAAAAGGATAAAGGTAACAATAAATAGAATTGTAAAATATTTTTTCTCGTTATTTTTTTATAAAAAAAAAAAAACGTAACTAGAAACAGATTTTGGAGAGAATAGAATTAAATTAAATAAATAATACAACAACAAAAATAAGAAATCTAATTAAAATTTAAACAAGTAGATTTAAAACTGTTAATTATTCAAATCTTTCTTTCATAATAATATCATGATATTAAAAATATCTTATGATATTATGATAGCTTACAAAAAACAAAAAAAAAACAGAACAAAAATTTTACAAGAAGGTAAAACTCACACACAAAAGTGAAGAATGATTTCTCTCACAGTTTCCTCTCATTTTCTTTAGTATCTTAATTTAAAAAGTATATTCTGAGAAGAAAAAAAGTGTTGATTATGACTTACACACGAGTTTTTCGTTTATTTTATCTCGAAAAAAAATGAAATGTCACTCCATAAATTTATAGTATATGATACAAATAAATTTAAAACCTTATAATAAATCGAATTTTCCCGATTTCATCGTTTTTCTTTAAAGCTATTGTTCTGATTTGGATAGAAACTCATAGTTACAGTCTAGAGTCTAAAAGATTTTTAGTGATCCGATCCGTTTATCGTTAGGGGGTGGGAAAAAGTTGTAAGTCTTTTTTAACCACCAATGGATACAAATTTTCAAAAAAAAAAATGACCGATGTAAGTACGGCGTATGATAAACGCGTGTTTTTCCTATATTCTGGGTGCAAATTTTTTGCAATAAAACTCAAATTTCAACGATAATTCAATTTGTCTCGATTTCAACAGTTTATTATTATCTCATACTGTAATAATAAACTAAACATCAGAATCTAAGCGTAAGATATATTTCACTTACTGTGTATTTTATTTTTTTTCATTAAAATTTTTCTTTTTTCCGTGGATTTTCGTGGATATTTTTTTCATTTGTAGGTGATGCATTTAACACATCTTTCATTATTATCATTTTTTATTTTGTTCCTCTTTTTCTCTTACTAAAGTAGTTATTCAGACATTTTAAAAGCTCATCACGACAAAAACAATGAATTGTTTTATGAATTTTGAAGAAAAAAATATTATTTTTTCTGAAATTTTTAATATTATTTACAGAAAAAAACAATAAAATATGCATTGTTGGAAAATTGTTGCAAGTAAACAATGTTACAGCATTAAAAGCATGTGGTTCCGTATTTGTAGAGAATCCTTGTAAGGTTTAAATAAAATTAGAAACAAATTATTCGGGTACGGAACCCCGAAATTCTGTAATGGAAAATAACTAATAACTTTCATCGTAAACATATATAAGTTTATAATATTTTCTTTATCTTTTACGTATCTATATACTGTAAGACCCTAAGGCATGGAATTTTCTATCATAACTTGATATCATACTGCCAAGTATGTGCGTAAAATGTAACCCATTTTACGCATATTTTAATGGAGTATATCGATATGGCTGTCTATAAAAGTTGTTTAAACGTAAACAAATATGCTATTGACAATATTGAACAAATTAATAACGAGATTTACATTCGATATAGAAATATTTTCGATATAGATATAGTTTTCTAAGAATGATGGAATTTATGGCAGCATAGATAGATAGATAGATTGTACAGGTTGCTCTGGACGGGCTACACTTCGACCATAAGGTCCATTGTGATGCCTAAGGATGTGAGGATGTGAGTGGAGTGGAAGGAACTTTTGTGTATAGACTAGGAAGTAGGAGGATATGCGGCAGCAGCCGACTGGAGTTCGTGAAGGAAACTGCAGAAAACTTATTCAAGCATAGCCGGTTACTTCGTTCTTGTCCATAAGCTGACAATTTAGTTAATAAACCACCCCCTTTTTTTCCCTATTAATTGACAAACTGCCGCTGTCAGGATTCGAACCCATAACTTCCCAATTTCCAAGTATGCATACTGCATACACTTGGACTGGTATAGCAGCATACTAAATATACTAATAACCGTCTCATTGTTGTAATTCAATGCCTTAACCCTACCGTAGTCACGCGCGGACCATAAAAATATTTTCCGCTCTGCTATTTAAAATTTCCCCACTCCATCAACCAGAGGTTTTTACTACCTTCATACAATCACTTTTTGCATGCTCAGATGTGATCAATCAGGACGTGTATTGGTTTGTTATAAGAATTTTCCGACTGTCACTCTGCGTGCGACCACTGACGTTAAGCCAAACTATATACCAGAAATTAAATTTGCATACCAATTTGAACCTATCATTTAATGGAGTAATTTTTCTTTATAGTGATGATTTTCTGTCAGTCCTACCCAAAGGAGCCATTGGTGAAGATTGGGAATCCCCATTTCATACGTGGCAAGATTGCCAACAAGTAATTTTTTACATTATAATAGGAAAATGACAATTTTATTTTAGATCAATGGTTTTGAAGGAGACATGCGGGACTTTATATAACACAATTCACTTTTATGTACTTCGTATAAGCGGGTACATAAAATGGAAAAAATTAGGAGACTTTTATAGCAGAGGTGGGCACAGACAGCTCGTCTGAGCCTTACGAGCTCTCCATAAGCTGGGTGAGAGTAAGTAAAGAAGGTATGTTTTGAAGCAAGACGGAACGATGTTTCAATACAGGTTGTCCTACCGATTATTGCCCAATAATTTATTCAATCAATTTAGAAATAGTTTTATAAAATATTTATTGTTTAAATAATATCTTTTACAGTATGGAGAGATACACTAAAAAACATAATAATAATAATAATAATAATAACAATAATGATAATAATAACAATAATAATAATAATAATCTGAACTTATCCAAGACTGCTTGCGATGTCTTCTCCATTATTAAATTCACTACTTTTATTTTTTTTGAAAAATAAATTATGCGAAAAATAATTTCCACTACTACATATAGTACTTTTCACTTTTTCAATTCAAAGTAGACTAACTCGAAGAACTCAAATTCCCACTTTATGTAAAATTTAACTTAATTCATCAAATTCCCATGACACTATACTGAGCATACTCCATACGAAGAAAAAATAATTAAATCAGGTAAATAATTCTTTATTAGTTCTCGGATATGAATAGTAAAATATTTAGACAAATCATTTGGAATTTCCAAAACTTTAATTCTATTTAAATTATCCTTTGCAAAAATTTCCCTCTTTTATTACAATGGTCCAGCGGTAAACTTAAAGGTTCAAAAGATTTATATATATTTTTTATATATTTTTATTTTATTCATACACAAATATGATATATACTAAAAAGGTACATTTTATGACCCTAATTACCAGCCCAAAATTCCAGAGTATGTATTGAATGATTGCTTGTATTATGTACTTTGTATAATAGTGACCATAAAAATGATTTGGTATTATTATATTTTTTTCAGAAAATGTTTTAATTAAAAAAAGAAAATATTAATAATTGGTAGTAGGTTACCCTGTATTAACTCTATCTCTCTTCCCTACCTCTCACTCAGAGCTTGGCCGAGTCATCTCCTGCCCACCTCTGTTTTATAGTTATTCTAAAGTACAATAGAAAAACATTAAAATTGTAATAATATGGTTGGATCTCACCCATTCAATACAATTAGATGAGTAATAAAATGTTTAAAATATAAAAAAGTGCTACAAACTACTGACACAAGAGTTTATTTTATACACATCAACCGACTGCTGGCTGGAAATTGTTTTTCAATCTTTTAAAAATTTGTAAAACTTTTAAAAGCATGTCAACGCCAAAAAAAGGTGAGCTATAATTTAAAAGTTTTATAATTGATTTGTGCCTTATTTATTCGGTTTTCGAAAAAATTCTTCGGATAAAAGTTATTCATTATAACTATACTAACAACTTTTATTCGAAACATTTTTCCGAAATCCGAATAAATAAGGCACAAATCAATTAAAAAATTTTTTAAATCATATATCGATTTTTGGCTCTGGTTTTTCTTTCATAAAATTCCTCACTTTTGTAACTCCCTGTATAATGATTCATTTATAAACAAAGATAAGTAGTATATATTTTAAGTATGAAAAAAGGAATGGAAGTATAGTAAACAACATTTACTACAAGAATAATCAAAATTGTGAGAGACTGATTCGATTCAGATCTGTTCAATTTTATTGAACGAGAGTGTACATAAATTGATTAATAAGAATATTTTTTTATCCGATTAATATTTCTAACCGTTCCCAACTTAGGAATAAATTTATTTTGTAAGTAACATTCGCACAGTTAGTGTTTGATTAAACTGTTCTGTACAGAAAAAAAAAAATCGTTACGCAGGAGCTGCTTCAACTTAGCGAATTTCCTTAAAATACATAAATAACTTTCTAGCGGTCACACTGCTAGTCTGATCAAAATGAAATGTTGTATATGATTTTAGTATTTGCAAGGCCAATTTTTTTATAAATGACATACGTCAAGGGGAAATGGAGGCATAAAGAAAGAAGAAAACACAAAATACAAAATATATCTCTTAATATTAGAACAATCAAAAAATGTGCAAGGAATAAAGTTGCAGAAAATCATGTTTGCTTCAATTCATCACCTTATCATTTTTGCTCAAACTCTAATATGTACAGAGATAGTGATGAATTTAATTTTCAATCTTAAACCGTCAATATTTCTGTAAATATTAGCGTAACAGAAAAAATGATAAGAAACAAAATTACAGTAAAACTTAGTACCTACAACTTTATTTCTTATAAATTTTTCGATTTTTCGAAAATTAAGGGAGATATGTGAAATTTTGTGTTTACCCCTCCCTCTAAACCCCCCTTTCCCCTTGTCCGATTTTACCCATTAACGAACTTGACCTTTTGAATACCAAAAGCACTTCAAATACCCAATTTCATTCCGATAAAATGAAAACTGTGACCACTAGAGTGATTACAGACACATATATATATATATATATGTATATATATATATATATATATATATGTCCATAGAGATATATATATATAAATTTCACAGATGGTGATTTTTGACATCTACTTAGTAGGATCGATGGACATTTGAAGAAATTTTTGCGAAATTTTGACTTCGGTACGGGACCAATAGCTCTATTTCCTTTCAGGAAATTCGCTAAAAAATACAGACGAATTGAGATCCATCCACCTTTTTGAAGTCGGGTTAAAAAGAAGTTCACTCCCTCAATCTCATTTTTGAACTGATAGTTGGTATGGGAAACGCTAGATTGTTCACGGGGCACGTTAGACGGACGGAATATTTTTATTCGATGTTCGGACATCGATAAACTACCGTAAAATAAACTAATTATTAAAATTAAACAACCGCAAATTATAAAGTTAGTTAAATTTTTTTTTTTTTTTGCCGTCACGATTACATAAGTTTATTTTATATTTATAAAAATAAATAAACTACAAGCATTAAAAAAAAAGAATTGAAATAAAAAAAATCGTTCACAATAAGTGGAAAAAGGTGTCTGGTGTGTGTGTGTGTGGTTGATGTCCCCTCATGCATTTTACATTTTTGTAATGAAATTTGTTTAGAACCTTTTACAAGAATTTGTAATTAATTAAAAACTTTTTTCTTGTCTCACACTGAACTGATGAGAACTTTTGTTTTAAAATTTTTATTTCAATGATACTCATTTACTTATTACTTTCGACTTTGACTACTGCTCAACTTTCTTCAATCACTTAACAATAAATGTTTCTTACAATGTTCAATATTTCGTGTTTTAATACCAACCATTATATTATTGTACCTCCATGTATACAGGACTACGTTAATATAGAATGTAATATGGAGGTTATATGTTTGCGTACCAGTCCAGTGGCCGAGCCGTCTAAGGCGTTATGTCCGCGCAGTATGCTTACTTGGAAACTGGGAGGTTATGGGTTCGGATCCAGACATCGGAGGCGGTTTATTGGCTAAACTGTCGGCGTATGGACAAGAACGAAGTAACCGGCTATGCTTGAGAAGGTCTTATGCAGTTTCCTTCACGAATTCCAGATGAATATCGGCAGAGTTCCTATGATAGTCGGTTGCAGCCGCATATCCTACCAATTCCTAGTCTATACACAAAAATTCCTTTCACTCAACTCACATCCTTAGGCATCACAATGGACCTTATGGTCGAAGTGTAGCCCGCCCAGGGCAGCCTCTACAATCTATCTATCTATCTACATGTTTGCGTGGGATCCAAAACCGTGGGATCCAAATTAGATTCCATCGAAATACAACGGAGACCCTCAACGCGAAACTGATGAAGCTTGGAACTGGAAGGTTGCGGATTCTAGCTCTGGCGGTGTAGTAAATCAATTATCATTAATGGGATGATTAATTGACTAAACGGTCGGTGAATAGACAACAAGGGAGTAACTGGCTACGCTTGTCAACGTTTTTTGCAATTTTCCTTCACGAACTCCAGATAAATATCCATCTAGTTCCAATCAAACATATCTGTAGTCACATAACCTACAAGTTTCTAGTCTTGCTATAATTAACGATATTAATTTTGGTTAAAAAATATGATATTATCAAAGGATAACGGCGTGGGTGGCGTCTGTTATAGACTGTGTGTCACAAAACCGGAGATTTAACACCATTAATATAGTGTGGCATATTTTTGAATACAATGATGCATTCATCTAGATCAAAACCGCATAAATTTTCACATTTTTAAATCGATATGAGAAATAGAACTTCATCAGAAAAAAAAATGATAATGAAAAAAGTAAATAATAAAACACTGCATAATAAAACATTGTACGACTGAAAACAAACAAATATTGGTAAAACCATATAAAATTTCAATAAAGGGTTAGCTGAAACAAAAATAAAGTTACAATTACAAAAGCTCCTGGCTATTGCCAACATAATGGACCATAAGGTCGAGGTGCAATATTTTTCAGACCCCAAGATATGTATCCTTTTTAAGTATCTTTCTATCTATCTACAATTATAAAAACTAATGTCGTAATTATGCAAACAGATAATAAATAAATGTAATTTTTAGTTTTAAGTTTATTAGTCTGAATGTACAGCAATACATGCTCTGTACTTCAATCTGCACTTCATTCAGGGGCTTTTACTTGAAACCTAATTAGTTTTGTTCAAATCTTCCAAAAATCTACTACTTAATCCCTACATACAGACTAGTCTCGGCATAGAAGTTATGTGACTGTTCACACCAAATTTTTTAATCTTATATAAAACCCGTAAAAAAAATTATATTAGTGTATGTATAGAAGAAGATATTTAATGTATTATTTTTTAAGATAATAAAAAGTAATTATTAAATATATTTTATTACTCGAATCCGTTGAAAAATCAATAATATTACCACCTCGCTCCGTCCTTGCTGACTAGAAACAACTTAAACTCAATGAATAGAACAGATAACGTAAGTTCTAAACGTTTTAAGGTTCTCTAATACTCTCTCCCACAGAATAGTATCCCCTATCGATAGGAAAACTCATCGATTTCCATGATACATTCTTAAATAAGGTAAAGATTTTTTTGCAGCTTATATTTGAAAAAAAAAGTGCGTAACGCAGGAGCTGCGTCAACTTAGCGAATTTCCTTAGAATACATAAATTTCTCTAGTCACAATTTTAGTCTGATCAAAATGAAATGTCGCATCTGATATCATTTTAGTATTTTCAAGGCCAATTTTATTAATAAATGGCATACGTCAAGGGAAAAGGGTGGCATAAAGATAGAAGAAAATACAAAATATAAAATATCTCTCTTAATATTGGAACAATGTATAACGAGTTAAGTTGTAGAAAATCAAGTTTGCTATAATTCATTACCTTATCATTTTTTCCAAACTCTAATGTGTACAGAGATATTTAGAATTTTAACTTTCAATCTTTAGTTGTAAATATTTCTGTAAATATTAGTGTAACAAAAAAATGATAAGAACCAAAATTACAGTAAAACTTGGTACCTATAACTTAAATCCTGATAAATTTTTCGATTTTTCAAATATTAAAGGAGATATACCAAATTTTGTGTTTCCCCTGCCTCCAAACCCCTTTTTCCCCTTGTCCGATTTTAACCATTAACGACCTTGACCTTTAGAATACCAAAAGCGCCTCAAATACCAAATTTCATTCGTTAAAAACTACCGTATACGCGTACTACCTCTTTAGATGTCTATTCCTGAATTTCTATTCTATTCTTTTTTTCGAGTGTTTTGCCGCAACCCAATAATTACTTTAAAGAATATTATTATAAAAACAAAAAACACACAATCTTACTACGTCAGGAAATAACAAATCATAAAAAAAAATTTGTAAAATCGTGGGGTGCTTTAAATACTTTTTTAAGTTTTGTGTTTTTAAAGAAAGATTTTTTCATTTGTCAGTGCGTCATCTACTAAATAAATAAATACACTGAAAATCGTTAAAAACACTGAGTATGGTCCTCCCTTTTTTCCCTCATTTTCTTGAAGATAATTAAAACAGTATTGATGGTTTTTTTTTTAATGTTATGTAGGAGTTAATCAATTAAAATGCAATAAAATTTATTTCATTTAACACGTTTTATTTATTACAAGTGACAATAATTTATTGATTTTCATTGACAAAAATTACATTGACCTTAATCCATAAATCCGGGAAACCGGTATTACTCCGGTGTACCACTTTTGATGCTATCAAAATCGAAGGAAATAATCTCAAACGGGCTAAAAGAGGAACGAGTCGATTTTCCATTGAGAGGAAAAGACCCACCTGTTGAAGATGAAATCGAAAATTTTCTAGCAAAAGCTTAGTTTATTTGCCTGTTTCGACTACCCTTCATTGTTATTACTATTACTTGCTGGGGGATATAAGATTAGACACTTGGAAGATGAGACATCGAAGCCTAGTAAGTAGGCCTTTCTAGCCCATTTTTACCGGCCCTTAAAAAACAAGAAATTTATATGTGGACCAGGAATTGGTCGGATGTGCGATTGCAGTCGACTTTGCTAGAAACTATGCCGATATTCATCTGGCGTGTGTGAAAGTAAACTGCGGAAAACCTTCCCAAACACAGCCCCGGTTACTTTCGTTCTTGTCCATACGCCGACAGTTTAGTCAATTAACCGTCCTATTAATTTTTTGGAAACTAATTTAATTGACAAAACCGCAGCTCTTGGAAATCGAACCTGCAACCTCCAAGTTCCGAGCAGAACGCTTTAGACAACTAAGCTACTCGGACTGATCTAATGATGATGAGTCATAAACTTAAATGAGTTATCCAAATAAACTTGATTTTGATTTTTAAGTTTGGTAAGCTCGTATACACAGCCTTATAGTTACATTATTATCCTTCAAATTCTTCCACGTGATAAACAAACTTTGGTTAGACATTATTTTACACACACCACACGTATAAAAATTCCACGTTTAGTTTCATTCAAAAATACACACAGAGAAATGTAGATGAAACCTTGAACCCATTTGTTTTTTCACCATGATATCTATCCATCTTCAATTTATTATAATGTCTGTCGTGTACATCTATTTGTTTGGTTTTATTTTACAATTTGTTTATGTCACTGTCTATGGTATTCATCTTTCTATTGTAGTACTACACAGCAGAGGCGGGCGCAGACAGCTCGTCTGAGCCTTACGGGCTCTCCATAAGCTGGGTGAGAGTAAGTAAAGAAGGTATGTTTTGAAGCAAGACGGAACGATGTTTCAATACAGGTTGTCCTACCGATTATTGCCCAATAATTTATTCAATCAATTTAGAAATAGTTTTATAAAATATTTATTGTTTAAATAATATCTTTTACAGTATGGAGAGATACACCAAAAAACATAATAATAATAATAATAACAATAATAATAACATAATTCAATAATAAAAATTTAACTTAATTCATCAAATTCCCATGACACTATACTGAGCATACTCCATACGGAGAAAAAATAATTAAATCAGGTAAATAATTCTTTATTAGTTCTCGGATATGAATAGTAAAATATTTAGACAAATTATTTGGAATTTCCAAAACTATATTTCTATTTAAATTATCCTTTGCAAAAATTTCCCTCTTTTATTACAATGGTCCAGCGGTAAACTTAAAGGTTCAAAAGATTTATATATACTTTTTATATATTTTTATTTTATTCATACACAAATATGATATATACTAAAAAGGTACATTTTATGACCCAAATTACCAGCCCAAAATTCCAGAGTATGTATTGAATGATTGTATGCATTATTTACTTTGTATAATAGTGACCATAAAAAAGATTTGGTATTATTATATTTTTTTCAGAAAATGTTTTAATTAAAAAAAGAAAATATTGATAATTGGTAGGTTACCCTGTATTAACTCTATCTCTCTTCCCTACCTCTCACTCAGAGCTTGGCGGAGTCAACTCCTGCCCACCTCTGCTACACAGTGCTTCACAATGATATAGATACACATAGACGTTTATATATGGTTTCTGGATCTGTTACAATGGACTGACACCACTGACCAATACATAACAGGACAGAGTATGCTTATGGATCCAAACGTGGAATAACGGCTTCAACTTAACGATAGTCAGTGACGCCTCTACTAGGCGGCGCTTAAAACTTTATGTTTGTAGTGGAAATACATGGGACAGGTTTACAAACACTAGCACACATTCATTCTTATCTGGGATGTGCTCTGCCACGTTGCCTCGGGAAGGTACTTCCCGAGTGCTCCAGAGTGTAACAAAGAGGCTATCTCGCGATGCACTGAGATTCACTGCGGAGGGTTACCGGATTCATTACCGGACATTATTCCCTGCGGAAGCATCTTCACACAATGGAACTCCATAACGGGTCCATTATGTGCAGATTGCGTGGCGAGGAGGAGGAAACATCTAGCCACATAGTCTTTGACTGCGAACCACTGGGTTACAGCAGATACACGATATTCGGTGTATCTCACCCCGAATATATGAACCTTTGGGAGGACCTAATAAGCAAGCTCTAAGCTATTGCTAACATATGGGAGAAGCGAATCTCGTCAGACTGAGGCAGAAGGGGGAGCACAATGGACCATAAGGTCGAAGTGCAATAGTTTTTACCCCGATATTAATCAATCAATCAATCACATATTCATACCGCGCAGTTGCGCCAAAGGAAAACTTAGTTCCTAAGCTAGTTGAGAAGCACTTCAATTGCAGTTAATGGAGAGACGGAGGTATCAAACATGGCGTAATACAGGTTTGAAAAAGTACAGACAGCTAAAGGGCTTACAAAGGAAGAACGAAATGAAGGGTCAAAGTTTCTTGGAATATTACTAGTTAAAATGTCTGGATATTTGATTATACAGCAGAATTTTGTAATCAATTTAAATTCCCAGCAGTTTCTTCTGCAATAGCTGGCTCCAATGCCAATTTCTTCTACGGTATATATTTCTTGAACAGTAAACTAGTAATCCCAAGTCTTTTTATAAACATCTGTGTGTACACATGTATCAGGATGATGTAGAAAACAGTATACCAACTTACTCAGAGAGGTATTACAGTTAAACTATTTTTATCCGATATATTTATAGAGTCCATTGAGGTACATAGATATGGGGCTGTGAAGATAGATAAGTTTGAGAGTGGGCGATGGAGAATGTCGTGGTAGTATTCTATTTTATAGTACAACAACCAACCATACAACTTAAATATCCATTTGTGAATTCAACTGTAAAACAATTTAACAAATTGACTACCACCATTGAGGTAGCTCCCTAGCTAGCTCTGTAGTATGTAACCACATACTAACTATATTTTGAAAAATGATGTACTTACATCTGTTTATTATTATCCAGATATTATTTTCATAACGAAACGATTATTACATGAAAATTCAATTCAGATTTTTAGCGATTATATATATTGAGATGTAATTTTAATAAATGTAAGGAGAACTGAAATTATTTTAATAAAAATATATATTTCTAGACATTCACAGAAATAATAATAATAATAATCAGAAAGAGGGATACCGCATACGGGTCCCTAGCACCTAGACCAAGGGGTCCTCTATGCCCTCCTATCGAGGCCGGATGCCACACAGAAGGCCAAAACTTCTCCGCCGAGATTGCTTCCAGGATTGATGGATCAAAGGTTTTGGACCCATACATTCTATATCTGACACCCTGCAAGCTTCGCAGATGCATATAACATGTATGGAGGTCTTATCGTCCTCCATACAGGCCCTACAAGTGGGATCATCAGAGATTCATAAGGTTTGTAGGTGGTAGTTCAATCGACAGTGTCCTGTCAAAAGCCCACCACCCTTCTCAACTGAGCACAGTTTCAATCGAACACAGTCGAATGGCCTAGCTGTGCACAACTTGCCCTGTCGCATGCCCTGCGCAAGGCCCCAGTAATCGAGATGAGCTTATATCAGCCACCCCTTGATTTCACAAAAATAACGTGATGTAAAACCAGTCCAAGTGGTCTAGCTGTTAAAGGTGTCCTGCTTGGAGCTGGGATGTTGCTGCTTCGATTCCTAACTGTGGCAGTTTAAACAACGACAGTCGCAAAACAAACCAATTCTTAGTCTACAAACATTCCTTGTCCTTCACCCATATTCTTAATGTCTAGGTATCACATTGTACCTTATGGTCTAAGTGTGTCCAGTCAGGAACTTGGGTGTGAAGGTCATACTGATAATTACAATATAAGTTCCCGAAGGTTCCCTTCAATTAATCCCTCACTGCATTACGTATTGCGTAATAATGAAAGCTAGTGTGTTTTATAATAATAACAAATCATTTAATTTACCAATTCTTTTACCGACACCTGCACCTAATTATTACGTCAGGTAATATTTTAGTACCATATTATTATGGTACCATCAGAATAGATAACATTTGCAAAATTTCATTGCAATCGTGTAAGACGCAAAAGGTTTTGAAATTTGCGTACAAACTTTGAACCGGAAATAATTTCGTAAGTTCAATAAAATCTGGATTTTTTTTTTTTGTAATATTTTTTTTCATATCAAGAAAACGGGGACCCGTGATTTATTTTCGATTTAGCATAATTTTCGTAATATTCCCAGAAAAAGGTAAATAGAATAAATTCATAAATAAAATACAATATCTAACGTAAATAAGAAGAACCTCATTTCTACATAATATATAAGACGCTATGAGGATCTCCAAGTTATATGATTATATGTTTCATCATCGTAAATACTTTATTTTGATACAGGATAATATATTTTGTATCAACTCTCTCGATCCTTTGAATATTCATTGTCATAGAATATTCTAAAAATAAATTTTGTATTAAACCGAAATTGTTGAGTATCCATGACAGATTATATTTTTATAAAAATTTTATTAAAATACAAAAAATATATAAATTTGTTTTTCAATTGAAAAATTACATAGAAAATTTGAGCTAAATAAATTTTTGCCCCTATTCCTAGAACATTTGTTTGTATTTTATAAATACGTATTTCGATTACAATGTAGTCATCCATCATCTCCAAATTAGCAACAAACAACATATCTCTGAATCCATATCCCAGAGATAGTTACGATTAGCTAATTCATACTGATGATGACTACATTCTAGTCGAAATACATATTTATAAAATACAAACAAATGTTCTAGGAATAGAGGCAAAAAAAAATTTGAAATGTAATTTCAAAAAACCTAGAGTTCTCTTTGATTATTTTATTAATCTTTATTAAAATGTACGTTGCCTCAAAAGCAAAAAATTCATGGAAAATCGGGAAAAAAGACTGTGTTTTTCGGTAGGGTTATTAACAAACTGTATCCGATCGTTAAACTATTAATCAATCATGACTGACTTAATCATTTATTGACATGTTCAATCATTAACATGATTAAATTATTTTAATCTTAAGGCTGTACGAGCACTGGAGCTTCGAAAAGATTTGAGAAGGCTTGATTTTTTTACATGTAGTTTAAGTGCATATAAATCAATTATAATTGTTTCAGGGATGTTACGGGTGGTTTAAATTAATTATATAATATTAAATTCGAGTTTTAATGTATTTTGATAATTTTCACTTGGAATAAAATAAGACGAATTACATCAAAACTACGAAACAGATGTAACAAAAGAGAAATATTAAATTAGTAACACCAAATTAGCAACAAGTAACATCTCCTCGGAGAATAAATACAATTAGCTAATTCATACTGATGATGACTACTTTGTAGTCGAAATACATATTTATAAAATACAAAAATTTTGATCTAGCAAAAAATCGAAATTTTTTTTTATCCCTTCTAGTTTAAGAAAAACTTTTGGGCATTGCACATCAAACATTGGAAATTCAACAAAATTATACATATATTAAAGTATATTATATTGGAAGATTGAATGTAATGTAAAACTCTATTAAATATAATCTGTATCGAATCGAATGTATGTTCTCAATATGAAGTCGATATTGAACAGGCAAATATGTCAACAATTTAATATGATTATTTTTATATATATAGAATTCAACAACTATGCGGAAGCAAATATTCTATATATATGTTCTATTCTGAAGCTAAACTTACTGCCCTTTATGATCTATACCACTTAATATTGTTAGAAAGAAATCAAGAATAGGGTTCTAGACTTTGTTGGGTTCTACCAAATGAGTTTCAATCTGGAAACATTAAATTTTTGCCTGTAATATTTATCACTATCTTACTTAGTTCTTAGAGATATAGGCCTCGGGGAAATTAAAAGGGAAACACGGTGGGTATATATATATATATATATATATATATATATATATATATATATATATATATATATATATATATATATATATATATATGTATATATATATATATATATTTATATACAGTCTGTTTTGAACAGCTTTGCTAATAGAGAAGCAATGTTAAATGTTATTTGCTCTAATAATATCACAAGGCTTCGTAAAGAAATAAAAATAGTGTGGGTACTCTGTAGTCAGTAGTGTGGGTGTGTGCATACGTAATGAATAATAATATTATAAATTAAGTGGGCATCACTAAATGCCACTCTTAAATGGCATCAAACAAACATCATACCACAAACAGTCAGATGTTTGTAAGTATGTGTACGTATGTATGTATGGTTTTATAGTAAATATTTTATTTATTTATTTACTATTAGAAATGCTTCTGAAAACAGACTGTATATACATCATGTATGTAACCTTAAACTACTGTTCCAAATCATTAAGGTTGATAATCCATTAAACACAAACAATACACCAATGGACACGGACGTGTACATACAGGTTATGTGGGAATATCATCTACCTGTCATCTAGTATGATCATCGTAGCATTACGGCAGCTTCACCAACATATATGTAAATGCATACCAAAACAGAACCATTATGTTAGTACGAAAGCTAAGCGACAAAATACAATAAACAGATCTTCTAAGGTCAAGCAAATTAAATAGGATGTACACGGTCATTTTATCGTACTCTTTAAGAGGTTACACTAGGTTTTCAAGGCTAAAAAAAAAGCATATTTACTCCAATTTTTTTCTAATATAATAAATGTAATATTTCATTCAACCTTTAAACATATCGCAGATAAACAGATTTGACAAATAGTTTGTAAAATATTCATTTCAAAATTTTGAAAATTCAGCCATTGGAATCTCATTTTCTGCGACCCTTCCGAATAAAGTTCCCTTGACGAAGTCAGAAGAGCTCATTGTAGATTCATCCGAAATTAAAAAACCAAATTATTTCTGTTAGTCGATATATAAAACTCGTATAGATATATAAAGGTCATGCCTGTGTCCCGGGGTTCAGGCAAACATACTTACATCCTTTATTCAAGACATATTTTATGAGTTCGACACACATATGAACTGTGCAAACTTATGAGCCTCTTATGATCTTCCGCATGTGATTACTGAAGTATTTACAATTGGGTTATCGAAAACATGCCCTGAAAATAAATTGTTAGTATTTTTATATGGGGAAACTTTGTAGTATTAAGCTTCTCTTTAATCTACCTCTTACATAGATATTATATATTACTTAAACATCCTACTTTAAAAAGTATGGTTGGTATTGTGAAGACATTATCATTTTTTAATTGTTTACACTTTTTTAACCCGACTTCAAAAAGGATGATGGTTCTCAATTAGTCTGTATTTTTTTTTTTTTTTTTAACGTGTGTCACCTCAGAACTCCGTCATTTATAAACCGATTTTGAATTTTTTTTTTGTTTTAAAGGGTTTGGTTGCCCATTGATCCCATTGTCACCAAATCGCATTCTGATGAGAGGATCCCCGGGAAATCGAGGAAAATCCTCATTTTATATGTGATAACCGATTTCTGCGAAATTTTTTTTTTTTTTGAAGGGGTATACTCATTTATAATGGGAAAATAAGAAAAATTTTTTTTTAAATCGACTTTGAAAAAAATTTTTACAAAAATGCTTGTAAAAAAAACTGAAAATCTGTTATAAAGAAATGCACTAAAAATTAAAAAAAAAGAAAAAAAAAATGTTATAAAAAAATGCACTCAAAATTAGTTGGTCGTTTAGTAGGTCTACCCATATTTCGACAAATAAAATCAGTTATAGAACTTCAAAGTCACTAAAAACCGAGAAATAAAACCTATTTTGACAAAATAGAAAAACCCGATTTCAAAAAGCAAATATTCTATAACAAAAAATGCACTAAAAAGGCGGTGTCAGCATAGAGAAATTCACATAACTTTTGGACACCGCCTCCAAAAATAACAATAATTGTACATATATATTTAAAAAATTTTGCTTAGGTGAACTAAATTTGGCACAAGCATATGCAATTATTTTTTTACTTTTTAGTGCATTTTTTGTTATAGAATATTTGTTTTTTGAAGTCGGGTTTCCATTTTGTCAAAATAGGTTTTGTTTTAATTACATACTATGCGATCCAACTGAATTAACCCCGCATAGCTTTCGAACTATATGACATTATATACTTCACACAAAGATAACTGTGATAATGTTGGATACAATTAGAATATCCACATGTTTGAGTTTCGTTTAACATGGTTGGATTATAGTACGTACCTAGACGAACGGACGTCCATGGATTATGCTCATTTCATTCCATTCATTCCTATAAATAAGACAGTTCTTAATGACCAAATGAATTTAACTCTAATCATTTTGTAAATAGATTTTATATCATATTATAATATAAGAAATATTAATATTGACGAATTTAAGGGAGACAAACTATGCGATTTTATATTATGGAGAAGAAATGTATTTGTATAAATTGGGAATACATATCTTATTCGACAAAAACATAAATATAAGAGGGACCAAGTTTGTCAGCAAAAACAAAAATGTTCGCCTGCAAAATTATATGTAAGGACCAAGTATTTTAACAAAAATGAGAAAATGATTCGTTTGATATTTATTCGGTAAGTTTCTCAAGGTGCATGGTTTTGATATTTTACTTGGTGCATTGCTTAGTAAAATATGAAAACTCTGTACCTGAGAAACTTACCCTATAAATATATAACAATCATTTTCACATTCTAGTTTTAAAAATAATTCGTTACGCAGGAGCTGCGCCAACTTAGCGAATTTCCTTAGAATACATAAATATCTCTAGTCACAATTTAAGTCTGATCAAAATGAAATGTTGTATTTGATATCATTTTAGCATTTTCAAGGCCAAATTATTAATAAATGGCACACGTCAAGGGGAAAGGCGGGCATAAAGATAAAAGAAAACACAAAATATAAAATATCTCTCTTAATATTAGAATAATCGAAAAATGTATAAGGAGTAAAGTTGTAGAAAATTAAATTTGCTACAATTCATTACCTGATCATTTTTCTCAAACTCTAATGTGAACCAGAGATATTTAGAATTTTAACTTTCAGTCTTTAATTGTAAATATTTCTGTAAATATTAGTGTATCGGAAAAATGTTAAAAAAACAAAATTACAGAAAAACTTAGTACATACAAATTTAGTGTTTCCCCCTCCCTTTCCCCTTGTCCGAATTTACCCATTAACGAACTTGACCTTTAGAATACCAAAATCGCCTCAAATATCAAATTTCATTACAATCGGAATAAAACTGTGACCGCTAAAGAGTCCACAGACACATAAAAGTATATATATATATATATATATATATATATATATATATATATATATATATATATATATATATATAAATCACTATATATATATAGTGATTTTTAATATCTAATAGGTAGGATCGATGGACATTTGAAGAAATTTTTACGAAATTCCAACATTGGTGCAAAAACAATAGCTGCATTTCCTTTGGAGAAAATTCGCTAAAAGCTTGGTACTTACATAGATACTTTCACTACGTTTGAAGGCGAACATATTTGTTTTTGCTGGGATATCAATACTTTTTGGGTGCCAAAGCTTGGTCCCTCTTTTACATTTATGTGTTTTGTTAGATAGGTTTTACATACCGATTATTCATATTTCTTAACAATAAGTGATTAAAATTGTAATGATGAACATTTTGAGTTTTAAATAATGATTATCGAAATGATGATACCTCAAAATACAAAATCAGATTATGTAATGGTAGTAGTTAGTATAGGCTTCAGCTTAAACACATCGATCACAAAACATATAATATACTATTCACCATTATTGTAATAATATTGGAATAGATAATAATAATAATAATAATAATAAAGCTAGTAAGTGGTTTTTACCGCATAACACCATGAACCACTTAATAATTTGTATGTTTATTTTGATTTAGTTTGAAAATTATATTTTAAAATAAATAGATACGATTTAATATTATATTGTACATATATTTATACTTATGGAAGTGCGTTGGAGCAAGTTCCAGCATTAAACATCTACACTCCCGTTTTTTGATGATTCTTGTAGTAAATGTTGTTTACTATACTTTCATTTCTTTTTTCACACTTAAAAGATATACTTGTTATCATTGTTTATAAATGAATAATTATACAGAGAGTTACAAAAGTGAGGAGTTTTATGAAATGTAAGAAAATTAACATTTCAGGTGTGTTCAATTTTATTGAACGGGAGTGTACATGGATCTAAGTATGTCAAAAGTGAAGCTATCATTTTAAAATTGTATAATTGATTCGTACCTTATTTATTCGGCTTTCGGAAAAATGTTTCGACTGAAATTTGTTAGTATAGTTATAATGAACAACTTTTATCCAAAGCATTGTTTCGAAAAACGAATAAATAAGGCACAGATCAATTATAAAATTAATTTTGATTTTTGACACCATTTGGAACGTGGGTATTCATTTATGTTTTACCGGTATCTTTTAGCTGATAGGTGTAGCAGATATTTCTTTCGAAATAAAAAAGTGGGTCTTTAAAGTGGGACTTAAAATTTTTATCTAAAAAATTACTATTTTTTAATTATTTGTTTAAATTTCAAGCAACCGTTTTTTTTTTTTAACTAGAGCTTAGATCAAATTCTTTATCTCAAATAAGGTCGTAACTTTATAAATCTTCGTGCACAACTTCAGTTTACTCGACAACGTTCGGGAGATATCAAGTATTTTATTTACACATGATAAAAACACAACTTAAATCTATCTCAAATAGACTTGAATTTTGTTTTGGGTGATAACTTGGTCCTTTTTTTACATTTATATTTTTGATGAACGTATTTATTTTACCATGGTATCATAATCATAATAATTATAATAAATTATTATACAGAGCTATGTATGTATTATATTTATTTATAGTAGGAAATGCATCCACAAAACCATATATTTCTGGAATAAATTTTGGGAGCACTACCAAGGCCTTCATTCATGTGTAAGGTTTAAAATACCCGGCTAAGTGTTGTAATGGCTAAGTATTTTTGTAACTGCACCTGTGTATCAACGCATGCGCTGTATATAACCCAGCATATATTCTTTGAATATATCGATAAACATAGGTCAAATTAAAAACAAATGAATGCATGCCCAATTTTGTGTTCTTCTGAAAGGTGTTTACTGGTGCTAAACTTTTCTCTATAGTACGAGAGGATATCAAATTTTATAATTTATATTACTCAAAATTAGCGTATTGATCAATGGAATTGAATGTGAATCTTGACCAAGTGGATCATGAATAATGCCAGGAAAAATTGGGCACTTGGATTCCTTAAATTTCCATAGCAATCGTTTAAAGTCTTCTGGACCGGAAAGTTAACTATTACCAAATTTAAAATCGTGGTCATTCTAATATTATTGTTATATTTCTCCGTTTTGCGCTTTAATATCTCCTAACTAAATTTCGATGAATTTCTAATAAAAATAATGACTCTCAATCAGTAAGTTAGCAATCTAGATTTAATATACATATCCATGTACACGTAGTTATGGATTTTGTTTACTGGGATGATATGAGATTAAACAAATATTTTTCTATCCAATAAATTGCAACATAGTGTTTCAATTATTTTACGAAAATATTTTAAATTCGAGTGCGTGCATCTAGAGAATTTAGTGTTGCAATGAGATATAATTTACCTCTTTTAAATTAGTTAATTTTAAATATTATTGAATAATAACAATCGAGCTACAATATTAAAGAAACAAATGTATCCTGTTTTAAGATTTCATTATCCCGCACACTCTGCTTCTCGGCGGGAATATATTTCAAAACATTTCTAATAGAGAATAATTAGTCAAAATAGGTTCAGAATGACGTCAGATATAACATAATAAAAAGCAATCCTGGAGAAGGTCTCTCTTAAAATAAATCTATTAACAAATACTCCTAAATTTCGAAAAAAAAAATGTATCGATTAAATGTTTTAGACCATTAAAGTTCAGTAAAGAAAAATTTTCCTCACTTTTTTCACATTTTTTCCAAGGGGTACCCCTTAAAAAAATCGCAAAAATTGAAGGAAAACTTTATGTCCCCGATTTTGATAAAAACTTGGTTTTAAGCTAATTTGGACCTAGCAAAAGCGATGGCGTTGGATAAAATATGATTCGATTAACGGTTTTTAAGGTATCTGATCCACAGTGCTTAAATTCCAAACTGTATGAATTGAGAAGACAAAATTTTGAAATGTGTTGGTTGGACGTTAAAATTAACCTGATTTTCGTACTGTTTGGGTCAAAATTAGCCTAGAAAATGATTATTATTAAAATAGAGAAGAAAAATTTTCTTCACTTTTTTCACATTTTTTCCAAGGGGTACCCTAAAAAAATCGTTAAAATTGAAGGAAAATTTTATGTCTCCGATTTGGATAAAAACTTGGTTTTAAGCTAATTTGGACCTAGCGAATACGATGGCGTTGGATAAAATATGATACGATTAACGGTGTAAGTTCGATAACCTATTAGCTTATATGGATTGACCATTCTATCAATGCACGAAAAAATACTTATAAGCTTTTTTATGGATCACGTTCTTATGCATAAACAAAATGTATATGTTGAACACTTAAGACACAAATTTATTCACAGACCTATATCACATTTAATTATAATTAGATATAGTTGAATAAAATCTTTTAAGAATTTTCTCGTATCGTATAGCAGCAAGCAAGCTCTACATTTTATGAAAATTAAAATGTTAAGAATATAACAATATGACAATTATATGAAATCGTGCCTTATAACTAATTAGTATTTTAATTGGCCTCTAGCTCTAGTCAAATATAAATATGTCTATTGTAACGAGATTAAATACATTTAACTAATATGGCCCCGATAACTTGATAACTTCAAAGATTTTTTATACTTTTTTGTGGTTGTTGAAAAAACGCTCTAACAGAGT
This sequence comes from Nineta flava, assembly GCA_963920215.1. NCBI lineage: Eukaryota > Metazoa > Arthropoda > Insecta > Neuroptera > Chrysopidae > Nineta > Nineta flava. The sequence goes on from OY986042.1 coordinate 3,167,975, forward strand.
CATAAACTTGTAGATGACTAAAATTGATTTAGATATACTATGATCAAGTTTACTACAACGTCCTAGACAGGGCTTCACTTTCGGTTTTGATTACCAATTTGCTATCTCTTATTATGTTCGATATAAAATTTACATCTATCATTAAAGGAGGGTAGTAGACTGTTGCTCGAAAAAAAAGGTAGAAAAGTTATAACTCAGTACTTCATGGCATAGTTTGATTTCCCATATTTTACCATACAGATATTAAACTAAAGAGGCCCGTCCATTCACTTGGCTTTTTTTCGAAATCAGTGTAGAATTAATTCTCACCCAGACAGCGGAACAAAGTTTTTACAGCGAAAAATTTTCTCAAATATATCCAGTCAGTACCTAACCATAATATTGCAAGCGATATTTTTGTTGACGATACAATCCGTCAATTTGATTGTGATTGCCGGAGAGAATCGGAGAAAGATTGATTGCTTTCTATTTGCTTTTATGTTTGTGTTTTTCTCGGAGGATTATATTTCTTTTATTTATATTTCAGATTTAAAATATGAAATAAACACCTATAAAACTCAATCTGCATCTTAAATCATGAACGTGAAATGTTAACAAATAAGGGTGCGTGTTGATTATTGATAATAATCCTAAATATAACATGGCATTTAAAGGTCCGTGACGTCAAAAAAGTTTTTTTAAACTATAAATAATTTGTATTTTATGGTTTTATAACTTAATACCCCAACTGCATGTCATGTAGAAAAAATATGCAGACGTGAAAATATTGCATGTAAATATGTTGATTGTACATTATTTAAAAGAAAAAACATGCTATACAATTTCGAAGAAATAATTTATTTTAATGATAATAAATTTATTCTATTCTCATTTATTTCCCATTTATTTATAATACTATATACTGATAATATTTATTAGGCCAGGCTATTATTACTCTCTATCCTAAATGCAAGTTGAACCGGTATTAAAAGCAAAGTAGTTTCCTCAGAACCAGACCAGAATAAATTCATTTTTTTAAATGTTTTCTTTTCATTGTTTAAATGTTACATTTTTGTAACTGTTTTGAAAATCATTTAATTTGACCACTTTTAAGATCATTGTCTTAATAAATAGTGTTCGGTGTTTTTAGTCTTTCGTCTTATTATACATTTTTTCTGCATATTTTTTTATTCATTTAAAAACAACGTTTAACAATATTTGGTCTTGGAAAGCAATAATATCATCTATATATTAATATAGATGATATTAATAAATCCTAAGAGGTATGTTATCCCAAGCCTGATAATTTCCATTTTTTTCGCCAATGATTTTTTTTGGAAATTGTTGCAGCATCTGCCTCAAACCATAATGCCTCATAATTAACTGCACTTGTAGAAGTAAATGATAGTTGTAATAAATAATTATTATTTAAATAAATAATAAATATATGTTGAAGATATAATTGATCTTTATTGATTTGATTTATGAAATATTATATATATTTATATGTAAATTATCAAAGTTGTTAACATTCAAAGCAACCGTGATAATAGGAGGAAGTTATAGTTGTTAAGCAACAGATAAAAATGATAAACAATATTATTATAATAATTTAATAATGAAGAAGCGATACCGCTACATACTTCCCCCTATCAACTAATAAAGAAAAACGACTAGAAAAAGGTTGTAACATATAAAAACTTTTTTTGATGAATCTAAATCTTTAGGTAAAAATGATAAACAATATTATTATAATAATTTAATAATGAAGAAGCGATACCGCTACACACTAAATCGGTAACAATTTTTCAAGCTTTCGTGTCTAGGTTTCACAATGGGTCTAATGGGTTTTGACTATACATAGCCAAATATGGGCAAAATCGATACCTTACTTTTGATGAGTCGTAGTCATGTAAGAAATTACAATTTTCAATTTGTCGGTGCTCTACAAAATACAGAAAAGACATAAAATGTAGATTGTAAAGAGACGAAAATGTTATATTCTTTTTCAGTTAAAAATGGCTATCTCGCACTGGTATATATACCAGGTGTTAAGAGTTTCCGATACGGTGTAATATTTCAGAAACACACAGTTTTAGAAAACTTCATGAACAAAAATTGTTCGATATTAAGAATGAACTTGGTTTTTAAAATGCACCCCCCTCCCTCGCCTTCCATTTTAGCAAGAGAAATAAAAATTTAATCAGACTTCATTTAATCAGATCTAATCAGAAAAATTGATCAAATTTAATCAGAAAATCCATATAGATATTTAAACAGTTTTTATGACTTCCAAGAAACTTTTGGAACACATTTGTAAACATGCAGAGATTAGTGAATGCCTCAGGAACTTTAGATTTTGTTTAAGAAATAATGTTCCTGGTAACAAGGGATGTAACTAACTGATTTAATTGTTTAAATACCCTATAACGTACTGTGTAATTCTACATTATTATGGCGTGTACTCATCGTGTGTCATCAAAAGTTATTTGTTTTATAGAACAGAAGATTTTAATAGCAAAACTTTTCTTGCGGTTTTAGCCCAAAGTAATTGCTCAGCCTCGAACTTAAAACAAATTTTTGGCTCTAGAGAACAAACACAAAATTTCAGCGCGTTATCCTTGTCAGTTTTGGAATTCTCCAGTTGATGAACATACTGATGGATGGATTTTATAAACACCTACAATAAGATGTTGAATGTACCCTAAAGATTTTCAATTATTACAAAAGTGAATCTTCTGAACTGATAATATTCTTATGAATTATGAATTCAAAACCACATTTTTGACATTATTGTGTTGCTACTAAATCGGTACATAGTACACGGAACTTTCCGAACAACTTGTATAATAGATAATAAAGACTTTAGATCATATACAGTATAAGGTTCTATTTAATACATAATCAAGTTTTATATTCTCACATAGGAAAATTTAAATACGAATTAATTATGGATAAAAGACGTGATCACTAAACAGTCCTCATTTATGTTTAAAACACCCTTCAAAACACAAACTACTACAATTCATGTTTTCTACGCCCTTCCTTCCTATTCTGAAAACCTTTTATACTTCTTATATATTATTAAATATATATATATATATATATATATATATATATATATATATATTTATATAACCAAAAAACATTAGTCTTTTTAATAAAATTAGCAGAGATTTTGTGTACTGTAAGTACGTATAGTATATATATTTAAACTTTTAAGTTTAAATAAAAAAGGATTAAATTAAAATCATATACAGGGTTGGTAGTCGAGTTCCATAAAAGGGTAAGTAGAGGGTACGATTTTGGAACGAAAAGTCCTAAGACATTTTTTTATGAGATGCACTGTTAATTAATTATTTATTAATTAAGGAAACTAGGTTAAAACAAGAGTTGCAAAAAGTGAATTTTTTTGATAATTCATTTTTGATTTGTTAATCAATTTTTGGAAAAATGTATTGCTTAAATTTTCCAAATTAATTAATTCCATGAAGAGGGCATTATTTAAATTTATTTATTTTTTGAAAAATGTAATAAATAAATTGTTTTAATAATAAATGTAAAAAAAAATGTGCAAATTAAATTCGTTAAATTTATAGTCGTAAAGTTTTCTCAAAAGTGCATTAATAAAATTATTTTATTGATTAATTTTTTTAATAATGGAATATTTAAATTTTTGATAATATCAATTTTTAGAAAATCGCAAGACATGCACCCCCATAAAACAAAGATCCCACCCCTAAAATGTTTCCTTCCTGTTTCTGTGGATACGAGTGACAGATAAAATTCATAGTGTCTTTTTGGACACATAGATACTAGCTTTAAAAAAATAAAAATAATAAAAATGTTTAATAAAAAAATGTCTCAGAACTTTTCGTTCCAAAATCCGTGGCCTCTACCTACCGTCTTATGGAACTCGACTACTTATGGGCCATCCTGTACAAAATCATGAAGTTGTTTTTATGTAAAAAACTGTGTTACATAATAGAAATTTCATGTAAACTCTGTTTCAATAAATTTATGATCAAAGAAGGAACAACATTCAATAATAAATCTAACCGATACTGAAATAGCCCAGTTAGTTACTGTGTTCAAAAAAAATGTCCTGTTTACGTAAAAGGTCGGGTAGTCGACTTTTTTTGGGACCAGTAGCACAAAGACAAGCTTTCCAATTATAATTGCACATATAGGATGGACATTGATACAATTTCACTTCTAAGTGTTTTCACGATTTTTCATTGCTTGAACCAAAAATACAAGGTTCCATATCGCTAAACCTTCATAATAATATAAAATAATACGTAGACTATTTTTACATGTTTCGTTGTAGTCTCCTTAGAAAGGTGAAAAGAAACTATCACAGACAATATTTCAGAAACCTTCTATTTACATTGTATATATAAAAGTAAAAAAAAAAAGTCTATTTGAAAACTCAACATAAATTTTGTATCAAAGTGAATTGACAACATTTTAATATTTTTAATAATTCATGTAAAGGATTTACAGTTTTTTTTTCTTCAGTTATACCTTTAGTATCTGTATCCTTCAAACATATAAAACTCTCAATAGCAGAGCACGGTATAAAAATCAATTTTTTTTTATGACTATTTTTGTTACAATATAAAGATTTCGTTCTGCCATTATATTTGATAAATAATAATATTAAAAAAAAGTACATAGTACATAGGATTTTATTCCTTTTTATAAGAAAATAAAATATATTACATGACCGACGACATATATATAAAATATTTGACAAAAATGAGTTTATATATATATATATATATATATATATATATATATATATATATATATATATATATTATATATATATATTCCTGTAATGTGTATATATTCAAGAGATGAATGTGTATGTATAAATGGTGTCAAAAGTCGAGCTATCATATCTAAATTTTATAATTGATTTGTGCTTTATTTATTCGAATTTCGGAAAAATGTTTCGTATAAAAGTTGTTAGTATAGTTATAATGAACAAGTTTTATCCGAAGCATTTTTTCGAAAACCGTGAAAAATAACTAATGCACAAATCAGCTATAAAATTTTGTAATGATAACTCGACTTTTGACACCATTTGTACTTATGACGGGAATAAATTGTGCGTAACACATATCAAACAACTTTTGACATAGATATCCCATCAAAAGCATAAATGTAAAAAACAGCTCACGGCTTCCATATTCTCCGAAAAATATAGGGATTAGCGGTGCTTGCCAAGTAAAATATTAAATCGATACTAAGAAAAACATTGAAATGTCTTGGGTATCACGTAGATATTTACCTGACTTGTCACAGAAAGGCAATGTTTTTCGATTGTACGTGTGTACACTTCTGTTCAATCAGTCTCTCACAATTTTGATTATTCTTGTAGTAAATGTTTTTTTACTATACTTCCATTTCTATTTTCTCACTTAAAATATATACTACTTATCTGTTTATAAATTAATCATTAACAGAGAGTTACAAAAGTGGGGAGTTTTATGAAATGTAAGAAAATTTACATTTCAGGTCTGTTCAATTTTATTGAACGGGAGTGTATTTCTTTGGCACGCTCTGTAGTCTAAATAGCTTGATAGATTTGAACATATGAGATGCCGTTAGATTCGTCTTAATTGGGGGAATGAAACAGGGTATAATATTTAAATATAACGTTCACACCTATATGAAAATCGCCGCAGGTTTTCAAGTGAGATTAACTGAAATCTATACAAATATATTATTTAAATTTATTAAACTTGAGCTATCTGCTCCCGTACATCAGAGGTTGTTTTACAGAAGGATATATTTTATAAATATTAAATACGTGCACATATACTACGTGTCATACACACAAGGAATGGTTTCTTGGTTGTATAAAACCGTATACAGGTTGTGTTTTTAATCATAGGGCTATAGACAAATTTTTAAAGCACTTGTCTTCTTTTGAGATCCATAAAAATATAATAAGATTAAAATCTAGATTTTATATAGTAGATGATTAAAAACAGAACAATTTTACATTGAAAATTAACGTCTGAGGTTTTATGTCACCAAACAAATTTGGTGACATTGATCCAATAGCTACGGGTCAGTTTATATTGCATAAAATGAATGACAATATTTTCACTATTTAAACAACTGCTATAATTGTCAGTTAAATATTAATTTACTTTTCAATTGTATGCATCTTTTTTATATGTGAAGCTCTCCTATTATATTCCATGTTGGGTTGTTCATTTTATATATTACATGATACAAGATGTTCTCAACAATGTGAGTAATTTTTATGAAATCGTTTCATTGATACAGCCACGATAGCTGAATTTTCGTAATTCCCAGAAAAGAAAGCACAATCAATGTTTATTGTTCGAGAATTGAACAGTTCATCATAAAACAAAAATGTAAAAAAGAATCTAAATGTAGAAATATCCACCAATTTTTGATATTGCCAATTGACCAATGAATTTATTTTTCACCCAAATGTAGGTCATATATAATGGACGATTTTACTGAGAAACCATGTAGATAGATAGATCTATGTAATGTGAAGTATATATATATATGTAAAACATACGTATAATATATGATCACGTGAACAGACAAGAGGCGATCTCTCAATGTGACAGAGAACCTCTGTAAATGGAATATCACGATCAGCACTTTTCATGACGACCTGATGACGTTCACGGTTTTCACACAACCACTGAATATATATACATGTATTAAAGCTCATATGGTGATTGAATATTCTATGTTATATATATATATATACTTGAACGTTTATATCCAGTAGTCTATATCATCTATATCATCGTACACTTGACTATATGTTGAAAAACCATTCACCAGCAACACCTAGATGTGAAAATAATATCATCGTGTAGAATAGATACGTACTAGATCATGACGATGATATTCTGTTGTGTATATTTATCACTGAATAGTTACGTACATCTAAGTGAAGTTCAAAAATATTGAAGATATCTTTCAGGTGGTTTCTGACCCAAAGTACAGACTTTTATAAGTATGCGTACAAAATTTAGAGGGTTGTTACACAGTCGATCTAATCCTCCGAAACAGTTAAGTGTTCTTTATATGCTTCTAGTCACTAAGTAAACGCTTAAAAGGTGTTTAATATAATGTAAACATTTTAAACGTTTAATTTTAAAACATTTGAAGTGCTTTAAATAATAATACGTATAATGCTATTTAACAAATAGATCATCAATAGCATATCAAGATCATCAAGTTTTGTAGTCTATTTGAAGACTTTGAACTCACATTGAAAACATAAATATTTATAAATATTTCACGCATCTATAGCAACGTCAATATCATTATTTCAATTACAATAATAATATAGTTTTTTTATACCAAATATTAATAGTTTTTTAATATTATTTATTGGCTACTTGAACATTATCAAAATTTGATGTTTGGTATAAAAATTGCAACATTTCATTGATCGGTTTACAACTTCATCCGACATACTACAAAATAATGACATTATTAAATACAATAAATATTTATTAAACAATTGACAACTAACGATTATTTAACAATTTTCTTATTTTAAGGTATACATCCATGAAGTCCTTTGAACTAAATCATCATAAAATGAACACAATTGCTATGACAAAATGCTTTAGTCATGATACTATCCTTAATTGTGCATTGTATTTAATAATGTCACTGTTTAGTAGGTTGCCTGATGATGAAGTTGAAAAATAATCATTGAAACGTTGCAATTTTTAAATTAATCATAAATTTTTTTAAGTGTCCAAGTACACCCAATATGTCTGATGTAATTGAACCAAGTAGTTTCAATTTTTTTGATAAAGACCTTATAGACATCACATAAAGACTGTTTAACATCAACAGTATGCTAACATATTCATTTTTCTGAATGAAAACTTTTTTTTTTGCAAACTATTTACACACAGATGGGATATTTAATGTCTGGTTTCAATATGTATCTCGTACGTATAAGTACTGCGGATTCTGAACCATGATGAACGTTTTCAGTAACTGGTTTTTATATCACAGTTCATCATCATTTTTTATGAAGATAACAAGCAAATTCTATAAAAGGACTCAACAAAATAAACAAAAACTTTTCGCTTACTGGAAAGAGATTATAAATCTATTTCAGGATTGATTTGTGGTAGAGAATTTATCATTTTAATCACTTAAATTAAGGTACGATATGATTTTCTTAGGTTTATTACCTCTGATGAGGCATCTAGATTAAAAATTCTGAATTGAAATTGAAAAAGAAGCTATTACTCGAGCCTATAAAAATAATACTATTAAGCTGTTGGGATGAATTTTTATGTTTACGAAATTAGTGGTAAATGGATCATGCCGGTTTTTTTTTTTAATTCATAATATATTGGTCTACTAAGGGTTAAATATTGAAGAATAAAAATTATTTCACATTTCCCATATTGCACAGGGTATGTTTATTTTATATAATGAAAATATTTTCGTATTCATATGTTGTTCGATTATATGTGTTCTGTTTTAAAATGAGGAATAAAATAATTATTGCGCGTATTTTTTATTTTATTAAACATGTTATTCAAGTTTATTTTCATACGAAAATAACAAAAAATGAATTGAAGGAAAAAAAGGTGTACATCCTCCGAATACGGAATACATCGACGTATGAAGTTTGTGTGGTAAATTATATACCAGATTCTGAGCACAATTTAATAGAACAATTTTAGGCTGCCACTGCTCAATTCTTCACTTTATCCACTTCCTCTTACCTTTTGGTACCTTAGCAGTTATATATGGTTCTCAAGTCTGCATATGAAGGTTGCGTGGATGTTTAAAGAAATGACCTGGTGTAAACCTCATATCGCAAAGCTCCGATGAAAATTCAATGCACCTAATATCTTTTTGATATACTATACAGCAATAGGTGAGAAAATCCTGTGAATATGCTCTCCACAACATCGTACACAGAATTGGGGACTAAGCATTGAGGGGGCACCAATAGGCCTCAACTTTGAAGGGTTCTTTGATAACGCCTCTTTCAATTACATAACAAATTAGGCAAACCGCCCATTATAATCTGCAAAAACGTGCGAATCATTCATTTTTCGCACTTAATTTTAATATGTCAATAGAGTATTCAACAAGTTTTGGTCTTAGTTTTTTTTTTTCTAAATTTCCACCGCTTTTTGTCTGAATAAATTAAGATATATTCCAAAATCTAGATCTGAAAAATTCCAAATTTGAGCGTACAAATAAGTTTAATTTGCTGTTTTCAAGAAAATTCAAAAAGTCCAGAAATTGAACTGCCGTGAAGAGACAATTGTACTCGAAAGCTTAGTTTTGCAAGTTGCAACATGAAAATTCAAATGCCTTGGTCCATAATGAAAATACTTATATATTTGAAAATTTTTGCATCAAGATTGTATTTTTCATTTTGATTAGAGTATTAACGATTCGATAAATTATATCATGCGTCCCCAAACATCCAGTAGTGTGTATAGTTACCTCGGAATTTATTGTGATGCACTCTGTTCTAATATTATTATTTCCGGGATGCATTAAATAATAACAAATGCATACAATTAACCTAATTTAACGTCAAATATATTCATCATATACTGATGTAATGGTTTATACATTTACGTAAACAATATTATTGGCGTATTGACTTATAACAAGCATTTGCATTACGCTCTCAATATTCCATGAGGTGACAATATATTTTCTCTTTAAATATTTGAAATATAAAAAAATTAGTAGACTAAAAGAGTCGTCTTATAATTAAACGAATTGTTCGGAGAAAACTTAGGAGATAGTATGAAAATACGAAATAATATAAGTAGAAAATATTTGGACATCTTGACTGTCAAAATTTAGAAAATTTGACATAAATTTACTACGCACTTTCTATCTGGATTTTTGAAACCCAAGCATCGCCGGCTTTTTCAACTAGTATAATATAATAAGTGAATAATAGGGAATATGCATGAAAATTTTTTTTCACATTTATTTTCAGAATATGAAAATACTGTTAATACTCTAATAATATTTAAAAACGAAATTAAAATTCGACTAATATCAAGGAAGCTATAAGCTTTTAAAGATTATTATCTGTCTCTTTCTTGCAAAAATACTAAAAACGGAGTTTTACGTGTATTTTAAATGGTGAAAGTGTAATATGACGTCACATAACATATCAAGAGGGCTATCACCCTCTTTGTCTAATCGGAAATTTCAATCATTCATATCTCGCTTATTTTTAAACATATTTAAAAAGTAATTTTACCTTGATATTTGTCAAGTAAACATGCTTCAATTCAAGTGAAAAAAAATTTTCATGCATATTCCCTATTGTAGGCAGCCTTAATTTGTGGCATTTCCTTTCCAATAAAGTAATTTAACTAATTTTGGAAATAACTATCATCCAATAAATAATATATATATTTAGTAACCTTGTGTAACATTAAATAAAATATGATTTGATCAAATAAAATAAAATAAAAAGCATAAATTAAACACAATCGTTTGAAACGCAGCACCTCTAACCCTTAATTAAGTGATCAAATCAATGTTAAATTAAAAGGTTGTTCAATTTAATTCGTCTACACACCTCAACCGGTTTTTTTTATTTGTGTTCATGACAAGAATGGTTTGACATTTAACAACATAATTTGTACTTTTATGAGTGTGTTTATTTCATTATATTTCCTCCGCAACTAAAGTTACTATCAACTTCAAAAGTGACTGTCCTCGATTCAATATTTTACAATCGATTTGTACAAAATCCAATTTAGTTTTCGAAAAAATGTTTCAAACATAAGTTGTTTGTTATAAAAATAGTAAAAAATATTATTCTAAGCATTTTTTTCTAAAACCCAATGGATTTACCCACAAATACATTTTAAATATTGAAGAATGGATCGTCACTTATGGAGTTGATAGTACATGGTGTTTTTAGTTTGGTAGGTGTGTCGATCCATTAACACACACGCACTCACATACAAACGAATTAACAATAAAAATAAAAACTTGATACATACAGGATGGCCCCCGTAAGTAGTCGAGTTCCATAAGAGGGTAGGTAGAGGGTACGATTTTGAAATGAAAAGAGACATTTTTTTATTAGACGCACCGTTAATTAATTCTTAATTAATTAAGGAAACTAGGTTGAAACCAGAGTTGCAAAAAATGCATTTTTTTGTTAGTTCATTTTTGATTTACTTATCAATTTTTGGATCAATGTATTGCTTAACTTTTTCAAATTATTAATTCCTTGAAAAGTGCATTAATTAAATTTTTTTATTTTTTGAAAAATGTAATTAATAAATTGTTTTAATAAAAATTTAAAAAAAAATGCGCAAATTAAATTCGTTAAATTATAAAATTTTCTCATGTACCCCTGTCATGTGTTTTATGCACCCCTGTAAAACAAAGATCCCACCCCTTAAATTTTACCTTTATTTCCTGTTTCTGTGGATACGAGCGACAGATAAAATTCATAGTAGCTTTGGGACACAAGTTATAGTGAGCAGATATATTTTTTTAGAATGTAATAATTAATAATTAATTAACGGTGCGTCTAATGAAAAAATGTCTCAGGACTTTTCGTTCCAAAATCGTACCCTCAACCTACCCTCTTATGGAACCCGACTACTTAAGAGGACACCCTGTATATGATTTACACACACGAGTTTATTAATAACATGTGTTTGAACAAACTTGTTATTTGAAAATTTTTTAATGACATATTTTTTATTTCCCCCATTTTCGACCACTTAGGAAATTTTATCATTCTTATTTTCCATTCGTTCGTATTTATTTTTATGTTATGTAAGTGGTAACGTTATGTAATACAACGTTATATAAACGTTGCGACTATAGAAAACAACCTTATCTATGATAAAAACGCAAGCTATAAACTTCATTGTTTTTATTAGCATTTGGTGGCCGTATAAAATATTTTATAAGCTGTTTTAGTATTTTCGTAATAAAAAATATGAACATAATTTATTGTGAAAATTGCATTTAAAAATTGTAATTATATATTTATTATGCAAACCGGAAAATTGTTATAACGCTGTAAAATTATGGATTTACATGTGGTGGGTGGGGTGGGCATACCGTGAGAAAGGGACTACGGAATGAGAATAAATATTGATGTATTATAGTTATGTGTGAGAAAAGATTTGGGGGTGAGACCAACCCCCTGTCGCATCGGATTCTCGAAAAGCAATCTACGCAAGTGATTAAAGTCACTATATGTACACTCCCGTTCAATAAAATTGAACAGATCTGAAACGAATCAGTATTCTTGTAGTAAACGTTTTTTACTATACTTCCTTTTCTTTTTTAACACTTAAAATATATACTACCAATCATTATTTATTAATAAATCATTATACAGAGAGTTATAAAAGTGAGGAGTGTTATGAAATGTTAATGAAAATTAACATTTCAGGTCTGTTCAATTTTATTGAATGGGTGTGTACACTTGGACACAAAAGTTCGTGTCATTTTTTTTAAATTTTATAATTGATTTGTGCCCAATTGATTCGGTTTTCGAAAAAAAATTTCGAATAAAAGCTGTAACTATATTTCTATTGAACAAACTTAATTTTAAAGTTTTAAAAAATGACATCAACTTTTATGGTCTACAGTACTATCTTTTTTGAAAATTTCATCCTCTAACAAAATGGGCATCGCTTCCGCTTCTACGGTGATAGATACGAAATCGTATGAAATAAAATTTTATTTAAAAAATGTATTGAAGTATTTTTCTCGTAATTATTATTAAGATAAAGTTTTGTGCAATAAAAGATTTGAGGGTGGTGCAACCCCCTGTTGGATCAGATTCTTGCAGGACAGCCTAGACAAGTGATTGTTATCAGTAAATATTCTATCTTTTCTGAAAGGTTTATCTTCTCATTTCGATGGCCACCGGTTGTTTTTACGGTCGTCGCTCCGACTATCACAATTAAATAAAATATTGTAATTTTTAATAATCATATAATTTTCATGTATTTCCAAGATACATAAAAATTCATATCCAAACGATAAATATCTGCTGTTTTTTTTTTAATATTTTAATAAAAACTCAACTCATCTTCATAAAAATTAACTTTTGGTATAAGTTTTATGATTACATTATGGATTTTATGATTACAGAGCTTTGTGTGTACAGCTTTTTAATAAGATTTTTGTTTTTGTTATCTTCCAAGTGACTGCACTGTTGTTAATTGATTTTCAATGTAATAAACTCGGAAAAGTAGGAAGAAAAAAATTTTTTTTTCATTTTAATACACTTATAAGTTCAAGATAAGTACTTTAATTTTTTCGAACCAACAAGCTTCACCCGCAATGACGTTCACCGAAAAATTATAAAAGAAATACCCTGTTCAGATTTTCGTAGATAATTATTAAATAAAACAAATATTGGAAATTTTCGTAAAATCACTTTATTTTGACTAGTTGATTTATTTGACTTGTTCATTTCATTTCTGAAGAAGGAACTGTGATCCGAAACTAGTCAAAATAAAGTGATTTTCCGAAAATTCAATATATCTGTTTTATTTAGTAATAGGGAATATGCATGAACATTTTTTTTTCACATGAATTGAAGCATGTTTACTTGACAAATATCAAGGTAAAATTACTTTTTAAATAACTTTAAAAATAAGCGAGATATGAATGCTTGAAATTCCCGATTAGACAAAGAGGATGATAGCCCTCTTGATATGTTATGTGACGTCAAATTACACTTTCACCATTTAAAATACACGTAAAACTCCGTTTTTAGTATTTTTGCAAGAAAGAGACAGATAATAATCTTTAAAAGCTTATAGCTTCCTTGATATTTGTCGGATTTTAATTTCGTTTGTAAATATTATTACAGTATTAACAGTATTTTCATATTCTGAAAATAAATGTGAAAAAAAATGTTCATGCATATTCCCTATTGTTATGGATATTTGTCAAGTAACAACCCATTCAATACAAAATTTTCGTAGATATTTTGAAAATAGACAATATAACTATTAGTACATAAATAAAATACTATTTTGACGGAAATGTTCAGTTCAAGGCTAATTACCACCACCGTATTACAATTGCCAAATGTTGTGGGAGCACAATAATAATATAGTTCAAACACATTTGTACAAAGACGACGGAGCTATAAAAATTATTAATAAATAATATGAAATACAACAAAAATATAGGTCATTTTAACAATCAAAGCAGAATCATTAATTTAAAGTTGGGTGAGTTTCAGCAACCAATGTTTTTATCATTCACAGTTATGTTATATACGTTTTAGCACTTAGGCAATCAATATCTTAATGGACAAACTATATATACATATATATATATATATATATATATATATATATATATATATATATATATATATATATATATATATATATATATATATATATGTATATATATATATATATATGTACCGTGTGTGTTGGAAAGCTTTTCCAATAGAGAATCAATGTTAAATATTATTTATTGCTGGCTGGCCGTGTGGTTATTGTATGAAGTCAGTCAGTACACATGTAATGACAGTAGGTTAAATATGTTCATTGAATCCTTAACTTTAGTATGTGCATCACAAAACCCCACTCTTAAATGACAAACAAGCAACCATACCCATACAGTATGTGTATAGGTATACTATATGGGTATGGTTGTTTGTTTGTCATTTAAGAGTGGGTTTTGTGATGCACATACTAAAGTTAAGAATCCAGATGTTTGTATGTATGTGTATTGTATAGATAGATGTACGGTATAGTTTTATAGTTAATATTTTATTTATTTATTCAACATTGATTCTCTATTAGAAATGCTTTTGAAAACGGTCTGTATATACTGTTTTCCTAATATCTCACAGTATTTTCTGTTTTAGATGGCATCAAATTTATTTATTTAATTCAATTTTTTACATTTGTTTTTTTTTGTATTCATAATGTGGAAAGTATTTTTAAAAAGAAAAACTTTTAAAATAAAAGAAAGATAATGCACTATTAAGGATAGTTTTATATAAATCGGATATAAATCGAAAAATAATTTTTGTCTCGGATTTGTTAGAAAATAATGTTTTTCTACCATTTTGACCTATAAATAACGAAAATTAATTCAAAAATTTCTTTCGAGTTAAGATTTTTGAAGTAACTATATTGTGTCTTGGAGTCCAAAAGTTTCGATTCCAGAAGAATTAGGGCTTATACATGCAATATTGTATATACTACAAATCTGTCAATCAATTAAACTGAAATTTCGTTTTCTTTGGACGAAAATGCCTAAGAAATATAATTTTTAATAAAATCCAAGGACCATTTTTGTATTCGATTTTATTAAACATCATATTTCCGGACCATTTTCATATACAAATTATGAAAATCTACTCGAAAAGTGATTCAAGTTATGATTTTCGAAATATAGCTACCTACCTTTAAATGACCTATGTAATCTCTATAAGAATTATATATATATACGTATATATATATATATATATATATATATATATATATATATATATATATATATATATATATATATATATATATATATATATATATATATCTATATATATATAAAATTGTTTATTTTGTAGATAATTCACTCAACGATCATTCAAACAGGTATATAAACTTACGTTTAGAATTTTGAAAGAAAATAGAAAATATAGGTATCTCCAGGTAATGAAGTTAAACTGAACGTATCAAAATGATAAAGTATTAATGTTGGTAACTTTTACATAATAATTGTGAAACTTTTTATACTCGAAGAACTTGTTACATTTACTAGTAATAGTTACCTACTCGTAGGTAATAGTAAGTCAATAACTTTATAAATTGTACGACCAAAAAAAAAAGAAATCTTATTGAACTTTATGTGAGGCAATGGATATGATGCTTTGTTTGTGTTTTATGATTTTTATTAATTAAGTAACACGATAAAAATATTTAACTCATCTACGTTTGAGCACGATCACGTTCATAATTTTTCTATAAAAACTATACAACAATTTCAACGGCATATTAAATCATATAATATTTTTTTCAAAATAATATTACTTTCAAAAACAATCCATATAATCACAAACCACGGTAGTACCTTAGGCAAAGTTTATGTATAGACGTTTACCTTACATACGAAGTGTATTGAGACATACGAAGGATTCGAGAAGTTTTTTTAGACCTCTGTATCTCAGGTGATATTCTGACTAGAAGTGTACTCTGGACTACAAAAGTTGATGTCATTTTTTAAAATTTTATATTTGATTTTTGCCTTATTGATTCACTTTTCGAAAAAATTCTTCGGATAAAAGTTGTTCATTAAAAAAATTGTAACAACTTTTATTTGAAAATTTTTTTTTCGAAAACCAAATGAATAAGGCACAAATCAACTAGAAAATTTCAAAAAATCAACTTTTGTGGCAACCACAAAACGGAATATGTTTATTAAGAGAGTGACAGCATGAAATCCCTTTTCGATAGATTTTTTTTTAAATAATGTTTTCTAATAAATCCCGAAGTTTCAGATTTTTTGACCGCGTTTAGAACGCTGAGATAATTTATAACAAAGTAATCATTCTCTCTCATTAGAAGCATGTCAAAGCCGGCCCAACTATTATCTGTTGTATTTAAAAAAATATTTGACAGAATTAAACAAAAAACTAGGATAGTAAATATAAAAACATATTTATTAAACATTTAAATAAATTGAAAATAAAATCGCGTTTTACCGTTTTGTTTTCGAAATATAATAGTTGATTTTTTTTTCTTCTAAATTACATTGATTTGTGTATAAATATGTGTTGTATATGTGTGTACGAGTATAGGTATTGATTCTATAATAAAATCAAACCGGTTTTTTATCCTGATTATACAAGACAGTGCTGGAACTCCCTTAAATTAATTTAATGACATTACTTTAATACATTGAATGAATTCAGACAATCATGTCTTAGATTAGAAAATTTGAATTTGAATTAAATATAATCCATTTGCCGTTATATAATATGTTTGCGTTTATCATATACATATGTTTGTTTACTTATGCTCTATGTAGACAATTGTTTAATTTATATATATATTATTTAAATAAGCGTATAAATGCATAAAGTAATAGTTTGCATATCACTGTTGTACCCACATATAATTATATAATTGTTACCCGTGTTATAAACGTATGTACTATCATCGTCAGAAAAGGTGGCGTTCTTTTTTTTCAAAATTGCACAATTCAATTGTGCCCAATCCACTGAAAAAGAATTGTTCGTCATAAAAATACTAACAACTTTTGTTTTAAATAACGGACAAATTTGATATCAATCAAATGTATAATTTTGACAAAAAATGCCAATTTGTGGTCGACATTACATACTTCCGTCTTCACATGTGGTGTCCTCCTCAAAATATGTCGCCAATTTGTGCGAAAATCATTTAGTTTTTCAAAAGCTTTTAATTGCCAATGATGTTCCTTATAAAAATACATTTTCGCTCTAGGGCTTATTGGAATAAACTGTGAAAAAGAAACACCACTTATGAAGCAGATAGTAGTAAACATACATGTTACTGTTAAAGTGATTAATGCAGTTATATTATCAGTTTCGCAAACGAGGTTGCTTCTTCTGAATAACAATGACAAAAATGTATAAATTTTAACAAAAAAAAGTTAAACATATTTAGGTACCTAATAAACCTTTCAGGTAAAACATAAAAAATACAAAAAACGATCTAATCCAATTCAATTTGGGTTGCAAAATTTTGAGTAATAAACAGTCAAAAATCCAGGGCCAAACTTGATTTAGTATTTGGCTCAGCGTAGAGCGTAGAGCGTAGAGTCAAAACAAATATATTTAAACAGAGACGTTTTAAAATTTCAAATTTTGCCCCAATTCCTAGAACATTTACTTGTATTTTATAAATACGTATTTCGACTACAATGTCGTAATCATCAGTATGAATTAGCTAATTGTAACTCTCTCTGGGATATGAAGTCAGAGATATGTTGCTTATTGCTCATTAGGTTCGTGTCTCACCAAAGTCGTTGCTAATTTGGTGAGTGAGACACGCACCAAATTAGCAACGAGCGACATATCTTTGACTCCATATCCCAGAGATAGTTACAATTAGTTAATTCATACTAATGATGACTACTGACATTTATAAAATACAAATAAATATTCTAGGAATTGGGGCAAAATTTGAATTTGCCCCAATGCAATTTCAAAAAACCTAGAGTTCTCTTTGATTATTTTAATAATCTTTATAGAGACGTTTTTGTTTAAATATTTTAAATGATGCTCTTGTAAGTATTGTACTAAATTAAATAATACACATTCTCAAATGATTGTACATTGTGAATATTTACCAGTAACTAATCTCATAAATCCTTACAAATTTATCACTTTAACCGTAACAGACACATATGTTTACACAATTTAAAATAACATATGTATAACATTTAGTGTAAATAAAGTTTGATATGTTTTGACTGACATAAAAAGAGACTATTTTCACAATTTCTCATGGTAATATATTATTTATATGGCATAACAATATACCATATATTTCAACAACTGTGTATTTAACGAATGTTTAAATATACTGAACGGAAATTACTTTTCGGTGCGTTCAATTCAAAAACTGAAAACAAACTTTTAAGAGGCCCTCGACCAATAAGCTTTTAGTAATAGTAGCTTTTAGTAGTAGACAACGCACTAATTTAAAGCAAAAAATATATAAATAACTAATTGTAATAGCGTAGAGGCGCTTTCGTATTTAAATCAAACCATAAGAGTCTTCTATAGAAAAGGTTTAGGTACAATTAATTTCCTACAACTTTACTTAATTTTTTCCATTTTACTAATATTAAAAATAATATTTCAAGTTTTGAGTTAACCCTTCCTCTAACGAATTTGCCCACTAACGAACTTCCCAAATCCCATTAAAAGCATACCAATTTTCATTTAGATCGGACTAATATCGATTGGTGACGGCGCACATCGATTTGTGACGAATCCATTTGGTTTTTAACGAAATATTTCAGTTTAAAGCTATTCTTTATAATAATTTAAATGAAATTTTATCCAAGCATTTTTTATAGCTGGAAAATTTCATTATGCATGAAGGCGATTGTATATTATCCTGTCGATCAATAAACAGGCATCGAGTTCAATAACGGTCTCCCTATTTGAAGTAACTTAAATCCTAACCTTCAATCTTTATTCTGAGAATAACCTACATAAGTAATTCGTAAAACGATGGCCTAAATATACATTTGCCGTATGTAGAGTATATACTTTTCGAAATGTATTCTTTGTTACGAATATTGTTTTAACGGACGTGCTGCGGGGTTAGTTGGGGGGCTGATTTGGTAGTAACATACATACATACATACATACTACATATAACAAACATATTTACAACATCAGCACAACAAAATTGATAGATAAATATATTTCAATGGATAAATACTCAGTCACGTACATAAACTAACGTAAATCTTATACAAAACAACGAATTGATTTTTTTTTATCCCATGGATTTAGCCCCGTTTGTACTACACAATAACAATAACATAACTACAACATATGAATTTGTGTGTGTCTGTTGTCATCCCTAAACTACTTCTTTATAACCTCTGTACGTACAATATCTACCTACCCTCCAGCAGGACTCATACCACCACACACACAAGACACACATTTTAACTGTGTGTTTCTAATATAACACACAAAACAACACACATTTACCCAATAACACACATTTATAAGCACATATATAAAGTAACAAAAAAAAAAAAAAAAAACATCAGAGCAGAAAATAACATTTTAACAAATAACATGGAACAAAAAAAAAACAGTAAGAGATATACTTCGATGTATTGGAAATGAAAATGTGGTGTGGCGTACTCACATTCCCTCTGAGAATATACTCGAAACCTGTCTTTTAAACATCATATGCGCCAAATAATAGTATGTATTGTGATTAAATATTAATTTGAAATATTAAGTGAACAGTGTTTTTTGTCTATGTGTTGTATATGTGTGTTTATGTATTGGTGCTATAATAAAATCAAACCAGTTTGTTGTACTGATTGCATAAAACAGTGCTGGAGCGTCCTTAAGCGTCACAATACAATAGTATTGTCAAATTCTATTAAGGTTATTTAAGACATAGTATGAAAGAACCAAAATATAGTTACAAACATCAGAAACGCTCGATTTACGCTCGCTAGGCATATCAGACATGGCTGAAGACTAATAATTATTTGTTTCTTAAATGTTTGAATCTACGGCATACTGTTAAAATGTGTTTTATATTCTCCTTCACGGAGCAAGGTTCTTTAAAGCTAATGTTTTTGGTTTTGGATTTATGGATCATAGTAAGTCTGCTTAAGGTTGATGTTCTTATTCGATAAATAAATGTAGTTGGACTGAACTCCCCAAAACAGGTGGGAAATATGTTTCGGTCAAGGGCCAGGTATTCAGGAATGAGTAGAAGTTATTGAAGCGAAGCTCGCTCAGAAAGAGACAGTCTCTATATCGTATATCTAGTATTTTGATACGACTACATTGGTCATGTCTCTATACGAAGAATAAATTATAGTCATCAAAATCCCCGAGAATCTTCTTAATCGTTGTATACGAGGTTGAATTTCATATTAGCACGCTTTGTCTAGTAGGATCAATATCTTTAAGATATTGCTAGAATATAAAATTCCTTCTTCACGATAAACTTTAGCAGACGATACCCGGTGCGATTCAAGATATATACTGCTGGAGAGTCTAAAAGTCAAAAGAAATAATTGTGAAGCTGGACTGAACAATGTTAACTTAAGAGTTACCTAAAAATATGTTGATTTTGTATTATTAAGAAAAATTTAAAGGATAGTTATAAAAATCGAATACCAGAAACAAATAAGACCTTGGCCTTGGGAAGACCTTGGATTTTGTGGCCTTGGTAACTTACTGAATTGACACTGCTTGTATATAGAGGTGTAGTATTGACAAAAAATATAGATAAAGAACATTATTGAAACAGAAAAAGAAATTGATTTCAAAATTCTTAAGCTACTTATTCACATTTAATGTAAAAATGGTTCTTTGAATTCTGAGAAGACATATTTTTTTTCTTCAAATTATATCATTTATATACCATGACTGACGACTGATATTCTATTGAATCAACGTTTATGACGTGAATATGCGATTGAAGTCATACAAATATTAAATATGATATTCTAGGAAAACAGTTGTACTTAGTTCTAGGAATACGATAATATCAAAGGCAAACAAAAAATTCGTTACGCAGGAGCTGCTACAAAAACATTTTTTCTATTTAAATTTTTACCTCTTCCGATTTTTCTTCCCTAGCGGGTGCTCGTGTGGGCCAGTTTTAACAATCCATGAAATCAAAACCATTTTTAAAGCTCTAGAATGCATACACACAAAGCTCACTATCACTCTGTTATATTTCTATGGCAAAAATTAAACAGTATCAAATGGAAACGAGAGTTTCATATATCGGATTTGTTTTAGCGAATTTCCTGAAAGGAAATAGAGCTATTGGTATCGTACCGACTTCAAAATTTTGCAAAAATTTCTTCAAATGTCTATCGATCCTACTCCTAGTCGATGTCGAAAATCACCATCTGTAAAATTTGTATATCTATATCGCTCTAGCACAATTTTAATCTGATTGGAATGAAATTTGGTATTTGAAACGTTTTTGGTATTCGAAAGGTCAAGTTCGTTAATGGGTAAAATCGGACAAGGGGAACGGAGGGTTTAGAGGGAGGGGAAAACATAAAATTTGGCATATCTCCTTTAATATTCGCAAAATCGAAAAATTTATAAGAAGTAAAGTTGTAGGTACTAGGTTTTACTATATTTTTGTTTCTTATCATTTTTTCTGTTACCCTAATATTTACCCTAAAATTTGATTCTCTTCAACTTTATTCGTTACGCATTTTTCGACTGTGCTAATATTAAGAGAGATATGTTATATTTTGTGTTTTCTTCTTTCTTTAACCCCCCCCCCCTCATTCCCCTAGACGTACGTCATTTATTAATAAAATTGGACTTGCAAACACCAAAAATCATATACGACATTTCATTTTGATCAGACTAAAATTGTGACCGTTAAGTTGAAGCATCTCCCGCGTAACGACTTTTTGCTAATTTTATTAAAGGACAATCCTATCTTCTTTTCTAAATTGGCTACATCAACGCCACTGACCTCTACTATTTCATATAAAACGGAGGTCAGTGATCAAGTCCCATTTATTACCATAACAACTGTTTACTTATAACTGACATAAAAAAACAAACCGGACTTTTTGATTTATTGTTTAGAATCTGAAAAGTATTTTAATTTTAACTGAATTTAAATCACTAAATGTCGTCAAATTCAAACTCAAGTAAACCATCAGAAATATCGTTTTCATCTTTGGCTACGTCAACAACAACAGCATCAAACTATCATCATCCAGCGCAACAACAATTGGATGATATCATTTCATCAATAGAAAATTCTAGTTCAATGTCGACATCAATTGAGACACAAACATCACCCACATCATTAAATCATGATGACGAAATACAACCACAACATAATAATGGTAGTCAAGCTCTGGGTGGTTTTACACAAGAAATGTCAAATAATTTTAAAAAAATATACACAAGATATCAATTAGGTACATCGTCCATCAAGGACAAATACCTTTGTATATTATTATCATATATGGTCCAAAGTCAATAACCAGTCATAAAGATGTATTTTGAAGATATAAAAAAAATTAGTTACGCAGGAGCTGCGTCAACTTAGCGAATTTCCTTAGAATATATAAATCACTCCCTAGTCACAATTTTAATCTGATCAAAATCGAATGTCCTATATGATTTTAGTATTTGCAAGTCCAATTTTATGAATAAATGGCACATCAAGGGAAAAAGGTGGGCATACAGAAAGCAGAAAACAAAATATAAATTATCTCTCTTAAAATTAGAACAATCGAAAAATGTATGAGGAGTAAAGTTGTAGAAAATCAAGTTTGATATAATTCAATACCTGATCAGTTTTTCTCGAACTCTGATGTGTACAGAGATATTTAGAATTTTAACTTTTAATCTTAAATTGTAAATATTTCTGTAAATATTAGTGTAACAGAAAAAATGATAAGAAACAAAATTACAGTAAAACTTAGTACCTACAACTTTATTTTTTATAAATTTATCGATTTTTCGAATATTTAGGGAGTTATAAGCCAAATGATTTTCGACATTTACTAGCTACAAAATTTTGAAGTCGGTACGAGACCAATATTCATCCAAAATCGCTATTCATGACTTTCTTCGAAATAAATATTTGCATTTGTACTGAATCCATTTACACTTATCTCTGTTTATAAATAAATCATTATACAGAGAGTTACAAAAGTGAATAGTTTTAAGAAATGTAGGATAATTGACATTCAAGGTCTGTTCAATTTTTTGAACGGGAGTGTACATCTTTTTTCAAATACCAGAGTTATACAAAATGTTTTCAATATCTTTTGTAATCTAGAACGTCCTGCTTATCGCTTGCAAGCTACTTTGACCGTGAACAATCACCGATTAGGACGTCCGCTTGCGCGTTATTTTAAATACACGAATTCATTTTTGTGAGATTCTAGTTTATGGTTTTGACTCGGGACTATCTTTTCCTAATAAATAATAATATTTGTACTGTTTGATTAGGCCACTCCACGAAGAAGAAGAAGAACGGTGGTAATATATTGTCATCATCACCGATAAAAAAAGCATCAATATCATCGTCAGCATCATGCATATGCCGTATCTGTCAAAGTAATACATCCCGTGAACGTTTAATATCACCATGTAATTGTAAAGGAACGCTAGCGTATGTCCATCGATCGTGTTTGGAACGTTGGTTAAATCAATCCAGTCGTACTTTTTGTGAATTATGTTTGTATCAGTTTAATTCCGTGTTGAGTCAACGTTATGGTTTATGTGAATCGTTACGTTTGTGGGTACGTCATCCACGTAATCGACATAACCTACAATCGGATATCCTCATCACATGTTTATTGACAATCGTTACGTGTGGATTAGTGATTGTCTGTTTATTAGGCATGCAATATTTTGTATTGGAAGGTTATAAATTAGGTGTGAGTGTTGCATGGACCCGTGGTGCGATCAGTTTCTTTTTGATTATCGTTTTGACAGGGTATTTAATAACATTGTATTTATTGATCAAAGATCAATTTTTACCGTGGTATCGTTGGTGGCGACATGCAGTTAATGTACGATTAATACTAACGCCAGCAGAGCAACTGTCGTGTATGATGAATGTTTAATAATGGATGGATTGATTGATGATGTTTTCTGAAAATATTTGTAGAATCTGTTGTTTTTAGAGTCGTTTAATTATTAAATGTTTATTTGTCCTTTTCCATTTATAAAAGTTCCAGAAAGTAAGTAATGATTTTTTCAATTATTTATTATTTATAGCGGTTTCTTTTGACTGTCCTCGTGTGTGCACTGAGTGAGCACTCTAAGCATAAAATGTATGTTAGATTGCTGGGACTGAGTTTTTCGTTTTGAATTGACGATAGAGAGCTTTTCTGGCTACTAAGGTCAGAGCAATAATAGTGCAGTGCAATATGGCAACGAAAAACCTACGAATTTTGACATTGTGGGAATTATTATCGTCGTCAGAAAGTTCTGATGATGAAGACGCTTAAATTATAATAACAATTACAAATTTCATCATGTGTAGATTATTAGCTGCTTCAATTACCTGCTACAGATTCAATTTTATTTTTCACTTAATATTTCTTTTACGCACACGGACGGACCTATTTAGAAATCAAACAATATATTAGATGCACAGTGCTTAAACTACAGTCTGGTAAGTAATCAAAAACAACAGCTTGAATGTACTTCAGCCAACCTAATAATAAATGATCATAAACACATTCGATTGAAAAAATGGCCCCACAATTGTCGAGCAAGAACTGGAGTCGCGAGCATGACGTCACACAGAGTAGCAAACATACTCTGAATTAAGGTAGTTCACTCGTTACACTAAAAGCAAAAAGTATAAAATACGATCAGATTAATTTACTTATATTATCAATTATGCCAATTGAACATATCCAGTATAACATATATAGTGTTTTAACATTTATGATACAATTTACTATTAGCTATGAAAGCGAAGTGCTTGATGAGTGTAAAATTGTATAATTGATTTGTACCTTTTTTGTATTTCACAAAAATGTTTCGAATAAAAGTTGTTAGCATTGTTATAATTGAACAACTTTTATCCGAAGTATTTTTTCGAAAACCGAATAAATCAGGCACAAATCAATTATAAAATGCCATTTTTTGACATCAAATGCTTGATATGAAAAATCACACCCATCCCTAGATGTTGTATATGATTTTTCATATCAAGCGTTTGATGACAAAAAATGGTATCAGTGTTCATAGACATATTACTTAAATGTCAAATAAAGTAAACGCTAGTCGCTTCCGTTGGTATACTATAACCGAAAGGGTACCATACTAACAATGGAAATAAATAGACGTTTACAAAAAACAATTATAAAATTTTGTAATGATCGTCTGACTTTTGCCGTAATGACGTCATAAGTAAAAAATTCACATTGCATTATTTGAAGACAGTTTGAACCCATGGTTTCGCTTTGAGATATTCTGTATTTCGACTGACAATGTTTGTTTTATAAGTATTACCGAACCCATTTGGTTTTCGAAAACCAAATGTATGAATTATTCGAAGAAAAGAATTTATGTGAAAACCAAATGGTTTCAGAAGGTGGTACATATCAACTACAAACCACTTTTGAAGTCGATAGCATCTACTCTGTTAAATTAATGTGTTTGAAATTATAAATTGAACAACCTGTAAATTATTTTCTTTATATCACACAAATCTTTTCTTTAATATAAATTGAAAAAGTTTTTACAAAGTAAACAATTTCTCTCATTACCTTTCCTTTTTTTTTTTTTGTTCTCTGAGATGATGACGACGAAACGTTATGTTATCGATAGAGATTTGTTTCACAATATTTATATAACAATTTCGTTTTCGTTTTTTCATTTTGTATTTTATTTTATCTACTCAAATAATATACTTAATAAAATTGTTCTTCAGATAATTGAGAAAATTATTTATAACAATGTCGTTTTGAAGGATGCAAGACAGAATAGAGACGATAGCAAGAAAGATGCCTTACAGATTTTATAATTAAATATTTATTGTTAAATTAAAATGTTTATATTTGTGATTAATGAATATGAAATTACGAAAAAGGAAAGTACTTATATAGTATCTGTTTCGAAAATTATTTTATTTTATTCGATAAAATGCCATTAAATTTTCTTATGGGCTTTACGTCCACACATTTGCATATTCGATCAATCTATTTCAACATTTCAAATCGACAAAGGATGATTTTCTGTAGAAACCTATGTTCCAAGATATACGATAAAAGTTTTGAAGCTTCAATCTCATCCTTTTTACAAGCTTTAATTTAACTTGCAATGTATGTATATATGTATGTATGTATGTATGAATGTATGTATGTATGAATGTATGTATGTAAATACATTCAAATTTTGAAAGCTGAATTAGAACCACTTCCTCTTATCCTACGGAGTTGAATTTTTACATGTTGGTTCAGTTTCGATGACAATGCATTTTTATGGTAAGCATGACAAGAATCGACAAGGGAAAAGTGGGGTTTAGAGGGAGGTGGAAACACAAAATTTGATATATCTCTCTTAATATTGAAAAAAGCGAAAAACACGTAAGAAGTAAAGTTGTAGAAAATTAGTTTTACTAAGCTTGTTTTTAAAAATGTTTTTTTAATAGAAACTTATTCTTTTATTGGGTTCCAAACATGTTGTATTTTTATCAAATCGGTCATATTGAAATATGAGCATTTCAAAACCTAAAATTCTCACAAAACAATCTTTCCGAGTTCTAATTTGACGATTTTACGAATATGAAATATGTAATTTAAAATTGAATTTTGTGAGTGACTTTCTTGTCCGAAATTTGTCGATTTGAAATGGATTGACAGTATACAATGGATTCCAGTATACAAAAAAGGTATTGTAACGTGAAAATCAAAATCATAATTAATTAATCCGAAATTTGTCGATTTGAAATGGATTCCAGTATACAAAAAAGGTGTTGTAACGTGAAAATCAAAATCATAATTAATTAATTATTCTTTTGTCTCAAGATCATGATAACATAACAGGATCCTGTAGGAATTTTTGGGAATATGAAAGTATTTCATGAACCAATAATGATTTTTATTTCTTTATTTTATTGATAGCAATCGCGTTAGGATGCCAGTATTGTGTTCAAAGCAATCAGCTTGATCCCCAACGTCCGTAAAGGTATTTATCAGGTGATCAGATGACCTGAAAACTTCGATTTTAGACATATCTTCAATACTACGAACTATTTTTTAATATATGAAAGTTATCAATTTATTGAAAATTAAGCGTTTTCAATAAACTACGCTTTGAATACATTTTCACATTCTCAGAAACCCCGATAAATTCTCAGACAATAAACAATGTTAATGTAATTATTATTACATGGAACAATACAATATTATATTCTTTAACAAAATAATTATGGTTTCATAATAATAATAATAATACTCAAGTTTTCAGTTTTATATGTTCTCAACAGTTAACTGGATGTTAGATATAAAAGATATGAAAGCTCAAACAAAGTGTGGGGTGTGAGTGTTGTTTGTGGTTAACAAACTTTTCGTTACCAAATCAAACTCCCACAAACATGGAAATTTATAAAATACCTGTCTCATTTATTTTTAAGAAAATGCTTTCAACACACACTCGATCAACAAGAGCATGAGTACAAGGTGTGAGGAAAACAAAACATAAAGTTCACTGGAGTAAAATAGTCAGTTTGACAATGTGTAGAATATTTAGAGAATATGGATCCTTAAGGTAGTTGCCGTGTGAAACACGTTGTCAATAAAATTGGCTGAATTATCGATAAATTATCTAACTAAAATTTCAAAATTATTTACCGGCTAGTTAAATAAGTAGGTACATTTGGCCACACAATTTGACACATATTTTTAAATTTTATACTCAATTTGTCTGATTCATTCGGTTTTTCAAAAAAAAATTTCGAAAAAAAGTTATTACTATATTTCTGATAAACAACTTTTATCCGGAGCATTTTTTCGAAAACCGAATCAGCCACAAATCAATTATAAAAGTTAAAAAAAATGATATCAACTTTTGTGGTCATTGTACACTCCCGTTCAATAAAATTGAACCTACCTGAAATGTTAATTTTCTAACATTTCATAAAGCTCCTCACTTTTGTAACTGTCTGTATATTATTTATTTATAAACAAAGATAAGTAGTGTATTTTTTAAATGTGAAAAAAGAAACGGAAGTTTTATATTTTTTATTTATGTAAACAAGTCAGTGATAGAGTAAGAATATGTAATGGAAATACATGTTAAAAGTGTTATATCTCCCTTTTACGTATAAAAATTAAATAAAATGTTGTATCTGTCAAAAACATTTACTATAAGAGTAATAAAAATTGTGAGAGACTGATTTGGTTCAATTTTATTGAACAGGAGTGGTACATACCTATCGAAGTTTTATTAAATTTGTTAAATTACACAAAAATGGATATTTATCCCTCTAAAACATCTATAAACACACTGTAGTCTGTATACAGAGGTATAGTGGCGTTGACACTACATTTTTTTTAGTAGATGAACAAACTTCATTAACAATTAACAAACATATCTCTTTCATATTGTCTACAACAATGTATATAAAATATGTTATTTGTTCAGAGTTTTAATAATAATGTTCTTAAAATTATGATTATTATTGTTTCATATTTATTCATAACATGTAATGGGTAAAAACCTAAGATTCACGACCAAACGTGAACGAACCCCAACGAAGAACGACCGAACATAACAGTTATAATTATAACAATAACAATAATAATTAGTATTACAATAATGGATCGTATATTTTATAAGTATATATATTATTTATTGAAGTCATAATTACTGTCTTATTACATTTTGTATAATATTTATTTTTGATAGTAGAACGTTGAATGACGCTTGTGACCTCTATATACAGATTATTTTATGTTTGATGACGAATTTTTTACTGTATGTTTTTATACCCGATATATAATTATGAATATACCCGTATAATTATGAATATACCGCTGAACAGGGGTATATTCAAGTAAAGTCCGTTTTCAGCAGAAAAAAATTTTTGGTATAGGTGTTCATAAAATAATCTAATTAGTCCATTTCTACACATGTGTCTGTCTGTCCATCCGTCAACACGATATCTCAAAAATAGAAAGTGAACTGAAATTTCGCATACATGTTCTAGAGCAAAAAAGTAAGATCAAGTTCGTGAATGGGCCAAATCGGACATGTTTAGGCAAAATGGGCAAAAGTGTTTATCTTTGAAACCGTATGATAGAACAAAAATATTTTTTTAAAAAATAAATAACTTGTTCGATACTTGTTTTTATAAATTCAGTATATACCGGGTATTTTAGTAATTAACTCAGTTAGTTGTCAATATTTTCACTTAATTATTTTGAGTCCCTCTGATGAAGGGCTTCACTATAACTCACAAAAAAAACGATTGATAAAGAAAACTGTTCGAATTTCAATTCGTTCACATCAGACTCATATTTAAAATAAAATTAAACAAGCTAAAATTAAAACTAACTGAGTTAATTGATTAAATACCCGGTGTATATTGAAGTCATTATCAATGCGTGAGTTTTTTATTTTATAGTTTTTCGGAGCTGAGTCACGATTTCAGCAATGGATATTCATCTTATTTTTTAGCTCTGGAGAACACACGCACAATATAACCTCGTTAATTCTTTTGAGTTATCGAATCATGGACAGACTGGGAGACCCTGTCAATACTGACCCTTAAAAATCACCCTACGTTTTACCAGTTATACCAACTTTAATAAATAAGCCAAGTTGGCGACCAATTAAAAATTATTCCATGAGATTTGTGTGAAGCGTTAGATCCTGTTATTATAAATGTATTGTGGGCCGAAGTAGTATATTAATTATATATGGAGGTAATGGAGGATGTTCACTCCACAGATTTCTTTTGTACTGTTGTTATTTGAATTTATGTGTCTACAGTGTATATTATTTTAATGTTTATTTGTCTGTTGTATGTTTCGTTTCGTCGTGTGTTAATATGAAGAATTATGTGACACTTGCGATAACAGTTTTATTAACTACAAATCAAGTTAAATGGACAATTTTAGAAGAAATTTGGTGCTATTAACCCCCATAATTATTTAGTGGTAAAGTTCGAGTTTTAATGCATTATTTAACTACGCCAATATTCGTCTGAAGTTCGTGAAGGAAACTGCAGAAAACCTTCTCAAGCATTGCCGGTTACTTTGTTCCTGTCCATACGCCGACAGTTTAGTCAATTAACCGCCCCCTTTCTGCCCTAATACTTGACAAACTGCCGATGTCGGGATTCGAGAACTCATCATTCCTGTCCATACGCCGACAGTTTAGTCAATTAGCCGCCCTTTTATTTTTTTGGAAACTAAGGAAGTTACTCGGTCTAATCTGATGATGATGAGTCATAAACTTAAATGAGTTATCCAAACAAACTTGATTTTGATTTTTGAGTTTAGTCAGCTTGTATACACAGACTTACAGTTACATTATTATCCGCCCCCTAATACTTGACAAACTGCCGATGTCGGGATTCGAGAACTCATAAACTCCCAGTTTCCAAGTAGGCATACTGCGCAGACATAACACCTTAGACCGCTCGACTACTTGGACTGATGCGAACGGTATAACGTTAAAATATTATGAACGATATAATACTTCAAATACCTGAACAATTTTTTTTCAAGTTCGTATATTTGATATAAAATTGTTTGGTAATAAAACTTTATAGAAAAATTTTATACAAAAAAAAAGCGCATGCTTATATTTTTAATAGTTATGAAAAAATTGAAAAACTATGGCGTCTACATACATACCTGTAGACGCGTACCAACAACAACACATATACGGAGCGAATGCAATTTATATTTAAATATATTGTGAACAGTGTATTAAAATGTCTCATTCTATTACCTTCATTTGAATCACAATTTTTCCATCTACCTATTTTTTTGAGGAATTCGAACGTATACTAACAGGATGTACCAAAAAACAAAAAGAAAGTGGACTGTTCTTAGAAAAATGATTTTTGGATGAAAACTCATTTATTGGTATTGTATCTTTTGAGATTAGACACTTGATTTGATTTCAATCGGGGTAAAAAAACTATTGCGACATTATGGCCCATTGTGCAACCCTTTCTACTTCAGTCTGACGAGATTCGCTTCTGCCATATGTCGGCAATAGCCTGAAGCTTACTTATCAGGTACTCCCGAAGTTTCATATATTCGGGGTGAGATGCACCGAATATCCTGTATCTGCTATAACCTGGAGGTTCGCAGTCAAAGATTATGTGAATGGATGTTTCTTCCTCCTCGCTACACAATCTGCACATAATAGACCCGTTAGGGAGTCCCATTGTGTGCAGATGGGACTCCCTAACTGGTCCATTATGTGCAGATGCTTCCGCAGGGGATAATGCCCGGTAATGAATCCGGTAACCCTCTGTAGTTGCATCCTGTTCAGCCTCCGTGCATCGAGGGACAGCCTCTTTGTTGCATTCTGAAGCAGTACCTTCCCGAGCTCCTGCCGCGGTACTTTTTCCCAGTGATCACGGTGTTTATTATTTGACCACTTGTTGATCACCTGTTTACATGCAGTCCTTGGAATTCCAAAAAATAGGCTCTGGGCCTATAAAGGGCATTTCGTCTCCCTTCATGCTAAGGTATCTAATCTATTTTCGATAGATATTTTCGGAGAAATCTTTTCAAAATTACTTCATCGATACAAAACCCATATTTACATTTGCTAAAAATGGGAGAATTTTGTTTAAATAAAGAAAAACCTTAACTTTAAAATAACCTTGTAGACCCAAGTAAACAAATTTTCTACAATCTTAGACAAAAAAATTATTTTCGCAAAGCATATGTTTTGGAAATATTTACTCGTAGAATTTTCGAACATTCTGTAAATTTTAAGTGAATGGGAAATTATTTTTCATATAATAACAATCAGATGCACATTCATTAATTAAGCTTACTTGCCTAGATATATATATATATATATATATATATATATATATATATATATATATTTATAACACAAACGTGAAACTCACTTAATTGCACTATAAAATTTCTCGTATAATTAAAATTTTTACAACATATTTAAAAAAGTATATATATATATATATATATATATATATATATATATATATATATATATATATATATATGTATATTATATATATATATTTATACGCGTTCATATATACAAGGTGGCGCAAAAGTACCTTGACGATTTTAAATTAAAAAAAGTATATGAGAAGTTTATATTAAGAAAATTTATATTTTGCAACTCATAATATAAAGTGTGTTTCTTGAAGTTTTTTTCCAACTATTTACAAAAAATGATCTTTAACAAATGATATCTCCTTTAGCGATGAAAATAATGAGCTATTTTCAGCACATCTGACCTTTCGGAAAGTTTCTTGAGATATCCAAGAAAAATCTCTCACCTAATATTCAAAGTTGATCTAAGTATTTACTATAATCTAAAAAAGATAAACTCAATAAATATTAATTCCAGAAATAATGAATGAATTTAAAAATCGTGAATGTATTTTTACGCCACCCTATATATAAGTAATACTTTTAAAATAGTGCATTTAAAATTTATTAACACATGTGTATTTAAATTGGTTGAAATTTATTGCTCAGTTTATTCTACATAAAATAAAACTTTAAATTGACTCAAGTTCTATTGAAATCATTTTTATCATTTCATTATTTTTTTGAATGTTAATAAGTATATGGTTCACAACACACCTGTCGTACAAAGTGTTCAACTCCAGGCTAAACAGACCATCGGGTATTCGGGTAACAAATTCCTGAGTATTTGGTATTTTTGGGGATCTATTCTTTTTCTTTTTTTTGAAATTAAATTTCATGAATTGATCTTGTCTACAGCTTAAGGTAGTTCCAGCATTGTCTTGTATAATCTGGATAAAATACCGGCATCTGGATAAAATATATATACATACATATATTTATATACAAATTAATGTAATTTTGAAAGAAAAAAAAATTTTTTAACTATTACATTTCGAAAACAAAACGGTAAAACGCGATTATTTCTTTAAATTTTATTCAAGAAATATTTATCTTTACTCTTCTAGTTTTTTTTTTTTTTAAATTCTGTCGAGTATTTTAATACAACAGATAATATTTGGGTGGGCTTGAAGTTTTACATGCTTCTAATGACAGAGAATAATTACATTGTTATTGATTATTTCGCGTTCTAAGCGGTTAAAAATTCTGAAACTTCAGAATTTATAAGAAAACGTTATTTTTAGTCTGTGAAAAAAAAATGTGCAAAATCTGTCGAAAATGGATTTTATGCTGGGGAACGACCTTAATAAAAGTGTAGACTACGTTGTAAAGTCTGTACGCAAAGGTAAAAAAAAAAAGCACGATAAAAATATCCACATATATTAGAATATTTTTACTTCATATACAGAAATATTTAAGTGTTTCAATTCATAAATATATATACCATCAGTAGATAAAGGTACTTACTTTATTGCATAAACCTAACGTCAAATATTATTTTTAACATATAAAATAGTTAAAAAGCACTAGGTGCTCACGGTTACGGCATGTCAGATATGTACAATACTAAATACGTACACGATAGACATAGACACCGTCAACATACACACAGTGCAGGGTAATATTATAATATACAGACCGTTTTCAAAAGCATTTCTAATAGAGAATCAATGTTTAATAAAATAAATAAAATATTAACTATAAAACTATACAGTACACCTATATACAATACACATACATACAAACATCTGGATAGTGTATAGGTATACTGTATGCGTATGGTTGTTTGTTTGTCATTTAAGAGTGGGGATTTTGTGATGCACATACTAAAGTTAAGAATTCAATTAACATATTTAACTCACTCTCATTACATGTGTACTGACTGAATCTACACAGTAACCACACGGCCAGCCAGTAATAAATAATATTTAACATTGATTCTCTATTGGAAAAGCTTTCCAACACAGTCTGTATGTGGAAAAAATAAACTGAAACAGAACTTTACTCAATTGAAACTTGGCACTAATTAAAAAAAAAAAAAAATTATTCAAAAATAATAATTATAAAAGCAACAGTTTAATAACATCATGAAAGTCATGATGCCGTCTAGACGATGTTCAATACAACGCAGTAATTAAAACAGATACAAAAAATTTTTTATTTAATTAATAACCCCTTTTTTTTAATGAATGTTTTTCTTTTTTAAACTAATCAAAGATGAGGAACGGTGTATAAATGAATATATGAAGGTAAAATTTTTATTCCACAATTCAAACTTTACACTTAAGGACGTTTGGTTACTTCGTCAAAAAATGATGCAAATTCGTCAAAACCAATGAAATATTACATTTCAAATTTTGCCCCAATTCCTAGAACATTTGTTTTGTATTTTATAAATACGTATTTCGACTACAATGTAGTCATCATCAGTATGAATTAGCTAATCGTAACTATCTCTGGGATATGGATTCAGAAATATGTTGCTTGTTGCTAATTTGGTGCGTTTCACACCAAATTAGCAACAAGCAACATATCTAGGAAACTAAAATCAGGAAACAGGTTCTAGGAAACTAAAAACAGGATCAACTTCAAATCACTTTGACAGGATATTCTTTATTATTGAAATAATAAGCTGTAAAATTTTGAAGAACCTATCATTAAATTGAATTTTCTTCACAATAACCTTAACATAATTATTCTATGAGTTATAAATAAAGATGTGTAAAAGTGCTCCTAGGAAAGCAGTCCTTGATGTGGGTAAAATATCTAAATCGTGTAACTCAGTTATAAGGTCTTTAAAATTACAATTATCGTTGATAAATCCGTAATGGAAAGTGTCAGTTATGAATAAGTATATTTACCTACCCAGATAATTGTACAACACAAGAGGGTTTCTGGTTTGTACATGATCGAAAACTGCAGTATATAATTGAATTCATCTACCTACATAGGTATTAATATATTAGTATTAAGATCATACCAACTTTTGTACTATGCAGTAGATTGAAAATCACAATTTAATTACGATGTACGATGATAAAATGTATAGTTGTTAGTATGGGGATCAGTAAGATCTTAGTACTTATCCAACATGCACTAAGAGTAAATTGATTATGTTGAAACGCTTTATTAATCCCATGATTGTTATAGGCATAAACTTAGCGAAGACAATGTAGTTTATATGTTGATAATCGATTCAATAATGCATTTGAAAAGTATGTTATATCCCTAATCTTAATATCTCTAAGAATTTTATACATATTCCTTTCTGTATTGTAAAGTTCGGTAATGGGTCAAGGGGATTTACATGGAGGGGGGAAATTTATGATAAGTATATTTATAAAAATTGTTGAAATTTTACTATATTAAAAGAAATATTTACAACTTAACATTTTTAATACATATATTTA
Organism: Nineta flava; assembly: GCA_963920215.1. Taxonomy (NCBI): domain Eukaryota; kingdom Metazoa; phylum Arthropoda; class Insecta; order Neuroptera; family Chrysopidae; genus Nineta; species Nineta flava. The sequence goes on from OY986042.1 coordinate 3,203,725, forward strand.
ATATAAGAAGTATCACCATGGTTACTTAATATCATTCTTGCCTCTGAGTCCAGTCCAAATGGCCGAGCGGTCTAAGGAATTATGTCTGCGCAATATGCCTACTTGGAAACTGGGAGGTTATGGGTTCGAATTCCGACATCGGCAGTTTGTCATTTATTAAGAAAAAAAAGGGGCGGTTAATTGATTAAACTGTCGGTGTATGGACAAGAACGAAGTAACCGGCTATGCTCGAGAAGGTTTTCTGCAGTTTTCTTCACGCACTTCAGATGCATATCGGCATAGTTCCTATCATAGTCGGCTGCAGCCGCATATCCTACCAATTCCTAGTCTATACACAAAAATTCCATCCACTCCACTCACATCCTCACATCCTTAGGCATCACAATGGACCTTATGGTCGAAGTGTAGCCCGTCCAAGGCAGCCTCTACAATCTATCTCTATCTCTAAATTTGCTTTGTCTACGTAGCTCCTTCAAGCGAAAAGATCCGATGAAAATCCACAAGAGAAAAATAAAATTGAGGGTAAACTGTTGAACCAGTTCTTGATGACTTGTTTCAGTTGGAATTTCTCTCTCTTTAACTTAATCTTGTGTCTACTAACCCAAAAAATATGTATCATCAACATTCTTACCGCGAGTAAGTAAAACGGCTGAAGAGATGCGATAAACCTACAAATGTTTATTAAGAAAATAAATATCAAACAACGTTGTTGTAACCTGTATATAGAGGTGAAAAACCTGAGAAAAGAAAAACTCGATAGGATTATATAAATTTTTCTCTTACCATAAACGAAGTTTTACTTTTCTTCTGTACCTATTTTTTTTTTCATGTTCTCATCATTATAGATTTAAGATACGGTTTATCTTGTTTTTAACTTTTTTCTTCTTGATGATGTTAGTTGAAATTGATTTTCATACTTTATCCGATATTTTTTTAAACTGAATAACAAAAAATGTTGGTTTTTTTTTTTCTGCCAATATTTGTGCTTGCTACCTTTTTGCTCCACTTACATAAAATACCGAACGAGAAAGTGGTTAAATTATGTTGTACATAGTATGTATCGTTGTTGTACGTACTATCGGTTTCAAAAATGGCGTTCTTCTTTCGAAATTTAAACGTTGATTTGTAAAAATACATTGATCGTTATTAAAAATCTATTCGGGTTTTGTAACAAATATTAAAATTGAATGTTAAAAATATTTTTATAATAAACGGTTAACCAAAAGGATTCGGCTTAAATTGTCGGCAAAAATAAGATAAAATACCGCCACTTATGAAGCCGATAGTACCTTGTGTATATATACACTACGTAAATTAAAAAAGACCCAATAGCAACATTGTGTAGTGCATCTATCATTGTCTATGCATAGTATGCCATGATATGGTGTTACATTCATACGACGGACAATGACGACGATGTATACATGCACGAGTAAGATGCAACTATATATAAATGATTGTTAGAGAGTGATAAGTATAATATAATAGTTATTTATGTTATAATACAATACTGATTGTTTATGTGTAACAAAGTAAACCATATCATAGTACATTACATATAGACAGAGATAGATACACTATACAGTATTCCAGATTGGGTGTATGTTAAAAAGCAAGCTGTATAATATATACGGGTACTATAATCTTATCCGTACGATTTAACAGATAAGATTTCAGTGTGATTTCTTAAATTATACTAGTACGATTTAAGAGTTTTAATTGCCATACGATTTCGAAAAATAAATATTATTTATTTAACCTAAAAGTTAATATAAATTATATTATAAACATTACTATAAAGATGGTATATTAAATATAATTCAAAGAAAATACAAAATTAATTAATCGATTAATAATTAATTAATAATTAATCAATTATAGTATTGAATTGAAATTTGTCTTAAGATAGATAATTGGTTAAAATTTACATCAAATATATTTCCGGGTTCCACAGGTTGGCGTGAAATAATCGGAATAAAACAATTTGTGTCCTATATAACTGACTCCATAAACGCTTTATATTTTTACCACTAGAAGTCGCAAACATTAATATGTTACCAAAAAAAATAAGCCGGTACGATAGGTAGATGCCAGTACACATTTGGCAAGTCTCCCTACAAAGGCATTTTGTAATTATAAAGATTCATTCATTTATAACGATAATATTTACCATTTTAAATAAATAAATATTTATGTAAATATTTTGAGTAATAACAATAATAATAATAATAATAATTTATCATATAATAATAAGAATAATAGATAGAACGAACAGACAGTTATCAAACAAATTGTGAATATTTTAATGTTATACATAAAATAAATGGATAAATTATTTCTATCTAGGTATATTTTATTCAATTGCACAAATTACATTCACTATTATTTGAGTTAATTATATCAAATGAGTACCAACCGCGATTATCAACTCAGATTTTACTTCCACAATTTCCCATGCTGTTCTTAGGTATTAAATAACAAATACTTTTCCTTTATTTAACTTATCCTTTATCTCGAGCTCTCTCCAAACCAACATGATTAGTTTGTAGCGGTCCCTACTAAAATCAATTATGTTTTCTTTATGAAACCATTGCTCCTCAACTATATCCTCCCCAAGGTACCACGGTAATTGATATTGTAAATACCTTGGTGATTATCAACAAACATTCAGACATTAATTGAATATTTTCAATAAAGATAATTTTTATCATTCAACTTGTCTTATAATTTATTAAATGTCTTATAATTAATAATTCAAAAATAGAATCATTTATCATCTTACAAGTTCATTTTATTTCGCTTCAAAGGTTACAATAACAGATTTTTATTTTTTGGGAGCAATGATGTCATTAAGGGTAACAAAATCTCTGATTGCCTTTTAGGACTGACTTTTTGTCAGGGCGTTCTGCGAGTCTGTCGACCGTAAAAGGCTGACCTTCCTATATGGAACCTTCCGCTTACCAAGTGAAGTGAGACAGCGTAATCCAGGTAAAATTCTAGGATTCATTAAGGAGGTGAAATCGTATTAGAAAAAAGTAATTTGGTGTATGCGCTAGTAAATGCGAAAAAGATAAAAGGTAAATAAGCGAGATAAAATAACCAGTGACATTTAATTTAATATTTTTATTTCATATTTTGCATCACATATCCGTTTTCCAAAAGAGGTTCAGGAGATTGGTTTCTGTTTTAACTGATTCAATGCATACCAACGTAATAGAAAAATACTCCATATTGCCATAATTTTAATATTATTTATTTCTTTATAAATTCCAAAATTAAATTCATGATTAAAGATCTCTTAGTCTCGAATTTTAGACTCTGAAATTTTGTGTGGATAATAATTTCTTCCAGAATGACTTTAAGGGGCAAATTTTTCCTATATTATTCTTACCATAATCACAAAAAAAAGATTTTAACGGCACAAATATCTTGTTAACGGAAGTTGTAACTTCATTTATGTGAGTAATGATTATAATGATTACTAATTTAAAAGAAAATAAAAATAACAAGCAAGTGTTTGTATTCCTCCTACAGTTTGGGACCATTAATTTTAATAGTGTTTGTGTGTTACTTTTATCAAAAATTTTATGTTTTTATTTTTTTTCGTTTCAAAATCATTTGTAAAAAATAACTGAAAAAAAAAAATGTTATTTATAGAAATAATTGGATTCAATCAATCTTTATGATGTGTATTTTAATGAAAATGTTATTAAATTTTTTATTTTAAAAAAATCATTAAAAATTAAAAAAAATTTTACTGATGAAAATTATAACATGCTTAATTATTCATGTGTACCATGTATTCATGGGTAAACATTATGTACAGGATATTCCCTAATAGTACGCACAATCAATTTATGACTGTGTTCCTGAGCGAATATGTTTTGATACACTATTTTTTACACAAAAAAACATTTTTTTTAAACGAGCTTTTTATAGTAAAACTAATTTTCTACAACTTTACTTCTTACGTATTTTTCGATTATTTCAATATTAAGTATATATAATATACCAAATATATATATAATATACCAATATAATATAATATATATAATATAATATATATAATATAATAAATATAATATAATATACCAAATTTTGTGTTGCCCCTTCCTCTAAACCCCGCTTTCCCCTTGTCGATTCTTACCATGCTTACCATAAAAATGCATTGTCATCGGAACTGAACAAACATGTAAAAATTCAACTCCGTAGGATAACACGAAGGGATTCTAATTCAGCTTGCAAGATTTGACCCGAACGTACATACATACATACATACATTGCAAGTTAAATAAAAGCTTGTAAGAAAAACAGGTTCATAAGATTTGTTTTATAAATTGAAATAAAATTGAAATTGAACACACATTTCACTTTTCCATAAATGCCAATTTTTGGAAAATTAATAACTGTCTACGAAGTGCTAATTCTATTCCTGACAGAATGTGCGATAATCTTGAAGTTTTTGAAAAGTTGTGGAAGTCTCATTCCATGGCGAGTTATTTTCTGTGAGAATAGTGTTTTTTACCTTCAAGAAACGCCCCCTCAGATCATACGTCATATAAGAAAAATTCAGTCTTTAGAATTACGAACAGCATAAATAATATAAAATCTCAGGACAACGACGTAATTCTGGTAAAGATTCCCAGACATTTCTAGAAATGAAAAATTTGATATTCTGGCAAATGAAGCCAAAAATTGCTCAAAATGTATACACGTGAAGAAAAAGTATACTGAATAAATCCTGGAAAAAACACTGGGAAAACACTTTGAATAAATTAAGGCACATAAATCCAACCATTGGTTAGACAAAAATGGCAGATTAAATATTTGAGATTGTCGTAACAATTGTTACGAAAATCTCAAAACATTTTTTTTGTTTAATAAAAATTTATATGATGGCGTTAAACAATTTATATATTTCTGTGTTTTTCAAAAATAAAGTCTTAAAGGGAAAAAGTAAGAGTTTCCGTTTTTTTGTAAGATAGAGATGTGAGAATTGGAATAATTAGTAAATAGCTGTTTCAGAAAATTAGTCTGTAAGGAGGATATTTTGTTTTGAAATAGAGAGGGTTCCATTTTTTTTTTTAGTAAAATTCGGTGCTAATGCTTTTACTATATTTGCTCAAGGAGATGAACTACGGGGTGTGAGAACAAGTTTCGAAAGGCAAAGCTACGATTTGAATTGCTAGTTTATAAAAAGAAATTCCACAAAACACTGCTCAATTCTATTTCATAATTGAATTCATTTAAGAATCACCCTATAAACATAGAGTTACTTACTACTCGATTTAAATGGTTTAATTTATTGAAATTATTTTTCATTTCCATTCTATAATTACATGTGTTAATGGTAGCAATCCACCCACTTACTAAAAGCTACGTAGTCAATTTGTGTGTAGGCTTGTAATTTTGTGTACATTATTGTTACACATCCAATGGATTGCATATATTTAAAATCATTATTCTAATATTATTTTTTATATAAAATTCAATTATATTTAATATTTGTTAAAATGCTTCTTTTTTTTTTTTTTTTAAATATTAATATCTGTTGGCCGGCCATTATAATGGAAGAATATACTGGTAATTATAATGAAAGAATCAAAACCCACTGGTTTACATGTATATATGAGTTTGGGAAGAATCCATTACTTTTCGACAGAATCGGGCACACTTGTGTCATCGATTTGGTAGCCAGTTTTTTGTTGCAAATGCGGCAATACAGAAAACGATCTCCAAAATTTGAACTACATGCGATTCAAATTTTGTGAAATTTTGAAAAAGTCAATTTTTTAGTCACTTTCAAAAGCTTATATCTCCGTAAGAAACTTGAAACAAACGTTGCTTTTCTCCACTATTTCTGGTACTTTAAGGAAAGCATCAACTTTAAACCAAAATTGTCCTTTTGCCATAGCGATAGCTGCTCGCCTAACAATCCCCTTTATGTATAGAACAACCTAAGAGACTTTAAGGAAAGCATCAACTTTAAACAAAAATAGTTCTTTTTCCATAGCGATAGCTGCTCGCCTAACAATCCCCTTTATGGCCAATCCTATTAGTAAGACTTGTTCTATACAATGTATAGAACAACCTAAGAGATCCTGCACAAATCGACTATACAAATTTGAGATAAAAATGGTCTAATTTTGTTTGTATTCAAGTCAATGGTTGCGGGACCTTAAATTTTTGAAATATTATACACAGGGTGGTATTCTTTACGTACTTAGATCTGAAACAAAGCATGCTATCGGGTTAAAAATTTGTGGGGGTTTTGTTGGGCAGTAGGGAATATAAAAATTATAATTCCAATTATACCCTAAGGAACTTACCACTTTGTAGCAATTTTCAGTAACAAAAAGAAAATATATATGAACGACTAAACAACTTATTAATTACCCAAATAAAATGGAACGGGGCGAATGGTACCTAGTCTTTGGCTCGACCGAAATGGGGAAATACTAGGTAAAACAATTAAACTGGATCTCTCTGTCCTTTTATTCGCAAAATGAACGGGTAAGTTCGACAACGAACACAAGGGTACAGGGAACATACCAGAAGTGGTTGAAGAAAGAAAGGGTTACCCTTTCCGACACTACTACTACTACTATTCCTCATACTACCTAATTAAACTTGTATTCTTCCCGAAGTCTTAGAGTTTTTGTTTCGCCTCGTGTTCCCTTATGCTTTATATTATGAAACCTACAGTATACAAAAGAAATATATACGTCTTTAAATAAATGAAACGGTTTTTCTTTAAAATGTTGAAAACGGCTACAAAGAAGCATAAAAAGAGTTGTTGTTGTTACTTTTCTCTCGTTTATTAACATCAATTTATACAAAATTAAATTTCAATGCTATAGTTAGTAGTTCTGTTTATACATTATGATACAAATGTTACATAGTCAAGAAGCTAGTTCAAGAAAAGCTCTATGGAGTCGATTTGAATAAAATCTCAAACGATTTTATCCAAATAGTCTTCATTGCATTCATCGAATGGTACCTACATACCGTTCCTTTAAGAATCCATTCCTACAGATTTCTACATAGTAAAAAATTGCGTTGAGTTTAAATACGGCATGCCGAAGTCAATTCATATCAGTTCTCAGAACTACGCGGCGTATTTGCTATAATTCTATGCATCGACTAAACATATATATAATTATAAGACTTGATTGGACACAAAATATTCATTATTAAAATACAAAGAAATATTTTATATCCCTTGTACCGAATTACGTGTAAATTCCTTATCACTTTGGGTAACGACTTGAATTAATCACTGATCAGTATACCATCTCTGTCTACAGAGTTCAGTTTCAATATTAACTCATGTTTCTCAGGTGCAGAGTTTTCATATTTTACTTGGCAAGTGGTTGGATTTTATAACACTTAAAAAGAAATAATCTGACCACTTACCAAGTAAATGAAATAACCATGCACCTGAAAAACTTACCCAATAAATATATACCAATCAAATTCTCATTTTTATTAAAAAACTTGTTCCTTAAAAATATTTCACTACTTTTGTGTGCGAAAACTTGATGTCTCTCACTTTTATGTTTTTTATTGGGTCTATTTAACTGGTTTGGTTTGCCGCGGTTGTGGTTAAGATGCCACAATAGCATATTGGTTAAGATATAACGACAATATGAAAAATTATCAATTGCGCAGTATTTCAAACAATCCACCTACTATACTACTTCAGTAGTATTTTGTTCCCGGAACTGTCACATATCTTAACATGCAATTACTGCATTCATTGTTATACACAAACGACTTGCCGTTCTTTAATAAATATAAATAAATAAACGAAAGAAAATTATATTAAATCATACGCTAGTTTTGTTAAACATTCAACATTTAAGAAATATAATAATAATTTTATCAAATGTAGTAGAATGCAGATAGTCGAATCGTATTCACACTTACAAGAGTGATAAGAGTGAAAATTGGAAAATTCAATTTATTTTTTTCGATTTTTGTCAGGTGAGATAATTTTTAATTTTGTCTACATTACATAATTAATTCTTATCGTCCTGTAATGTAACTAAAGTATTTCGGAAGGTCCAATTTTCGATGACTTTATCGCATAAATCTACCTGAATTTGCTGTATGGCGTTAGTTATATTTACTTTGAGGGCATCAATTGTTTGCGGTTTATTTGCACAGACCTGCGATTTAAGAAACCCCAAAGTAACGTATGACCCCGTATGTAACGGCGTTAAATGACACGATCTCGGTGGTCCGTTTATGTCACCGCCGCGCGAGAGAACCATGCCCTAAATCGTTCCAGTTTAGGTCACAATAAATTGCTTATCATCGATCAGTAGCTCCAGACCAAAATCCACACCAAACAGTAACTTTCTCGGTATGCATTTGGTACAGTTGTAGATTGGTTTCACTCTAAATCCAACAAATTTGTTTGTTCACACATCCATTGATCCAAAAATGGGCCTCGTCACAGTTTAAACAGCTGCTTCAACTGAATCTTGTGTATGATGGCACATTACCGTCCAAGGGGCCGAGCGGTCATTAAGACGTTATGTCTGAGACGTTATTTCTACTTGGAACTGGGAGATTATGGGTTCGAATTCCGACATCGGCAGTTTGTCAATTATTAAAAAAAAAAAAGGGCCCGTTAATTGACTAAACTGTCGGCGTATGGACAAGAATGAAGTAACTAGCTATGCTTGTGAAGGTTTTCAGCAGTTTCCTTCACGAACTCCATATGAATATCGGCATAGTTCCTATCATAGTCGGCTGCAGCCGAATATCCTACCAATTCCTAGTCTACTCGCAAATATTCCTTCCACTCACATCCTCACTTCCTTAAGCATCACAATGGACCTTGGTCGAAGTGTAGCCCACCCAGGGCAGCCTCTACAATCTATTGTAAGATCCTTTATATTCTCTGAAATCAAATAATAATATCCAATTAACGGTTTTTTACAGAAGTCAAATATTTGTTCCCGTTTTTTTTAATATATAATTGATACACCCTATATAATCCTTGTATACGAAATACTTTTCTAATGAAATAACAATTTATTTCAAACTATAATATAAAATGGTACTTTTTCCCAAACTGTTGTTTGTTGTTTCATTCAAAGAAATGATATTAAAATAAGATATTCAACAAACTGAAAATAATAACAATATATGTAAAAAACTATAATAATTCTATATATGAGAAATAAAAAAAAAAAGCTCCATACATCTTCATCAAGAGAGTTTTATATTCACGTACGAAGAACCCACGACCACCACGAACGAACCTAGCAATAGTGAAAAGTTTATTTCATAAAAATTGACATATTATTTTTATGATATTGACATGTAGTGAAGAGAAAAATATCCAATGTATTTACAATAATAATGTATATGATCAATAATAAACTGAATTGATTTTGACAGATTGAAATTTTGTTTTGTTTTGTGTTTTATTTGTTTTTTGTTGTATGGTATAGGAGGACTACTATAGGTATAGTATAACTTAAACATATCATTTATGCTCAATTATTTACACAATATGTCGAAATATAACCAATTTTCTGCACACAAAAAAGATCCCATATCCATCCAACTCTCTACAAGGGTTACTTGTAGCGTGTTGAAACATATCGAATCTATATAATCATATATTTACTCGTATAAATATTACTTGTATCCATATTAGAACCATTGTAATAATTTAATATAACAGGTTGAATCAAAATATTATGATATTTGTTGAACGTCAGTCATGAGGCACTCACTATTTGTGTCAGTTAGGCAACCACTGTTGTACACTCTCGTTCAAAAAGAAATGAACAGACCTGGACCGAATCAGTCTCACACAATTTTCATTATTCTTGTAGTAACAGATACAACATTTTATTTAATTTTTATACGAATTCTCACTCTATCACTGACACCGTATTACAAATAAAAATAATAAATTCAGTTTATACTTTCATTTCTTTTTTATACACTTAAAAAATATACTACTTATCTTTGTTTATAAATAAATAAAATTATACATTATACAGAGAGTTACATAAGTGAGGAGTTTTATGGTTTTATTTCAGGTCTGTTTATTTTTTTTGAACGGGACAGTACAAATATTTTTTTCATAAAAATAAATAGAATGATTTATATTTGATGAAACATAGTTTTTTTTTTTATTAACAAAACCAATTTTTTACCTAAATGGTTTATACCTACGTACGAAAGTTAAAAGAAAAAGTAAACCCACGTAATGGCGACTCAAACGTATATTTATGAAGCGCCTGAAATAATATTTTCTTAATTAAAATGATAAGCAAATAATGCAACGCGCAAATTATTTTTTTAGTAATTACTTACGTTAGTAAATATCTCCGGACTGATGAAATCAATCTCCGAATTTTCTAAAATTTTGAGTTGGTAACCTAATTATACAGCTGCTCATAAATATATAAATATTAAACTTTTTCCTATTGACACATTGATAAAATTGGAAAAAATTTTGCAAAACTATTATCATAGATAGATTGTAGAGACTGCCCTGGACGGGCTACACTACGACCATAAGGTCCATCGTGATGCCTAAGGATGTGATTGGAATGGAAGAAATTTTTGTGTATAGACTAGGAATTTGTAGGATATGCGGCTGCAGCCAACTATGATAGGAACTATGCCGATTTTCATCTGGAATTCGTGAAGGAAACTGCAGAAAACCTTCTCAAGCATAGCCGGTTCCTTCATTCTTGTCCATACGCCGACAGTTTAGTCAATTAACCACCCTTTTTTTTTAAAACTATTATCATTCATCAACAACGACGTATATATGTTTGGGGTCAATTTAACCAGTAAGCGCGAGACGTCCAGAGACATTCATCGTCAAAACATTAAATTTAGCAAGAATTTGTATTTTTTAAGTTTTATCTAGTAATTTAAGTTTTTTTCTTTATTAAAAATAAAATGGTTGTAACTTTTAACATTTCAAAATGATTAAAATATGGTAACGATGATTTTACAAATAATTTAATCAATTAAATAATGAAAACAAAAAAACCACTAATTATTTCATTACACAAACACTTATAAAACAAAAACCAGAAAACTCACTATATTCAATTTTCCACAAAATAGTACTCTAAATATTATTATAAAAAAGAAAAATTTCTTCAATTGTCCATCGATCCTACCTCTAGTAGATTGCGAAAATGACCTTCATTAAAATTTCATATATTTTCTTATATCCCATAAAATGCTTTTTATTAGATAATCTTTATCATTTAGATTGAGAGTAAATACTTCAGAGAGATTCTGTTCATTAAATTCGATTGTATCTTATGAATAGAATATAACACTAATTCATTAATGTCATGCGTAAATTTGTTTCGGCACGAATGCAGAGATACAAAATCATAAAAATAAAACAACAAAATATGTGTAAATACAGGTTGTTGAAAAAATATGTGCCCGAATTTTGTCATTACTATCGAGCATGGCATAGTTTTATGCATCTTTGAAATTATTTTTTAATCACTCAAGGATGTTCCACTTTTCGACAAATTTTTTCACAGTACTAATTTGGGTCATTTTATATATATATATATATATATATATATATATATATATATACACATATATATATATATATATATATATCTATATATATATATATATATATATATATATATATATATAAAATGACCCAAATTAGTACTCGTCAAACTTTCTTAATGGTGCACTCTGTACACACTCAATCAATAATTTATAACAGCACCGTTAACTAACAAAATAATATATGGTAGTAAGGCTTAGTTAGGTCAATGTATTATATTATTAAAACGAAAAGAACATTCGCTTTTACCCATACTGATAAGAGAATTATCTTGGGCCATTTTATTTTGTGATTGATTAATGTTTATACATATGATGTTATATTCTGTTTTATTTATTTTGTGGAAAAATTGATGTTAATGAATTATCTAAATATGATATATATATATATATATATATATATATATATATATATATATATATATATATATATATATATATATATATATATATATATATGTTTACATGCATGTACAACAAAATGTGAAAAGCAAAACGTAATCTCTTGACGTAGTTATCGCATTTTCATATAAAAGTTGTTGGAAATAAAATTTTATGAAAAATTGATGTGTTTTTCTCGTAATTAATAATTTAATTTTCTCGTGATTGGCCCACAGTCGAATCACTCAGGGTTGCCTAGACAAGTAACTGAACTATGTGTATTCTTTTATCTAAAATTTTCATCGCCTAATTAATTGGCCACCGCTTTTTATGGCCGCCGCTTCTACTATTAGTGAGTGAGAAAACAGAATAGACCCAGAGTGAGAAATTAAATCCTCTATTCCATCGAAGCGGTTTAAGTACTACTAATAGCTTCCGCGACAAAATTGTGGACAGTTTCGTAAATTTTAGAATGATATTGCTTTTCTGACTTACTTCTACAATCTACTCTATTGAATCAAATGGGTTAAAAATCCTTGGCACTCTGATCGGAATTGATTAAAGACGTGAAAAAAATTACCTACCCTTTTCAAAAAATGTTCATTTTACAAAATACTAACAATTTTAGTTTGTAACAATTTTTTTGAAAAACCAAATGGATTCGACAAAAATGACGCCAGTTTTGAAGTCGATAGTACGCTCATTTCTTAAAATTTTATAATTGATTTGTGCTTTATTGATTTGGTTTTCGATAAAAAGCTTCTGAAAATAGTTGTTTAGTATAAATAAATTAACACAATTCATTTGAAACATTTACCCAAAAATCGAATGCATCTACTAAAAATTTTTGAAAAGTTCAACACAACAGAAATTCTAAATAATAAATAGAACTTTCTTTTCTTTTACATTTTTACAAAATTGAAAGGGAAAAATAAGAGAAAGTATATGAGAAGTAGTAAAGCTCATTAATCCACCAACATTTGTTATATATGTGTTTTGTTTATTATGTTTCAGGTGTCATGGATTAGAAAGAGGGACTTACATATTTTGACAGCGGGTATACTGACATATACATCGGATCAACGATTTCAGGTAATACGTCCCGACAAATCAGAGAATTGGACACTTCAAATCAAATTCCCACAACAACGAGATGCTGGTGTCTATGAGTGTCAAGTAAATACAGAACCAAAAATGTCACTTGCTTTCCGGCTGAATGTTGTTGGTAAGTTAGTTGTCTCCATTCTCTCTACTATTTATTATTTATATTCATTATTTATGCACCATTTCAAAATTCTTGTCTTATATTCATAGCAGCATCTTACATTACAACATTCATCACAGATGTCTATGTTAATTATAGATCGCTAGCAACACTCAACAAATATTTAATATTTTATAAAAGCATTGTTTGATTAAGAGTTTTGTACACTTGGCCACAAAAGTAGATGTCATTTTTTTTTATTTTTTATAGTTGATTTGTTTGTGCCTTGTTCATTCGGGTTTTGAAAAAAATTTCCGAATAAAAGTTGTCACTATATTTCTAATGATTAACGAAAACCAAATCAATAAGGCACAAATCAATTATAAAATATTAAAAAACGACATCAATTATTGCCTGCTGCAGTGGCGTTCTTTAACTTTTTCTAGTATGCAAGTTTGCAATTTTCAACAAAAAAAAGCCCTATCCCAATACAGTGCAAAAGACGGGGTCTCCTTTATTTATTTTTATTTCTATTTGTATGCATGGTGGAAACAATAGTTTAAAACAAAGTTTTTCAATACGAAATACCTTGGTTTAATATTATGTGACTTATAAATCAGGAAATTTTTGGACTATTTCGTTGATTATTTTATTTTTTTGGGTTGGTTAGTTTTACAGCTTTGTTTTTTACTTTGATAATTACAAATTTTACAGTGGACAAAATTTTAAACAAGTATCATTATTACAAAGCCCAAAAACGAATAGTTACCTTTTTGGGGTGACAACTTCTATGATCTAGAGCAAGGGTGGCCAACCCAAATAATATTGCAGGCCACTTTGGAAATGCTGGCCGCATATACATAATTTTTGAATATATGGGTACTGAAATAATATATTTTTTTAATACATATTGGTTTTCACTACTTTGGCCATATTAAAATGGATAGATTTTGCAAAAGTGTGATAAATCTCGCGGGCCTGAAAAATGTTCAAGGCGGGCCACGGGTTAGCCACCCCTGGCCTAGAGCCTAGACAAAAATCGTTTACAGGACCCTCTACTCTCTTACTGCAACGGCCTTGTCGTTGAGCTTGAAAAAAATTAGAATAACAAAATTTGCTCAACTATTAAACCTGTAAAACAAATCATAACCAAGATTATAAAAAAACAGAAATTGTGATTTCAGGCCACAGAATATTAAACAGACGACTTTCGAATTTAAAAAATTTTGGCCACTAGTCCCCACATATACACAAGTACAAAAATCAAATTAAACATCCAATCGTTTGCTCGGAAACACCACTTACTTGAATTAAGCTACTCAACTATATTTTCTTAGTTTAACGTCTCAAAACTCTTTCAAGTAAATGCAAAATCACTTGGAAGATGGATTCTTCTTAAGCATAAATCGACTCCAACAATTTTGTTTTAACGAAAACTGTACCAACGTTGTCCCATACCAAAGAGTGATTTCCACGTTAACAAATTCAACCTATATGGAATCTGTCCTATGGGGACCTCATGCAAAATCTGCCACATGACGTTATCGAGATAATCCATTAGTTTAGGATACTTATAGGATTTGGTGTATCCGAGATTGTTTTGTTTAAATGTTTGTATAAGTAAACTGTCACACAAAGTGGTTTTACGGCATTCATATCAGATATGTGTTCTTTTTCAATTTGTTTTTTATTTGTCCTTCAAATAATGTGCAAAAACCAAACCGGTGACATAATTATCTGCATGACCAAATAATAGGTTGGAGATCTAGATATCGGTTGTATTAAGTGTTCTTCTTCCAATGTTTGTATATATAGTACCTACTACAACAATGAATGCTTGGCTCTCTACATCTCCTAAAAACATATCATCACTAACTACTAAACTAAATTTATGCATCATTTCATTTCTCTATTGTATCTAAAATAAATGACAGACTAAATAAACAAATAATAAACAATAGAAGTAGTAATATAGTAAACAAAACACCAGTGGTAACAAACAACACCACTGGTATCATTCATACTGGTTGGTGTTGGTGGTTAGTTGAATCATATCAACGTCATTTTATGCTATTGTTTTACATATTTGTAAGCATAAAATAATAATAATAATGAAACATTATATTATTATTATTAAGATTATTATTTTATTTTACACATAGGAGTGTTGTAGAGTGTAGACAGCCTATAATTGTTATTTACTACCGAAGAAGTATATTTATTATTCGGAAACATTTTGTTTGTGTATTCATTTTAAATAGTCTCAGTAATAAGCATCTCATATTTATTTACAAACAAATTATTTCTTTTTGTTCTTACTCATAAAATATAATATAAAGTGACTTTCCTGTTAACCCTATAGTAGTTGCGCGCGGACTCAGAGTCTATAATAAAACGTGATCAATCAGTGCGTGTATTGGTTTGCTATAAGAATTATAATTATTAATATATGTATTGTACAATTTAGTTCAGAGTCGTATATGTTCGGTCCTACGGTACCTCACAATGTATAAGGTCTAGACGAAATTTGACATCCTAGGTTTTATTTTTAGTACATGATATCTTCTTCAATGCAATATAACTAACAGTCGTCACGCGTGGACTCAGAGTCCATAATCAGTGCGTGTATTGGTTTCTTATAAAAATTCTCGAACGGTCACTCCATCGTGCGACCACTGGCGTAATTAAATTTATATATATTGTATATGTACACTCCCGTTCAATAAAATTGAACAGATCTAAACCAAATCAATCTCTCACTATTTTGATTATTCTTGTAGTAAATGTTTTTTACTATACTTCCATTTCGTTTTTCACACTTAAAATATATACTAGTTATAAATAAATCACTATACAGAGAGTTACAAAAGTGAGGAGTTTTATGAAATGTAAGAAAATTAACATTTCAAGTCTATTCAATTTTATTGAACGAGAGTGTATATGTATATAGATTATATATAATGTAATTGTTCATTGGAATTAATAAATATTGTATATAGATATTGATGTAAATATTGTCAGTCTATTTATTTAAAAAAAGTCTAATTTTACTATTATATAATTTTAAAGCCTTGTTTCTTTTTTATTTTGTTAGAAATTTATTCAAAGTTACATATTATAATTCTAAATTGTTGTTTAATTTACAAATATTTAAACTAAACACTATTATTTAGCAACTGAAACATTCGGTTCGCCAGTCCGCGCGCGACCATTAGTGTCTGAAAATCTGAACGTGACCTCTGTAGGGTTTTTTTTTTTATTTAAAATAATTTGGCAAGGGCCATTAAGCCATTAAAGCCATTAACAATATGGTTTTACAATACATTAAGAATAAAAAATTATATAACATATTCGAAAAAATAAAAATAAAACAAATATTTCCTTTGAAAAAAAAAAAAAAATTATGTTAAAAAATGTTAAAGAATTATAAAAAAAATCAGAAAATTCAAAAAATAACTGAGGACAATACGTAGACGCTAGGATGTAAGACACGGGATTGGGGGAGTCGCTACCGAGACCCATCGGGGCTGAGAATAGAACACAAACATAGATGTTGGGGGTCATGGATTGTTTAACGGTAGAGAAAAATCAGTGTAACATTTAATACAGACAGTACAGTGTATTTTGGAGGGGGAGTTAGACAGAGGTGTTGGAAGATTTAAGGAATAGGGCTATCGATTTAAGGACAGTTTTGTTGTTTAGAGACAGGAGGTGAGTAATATTTATAGGAAGTGCGACATTTTGGGACTTAAGGTTTCTATATAGTATGGCTCTTTGGTGTGAAAGTAGGGGACACTCAAGGAGTACATGGTTTTCATCACAACAATCGTGACCACAAACGCAATTTGCATTATTTTTTACGTTGATTTTGTGTAAATGCCTTGGTAGACAGTTGTGACCAGTTCTTAGTCTACCAATGGTCACGATTGTGTGACGGTCGAGCTGCAGGCCGTCAAACCAAGGCTTTAGAATGGGAGTAGGTCGTAGTGCGGCTATTGCAGTTCCTTTTATTTTGCTGTTATATTCCCATTCTGCTTTCCACTCTTCCATAATCTGTGCTCGACACTCTGCATAGAGATCGCTGTATGATGGTAAATATATGCTTTCATCTCCATTGAGTGCCCCTTCTTTAGCTAATAGGTCCACCGTTTCATTTCCTCGTACGCCGATATGTGAGGGACACCATATAAATGAAACAGAAAAATTTTCATTTGTAACTTTGTAGAGCTCATACTTTATAAGGGATACAATATAGGAATTATTAGGATTGGAAATTGGATTAGATAGGGTCGAAAGGAGACTTTTCGAGTCAGATACGATTATTGCACCAGCTATATGGGATTGAAGTACATATTTTAGAGCCTCTAACACAGCAACGCATTCGGCGGAGAAAATTGAAAATTTGTTGTTAAGTTTAAATTTGCGAGATACCTGTGCGTTGCTGTGGTAGAAAGCTGCTCCAACCGTCTGAGTGCCGGTTTTAGATGCGTCTGTGTAGATATAATCTTGACTTGGGTAATTCATTGACAGGAAATTTTGGAAAATGGAATTTGAAAGTAAGGGGCTATTCGCATCTCCCCTCTGTAAGCCACAGTCGAAACGTACGATGTTCGAGATAAATCCGGCATGGAGGGGAAATGTGAAGTGAAGAAGGGAGGGGCTACGATGTATAGGGGTTTCAAAGAAGGAACGATATGCTATTATTAAGGGAGGGATTGGTTTACGACGCCAGTATCGGGAATTCTGGATTGCAAGATTTAGTTGACCTAAAAGCGGGATTAAGGGGTGTCGGGAAAAGGACAGTTTTTTAAGGATAAACTTTTTAGCTAAAAAGATTCTCCTGAGATGGAGGGGAGGAATACCTGCTTCAACTAGAAGTGCATTTGTTGGGCAGGATCGCATTTGGCCTAATGATATTCGAAGGGATTGGAATTGGACTCGGTCTAAGATAGATGATTTGGATTGCGATAAGGGTGAGAGAAGGAAACCTCCATAATCGAAAACTCCTTGGACGAAGGCGTTATGAAAGGTCAGTAAGGTGGAAGGATCTGCACCCCACCACGTAGATCTGATTGCCTTCATAGCATTCAGTCCACCTTTAACTCGGTTGGCCATTGCCATGATGTGTTCACGCCAAGAGAGCTTCCGATCAAGGATGATTCCGAGGAATTTTACTGAGTTTTGGAATTGGATACTTGAATCTAAAAATGGGATAGGTTGGGGAACATCCCTATGTCTGGAAAATAAAACTGCGGTAGTTTTAGTGACTGAAATATTTAAGTTGAGTTCATCCAAAATGCCTTTTAGCTGAACTAAACCATTCGTAACGTTGCTTCTAGCTGAATCTAAGGATTTGTTGGATGAATATAAGACTATATCGTCAGCAAATTGCAGGATTTTAACACTGTCCTGGGGGAGTTGTTGAATACCAGATGTGTATATATTAAACAGGATTGGGCTCAGTACAGCTCCTTGGGGAAGACCCAATGTAACTGTTCTGTGGATTTCAGGATAGTGGCGTAGAAGAGTGATATTTCGGTGATGTAGAAGGTTCTGAACGTAGCGTGTGATTCTGCGCGGAGCATTTAGTTGCAGAAGTTTTTCGATCAGTACGTCTGTTAGAACATTGTCAAATGCTCCTTTTATATCAATGAACACCGCTGCAAGATAATTGTTGTCAGTATAGCAGCCCAGTATGTCTGTGTAAAGTAAGGAGAGATTATCCGTTGTGCCCATCGACCTTCTAAAACCGAATTGGAAATTAGGTAGAATGGAGTTGTGTTCACACCACCACTCTAGCCTAATTTTAATCAAATGTTCCATGATCTTTGAAAGGCAAGAGCTCATGGCAATGGGACGATAGGAGGAGGCTGAATTGGGATTTTTATTAGGTTTTAGTATGGGTAAGATTAAAGAACTTCTCCATTCTTCAGGTACTACATTTTTCAAAAATAAATTGTTCATGATATTCAGTAATAGAATATCCGATTCGTCGGGGAGATTTTTTATCATAGTATAGTAAATACCATCTGAACCAGGAGAAGAATCTTTAAGTCGGGATATGATAGATTTATATTCGTGAACAGAGAAGGGAGAATCCAACAAGTTATTCGATTCCAAAGGTAGGTTATACGGGGAAAATGGAACAGCCGTTTGGGGTGCTAGGTTGTCCATAAATTCCTCCTTCCAAACATCATTCGAAGAAAGATGAGCACAGGGAAAGGAACCTTTACGAAGTTTTTTGATATTCAACCATATTTCGCTGATAGGAGTTGAACGTGTAAAACTCTCACAGAATTCCTTCCATGAGAGTTTCTTTTTTTGCTTAAAAATTCTCCTTACTTTTGCACAAGTCTGTCGGTAGTGTAGGAAATTGTCCATTGTAAAATTTTGTTTTAAGTTTTTTGTTATGGATCTACGTTTCTGTATTAATTGATTGCACTCTTCATCCCACCAAGGGGTGGGGGGATATAATGGATGGGGTGGTTTTGTTTTAGGGATTGCTATATTGGCAGCGGTATTAATTGCATTGGTAAATGAATTATAATCTATAATAGGATCGGATGGATGAGAAGGCGCCGAGTATTGCTCGAGGAAACTGTGACCATAAAGCGTCCAATCAGCTTTACCTACAGACCAACGTGGTGTAAATGGTCGCTTGGTAGTTGCTGATGTTTTGCCAATTGAAATGATGATTGGCCAGTGGTCACTACCATGAGTGCAATCCAAGGTCCTCCACTGGGATATGGTACTTAATTCGGGGCTGCTAACGCTGAGATCAACAGCCGTACATTTTCTAGGAGGGGCGCAACAGAGGGTAGGAGATCCGTCGTTTAGTAATACAAGGTCGGAGTTCATGAGGTAATTGCTAAATATTTTTCCACCTGCGTCGCTATAGTGGTTACCCCATGTGGGGTGGTGAAAATTAAAATCTCCTGCTAGGACTAATGGAGAATGGATGTTAGATAGTAGGTTGGTTAGTTGTATTTCAGAAATGGAATTATTTGGGGCGTTGTAGATTGAGATAATAGCAACGTTATCAATTTTTATTCCTATCACTTGGGTATTTGGAGAAGGCGATTGAAGAGGTATAGGTTGATGGGGAATGGATGAATGGACAAGGATTGCAGCACCACCATATCCATCTGCCCTATCAGAGCGATATATATGATATCCTCTAGTACGAGCAGACGAGTTGGCTTGAAGCCAAGTTTCCGATAGGAGGGCTACATGTATTTTGTTTGTGGTAAGTAGATGTAGTAGGTTTGGTTTGTTATTGGAAAGACTACGAATGTTCCATTGTAGGATTTGGAGATGACGAGATGCCGCCATTTGTGATAATGGATTTGAAGAGTTGGGTCACTTTTTCATTTGTAGTTGGGTCCGCTATTATAAGTTGTAGGGCATTTTGGAAGTATGATTCTAATGTTTTGGAATTAGATTGGGAAGTTTTATTTAAATTAGTAGAATTGAAATTAAAAATGGGTAAATTTGATGATGTGGGTGGAGCTCGGCCATTGGAATTGATAAGGAGGGATTGATGCTCACGGGAGTAAGTGGGAGATTGAGGAGGAGATGGAGAAACAGGCTTGCGTTTTTTGGCACTTGAAGCTTTCACTGCCTGTGAATAGCTGCGAGCCGGGATTTGGGTGGGTGTTGTTGTGGTAATAGGGGTTCTGTTAATGGTAGGGAAGGCGTTTGAAATGACGAGTGGAGTGAAAGATTTTTTAGGATTGGTTACATGGCTGGCGGCTTCGTGAAAAGTGAGGCCTTCTGTAGCCATTAGACGTTTAATGGTAGTTTGGCGGGAATATTCATTACAGTCGCGTGAGCGAGAAGAGTGTGCACCATCACAATGTACACACTTTTTTGTGGATTCGGGACAGGGACAGTCTTTGGAAGGATGTGACTCGGCGCAGTTACTGCAGCGAGGGGAACTTTTGCAGAGGATAGTCGTATGTCCGTATCGTAGGCAGTTGAAACACTGAGTAACGGGAAATGTATATATTTCCACAGTTCTCAGGCAGTAAAAAATTGATACCTCTCTTGGGAGTGTATTTCCCTCGAAAGTTACAATAACTGTAGATGTTTTTTTGTATTCAGTTGCATTAGTTTCATTTTGTTTGGGGATCCGTCTAGAAATGCGGTGAACTTTGACAAGTTTGGATGGTGATTTTATATTTTGAATGAGGGTATCTTCGTCAATGTTTAGGTCAATGTTTCGTATAAGTCCGGTTCTGGTCACACAATGGGTAGGGATATATGCTTTTAGGTCATTTTGGGCAAGGAGGTTTTGGGAGATAAATGAATTCGCAGAATTTGCTCGTTTGAAGGAAACGCAAAGTCGACTTCTGCCTAAGGAGTCTATTTTTACTATATCCGGGATTTGGTTTTTGACGAGTATGTTTCCAAAAGAGATGGGATACAATCTGTTTTTGGAATCGGATAGGGGTTCTATAAAAACTTTAAAAGGACCTGGCGAAGTGGAGGGATATGTGTGTTTGATGGGGTTGGTGGGTTCTTTTACATTAACATTAGTAATTTTAGGATTAGTTGGTTGGTTTGGGGTAGTGTTGGTTGGAACAGCGGAATTTGGGTTTATGGGAATTGCATCAAAGGGTGTTAAGGGTGTTAGGACCGGTGGGTCCAGGTCTGTAGGAGTTAGACCTGGACCCAGGGGATCATTTGAGCTAGACACGGCGCTCAGAACACGTTGATTTTTTTATTTCGGTTTTTTAAAGAATTAAGATAAAATAAACAAAAATTGGTATTCAATTAAGAAGTGTACTTAAAATTGAATTTACTTGTGCAATAATAATAAATAACTTACGTAAAGCAAGAAGGAATTTGTAGACAGATGATAAACACAAATTAATAAAGGTATATATTGATGTTGTTTTTTTATTTTGATTGTTATCTAACTAAAGGTAATAATTAATAACAAAATTTTGCCAATAAACACGTCCGTACTGTATCAAGTCTCTATTGGAACTCTCCCTCTGTAGGGTTAAAATTAATAATGAATAAAAAAATATTTCATGCAAGTGGAAAAATATCAATCACAAAACATATTTTTAAAAAAACCGTAAAAACATTTCCTAATTATTAATAATAAAATGATAATAACCTTAAATAGTATTTTTGCGTGTGAACAGAATATCTTAGATATAAAAATTCCATTTTATACTTGTGTGCAACGTTTGGGTATACATGGCCACAAAAGTAGCTGTCATTTTTCAGAATTATATAACTGATTTGTGCCTCATTTATTCGGTTTCCGAACAAATGCTTTGAACAAAAATTGTTCATTTTAAATATACCAACAACTTTGATTCGAAAGATTTTCCCAAAAAACGATAAATAATGCATAAATCAACTACAAATTTTTGAAAAAAGAGCGGTACTTTTGTAGTCAATAGTACTATGGACTATAAAAGTAGCGTTCGTTGTTAGTATTTTTGAAAGCGCAATGAATGAGGCACAAACCAATTATAAAATTTAGAAAAATGAGCGCTATGTTTTTTAAGGCTACGTGTAAAAAATTTATTGATCAAATGTTCTAACGCAAAAAAACAACGTTGTTAATGACTCCCCTAAATTACCCCTAATTAAAATCAAAGAGCTTTTTTGGATTTTTAGAGTTTTCTGTCAAAATTCCTGTATGCAATTTTTTTTGCAATTTTTCATTCAGTGTAGATTTACTATTAGAGCTCTTAAAATTTAGAAAAAAAGCTTTTTTCCACAAATCCAAAATTAAATTGACTCAAACTTTTAGAATAAATAATAAAATAATATTTATTATAAAGGTTTCATAATCAATATTGTAATTAAATTACCAGGAGAAATATTTAACCTGGTTATAATATGCGACTTGTAAAATGTTTTTTAGGCGATCAATAATACGTAAATATGATTATCACACTGATGCCGTAAATACAATACCTCTTGTTGGTTGTGTAGGTATCTATCGATATAACAATAATTAATGTACGTGTTACGAAAATTTCCGGTATATATTTGAGAAACGAATTGAACAAATAAAACATAATAAAAGAAAATAAATGAAAATATTTTATATATATATATATTGTACTGATATATAATTTAGTTGAGAGTCCTACATGTTCGTTCCTATGGTGGTACCTCAAAAAGTAGGTAACTCAAAAGGTCTAGAAAGCCGAAAGATGACATCCTAGGTTTAATTTTAAAGACTACGTGATATCTTCTTTAGTACAATATAACTGACAAAAATAGATAGCTATTACCTATTAAATTGCAGTAGAAATCTTTACATTTTAGAAAAAAACAAAATAACAATAGGTAGTAAACTGAGTTTAGTGTTGAAATACCCGGTATGTATTGAGCTAATGAAAAACAATTTAAAAACAACTTAAAAATAAACAACTTTTCATTGAAATTTTTTTTCATTACCTCAATACATACCGGGTATTTAAATACTAAACTCAGTTGACTAACATATTTTAGTTTGAAAGATGAGTATGGGGAAAGCCCGGTCCGATTTTACCCATTCACGAACTTGAGCTTAATTTTGAGCTTAAGAACACATACAAAATTTTAGCTTTTAGAATAGCCGTTTTTGAGTTATTTTATGACGTAACCTATGAGCCATTATCAATCACAGATTTTTCAACGGGCTTTTAGTAATCAAATAAATGGCAATGTTTTCGATATATATCTATATAGAAAGAATACAAACGAAAATTGAATCAATATTGTTAAGCCAATAATTCTTGTCAGAGACAATACATATATTTACGTCAAATAAAGAATCTTGTTAGTAGGAAGGATCTTTATAATATATAAAATAAAGTACAAGAAACAAAAGATTTGAAAGCTGTGAGTTTGGTATTGTACTCTATCTCTAGTCCAGAGGTGGGCACAGACAGCTCGTCTGAGCCTTACGGGCTCTCCATAAGCTGGGTGAGAGTAAGTAAAGAAGGTATGTTTTGAAGCAAGACGGAACGATGTTTCAATACAGGTTGTCCTACCGATTATTGCCCAATAATTATATAGTATCGTCTATAGTATAGTCAATATTTTATTTTTTTTGAAAAACAAATTATGCGAAAAATAATTTCCACTACTATAAAAAGTATTTTTCACTTTTTCAATTCAAAGTAGACTAACTCGAAGAACTCAAATTCCCACTTTATGTAAAATTTAACTTAATTCATCAAATTCCCATACGAAGCATACTCCACACTATACTGAGCATACTCCATACGAAGAAAAAATAATTAAATCAGGTAAATTATTCTTTATTAGTTCTCGGATATGAATAGTAAAATATTTAGACAAATTATTTGGAATTTCCAAAACTATATTTCTATTTAAATTATCCTTTGCAAAAATTTCCCTCTTTTATTACAATGGTCCAGCGTTAAACTTAAAGGTTCAAAAGATTTATATATATTTTTTATATATTTTTATTTTATTCATACACAAATATGATATATACTAAAAAGGTACATTTTATGACCCAAATTACCAGCCCAAAATTCCAGAGTATGTATTGAATGATTGTATGTATTATTTACTTTGTATAATAGTGACCATAAAAAAGATTTGGTATTATTATATTTTTTTCAGAAAATGTTTTAATTAAAAAAAGAAAATATTAATAATTGGTAGGAGATTACCCTGTATTAACTCTATCTCTCTTCCCTACCTCTCACTCAGAGCTTGGCCGAGTCAACTCCTGCCTACCTCTGCTCTAGTCTAGTAGTCTTGTAGTAGTGTGGTATAGTAAGGTACTATACTACTACTACAACTGACTGTCAACTTTCATATTACATGTTTAATGTATGAGAAATTATTTTACTCTCTCAAGTTAAATTTTTGGTACAATACGTCTCTCAATCTCTTTCTACTTCATATTAATGTTATTACTAGAGTGCTTTTCAACAGAAAACGTATAATATATATCTATCTCAAAGCTGGGCAGTACTTAAATTTTATACGTACAAGGATCCATTGTCGTTAAACAGGGCGGGCAAAAACCTATTGTACATTAATATCAAGTTGAACTTCTATTTTCTAAATTAACTATACTTCATCACTCTTCCGGCTAATTAATTTCTGTAACCAGGGCAGATATTTTCCAATGTATATACAACAAATATAAGGTTTTTCTAGGCTTTTTCCAAACCGTAGGTTGTGAATTTGTAAGCTCCTGACTATTGCCAACTTATGGGAGAAGCGAATCTCGTCCGACTAAAGTAGAAAGGGGAGCACAATGGACCCATAAGGTTGAAGTGCAATACTTTTTAAACCACCCCGAGATGTATCTATCTATCTATCTACAGCCGACATTGATAGAAACTAAGTCGATATTTATCTGGTGTTTGTGAAACGAAAACCTTCACAAGAATGGCCCGTTACTTGCATTCTTGACCATACGCCTACAGTTCAGCCAATTGCCCGCCTCATTTTATTATACCATTAAATTTCGCAACCTCTCAGCTCCAAACAGAGTGGTTATGACAACACGGCGTCTCACTTTTAAAATGTACTTGATATTTTTTACGTAGTTAACTGTTTTCTTGCCCAGCTATGAATCATAATATATATATATATATATATATATATATATATATATATATATATATATATATATATATAATGTTAAAATTTTAACATAAATGATTTATTGTTTCTAATGTCAGAGTTCTACTCCACCGGACGACAAGTTTTATACAATTTTTTTAATGGGAATTTGCATTTTCTAAAAATTCATATCATAATTAAATTTCTTTGTATATTTTTGTAGAATAGAATATTTTCAATGATATTATTTTGAGAAATCAGGAACAGTGTTCTTGTATTTTATTTTATAAATTATAATAGTTTTAATAGTTGGCAGTTTCATAATGTAAACTATAGATCGATCCTATGAATATACTTTCTGGCAAATATTGAACGTACACGCCCGTTCAATAAAAATTAACAGACCTGAAATGTTAATTTTCTTACATTTCATAAAACTCTTCACTTTTGTAACTCTCTATATATTATTTATTTATAAACAAAGATAAGTAGTATATTTTTTAAATGTGAAAAAAGAAATGGAAGTTTTATATTTTTTATTTATGTAAACAATTTATGTAAACAAAAACATTTTATCGGTCACACACTGGCTATTGGAATGTGCCAATTTGGAACAAGAAAGAAGATTAGCAAAATTACCCAATACCCTACATCAATGTTTAAATAATGTGCAAAATGTCAAAAAAGTGTTGGAGTTTCTCAAATTGACGAAGTTGATCACAATAATTTAATATAAAATCATGTGTGATAGTGTTTAATTTTCTTTGTGTGTAAAGTTTTATCTGTGAATGGTACAGTGATATCTGTAAATATGGTCGCTAATGACTCAATTGTTGAAGCGACCTTAAATAACAAAAAAAAAAAAAAAAAAAACATTTTAGGTCTAGGTCTGTTCATTTTTTTTTGAACGGGAGTGTACATCACATATTTTTCTCGATTTTTGCACAATTCTTCCTTGATTCCTATCACCCTTTTCTATGTTTACATTTCGTAATACACCAAATGAACGTTGTTTTTTTTTGCATGTTCACTGAAGTTTCAACAATTGATATAAACATTTTGTGGCATTGACAACAGTTTATTTTAATCAAGTTCAAAAGCGTGAGTAATAGCCTGTACTCGTCGTATGACTTGCTTGGTATGGAAATGAAAATAATAGTTGACTGACTCCATGATAATATTATTGAATTACATTATAAAAATGTCACAGTCTCGAAACTGATTGAAAAGTTAGAAGTAGTGTGTTCATATTTTTCAATATTTTTTGTCTGTTTTTGAACGTGGTAGAAGATACTTAGAGTAAAACTTTTAATGCAACGTTACATACATACATTTACAAAATGTAAAACTCTGGTGTGAACCGCACATACAACCTCCGGATATACATAGAAAAATATATATACACTTAAATTGTAAAAACAGAAAACGATTTTTCTATTGAAACTGTTCTTTGAGCATATCGTTTATATAAAGAGCAGCCTTGTTGTTAAACTGACATTTGTCAAATTTGTCGTGTATTGTTTAGTAGCTTAAGGGAAATACGTTCGATCATCATTCTTTAGCGACGAGACCCATTTTTTGGACGAATGAATATATGAACAAGCAAAATTGTCGGGAGATATCAATCCACACGAGATACAGGCACGAAATGCATCCCGAGAAAGTTACTGTTTAGTACGAGTTGTGGTCTGGCGGAATCATCTTCCAAAAAGAAAGTGGCATTGTCATAACTATCAATGGCAAGCGCTATAGATTGATGGTAGACAATTTCTTATGGCCAAAACTAGATCATATGGATACCAATAACATGTGATTCCAACAGAACAGCAGTACGTGCCACACAACGCATGACACAATGAACATTTTGCATGGCACCGAGATCATGCAATGTCACGCCCTTAGAATTCTTCTTTAGGGCTATATTTTGGATTTTATCTAGTTGATTCCAATCGATATGTTTTGGAAAGGAGCTTAAAAAATAGTGTGATATTTTCGATCGTTCCAAAATATTCCTAATTTGGACAACCGTATTTTGTTACCAATACGTTCCATCCTTAAAGTTGTTACAGATCCGAATAAATATCTATCGCAAGCTCAAAATTAAACAAAAAAAGATTTTCTGTTAAACTTTCCCAATACATTTTAAATCCCCGGTATATTGAGATAATATATACACAAGTTTATGTTCCACTATTATTATTTCATATGTTAAATGTATGCTATATGGATGATATTATGCATTTCAAGTGTTTCTATACAGAGGTAAAAACGTATACAATATGATTGTAACTCTGTTGTTGCCGTGAATCTATTTAGTAATAAAAAAAAAAAACAAGTATAGAATTGAGACAGGTTATTTTAGCAATAGTGCCAATAAAGAAGAAATCTTGTTAAAAAGTTTTTGTGTATGCCATTGCATAGAACATTTTGTCTCTATTTTCTCTAATCCCATTCATCCTCCTTGTTTTTATGCTTATCAATGTAATCCAGCATCTTTACTGTTAAAAATATTGCTCGAGTATAGTGAAATATTATCAACTTAATACTGACGACTGTTTGAGTTTATAGATTTCACAATGTCAATTCGACGAGATAGAATGTTGTTTGTGTATATTATTCATGTAGGTTGTTTGATCGTCCTTCGTTTTGTTGGGATACGCTGTTTTGTACAAAGAGATTTAGAAATTTTGAAAATAAAATTATACCTTATAAGTTACGAGTAATATCTCACTCTAAATCTCTTTCCAGAAAGCCGTTATGCAGAAACGCAATTCTTTGGCCTTGTAATTCTCGAATAGTGTCACCTAACAGTTTTTTTTTTATGCTGGGACAATATGCATGACAATTTCGATTGTTTCACGCGAGTATTTCATCGGTTCACTGGACTTAATAATTCTTACAATGGAATGAAATAATTTAACTGTTTTGAACTGCTTTATTGAGTTTTTGCATTGAAGTCGCCGTGCAAATATTTCAGTTGATGCAAGAGATTAACACAATCTTGAATTATTCATGGATACATCATAAGTTCATAAGTTCCACAGAGATGGGCATCGCCACTACTGTAGGGAAAGTCCAATCGTTATATTTCATTTTATATAATTTTAAATCATGTATCATATTGGAAAATGTATCATACTAGAAAAAAGGATAAATCCCTTTCCATTTCTCATTTCACCATAATAGCGCTTAATTGACGAAATTAAAACGATATAATCTTTATCATAAATTATTATAAAATTATTAATATAAAAGTTGCAGCGATTGAAGCAATCTTATCGGTCTGAATCTTTTCTTGGTTTGATTTGGTTTGTATTTGAATACTGACACAGCTGAAGACATAAATGTTACAAACCTTTGACGTTAAGGACAGTGTCGATGCGAAAACAGGCTCGAATTAAATAACTAAAAATTAGAGGGATCTCAGTTGCTTATCATTGTCCTATAAACTCCCTGTATATTTATTTGGATAAATAAATACTTGTATACATAATATTATGTCATCACAACCCACTGTCGACAACAACATAATATCCTTTCTCGTCTAGAGTATCTGTATTTAGGTTGTCGTCAAGAAACAACAACAATCTTCCTGTTTGAAGTTTTGATGTTGAAAGCGTATTATTTAGAAGATTGTTGTTGTGTGTCTATTTGATTATATATCTAGGTGAATTGTTTGTACGGTCCTGGATCTTGTGTAAGTAATTGAGGTGATGACATCCGAGCTATATTATTTGTATGCGTCATAAATTTCATTTGTTTATAATTGCATTTTATATTGTCTTCAAGTTTAATTACTTTTATGACAATGTTTGTTTAATCTTTCTTAAATGACCTGGATCAAAATATGTGGTATCATAAAACTATCTTACCTACGTTGTGTTTTAATTAACATTTTTGTTTATATATATATTTCATCAGAATATCATTTTGATACATATCACCTGTACATATACAAAAAACAACAATTATAAGTTGAACAAATTTTAGATTAATACTCAAGCAATGTTAAAAATCACTTACAATTCATCAAATAAAGAAAAAGCTTCGAAATTCTTACCGCAACAGATTTCATTCAATACCTGCCTTATTGTTATTGGTCTTAGTTACTATGCGGTCGGCTTGAAAATACGAAATACTCAAGTTGGGATCGAATGATAAAATCAAAACATGGAATCCGTCGATTATATACAAACACTGTTTTTTTTTTTTTTTTAATTGTGAATATTAATTTTACTACACTCTGTAGAGATGCCATTAACAACGTCGAGATAAATTCAACATTATCGAAATTTTATTTATAATTCACAAAATTTATTGAAAAATATTACTTACACCACTAAATAAACTTCATTTAGATATTTCCATATTGATACCAAACTTGAAAACCAAAAAACATTATTCATTTTTTTTTTTTATTCTATCAATGTTATGACAATCAAAATTGTTTACTCTATTCTGATTTATTACCGTCAATTTTTTTTTTTTCTAGTTTATCTATGAACAAAAAATAAAAATAAAAATTGATAAATATTATTGAAACACATACTAGGTAAACAAAATGCTCTATATACCCATACATATAATCCGTAATATTAGTAAAACTTGATGAAACCAGACCAAGGTCTAGCCGAGCGGTCTAAGTCGTTATGTCTGCGCAGTATGTATACTTGGAAACTGAGAGGTTATAGGTTCGAATCCCGACATCTAAACTGTCGGCGTATGGATAAGAACGAAGTAACCGGCTATGCTACTAGTTCACGTAGCCGAGCAATCTAAGGTGTAATGTCTGCGTAGTATGCATACTTGGAAACTTGTAGGTTATGGGTTTTTAAAGGTAAATGATTGTTATATTTAATAATTATTATTTAAATAAATAATAAATATATATAAAAGATATAATTGATCTTTATTAATTTGATTTATGAAATGTTATTATTTTAGTATGTAAATTACCATGGTTGTTAACATTCAAAGCAACCGTGATAATAGAAGGAAGTTATAGTTGTTATGCAACAGATAAAAATGATTAACAAAATTATTATAATAATTTAATGAAGAAGCGATACCGCTACAGGTTCGAATCCCGACATCGGCAGTTTGTCAATTATTAAGAAAAATAAAGGGCGGTTAATTGACTAAACTGTCGGCGTATGGATAAGAACGAAGTAACCGGCTATGCTTGAGAAGGTTTTCTGCAGTTTCCTTCACGAACTCCAGATGAATATCGGCACAGTTTCTATCATAGTCGGCAGCAGCCGCATATCCTACCAATTCCTAGTCTATACACAAAAATTCCTTCCACTCCACTCACATCCTCACATCCTTAGGCATCACAACGGACCTTATGGTCGAAGTGTAACCCGTCCAGGCCAACCTGTACAATCTATCTATTTATCGGCATACGAATTGTATTAAACCATCGAAAAAAGAAGTAGTATCCTAAATTACAACTTTCTCTTAATTATTCCGAAGTTTTCTTACTTACAATACTTCTACTTACAATACTTGGTGGCTAAATGGATTCGTTACAACTCAAATGAAAAATTTTGAAAAAAGAGCGTCACTGATGATATAACCACACTAACTGATTGTGTTTTGTTGACACAAAATTCAATTCACATACAACACATATTAAGAGCATTTATTACACGTCTAGTTTTTTTCTTGATACATAAAATAAGGCTCTAAAAAAAATAGTAAAGGATTTTTTTTTTCATGCTTGTGTTAATAAAATTAAATGTGTTCTTATACGAATTTTATTAAAAAGTTACATGTTTGTAAAACATTTACTATGAAAAATAAGTTTTGTTTCGTTTTTTTTTTTTTCCGTGCTACATTATTCAATCTTGTTATTTTTCTGAATTTTCATCTTGTTACACACTTCTGTTCTATTCTATTCGTTCGTATTTGTATGATTTGTTTTCAATTTGGTTTTATTTTATTTAAGTATTATGACTCCAAACATATACAAACATATTATACACATTTGTATATAAAGAAGAGAAATATGGTGTGTACTACGCCGCCACATAACCTATATATACAGTATGACGACATATATGTCACTCTGAAATATTTACGAAAAGGTTGTCATTTTAATCATAATGATAAGAGGAACTGCGTCAACTTAACGAATTTCCTCATAATATATACATTATTACCCTTCCAAGGTCAACCCTAGATACATAGATAGATTGTAAAGGCTGCCCAGGATGGGCTACACTTCGACCATAAGGTCCATTGTGATGCCTAAGGATGTGAGGATGTGAGTGGTGTCGAAGGAAAATTTTGTGTATAGACTAGGAATTGGTAGGATATGCGGCTGCATTGGTAGAAACTGTGCCGATATTCATCTGGAGTTCGTGAAGCGAACTGCAGAAAACCTTCTCAAGCATAGCCGGTTAATCCATTTTTGTCCATACGACGACAGTTTAGTCAATTAACCGCCCCCTTTTTTTTTTTCTTAATAATTGCAAACTGCCGATCTCGGGATTCGATCCCATACCTTTCAGTTTCTAAGTAGGCATACTGCGCAGACATGACGCCTTAGACCACTCGGCCACTTGGACTGGTAGGTCAAACCTAGGTCAAAATTTTTTTTTTTTAATAGACATCTATATGTGCCGATTTGTATTTTACGGGAAAAATATTCATGTTTTGTATGAAAAATTTGTTCTAGGACAATTAGGTTTTAAAAACCCTGGTGTGTAATCTCGATCACCAACCTCCTCCTTGTGAATATTGGACTACTCTAATGTCGACGGTATTCAATCAGTCAAACAAATGTGTTCATCAATGTCATCAGCGTTACCCAATGAGCACCACGAGAAGGTTTGCGAACTGTTTAGCACATCACAGCCCTGAAAAGGGCTGTTTAAAACAATTTTAATATTTCTCTTAGAGTACTCATTTCTAAGCTTCAGACCAACATATATTACTAATTTTAGCTTTTAACAAAGTTGGCAAAAATCGTTGATTTTTCACCAATTATAGAACTTGATCAGAAAATTAAGTTTTGATACTCTTTCGACGCAGAAATTTATGTTCTTTAATTTATAAAAGAGTAAAATTTCCCTTGAAAAGCATCCAATAAGAGTTATTAGTAAGAAACTGAAAAAGTCTGATAATTTATAGATTTTTGCGACACACCTCAAAGAGTACAAGTAGAAAATAGGTTTTCAAGATTTAATTAGCCTACACTTGGCCTAATAGGTAAGATAAGATTATAATCTGTACACAGAGGTAAAAAACGACTGAGGTACGATTTTGTTTTTCTTTATCAATTCATTCCAGCGAGAAAAGAAAAAAAATGGTGAAAAAGCATTATTTTTGTTGGCCTTTATTCTTTTCTTTGAGTATTACAACTAAAAAACAACACAAGAACAAAATCTCATTTTGTTACCTACGACTTGTATACTGTATATATATATATATATATATATATATATATATATATATATATATATATATATATATATATATATATATATCTATATCTATATATATATTATTCAAGGTTGCATGTTGAGGGAAAATTTTCCGTTTTTGTTACCAATCTTTTTCATTGTGTATTATTCTCCGAAATTCGAAATTTTCTTTGTGTTAGATACGTTCGTTGAAATGAATTAATTTTGGTTAGGATAAATAACGATGATAATTATAATATGGACACTTAAAGAAAATGGGTTCAATGAATTGATAGCACATATATTATTAAATGTTGTGGTGGTTATTAAGACTTAAAACGTTCGAGATATTTAATTGACTTTCGTTGATTAATTATTATTACATCAATAATAATTTTACTGTCTTAATTTTTCATGTACAGGACGTTACAAACTGTTGTGTCATAAAACTATAAGCGATGAAAACTTGTACACTCGATACTAAATACAAAATTTTGTTGAATAGAATTATATTGTTTTAAAAATTAGCCCAAATTCAAACATAATACATTTTTAAATAAGTAAGGCAAGGTCCATAAACGTATGCTAAGCTGTTTCATTTCTAAATCCATTATCTCTTCACTAACGTTTTGAATATGAAGGTTTTCTGTTTGTTTTTTTTGTACGTCTGAGTTTTACTTGTACACTCCCGTTCATAAAAATTGAACCAGCTGATACATCTAAGCGTTATTGTATGGAATATACATATATTTAGTAACAGATACGCCTAAAATGTCACTTACTGGTGGTTCAATTTTTATGAACGGGAGTGTATATAATAATATTTTGAATTCATGTTTCAATAAAAAAAGTCACAATGTGAATTGTTAAACGTATCTATTCAACTTTGATATATTTATGATTGGTGACAGAATAATACCATAGAGAATGGTTCTTTTTTGTTGTTGATAAACCATTTATATATGAGAGAGTGTTGTCTGCTTTAATCCCTAGCTGATGGTCGCACACCCAAAGTTTACCATTCAGTTAAACACCATATACACTATCTCACCCGTTATACACCATTTTTTAATCAATTACTGCAAAAGGCGGCTGAAAGCCATTGTGTCATAATTTATCCAAAATATCGATGTGATTTTTGTACAAAATTATAGAAATATTTAATCTCAAAGATTATTTTTTCACGCGTGCTACGTTTTTTTTTTTTTTTGTTTAAATAGAATTATAATCTTCTTTCCATAAAAGGTATTTTTTCTCCAGTATCACATATAATTTCTTCCATCAATAGAATTGGATTAATCAAATATTATAGTTTTACAAAACCGAATCAGATTTATAAAAATTGTATAAATTAATAATTATTCAAATAATAAAATTTGTACTAAAACAGTCGAAACAGAATTGTATATTAGATTTTTTGAAAAAATGTAATAAGTAACTATACGATTTCACTAGAAACACAATCATTGTCGGCAGCTAAATTCTGGTATAACACATTTAAGGAATATAGATCAAACTCGGAACAAACGTATGAAAAAATAATCGGACGAAATACAGACTAAAAATAAAAACATGAACTTTTGACATGAATTCACTGGATATTTCATTTAGTGAGAACAGAAAAAACTTATCCCATGGATTGAAATTTATATTGGAAAATAGGAGTACGATTTCCTATGACCTGTGATGTGGATGGATTCACATTTGTAATAACTGGCAAAG
Organism: Nineta flava; assembly: GCA_963920215.1. Taxonomy (NCBI): domain Eukaryota; kingdom Metazoa; phylum Arthropoda; class Insecta; order Neuroptera; family Chrysopidae; genus Nineta; species Nineta flava. The sequence continues at coordinate 3,238,597 of OY986042.1, forward strand.
GTTCTTCTATTACCTACTTTGCTTTTCACAAATGTCAATTTAATCAACTCAGAGTCAAGTATTGGACCATTATCTCAGTTAAGGCTTTAAATAAGGCACCCAACTACCTTAACAATTTGATATCTTATGAATAATGAAGTAATATATATTTTTCACGAAAGAAAGAGAAAGTGACATTCATTGAAAAATGGATAACTAAGATTTTTGTGTAATCATTAATAAAAGACAAATATAAATAATAACAATTATAATATTAAAACATTTATAAATATATTTTAAAACAATGAATAACTCTTGAGTCACGAGCGTACGTATAACTTCCCAGCAAAGAAAGAGCAAAAAACTGATGACATTAGTTCGCATAAATAAATTACAGTAAATATTCAAATTATTTACTCCACATAGGTTTGTTTTTTGTTTATTTTTTAAAAAAGGAACATTATTTGTCATTAAATATATATTCTATCTCTTACCGTTTCAAAGATGGATATTTCCCAGTGGTGGGGAAAGCTTGGTCCGATTTTTCCCATCCAAGAGCGTGACCTGAATTTTTAGCTCTTGAACATACATAAAAAATTTAAGTACGTTATCTCTTTTCGTTTTTTAGTTATCATGTTCACGGACAGGTTCCTTCAAAGATTGATTTCGTGGCTTCCCAATTCAGTGAAAAACATTTTAATAACTGAAATTTGTTTAATTTGTTTTTCTGTATTACGTCTCATGACATAAAATATAAATAAACATAATAAACGTTAATATAAATTAGAAAATTTTGTAACGCGGTTGGTGAACCAAGGCGGGAGACACCCAAGGGCACTTTGCAATCACTTGTTACTCCCCACGGCAACTTGGGCTACTAAATTGCCATAACCATTTAAACTCTGACGTATGTAGTCGTTTTTACCTACTTTTGGGTTTAATACACTCGCACTAACGCCAGGTTAATTGAAAAACATCCCATTTAAGCTTTTTGAATGTTTGAATTCATCATGTTTCCTTAGCTTAGACTCGAAGACGACGAATCCCATATTTAGTACGTCCATGACTCAAGTATTTTTCATATTGTTCACTAAATATATTCGGTTTTTTCTATACATATTTTTGATAATTAATTACATGTTTATTTCATTTTTCATAATTATGGTTTTTACTTATAATTTGACAATGATTTATATTCCGTCCATTAAATTAATTAATAATAGGGATTCAATTTCAAAATATTTTATAAAATATACAAAAATTATGATTTATAATAATAATTTGAGCATGAATTTGAGGTATCGAGTTCATTTTTCAAGAGAGACGGAACAAAAATCTAATAAAATGCAGAAAGCGTAAAATATTCATTCACATAAAAATATTTTACTGAACTTATTAAAATCGATGGAAATTTTATTTAAATAACAAATTTATGAATAACAATTTTTTGTTTGATGACGAATACAATTTTCAAACGAAACGAGTTATAATTGTCAAAAAACTATTCAAGTCAATGGTTTCGTTCGTCAAATACACAATTCGTAAACAGTGCAGTGATTTTTTGTGTGTCAATAATATAGTTGAATTAATTTCTACTTATTTTTGTAAGGAGTTTCAATAAAGATTACAAAGTTAAACACTGATCCACCTCCTAGGGTGTGGTATGACAAGCCGTCTTTGGTATCATTATAAAGCTTCTTTAAAAATATTGAACATGTCACTTCAAAGGGTATTTCTCGAGTTATTCGACAGTTTCCAGACTTTTTGGAAGCCCTATATACCTTTTATAAATAATATTTAGCGACATCTATCAAACGCTTATTTAGTTACTTGCACTCATATAAAAATATATAGATATATATATCTTGGAGTATAAAAAGTACTGTACTCTCTTATATTCTTGCATCCTGGGCAATACCCAGGAGGTTGTTGATCAGGTCTTCCTGAAGGTTTATATATTCGGGGTGAGATGTATCGAATATCTTGTATCTGCTTTAATCTAGAGGTTTGCAGTCAAAGATAATGTATCTGGATGTCTCCTTCTCGCCGCACAGTTTGCAAACATTGGAACCGTTATGGAGTCCCATTGTGTACAGATGCTTCCCCAGGGGACAATGCCCGGGGATGAGTCCGATAACCTCCCGCAGTTGTATTCTGTTCAGGTTCAATGCATCGAGGAATAGTCTCTTAGATGTATTCCTAAGCAGTATTTTCCCGAGTTTTTGCTGCAGTATATTTTCCAAGTGTAACTTCATCAACTCGTTGATCAGCTGTTTGCATGCAGTCTTTGGTATTCCTAAAATAGGCTCTAGACCTATGAAGGGTATTTCAATTCCCTTTTTTTTGCTAAGGTAGGTACCGACTTTTTCATTTCCATAAAAATATATTAATTAAATTAAATACTTATATGAAAAAATTAACTCGTCAACCAGGAATCGAACCTCGGGCCTCTGGATAACTAGTCCAGTGTGCTTCCTCTACACCAAAGACGATTGTGATGTGACAGCCAACTTTTTCATATTCTAATTTATTATTTATATTAGATAGTATTTACTTCTTTCTGAAGTGATTTGTTTATTAATATTTGTTTGTTTGTGTATACTTTCGTGTCCACATAACGTTGTTTGTCCAAATTCTTTTTCGGTTACGTATGACAAACTGTAGAAGACTATAGCGTATACTCCGACAAATTTCATTGTCATTGAAATTTATTAATTAAATTAAATACTGATATGAAAAAATTAACTCGTCAACCAGGAAAAATTAACTCGTTATGTGGACACGAAAGTATACACAAACAAACAAATATTAATAAACAAATCACTTCAGAAAGAAGTAAATACTATCTAATATAAATAATAAATTAGAATATGAATAAGTTGGCTGTCACATCACAATCGTCTTTGGTGTAGAGGAAGCACACTGGACTAGTTATCCAGAGGCCCGAGGTTCGATTCCTGGTTGACGAGTTAATTTTTTCATATAAGTACTTAATTTAATTAATAAATTCAATGACAATGAAATTTGTCGGAGTATACGCTATAGTCTTCTACAGTTTGTCATACGTATTCGAAAAAGAATTTGGACAAACAACGTTATGTGGACACGAAAGTATACACAAACAAACAAATATTAATAAAATTTTAGTTAATACATACAAAAATTAATATATTTGTTTAATATGCACATGTCTGTACATTGCTTAACCACATACATATTGTACATGGATGACTATCCCTGTACATTGATTCGTACATATTTTATATTTGAGAATGACCTGGCACACGGTACTTAATTATTTAACACAAACAAACACACACACACACACACACCCAAACGATAATTAAACATAAGACTTACTGTTTATTTCATTAGATACACAGAGAGTATTGTTGAGTTCTCTGCAGTTAACCACAGTTAATTTCAGGATAATAAAAGTAATGTATCTAGGGAATAGATTATTATTATCCAGTCGGATGTTATAGTTAAAAACTACCATTTGAAAAACACCTTATTAAAATTAAAACTAAATGTCACATTTAATTTGACACCTGAATTTTTTAATTCCATTTATATGTAGTATAATGTACCGTGTGTTTTTTAAACGACACTCAATCTCGGAAAAATGTATGTATTTATTGCTATCCATATACAGCGCACCATAATACGGTGCACTCTGTTACTCACAGACATTTGTAGAATGCAGAATGTAGAATATGTATTTATTGATATGTATACAGGCAGTGATATGTACATCAGTGTCTGTGCACAGTGAACGATGATGTGGACAGCCTTGTTCCACCGAAACTGCACTCTACAAATGTCTGTGACTTTGGGTGTAAAAGAGTACATCGTATCATGGTACGCTGCATATGGACAGTGATATGAATGGCTTTTACGAATAATATTTAGTTGGATATGAATGGTTAGAGATTAATATACTTGAATTATACGTTTGATAGTTTTACTGCTATGGGGCCTAATAGACTTCAGCCCGTTTTGTGTCAGGCACGTAGTTTCTGATCTGGACAGAATAATCTGGACAGAAACGAGAAAATATATCTTTATGACACGGCCTTCTACGGATAGCATACTAGCAAGCTTCCCACGCCAAGTTTGATGAGCATTAAATCAACAATGGCATGTTAGAAATGTCGCCAGAAAATGTATTCTTCTAGAGAGAGATAAAAGCAAACTAAGAAAGATAGACTACGGAATCTGCAGAAAAGTGATTTAAATACATCAAAGTATTTTAGTAATACAAATATATAAAGATTAACATAAACATTTTCATAAGAATGATATTCGAATATTAATTACTTCAATATATATTCAATATATATATATATATATATATATATATATATATATATATATCGTAGGCATAGAATCATTTGCTATTTAGTTTTTCGACGATACAAATCTAGCCAGCCATATTTACAATATTGACTGATGTCAATATCACATCACATTGACTGATGTCAATGTGATCCATCGATAATTTCTGAAGCTTATATGAAATTGATTGCATGACGTCATATAAGTGCAACTATTTAACACTTTGATCTTTTTGTAACCCATATAACCAAAATAGCCAGAAGCGTCTCTTGCTAGAAGTGTTCTAAATGTGTCTAAATGGTCTTCTTTCACAAGATGAAATAACATTTTTTGAGTGAAAAGGTCATATAAAGTACCATTAGAACACTTCTGATGAGCTCATAGATGTTTATAATTTTATGCATATAATTTTAGAACCGAAAATTTCTCCCGTAATATATACAATCAATGTGTAATAGCTATTGCATAACACACAGTATCCATTTGGTGTAAGTGTTTAGTTGGATATTTTTTCATTGTTTCCAACGATATTTACAAACTTCAACTAGAGCAATTACCGAATAGAGAAATTAAAGTTTTGTCTGTTTTTATGTTTTAGGCATTTTCTATGGTAAGATTTTTAGGATCTATAGAATTAATTGTAAATATTTTCCCCTTACAAATGAACGACTGATGGTATAGATCTAATAGATTTTATATTTAGATTTACATCGGCATAGAACCTAATAACCAGTTTTCACTGATGCTTACAACATTTACACATTTAAATAATAGATGAACAAGTCGATGTATGTAGTTGTATTCAATCCAAAACCATGCTCCATATAATAACACATTTTTTGATAGAATTACATTCGATTTACTTATAACATATTATAGGACAATGTAATAAAAAATTTACGATTGACGATCTTTTTTTTTTACCATTTATTCCTGTTTATTTTTTTTTAAATACTATTTTTACATATTTTATGAGCCTATTATAATATACGGAATAGATCAGTTGATCTATTCCGTATTTATATGAATTTTATCAACAGTCAATTTCGGTTTATTCTGCTGATTTGAATTGATTACTTGAGGTAGTGATGCTTCCCTGACAACCAGAACAAAAAGATTGATGACAACCAGATTTTGCTCATTTTTTTTTCACAGGCTTAAAAATTAACGTTTTCTAATGAATCCCGAAGTTTCAGAATTTTTGACCGTTTAGAACGCGCTATATGATTCTCTCTGATTAGACGAATGCAACACTTCATGCTCACCCAACTATTATCTATTGTATTGAAAAAAAAATCTGGACAGAATTAACAAAAAAAAAAACTAGGACAGTAAAGATAAATATTTATTAAATAATTTATTTTAAATAATTGCGTTTTACCGTTTTGTTTTCGAAATATGATAATTTAAAATTTTTTTGTCCTGATTATACAAGACAAAGATGGAACTACCTTAATATACTAATTATTGTATATTGAAGCTCATTACACTGTTCAATATCGTATATTTTATGATAGAGTAATTAACCTTTGATAAACAAAAAATAACTACTAATCGCGAGACTAGTTCAATAATTTAATGATAAATCTTCCTTCTCCAGTTGCGTATATTTAGTTTACGGACGTATTCGATGATAACTTCCGTCAGATTGAGAGGTTCTGACAATTTATGTTGTAAAATGCAATATTCTGGATTAATTGGGCATATTCCCACCACCTGCTGCAATGTTTAAAAAATTTAAAATCACTTCAAAATTAAATATCTTTGAGCGCATCTTTCTACCATGCCGAACAGCACATTTCTTTATGAATAATCGCCTATGGATAAAAAATACTTTTTGTAAACATTTTTTTCAACAAAACGTTTGGCAAATGCAATCGAATTGAGAATGTGTACACAATTCCCATTATTTTTTCGCAAATATAATAATTATAATGTGTTTTTATTGCAACACAAAGATATTTACATTTTATAATAAATTATTTTAATTCTTTGAATAAATAATCTGTTGGCATCGCATTTTCTCGTATTTATATGACTATTTTCCGATCCTTGAGCCAAAAATGTTTATACAATACTGCTGCTGCTTTAATATGCTTTGTTTTATCCGCCCACAGCCTACACAAATTCATAAATTCAGTACATATGTATTACAGGGTGTCGCTTAATTAGAGTTATCATATTAAAAATATGTCAAAGTTTATGTAATATTCGCTATATTCAATGGTTTATTTCAGATGCAACTTGAAAACTAACAAACTAAACTAAACTTAAACTAAATTATGACTTCTACAAAGTTATTACGAATTATGAAGAATATATTCCTGTACCTAATTTCAACTGTATAGTCATCAAATTGAATTATTTACCGAAAGAATATAGATCGTTCATCTTTCATTAATTAATAATATCTTGTCTTTCAATATCCAAAAATTATATCACGCACAAAATCACTGTCCACTGCAGAGTACAGTCACACGACTTATGTGACAGAAATACTTTTGTCTGTTTCCCGTAAGCAGGCAATGTTTTGTATAAATTTTGTCTATATACTATATGACACACATTTTTTTACGAAATATCTCCCAAATAATGTGCAACAGATCAGGATAGAAATCAGTGTTCATCGATCGAGCGAGTCCTGAATCAATCGAGTGTTATATCAGCGATTCGTTATATGCTGAAAATACACTCTGATCGAATTCTCATAACGCACCAAACGAAGTATAACTTCAAAAAATCAATGTAATTTTCCAAATTATGAATGTTTCCACATTTTCTTACGCTTTTCCCAAATAGCTAAAAACGAGAGTTAAAGTTTGAGTGGCTTATACCTTAACACATGACAATGCTGGTCTTGAATATTTCGAGACTAGCTTTGAGATTTAAGTTTACAATCCAGAAAACATAATTACACCAAATATACAAGAAAAAATTATTAAAGTCGTCGCTTTTTTATGCCACCTTGTAGAATTAGTTTGTATAGTTAAAATGTTGTAATGCTAATAATGTTTATCAACCCACTACGAAAAAACCATAATTATGCCTGCATTGTTTGTTGCCTGGAGTATATTACTTGTTTTTGAATATACTCACTACTTAGGCAAATGAGGCCATGTAGTTATTAATTAACTATTTCTAAAATATACGTAGAGGATTTTATTGTATCAGAAGGTAAATAAATGTATTCAAAGCTTAGATGAAACTGTTCGATATTTTTTGAATTCTTTATGTACTTAAATTAATCAGTTTTTTTTATTCACACGTCTGATTATAAAGTATACTTCCAGGACTACTACGGTTAGAAAAAACAATCAAATGTAGGTAGATATCAATCAAATATAAAGTGGAAGAGCTTTGGCTTCAACAAGATGGCGCAACATGCCCCACAGCACGAGCCACAGTCAATTAATTGAATGAAACTTTCGATGAGCGCATAATTTCTCATAACGGACTTGTGAATTAGCCTCCAAGATCGTATGAATCAACTCCTTTCCAGTGACAAAGAAAATTGAAATCTTATGTTGAAAAATCAATGTTCTAGAACGGCATCAAATTGGTTAATAATGGACCAAAATATACTTTTGTGCCCCATTGCAATGTCCGTTAAGGATGCTCCAGCATGAAATCACTTTTTGACAGATTTTGGTCATTTTTTTCACAGGCTAAAAATAACGTTTTCTAATAAATCCCGAAGTTTCATGATTTTTTACCGTTTCAAACGCGAGATAATTAATAGCAAAGTTCTCATTCTCTCTCATTAGAAGCATGTAAAACTGCATGCCCGCCTGACTATTATCTGTTGTATTAAAAAAAAATACTCGGCAGAATTTAAAAAAAAAACTAGAATAGTAAAGATAAATATTTATTTAATAAATTTTTTCTTTAATAACATTATTTTGTATATATGAGCAGTAAATTTGTCTATATGTTGCGTATGTGTGTATATGTATTTGTTCTATAATAAAATCAAACCGGTTTTTTCAAACTTGGAACGTCCTTAAAATCACTGTATATATATAAAATATTTTACAACAATATTCCACTGGAAATGTTAAATAAACACATCTTTACATATTTTTCAAACGTCTATTTAATATTTCAACATAATGTTGAAACAATGACATTTATTTAAAATATAAAATGTCATTAATTCTCTTTGATCTACATAAAACATACAGCCTGTATCACAGAATCATGAGGTGGTATTGTCATTATTGAAATAAATAAAAATAATTTTCCACGAATAATAAATGTTTGATATGATCATATAATACAGAGCTGGGCATAGACAGCTCGCCTGAGCCTTACGAGCTCTCCATAAGCTGGGTGAGAGTAAGTAAAGAAGATATGTTTTGAAGCAAGACGGAACGATGTTTCAATACAGGTTGTCCTACCGATTATTGCCCAATAATTTATTCAATCAATTTAGAAATAGTTTTATAAAATATTTATTGTTTAAATAATATCTTTTACAGTATGGAGAGATACACCAAAAAACATAATAATAATAATAATAATAATAATAATAATAATAATAATAATAATAATAACAATAATAATAATAATAATAATAATCTGAACTTATCCAAGACTGCTTGCGATGTCTTCTCCATTATTAAATTCACTACTTTTATTTTTTTTGAAAAACAAATTATGCGAAAAATAATTTCCACTACTACAAATAGTACTTTTCACTTTTTCAATTCAAAGTAGACTAACTCGAAGAACTCAAATTCCCACTTTATGTAAAATTTAACTTAATTCATCAAATTCCCATGACACTATACTGAGCATACTCCATACGAAGAAAAAATAATTAAATCAGGTAAATAATTCTTTATTAGTTCTCGGATATGAATAGTAAAATATTTAGACAAATCATTTGGAATTTCCAAAACTTTAATTCTATAATTATCCTTTGCAAAAATTTCCCTTTTTTATTACAATGGTCCAGCGGTAAACTTAAAGGTTCAAAAGATTTATATATATTTTTTATATATTTTTATTTTATTCATACACAAATATGATATATACTAAAAAGGTACATTTTATGACCCTAATTACCAGCCCAAAATTCCAGAGTATGTATTGAATGATTGCTTGTATTATTTACTTTGTATAATAGTGACCATAAAAAAGATTTGGTATTATTATATTTTTTTCAGAAAATGTTTTAATTAAAAAAAGAAAATATTAATAATTGGTAGGTTACCCTGTATTAACTCTATCTCTCTTCCCTACCTCTCCCTCAGAGCTTGGCCGAGTCATCTCCTGCCCACCTATGATATAATATACTTATATTAACAAATAGAAATAAATTTAAAAACTAATTTAGTATTCAATGTTATTGCCTTGCAGTAGAAGGTATATTCATTCTATAAGTGTAAAAATTTGGAAACCCTACTTGTTAATATACGGTAAAATATTATATAATACAAAGCTTCTTATAGAGTTAAAATCATGATTCCAAGTACACAAAATGGGCAAAAACGATCCAACCCTCCGTTGGGATTGTAAATCCTCAAACCCCTTGGATGTAAAGTTCAAATTAAACAGGCAGTTAAAGCAGACTAATTATTGTACCATGAAAATTTCCACTAAATCAGATTTTTATTATCACTTGAACTAATTATAAATTTGACCAATAGCAATAATTATAAATCAAAAATTGGATCAAAAAAAAAAAAACTAAATTACATATTTTTATCATTTGAAAAATCAAATCAAAAAGAATTCCAACCACAATAATAATTTTATTTAAAACATTATAAATTTCAACTGTGATTGGTTGAAATTGTAACCGTAGGTTACAAAAGGTGGAGGTAATCCTGTTGTTGTTGTTATATTTTATAATTTTATTAACAAAATATAAATAAATTATAACGTGGAATGGTTGTTTTACAAAATGAGGGCAACAACAATATCCTATACTCGACTAAAATTATATGTACCCATCTATATATATACATGTATGTATAGTCTGCCTCACTGATACTTCGAATAACGGTAGACTATTGTTCGAAAAATATTGAACGAGCCTGTATACAAAACATGCTTCTTAACGAGTTTCCTCCAAAGGAAATTGCAGCTATTATTTTTGCACCAATGTTGGAATTTCGTAACAATTTCTTCAAATGTCCATCGACCCTACATATTAGATGTTAAAAATTACAACCGCTAAAATTTATATATATATATATAAATATATATATATATATATATATATATATATATATATATATATATATATATATATATATATATATATATATATATATTTATATATATATATAAATTGATATATATATATATACACACATATATATATATATATATATATATATATATATATATATATATATGTGTGTGTGTGTCTGTGGACTCTCTAGCGGTCACAGTTTCGTTCCGATTGGAATGAAATTTGGTATTTGAGGCGCTTTTTGTATTCTAAAAGTCTAGTTCGTTAATGGGTAAAATCGGACAAGGGGAAAGGGGGTTTAGGATGGGGGGGGGGGAGAAAACATAAAATTTGGTATATCTCCCTTAATATTTGAAAAATCGAAAAATTTATCAGGAGTTAAGCTGTAGGTACTATGTTTTACTGTAATTTTGTTTCTTATCATTTTTTCTGTTACACTAATATTTATAGAAATATTGACAGTTTAAGATTGAAAATTAAATTCCTTAATATCTCTGTACACATTAGAGTTTGAGCAAATGTTTCATTAAATGAGGGATTCAAATTGGTATTTAGGCTAATAATAATTTTTAGAGAAATTTTTAATCGATAATTACGTTCTTTGAAATGATCGAAGACAGGTTTAAAATTTTTGAAGGAGGATAACTACATAATTGAACTATTCAATTCACTAAAAAAAATTTGTTTATCTACTATCAAGCCTCATGCATAAACGTCCGTAAGTATGGTTACCTTTATCAAAGAAAATTTCATTTATTATTTGTTACCTAGGAGAGTTGTTCAATTTATTTGAAATCCATGTGTTGTTCCTAACTATATATATATTGTTGTGTATATGGGATAGGAATAAGTAAGTAATATTAGGTACATAAACATACCACCCAGTGTGGATACAACTACATAGTACATTCAAGCACACAGGCAAGTCCCATGTTTTCCCACTAACTGTCGGTAAACAAACATTTTATTATTTATGTGTTGTTATATTATTATCAACTCGACTGATATTATTTATACTTTATACAAACAAAATGTTTATGACTTCCATTAAATATTAAAAATAATCATACATATTGCGAGAAGAATATAAACCATATCAAACTATCATTTAAGGATTCTTACGATTCAATTGCTTTTTTTAGCAATTTATTTAAAAACAATGTCAGCTAACGAAACTATAACAATCAAACGATTTTTAACTATGTTTCTTCTAGTAGAAGATAACGAAAATATACCATAGCCGAAAAAATATACACAACTCTTTGAGCTTTTAAAGAAGAATAGCTCCATTCATATTTTATCGAATTTCGCTGTGTATAGGAGATATAATCAAATAAAAGTGTTCAAAAAATTAAAAACTATCTTTCTACTATTTTTTGAGCTACCTTTTTTGGGCAAATTTTTAATAAATGATTGATCTTGTAATACCTCATAAATTTCGTAGTTTATTTTATTTTTTAAATCAGCGAAACCTTTTGTTGTTGATCAAAGACAACTGTATCATTGTTTAATGAAAAAAAAGCAATAAATTCAATTTTTCCATGTAAATATCGAGGATAATTTGGTCAACTAATTCCTATTTGGAAGTACAGTGTCAAAAATATTTTAATTTTCTTGATTTTAACATTTCATTTCTTTTTCTTCACTAAAACGAAAATATTCCAAAATATGCGGCGGGGTTAATAAAAAAGTATAATGAAATTTTCTAAGTAAAACAAAAAATAAAAGCAAGGAAAAGTTCAAACAATGATTTGGCTACAAAGATCCGAATAATTTTTTAGGCGAACCGTTTTGAAACGAACAAAAACCATCCCTCGTATTTATGTTTGTGTTTTTGGTCTGAAATCAGTACGGGGGAAGCGCCAATAGGGATATGCAGATTATGTCCTTAGATCAGATTTATTTACATACCAAATTTTTCACGGGATATTTTAGACGTTCAATAATAAAATTTTTAATGAAAGAACGTCTAGATGTTTATGAAGTAGGTATTTTTGTCAATCATTAGGTGTCAGATGACAACCGTCAAAGATATCCGAAGGTAGATTTCTTCAAAAGGTTTTTATATGTATATGAAACTACAGAAGTTGAATGATGAACCGATCTTGGTTAATTTTTAATATTATCTTGGGATGATAAATTACAAGTAAATAACTAGTGAAAATTCTTAATAATTTAACTTTTAGCTAATAAAATGAATTTCTGTTTCGAATTCGATTTGAGACATTAATATGAAAATAACAAAGCGTATGCCACAACAATCATTATAAAAACTGGAATATATAGAATTTATATTATTTTCAATATATATATACACACACACACATATATATATATATATATATATATATATATATATATATATATATATATATATATTGTAATAGACCTTTTATCCAAGTCATCTAAAATCCATAGTATTAAGAAATGTAATTACTTAAGGTTGTTGTGAAACTGGTGAGGGAAAGTAGGGGTGGTGAGTTTGTCCCATACTAAATGCATTGACATCTCATCCATTGCCACGTCTAAATAATTAAGAACTTTGCCATTAAATCGTTTCAAATAATTTAATTTTTGTAAAAAACATATTGTTTAAAACTTAAATCCTAAATTTCATTTTTTCGAAGACTTTTAATAATTAAAAATATGTTTTCATGTATTTCAAAAAAGTTGCATGGTGATAAAACTAGATAAAAATAAATATAACTAAAAATAAAACTAGATAAATATAAATGTAATTAAAAATAAAACTAGATTAAGAACATTTTTCGATATACAAATTTAATTATCTCAGAAACAAAAAACAAAATTAATTTGAAATTTGGTCCAGGTATTTATAATACTTTGATAAATATTATGGCAGTGTTTTTCATAACACTGGTGGCATATCTGATTGTCGAGATATAAACTTTTGTATTCATGTTTTTACCCACGAGTCCATTTAACCTATGTAAAAATCTCATAAAAATCGTAACTTTAACATTTTTTTACTCAAAAACTAAAAACATGATCAACTTCAAATTTTGACAGGATATTCTTTATTATTGAATTAATACGCTGTAAAATTATGAAGAACCTGTCATTAAATTGAATTTTCTTCACAACAACCTTAAACATCATCATATTGAAATGAGTTATCCTTTCTATAACAAACGATCTATTGTTCAAGATAATTGTTTTCGATTAGGTGTATGTATGAGACAAATGTCGCCAAGTAATCAAGATTCACAAAACTGATTATTATTTTATTTTATAAAGAAACTTTCTACATAGTTCAGAATTAAAGACACAAAATGTACGAACTAACTACATAACTACGAACTAAGTACATAGTACTCGAGTAACATAATTATAACCTTTACAAGTAAAATTGTAGCGTATATTCTAGACCAAAAGTTTTCTCTAAAGAACAACTTTCAACATATTATGTACAAGGTGTTCCGAAAACAACTTCGATTCTATGACACCATTTTAATAATGTTTTCTTGATTATTACTATCATTTGGATTGATGAGCGGTGTGCCTTAAGCCATAATGTTACTCGGACCCTTTTGGTCCAGTCCGACGCTAGTCTCCCTAGTTCTATATATTCATTTCTGGCGACTTTATATTTTTTCTGGATATAACATTAATAATCGGCTTTGAATATTGTTATTTGTTAAACAACCTGTATGAAGTGTTTTAAAAGTATTTAAAAGTACTATGATAAAACTAAACGATATTTCTCTGTGAATCATATTTCTATCAGTGAAAAGCTTTTAATTGAATTTGAAAATACAAAACATAACGTATTTTGTAAGCTTTTACCTCTATATATAGACTACAATCTTGTTTGTAGTCTGTACTCTTAATTCTGTTTTTACACGAACTTTTTTTATTCGATTTTGATTTAACACGAATTAGAAAAAAAAAAAGTAATGTAACAACTAACTGAATTAATTGTTTTTCAAACAAAAGTTGTTTATTTTAAAAAGAAAAAGATTTCTGCCTTCGTTCGACTATGAATAGTATGCCATTTGCTCTTTGAGCACAAATTATGAGAAAACTATTGAGTTTATAAAAATAATTTCAAACAGATTATTTGTTATTAAATTTTTTTCTATCCCTTATGGTTTCAAAGATGTACATTTGCCTCTCTGGCGGGGGAGACATGTTCCCATTTTGCCAATTAACGAAACTTTTTGCTATAGAACACATGTACAAAATTTCCATTCGTTATCTCTTTTCGTGCTTGAGTTATCGCGTCCACAGACAGACGGATATGCCTATTTGGCCGAATAAGGCCATTTTATGAACACCCATTAAACTTAATGTACCTTGTATATTTACATATACTGGATATAACAAGTGAAAATAAAAACTAACTGAATAAATGGCTTATATACCCGATATATACTGAACTAATGTAAAAAAAAAAAAGTTTCAATCAAAACTTGTTGATTTTTAAAAAAGGAAAATTTTTGTCTTATCTTATTACGGTTTCGAAGATAAGCCATTTTGTGTCGACAGACGAACGGACGGACAGACGGACATGCGGAAATAGGCTAACTAGGCCATTTTAAAAAAACCTATAACAAAATTTTTTTCTACGATCACCGTTACAAAGTCGGCCCTAACTTTATATATCCTGGTGTATACTATATACCGGGTATAAAAATTGAGAAATTGAAAATGCATTAAAGTAAATTTTCAAAGATGACAATGCCTCACCCTCTTAAGCACTCCAGAAATATCTCTGATGCTGCTAGACCTATATCTTCCTTTTATCTTACTTTTATTTGCTCTACCTTTCTCGAAGGCGCATACAATCTTAAAATAAAAACGATATTTTTATATAGTTTTAGTCGATTCAGTTGACTCTATATATGGAGGTTGTGTGGCGTCTACATTCTTCTTCTTTTTTTTTAAGTTTCATATAGAGTTTTTTTTTTTTTTATTGAATCGTGTTGTGGTCAGCCTGTCGATTATTTTTTAATATGTGTATACGTACGTGCAAAATACAGTATGGGGAGGAAGGACAATGAATTTCAAATTGAATTGATATTGAAAATATTTTTTTAAAGAGATAATATGTCGATAAATGTACATTAGAGCGAAACACAAACGAAATTTAAAAAAAAAAAATAAAGAAAATAAATGATATTGAATATTGAAACACAGACGCGGATAATATCAAACGATATATATTTTTTTCTCATATTTAACAATTTTATAGGTACCTACCTACCTACCTACCTACGTCGTATCCATCCACATAAATGATCATCTATATAGTTTTATTGTTTTTTACTTTCATATGTGAAAGAAAGAAACGAAATCAGTTCAAACTTTTACAAGAATTCACTATTAGAAAATTTCCGGAAAATGAAATAGAGCTATTGATCTCGTACCGACAAATTTCTATCGATCCTATCTAATAGATATCGAAAATCACCTTCTGTAAAATTTATATATATATATATATATATATATATATATATATATAAATATATATATATATATATATATATATATATATATATATATATATATATATAAACATAACCATTCCAAGTTGCCGAGCGGTCTAAGGCGTTATGTCTGCGCAGTATGCTTACTTGTAAACTGGGAGATTATATGTTTGAATCCCGAGATCGGCAGTTTGTCGATTATTAGGGGGGAAAAAGGGCGGTTAATTGACTAAACTGTCGGCGTATGGACAAGAACGAAGTAACCGGCTATGCTTCAGAAAGTTTTCTGCAGTTTCCTTAAACGAACTCTAGATGAATATCGGCATAGTTCCTATCATAGTCGGCTGCAGACGCACACCCTGCCAATTCCTAGTCTATACACAAAAATTTCTTCCACTTCATTCACATCCTTAGGCATCACAATGGTCGTTATGGTCGAAGTGTAGCCTACAATCTATATATAATATATATATATATATATATAGTATAACGAATATTAACCTGACAGTTGGCGACGTATTTTGGAACGAAACTAAGTTACCTGTGAAAGTGGAATTGAACAAATTATGTAATGCTTCTAGGACAACGAAATGAGGTTATTGTTTTTATTATCAATACAGATTGAAATATATGGCAGTGTATAAAAGACAGCCAAATAGTGAACATCTTAAAGAATACTCTTGAAATTATAACTTTTGTAAATTATACACATAATATTTTAAATCGTCAATAAAATTGTTAAAGTCAAATAGAATTTACTTCATTCAATAAACGAACCGGGGCAAACCGCTACAATATATATATATATATATATATATATATATATATATATATATATATATATATATATATATATATATATATATATATAGTATTGTAGGCTACACTTCGACCATAAGGTCCCCTAAGTTCTTATGAATTTACATTTCAAATTATGCCCGAATTCCTAGAACATTTGTCATCATCAGTATGCATTAGCTAATCGTTACTATCTCTGGGATATGAATGATTCAGAGATGTTGCATATTACTAATTTGGTGCGTGTCTCACCAGATCATATAAAAGACAAAAAATTTTTAATATTATTGTGAGACATGCACCAAATTAGCAACAAGCAACATATCTCTGGATCCACATCCCAGAGATAGTTACGATTAGCTAATTCATACTGATGATGACTACATTGTAGTCGAAATACGTATTTATAAAATACAAACAAATGTTCTAGGAATTCGAGCAAAATTTGAAATGTAATTTCAAAAAAACCCAGATTTCTCTTTGATTATTTTAATAATCTTTATTCTTATGAATTATTATTTATCCCCGGGTCATCATCTTTAATCAAATTGTATGCAATGTATTTATGAAAGTCAATTGAGAATTTCAATTGAAAACATTTTTTTTTTTAATACTTTGCATATTTGGATCAATTGAATTGATATGCACAAACACAGACACAGATACAGATATGCTCATGCTCGTCACTCAATGAATATGAAGGACTTTGCAATATATTTGAATAATTAATGCATTTGTGTACATGTGAACTTTTTGAAATAAAAGTATGATGATGATTGCAGAGGAGATAGGTATTTTATATCTACCAATCGACGGACCGACCCAACGGTATTTAACGAAGTGTAATATTGAAATGTTCTAAAATTCTAATTACGAAATGAATGTAAAATATATTGTTATATTATCCATCAGTGTGATATGTGAATATAAAATATTCACAAAATCTGCAAAATTTTTAATTGCTGAATTATTCATATAGTAAATGTAACCTGTTGAAAAATTATACGATATTGTTAAACCTTCTAGTCTAGACTAACTAATAGAAAAATTGTACGCAAAATGTACTAAATAGCATTTAGCGACTTGAGAAAATAATAATTATATAATATCATAAGAATTATTTAATTAAATAAATATTTCAGATTTTCGTAACAATAATTTTATTATACAGTATGTGTTGGAAAGCATTGCTAATAGAGAATCAATGTTAAATATAATTTAGTATAATAACTGTACACAATATGCTTAATAAAGAAATAAAAATAGTGGGGGTACTTTTTAGTGTGTCTGTTTAGTGTATATGCTTGCTGGACTATTTTGTAATGAATTAACATGTAATGGGAGTGGGTTAATTATGTTCATTGTTGTCTTCTTAAGCTTAGCATTGCTTCTAACAATTGAAAATTCTTTTCTGATTATCCCATATTATTTGTGTGTGGAATGTTTGAAAATAAATGATAGTATTCCATTAACGGTATAACATAAAACAATAATCCACACAAATTAAAAGAAAAATGAAACCACAAAAAGAAAAAAAAAATAGAATTCCGACAAAAAAAAAGTTAAACCAACGGTTCGAATATTCCTCCATTTTTTGCTAAACAATAATATCCAAGTCGGTTGTAGAAATCTACCCGGGTATTTTCTAACACTTTGCTTTAATTGTTGCAAATTTTCAGGCCTATTCCGCGACAAGATCTGTGTTTTGAGAAAATCCCACAAAAAAAAAAGTAGTTAGGAGATAGATCTGGCGATCTGGTTGGCCACTTAAAGTTTCCAAAATCACTCATAAGACACCCCTGGAAAGTTTGTTCCAGGAACAGCCTTACTATCATGGCATTGTGTGCAGGGCACCCATCTTGTTGGAACCATACAGATTCCAGGTCTTAATTAGGAAGAACTTTTGAGAATCTAAAGATTCGTCAATGAAGAATGGTCCTATAATATGGTCACCCAATATTCCAGTCCAGTCCCCAGTGTATGTGTGGTTTTATAGTAAATATTTTATTTATTTATTTAACAATGATTCTCTATTAGAAATACTTTTGAAAACGGTCTGTATATGCCAAAAAAACCACTACCTGATTTATTGATATTTTTTATCCACTGCATCATAATTCATAATGATTGTAACAATTTTTTCTTGATTTCTGCGCACAAAGTGAATTGTTTATAACAAAATATTTGTTTATCCTTTCTTTTAAAAATAAAATGAAAAAAATAACGATAAATCTTCATTGCCAAAAAAGCTTACATAAATTTTGTATCATAAATAATCATTTCTAGAAATTCTAAGTATATTTACAGTAGCTACTACACATTGATCCACTTCTGTAGTTGATATTCAACGACGACTTGTTGCTGTAATCTATCAAAGATGTTCAATATTGACATATAAAATGGATATTGTATGTCTTTAAAAGCTTTGCGCTATTCCAAGAGATTATTATAAGTATGTATATTTTATAATTTGATTTTGGAATGCTTCTGAGCTATATCATGATCATAGAATTTTTCCTGGACATTGTTTATATACACTGACAGAGGAAAAGAATTCATGGCGGAAATTTAATTTGTTTGTACCCGGTGTATATAATCTATACAAGGATATATTTAGCTTCATCCCTACTTTGTAACTGTTGAAAATATTCTACATAGAAAAGAAATTTTATGTAGGTGTTCATAAAATGACCTAATTTAGTCGATTTCAGTTGGTTCGTTCGCACGTCCGTTAAGATGGAACACAAAATCCAAAAGAGATAACAACTTGAAATTTTGTGTGTGTTTTCTAGAAATAAAATGGAACTTCATTTCACGAAAAAGGCACGAAACAGACCTGAACCGAATCTGTCTCTCAACAATTTTGATTATTCTTGTAGTAACAGATACAACATATTATTTAATTTTTATACATAAGAGTAAGATATAACACTTCACATGTATTAACATTACATATAATTTTTAAATTGTCACTCTGTCACTGAGACACCGTATATACAAATAAAAAATATAAATTCAGTTTATACTTCCATTTCTTTTTTACACACTTAAAAAATATACTACTTATCTCTATACAGAGAGTTACAAAAGTGAGGTGTTTTACGAAATGTAAGAAAATTAACATTTCAGGTGTGTTCATTTTTTTCTGAACGGGAGTGTATATGGAAGAAAATTCATCCACTTTTTCCCATAAACTTAGTAAATACGGTGCATTTTATCAAGT
The DNA here is from genome assembly GCA_963920215.1 of Nineta flava. Classification (NCBI taxonomy): domain Eukaryota; kingdom Metazoa; phylum Arthropoda; class Insecta; order Neuroptera; family Chrysopidae; genus Nineta; species Nineta flava. The sequence continues at coordinate 3,258,587 of OY986042.1, forward strand.
AACTCAGTTAGTGTTTTTTTCACTTATTTTTAGCTTGGAATATCTAAAACGCATCGATTTCTTTACTTTTAACATTTCTTTGGTTATTATTTTTTCATCCCTTGCTTTATATTCTTCTTTGTTTTTAAACTGATATTTTGTACAAAACTATATTGGATGAAATAATGAAATGATACTGACGTGAGTGGACTATCTTATATTTTGCTGATGGTATTCAGGATAAAATTAAACCAGAGTTAATTTTTAGAGAAGGATCGGAGCCATAGTAACAAACATCAAATAAACAAAATTGGGTTATCGATTTAATTTTTTCTTTTTTTGTGTGTGTATAGAAAAAGTAAATATTTGAAATAGCCAATATATACGTAAATTATGATTTTTTTTTATGTCTGTATATATTTTTTATAGTATGGTCTATATATATACAGGCTGTTTGTTAATATTTATAACTCAAACATTGAGGACTGATTCCGTGGATGAAATTAAAATGTTTACTGAGTAGTAAATTAAATATTTTTCTCATAACGATTAACTTGGCTATATGCAATATCAATGAACGAGGTAACTGTATATTTTGCTTTGCACAAAAGCAATTTTGTTATTTGTGCAAAAAAACAAGAGCGTACACTGAAAGAAGGAATTGTTTGAACCAAGTAAATATGTTTTCTTCAAAATAATATACTCTGAGAAAGAAATCCATGTTTTTATTCAATAATTTGTTTACTTCAAGATACTGATTCAAGTAAACAAATTCTTGAATAAAAACAAGGATTTCTTTCTCAGAGTATATCATATTTTAGTGTACAAGAGCGCAATTTTGTTATTTGTGCAAAAAAACAAGAGCGTACACTGATAGCAGGAATTTCTTGAACCAAGTAAATATGTTTTTTTCAAAATAATATACTCTGAGAAAGAAATCCTTGTTTTCATTCAAGAATTTGTTTACTTGAAGATACTTATTCAAGGGTCGTGGTAGATAGATATATTTCGGATAGAGTTGAGGTCTCGACTGGCCTGGCTATGATCAGGGTCATTATTGAGTAATCACTCATCGCTTTAGTGTTAATGTTCGGATTTGTTATAAACTCAGTTATCGATATTAATGGATTGTGTATATCATTATTGTGTTAATTAAATATTCGTCTGTGAACGCCCATAGTAACAAAGTATTAGAGTGTATTCCGTAATGATAGAATCAATAAGTTTTAAGTTGGCATTACTTAAAAAGGAGAGGTAGAGATGGATGGTCCTGTGTTCCACCATCATAAACATCATCAAAAGTCGTATGACGTATGCTATTGTAATGATAGAGGAATCATTTTTATTATTTATTTATAAATTATACTTAGTTAATCTTATCTAGAGCACGGCGTAGTGCGCAAGGCCGAGTCTGTTATTAAACAAAATAAAATATAATTTTTTGTTTTTATTCAATTTTATTTAATTTTTTGTTTCTCAGTCATTGCATGATTCTGACAGCAGAAGATTTATGATTGATGATGTTTATGATGGTGGAACACAGATCCATCAATCCCTACCCCCCTCCTTTTTAAGTGATGCCAACTTATAATTTATTGATGTTACCATTACGGAATAAGCCCTTAGTATCATACCGCGATAGTTATCACCTATCGATCCGACATATTTATAGTTAGCACGGGTTGCATATGAAAATCTTCATAAAATATTTGCAAGAGTAGGTGTAGAATTAATAAACACCCCTATGTACAAGAGTTTTATATCAACCCTGTGGTCTAATAACAGACTATATTTTTTCCATTGTTTGTCATCAGGTATCACCTTTAAAATATGAGGTTCTAAAGTAACACTTTATTATAATAGTGACCTAAACACACTGCTAGCTATAGACCAGACCAAACCTATCTCTATCTATACGAACAGTTATGTAGTCGACCACCACTTGTTCTATATAAGAATGTTATCTATGTATAGTTTATCCATTATAATTTATCTTGAATTCGTTTTGTATAAAATGGACTATATCCAACTAGAATCCATGCTTATTACCAGATCCAGTGTGTGTGGTTATGTTTAATTTATTGCGTATTGTGGGTAACATAAGTAGTTCATTTTAAACGAGTACCTATCTGAATGAAATTTTTTGTTTGTTTCATTTCGGTGTTTTGATAAAAGCCAAGTCAATGAGGAAATACGATTACTATTTGTTATAAAAATAACAATTACAAAGTCACCACCAATAACTTCCCTACGTCTTATCGATAGTAAATCATCAATTACATAATTAGAATACATCAATTATTACCTTGTAGCGGTATCGCATTTTCATTAAATTATTATTATAATTTTATTTATCATTTTTATCTGTTGCTAAACAACTATAACTTCTCTCTTTTATCACGGTTGCTTTGGATGTTAACAACTTTGATAATTTACATATAAATAAAAATATAATAATAATTTAATGAAAATGCGATACCGCTACAACCTCTAACAGTCGAGACTTCGGTGGATTCGATTCTCTTTCTCAATGAGTATGATGTTTCATATCAAGCATTTGATGTCAAAGAATATTATCAATGTTCAGACATATAACTTAAATGTCAAATTAAGTAAACGCTAGTCACATCCGTTGGTATAATATAATCGAAAAGCAATCATACTAACAATGGATACATAGACGCTAGTTTACAAAGTTTGGAAAAAATTTATGTGAAGCTTCGAAGAGGCAAGATCCTAAGAATGCATAAGATGTTATCAATATTTCTATATGTCATTTTCATATTTATTTATTTTTATCTTTCGTTTTTTGAAATTTTCCAACATTTTGTAGGTGTTTTTGTTTCTCGCAAATACAATAATAGTTAAATCAGATTATAAGAAAACGAAAGAAACAAAAATAAATAAATAAGATTTAATTAATTGAAATCGATTGAAACTCCATTATTTTATAAAATAATTAATATGTCCATTTGTAGATTGGATGAAGAGAATAAGGATGGCAACGATGGTACTGGTTACAAAAATATGTTTGTGAAGAAACAAAACAACTTATAATTTATACCTAAATACGTCTGTATTAGTACATACGGTTATATAGAACGTTTCTTAAACTATATACGCCAAATGTTAAACAATGATATTCTACTTCCATATAAAGAAGGCATTTCTAACTAAGATTTTGAAAAAATTAAAAACAAATTGTAATAAAGTTGGTAAAAGTACCAACCACCACCATACCATAAGTTGAAATTTTTCCCATATATTTTGAAAGAGCCGATTGGAATACACCAGAATATTCTGTTGTATTCTTCCTAAAACCTCGATGAATACGAATTAAACAAAAAGGTAATTTGTTGACTTTCAACCAAAGTTTATTTTTACCTAAAATTTAATATTTATTAATAAATCACAAATTTTCTGATGGTTACGTGTAACCATTTTCTGATGGTTGAAGTCCAACATCCGCTACCAGTACACAGCAAAAGTCTGTAAATTGTCTTTCAAAACTTCAGAAGATGAAAATTCTAAATATACTCATAAAAAAATATTCGACACTGTTAGTTCGAAAACAATGAGCGACGTTAATTAACACACACTGTTGAGATTATACCACACAATTGTACATAGTAATCATTTATCCACGGTACTGACATACATATTAACAATTATTAAATCCAAATATGTCCGATCAAATTTTAAGTTGAATGCGAACATACACCATTTATAAAGTGACGTCACTTCTTTCACTATCACTCAGTCAGTTCTGTTTTTCATGAGTGGAATGAGATACTCGTTTTATCAGTGCTTAATGATAAAGTAGACTGTCAAATGAAGTAACATCAAGCACGTCATGCAGATAATGGCATAGAACCCGTCTCACAGTTTCAAATTTCTTTGATTTTTTTTCAGTTTTTAACATGTTAACTGCTTAATAGTTATTTTAAAGTCAGAAAATAACTACCATTCCCATTAAGCTCACCCTTCCCACAATAAGCAAAACCAGTTCCGTCGGCATGGGGGCTTCCTGCATGGCCATGATCCCAAGCTCATCATACTCACATTAAAGCAACGGCTGTAGCTAACTAGGAGATCAACCAAGATAAAGGTATTAATGCTCTTAAGTAGTTTAATAATAAATTATTACAGTTGCTTAAAAAAGTAAAATTTTGAAAAAAGAGCGCCACTTTTTCCACTGGACTTAACACTAGATTTAAAATATAAATCAAATTCAAAACAAAACATTGATTTGCCTTAGTAAAGAAGAGACTGCCATTTTAAGGAGTAGGTTTGCCACAACAAATTTAGGAACACCTTGTAATAATCTGGAAAAACAAAATTTATTTATTCTACAATGTATTATAGCGTTACAATCACCGCAGTCCTGGATCTATCTATGTGTAGTAAGTACCTTAACCAGTTTTCTATATACACTGATTGTGTTATGTTTACTAGAACATGAATGGATGGTAGAATTTTCTCTCTATAGAATGATAAATTATTTGTCTCGAACAGAAGAATCCTATTGTAAATAAATGCTTATACGCTTCATGTTGTCTTGATTTACAACGAACGGCTAACTGGTATATTCGATGTAAAAAATATAGCTTTTTAACTATTTTCTTCTTATGTAGAAATACAAAATTATCTTTTCCAATAATAAAAACAAAAATAAGAAAAAACGAAAATAATGAGAAAAAAAATTCGTCCCCTAAGAGTTTACGTAGAATAAGTGAATTTTCTCAGAGGAAAGAATCGAAATGAAATTGGCGCACTGAATATCAAAAACATATATATTTATACATCAAGGAATTTTTCCAATATTTTTGCTCGAAATGTGTATGAGAAAAGATCACGTTTTTATCACGTTTTTTTCAAATTTTTCTACAAAATTGGAAATATAATATTTTCCTCAGAGTTTTTTGAAAAGCATGTTTTTAGACCATTTTGACACATAAATAACGAAAATCTATTTCAAAAAATTGATTCGAGTTATGATTTTTGAAATGGCTACATATATGTGTCTTGGAATCCAATGTTTCGATTCCAGAACGGCTTATACATACAATATCGTATAAACTACAAATTTGACAATCAATTAGACTAAAATTTCGTTTCTTTGACCGAAAATGGTTAAGAAACAAAATTATTAATAAAATCGGAGACAAAAATTTTTTAATCAACTTTTGAAATTTTTTTAAGGGGTAGGTACACCTTAAAAAAATCGAAAAATAATTTTTGTGTCCGATTTTATTGAAAATCATATTTTCAGTCCATTTTCATCCATAAATTATGAAAATCTACTCGGAAATTTGATTCGAGTAATAATTTTCGAAATATGTCTACCTATATATGTTTTGGAATACAAAGTTTCGAATCCAGAATGACAAAAGCAATATGATACAAACAACAAATTAAGCATTTAATCAGACTAAATTTTCGTTTTGTTTGGCTCAAATGGTTTAGGAAACATAATTTTCAATAAAATTGGAAACTCCAGTGGCTACGAATTTGGACCCAAGTACTTGATGTAAATATCCCTCTATATATAAAAGGAAAAGTGTTGTATGTTGTATGTATAAATTTGTCTGAGTGGTTTGGAGAAAACTATAGAAGATAGCGAAACAATTATAAGAGAAAACCAGAGACGTATATTTCCCTTACGACTCTAGAAAAACTATCAAAAGTTCAAAATTCCAAACCGTTCCAAAATTATAACAGTTTTCTGACGATAATAACGTTCTCTTGACGGCCAGATCTTTAACATAGTTTAATAAAACATTATGGTACAAACTTTGTTAGATATGGTTCAAATTTTGATGTATGAATTATTTCAAATCGGAGAGTCGTTAATTAATATTTTAACTTTACTTTATACTACTAACCACCAAAAGTGAATTAACTTACAATCTTAAGCATTATATTGGCTATGTATCATAAAATATTTATCTGATATAGATCCGTATGAAGGTTATACCGTAAGTCGATTTTAACCGAATAATTATCTCAATTATCTGCTTATAATATCAGTAAAAGGACATTGTTATTGAAATTTATACGAATTTATAGGATATTCGTAGTAATTCTCTTCACTATTACGTCTCTATATAATAAATAATATCTTGTGTCAATTATTCTGTGTTTCCTTCGACAAGGATAATTTCTATATGATGTTGTAAGTTAGCTGTTCTACATACAATAAAAGAAGATAGTGTCTTTGTATATGGCAGAGGTGGGCAGGAGTTGACTCGGCCAAGCTCTGAGTGAGAGGTAGGGAAGAGAGATAGAGTTAATACAGGGTAACCTACCAATTATTAATATTTTCTTTTTTTAATTAAAACATTTTCTGAAAAAAATATAATAATACCAAATCTTTTTTATGGTCACTATTATACAAAGTAAATAATACATGCAATCATTCAATACATACTCTGGAATTTTGGGCTGGTAATTTAGGTCATAAAATGTACCTTTTTAGTATATATCATATTTGTGTACGAATAAAATAAAAATATATAAAAAATATATATAAATCTTTTGAACCTTTAAGTTTACCGCTGGACCATTGTAATAAAAGAGGGAAATTTTTGCAAAGGATAATTTAAATAGAAACATAGTTTTGGAAATTCCAAATAATTTGTCTAAATATTTTACTATTCATATCCGAGAACTAATAAAGAATTATTTACCTGATTTAATTATTTTTTCTTCGTATGGAGTATGCTCAGTATAGTGTCATGGGAATTTGATGAATTAAGTTAAATTTTACATAAAGTGGGAATTTGAGTTCTTCGAGTTAGTCTACTTTGAATTGAAAAAGTGAAAAGTACTTTTTGTAGTAGTGGAAATTATTTTTCGCATAATTTGTTTTTCAAAAAAAATAAAATATTGACTATACTATAGACGATACTATATAATTATTGGGCAATAATCGGTAGGACAACCTGTATTGAAACATCGTTCCGTCTTGCTTCAAAACATACCTTCTTTACTTACTCTCACCCAGCTTATGGAGAGCCCGTAAGGCTCAGACGAGCTGTCTGTGCCCACCTCTGGTATATGGTATCTTGGACATTGTATGTAGTATCCATATCCTATGTATTATATTTGAATACCACAGTATTTAGAATTATTTAATTTCCGTCTTATATTAAATAATAATACCGTAACAGAACGGTAGACATTATAATTTATAGACTATATCACCATTATGTCTAGTATGGATATTGTCCAATTTAATCGATGGTAATAATTTATTTGTTTAATCGTTATGGTTCTTTATATTTTCAGGAAATCAATTAGAAAAAAATTAATATTTATCTAATTAATTAATGTTTATGACGTACTTTGTTCAATGTCATAAAATTCATAATAGAATTTTTGGAAAACAGAGATTTATAATGAAGAAAATTATCTTTCAATATGGACGCTCAAAATTTGTAAGGTTATGGCAGGCATGTTGTTAAAGTGAAATCTGTCAAATTTGTTGTGAATTATTTAAGTAGTGTATGGAAAATCACCATGGAAGGTTATAGCTTGAAAATCAGTGCTTCGTTCGATCATCATCTTTAGCGACGAGGCTCATTTTTGGCTGAATCGATGTGTGAACAAACAAAATTGTCGGATTTGAGGGGAAACCAATCCACATGAGATACACCTATACCAAATGCATCCGAAGAAAGTTGCTGTTTGGTTCGGATTTAGGTCTGACTTAATCATCTTTCAAAACCAAACGTGCCACACAGCGGATGCCACGATGGACATTTTGCACAAACGGTTTGAGAACATGGTTGACTACATTGTAGTCAAAATACGTATTTATAAAATACAAACAAATGTTCTAAGAATTGGGGCAAAATTTGAAATGTACCTTTCAAAAAACCTAGAGTTCTCGTTGATTATTTTAATAACCTTTATTGTATATGTGTGTTTATGTATTTGTGCTATAATAAAATTAAACCGGTTTGTTGTACTGATTGCATAACACAGTCCTTAACAAATAATGTTTAACAAAAATCGAGCGTCCTTATTGAAAGATCCAATACATTGGATCTTGGTCTACAAGTTATTAACTATATTATAGTTACAATAAATAAAAGCAGACAAATATTAATTACTATCACTTTTTAACCCGACTTCAAAAACGAGGATGGTTCTCAATTCGTCTGTATTTTTTTTTTTTATTGCATTGTTACAACGCCCACGCGCTAACTGCATTAATTACAATCCCTACGCTGTTATTAGAGTTGTTAAACTACAACACTGTATTTTCTATTTTGTAATATAATCAGTGTTACATTTAGAAATAAACGTATGCTAACGACATTTGATTAATGCGTCAATCATCATTTATAAGCATAGCGTATGTACATACATATACATGTTATATATTCTGAAATTGATTAAATCAAAGCTTTTCTGAATATAATTAATTCTATTCACTATTAAAATTTTCTATGCGTCACTGTAATCTGCCTGTCATTATGTTAGAAATATGTTATATTATTTGATAATCCTGTGTTGACACTTAAAGCCTCATAGTAAACGTTTCTGTTTGGTACAATAAACAGGAATTGCTAAACTAAACAGCAACATAAAATATTTACAAAAACATAATTTTAATAAAAAATAATTTGAATGATGTAATTTTAATGATAACGTAGAAAATTGAAGTTACTAATTGGCAAAAATACTAATTAGTGGAAGTTGAAAGATGTTGAAAGGCACGCCAAAAGTTCTTTTAATAATAACAGTTTTTTATATATTTTAAATCCAATGTATTTAGCAAAAATTAGATAATTTGAAAAAATAAATACATTTACAAAAGCTTTCCATCAACTAACAGTCTACATACATTGAGGAAGTTCCAGCATACCACCACTTTTCGACAGAATTTGCTCTTTTTTTTCACAGACTAAAAATAACGTTTTCTAATAAATCCCGAAATATCAGAATTTTTGACCGTTTAGAACGCGAGATAATTAATATCAAATTTATCATTCTCTCTCACTCTCTCTCTCATTAGAAGCATGTGAAACTTCATGCCCGCCCAACTAATATATGTTGTATTAGAAAAATACTCGACAGAATTTAAAAAAAAAAAACTAGGAGAGTAAAGCTAAATATTTATTATATAAATTTTTTTTTTAAATCGTGTGGTACCTTTTTGTTTTCGAAATATAAAAGTTTAAAATTATTATTTTTCTTCAAAATAACAATATTTTGTATATTTGAACAGTGTTTTTGCCTATATGTTGTATATGTGTGTTTATGTATTTGTGCTATAATAAAATCAAACCGGTTTGTTGTCCTGATTATATACCACAGTGCTGGAACGTCCTTAAAAATGAGTATTATGATTCCTAGGAACAGTGTCCGGCATTTGTTATGTTTATTCATTCAGAAAAACCAGATAAATTTAAAATAAATTATGTATTATAAATTTATTTTCGAATGTGTTTTGTATACTTTTCATCTGGTAATACAAAAACACAGAACTGTGAACAAGGCATCATATTAAAAACTTCAAAGGAAACACAAATCGCCTCCTCCTTTATATATAAAAATCTATATACACACATAAAAGCCCCAAGTTTATTTCAAATAAAACTTTTTAACAAAATAACGATAATTGACTTAAGCAAAATTCGCCTGAAACTGAAAAAGAGTTTTAATGAAACATACACATCATATTTTATGGACAGATATCTTCTGGAGTTAATTAATTACTGACGAAAATTATAGATATTTTTTTTACCTAAAATTTACACTCATGCCCACAAAATTAAATGAGAATAGTCCTAGAAATGATCAAACTTACATACTTCCAATTTAATTTTATGAAAAAACAAGTGAAAATAACAACTGAGTGAGTTAACAGCTTAAATACCCGGTATATACTGACATTGTTTGTTTATTTAAAAAAGTAACATTTTTTGTCTTTTAATTTTTGTTCTATCTCTTACGGTTTCAAAGGTAAACAGTTTTGTCCCTTTTTCCCAAACATGGTCCGTTTCCCATTCACGAAATCGACCTAAAAAGTAAGCTCTTGAACATACATTATTTTAAGCGGGTTGAAAAACCAAATATAAAATTAGCGTTCTTACATTTAGATCTTGTGGAACTATCTTATTTATCGTGGATCGTTTTTCCCGTTGGGTCGAGGCGATCTCAAATATCGAGTACCCAATAGATGCACTGCATTGTATCAATGAATACATATTATAATCCATGATCCAACTACTGGCTCGTTTAGTTAAATAAGAAAAACACCCGGTATACACAAAAATCTGAATGGATAGCCTCGTCTTTTTATTTTGTTTGATGTTGGTTCGGTTAGTAAAACGAAAAGCTTAAGTGTAAATGTGTTTGTTGTTACAAGATAATTTAAAATTGAATCAGTTTTAAATGTAGGTACTTCTTGCTGTAATTACGAACTGAAGTTATTTTTATTATTTATATACTGAACATGAAAATAAATTAAATATGCTAAAAGAAGATCGATTAAAATATAAAAGGATTGCTTATTATTAACTTTAAGTAATTTTAATGAATTGTAAATGTACATTAAAGTGTGAATCCAATTTAATATTAAATAGATTTACTAACCCTCCTCACCCCCTCACGCGTCATACTAAGGAACGTATTTATAGAATGTATATAATACAATCAATACAGTTATAGTATTGATTTTGTATACATTACAATGAAAGAAACATATAATGACATAAATTTGGCATAGTATAAATGAAGATTTCTTGATATATTTTTGTAATATATACCATTTTTCGACATCTGGCAATGATAAATACTAATTAGTTTCTTCTCAAAATTATGCTAATTCGTCAATTTATTTTTAATATGTTTTGAAAAATATTATATTTTCAACAGTTTGCTAATGCAAGGATTTTTATATAAAGAATAATTACATACACATTTCTGATATAAACCAAAAGTAGTAAGAGAAATCAAAAGTAGTAGGAACAATTGCGTTAAAGGCTTTTTTTTGTTTAATATGTTAGTTGACCACCTAAATATGATAAAATCACACTAGTGCTACTAAATTTTTTGCAGTATCAATAGATCACAAAAATGCACCCCGGAATTTTGTAGCACTTTGTAATTTTATTATATTTAGGTGCTGAACTAACATATTAAACAATAAAAACCCTTTAAGGAAATTGTTCCTTATTAAAAATTAATTTTATCAGCCCTTATATGTTATACTCTCAATCGTCATAACATATACCATGCCCTATCGCTCTCTTAAGGGTTGATTTGTAGTGGACATGCTACTAAATCTCAATATACTTTCTTATTTAGATACCTTTGCATATTCACTACATATGCCGCCTGTTACTTAGGTAACTATATATGTTTATTACCACAATAACTTTTATACATATTGTAGGTCTCATTTCTTCAACCTTTAGTTCATAAAAAACTACTAATATTGTTTTTATCGTGAATACACTCAATCGCGCCAAGTAACGGTTATTTAAACATGTTGGGGGTGTGGGGCCTGTCTGTCACATCATCCATTTTGTAGGCTACAAGTTTCTTTGAAATCTTTATTACATTATCTCACAATTTAACTAACAAATTAACTGTTATTGATAAAATTTTTGCTATCGTCAAACAAACAAGTTACTCTCTTACGTGCTTCGCTAGTCACTATCATCGAGAATTTTCGCGAGAAAAAAGTTGGGCGTCTCGTCGAAAGGAAGCTTCTGACAAAAATTAAGTCTGTTACTAATCATTGTAAAAAAAACCTTGCTGTACTGTGGATTAAGTAAGACATAATACAGTAAGACATATATATTTTCTAAAATAAAGATTTGATTGAAATCAAAAATGTCTCTTCTTATATATTTAAAAGAACAGTATTTTCTCGACTATTTTCATTCCTGCTGTGAGATAATAAAATGCAGATGAACAACCCTGTATATTATTTAAAATCCATATACAATATTATCTCATATATGAAGTAGTAGGTAGGTAGCCAAGAATTCATTAAAACATAAGGTCGTTTTACAATGTTATTATATTCAATGATATATATCGTATGTAAACCAAAGCACCGTCTCATACATAATGGCAATGATGATATCTAAACTGGACCATTAAACTTGAATGATAACTCGATTTGGCACAGGTAACAGATAATACCAGCCAAATTGTATCTAATGAGCCACTGATACTTCTACTTGTCTTAATATTCTGTGACTTTAGTGCAACAAAGAAAACAATACCTGAAGTCTACCATCCATGCACCACCATTTTATAATTCAAATATTGAAAAAAGATAGAAAATATATACGGAGTAATGTCTCTCAATTTATTATAAAATACAGTTTTGTTTTTAAATGAATAGAATCCATCGAACTAATAAAACAATAACCAAAGCTATTTGATTAAATTTCTTATTTAAGTTCTTTTGATCATTTGATGAAATCAAATTTTCAAAGCTGTTTGTTTTTGAGAAAACAACATTTTTTATGTATTTAAAGAGGGTAAGAAGCATGAACTTCAGCTCGAGATGAAAGGTTACTTCGTTATAAACGGTCATAAAACTCAGACATAAGTATAGGGTGTCCCCCCATAATTCACGCATAATTTTTATATTGAAACATAAAGTAAACAGGATAGGGTTATGTAACCAGCCAAGTGGCCGAACGGTTGAAGGCGTTATGTCTGCGCAGTATGCTTACTTGGAAACTAGGAGGTTATGGCTTCTAAACCCGACATCGGCAGTTTGTCGAATATCTGGGAAAAAAGGGCGGTTAATTGACTAAACTGTCAGCGTATGGACAAGAATGAAGTAACCGACTATGCTTGAGAAGGTTTTCTGCAGTTCCCTTCACGAACTCTAGATGTCTATACACAAAAATTCCACTCTACTCACATCCTCATCCATAGGCAATGGACCTTTGAAATATGAAATATGCCAATTTTAGTTCAAAGCAAAAATTTTTAAATATATATGTACAATTATTGTTATTTTTGGAGGCGGTGTCAACATAGACAAATTCACATAACTTTTGGACACCGCCTCCAAAAATAACAATAATTGTACATATATATTTAAAAATTTTTGCTTTGGTGAACTAAAATTGGCACAAGAATATGCAATTATTTTTTTACTTTTTAGTGCATCTTTTGTTAAGTCGGGTTTCCATTTTGTCAAAATAGGTTTTATTTCTCGCTTTTTAGTGACTTTGAAGTTCTATAACTGATTTTATTTGTCTAAATATGGGTAGACCTACTAAACGACCAACTAATTTTTAGTGAATTTTTTTATAACACATTTTTTTTACCCGTTTTTTTTTTTTTTTTTGTAATTTTTAGTGCATTTTTTTATAACAGATTTTCAGTTTTTTTGACAAGCATTTTGTTTTTTTTTTTTGTAAAAATTTTTTTTTTGGGGTCGGTTTTTTTTTTTGTAAAAAATTTTTTTGAAGTCGGTTTTTAAAAAAATTTTTTTATTTTCCCATTATTATGAATGAGTATACCCATTCAAAAAAAAAAAAAAAATTTCGCAGAAATCGGTTATCACATATAAAATGAGGATTTTCCTCAATTTCCCGAAGATCCCCTCATCAGAATGCGATTTGGTGACAATGGGACCAATCGGGAATCAAACCCTTTAAAACAGAAAAAAAAAATTCAAAATCGGTTCATAAATGACGGAGTTCTGAGGTAACAAACATAAAAAAAAAAAAAAAAAAAAAATACAGACGAATTGAGAACCATCCTCCTTTTTTGAAGTCGGGTTAAAAAGTTGAAATACTCCCAGCATATCTAACCTATAAATTTAATAAAGATATATTTTAATATTTTTTATTTTTAAATCAGTATCAAAAAAAAAAAAGAAGATGGAAGCAAAAAATTGAAAATAAATGTAACAATCATATTGAAATATTTTTCAATATTGAAATTTTTCTTTTTATTTTCTTACTTGCAGCGAGCGCGCAATGATGATAGTTTGTTTCAATAATGGTTTTTGTGGTGAACGACCCGAGTTGGTGACAGAAAAGTTATGCGACACAAATTTCTCTTAGATCATATAAATATATAAAATTCTATATTATATATATACGATAGATATATATATATATATTTGTTTGCACCACTATCACATCAATGGTGCCAGAAGTTTCACTCCATTTTCGATGTATATGTTTCTATGTTATAGATATCGATTACACATAGACGACACTGATAGAAGTAATTCCTTGCAGTAAGTAAAATTTTTTTAAACCAAGAATTTCTGTCTCTCATATATAGATAGGGACGATAATATATATTTGGTGTAAGAAAATAAGTATCTTGACATCTATAGTTTTGATTTGAGAAAATTATCTTAACTACAGATAAACTCTCGACTCTTGACTGAAAAAACACGAAATTTTTCAATTGAAATGATGATTTCTTTGAACCAAAATGCTAAAATTTCGGACCAAAATAAATAAATATTTCTTTAATCCAAACAAATGAAACTTTTTAAAGATGTAATGACATACTTCAGTTAAATATATTTCAGTTATATATATATATATATATATATATATATATATATATATATATATATATATATATATATATATATATTGCAGTTAAAGAAGCTGCATAAACTTTCTCTTCTTAAGTTTTTTATTTATTTGTAATAAGAAAATACTTTTTGGAGTTTACTCCTTAAGAATCGATTTTGCATATAAACGTCCGGTATTAAAAAAAATATATGAGTAGTAAAATATAGTGATAGAATGACCGTTACGATTTTTCAGTCAGTCAGGTTCCTGTCTCGCTGTATAAGAGTCGTACAAAGGTTATGCTGTGTACGTCTGTCACTGCACTAAGTCAGTCAGTATTACTATGGTATATATTGTATACATAATATAACATGTGCTTTCTATTTATTAGACATTTAATTATTAGTTTAGTTTATTTATATAAATATTTTAAAGTTTCGATAATTAATATTATTATTATGGATTATTAATATTGATAATTATGTTCACATAAAGTGAAGTGAAAATTATATATAAACTATGGAAGACATCCGATAAACATGTGGGTGCTAAGTACGTTATAATTCATGTATTAATATAATATATAATGTACATATGAACATGTGCGCTTACTATTTATTGGACATTTAATTATTAGTGTAGTTTATATAAATTTGTATGAGCTATCTATACCTATAATTAAATATTTAATTTAGTATGGACAATATATATGGGGCAAAGACAATCGTTCTTAAGGAGTAAACTCCATCGTGCGTCGGAGCTGACACTCGCCGTTTTTTTTTACAAGAATTACAAGAGTATTTGGAAGACTAACGAACTTTACTTTTAAACACCGTTCATGAATTTTAGTTTCTTCGATCAACTAAACACATGTTTTTGATTCGACTACGTAGTCTTGAATGAAAACAAGGGTTTCTTTATTGAAGTAACTATTTTGAAGAAAATATATTTTTTTGAGGAAATAAATTCCTTCTATCAGTGTACTAAATACTTTGTGTGGTATGATGATATTCTGCAAGAGTTATTGACACAGTTATTACATCAATATATTTACAATTGTGGAAAATTATGTGAATTTACACTTAATATCTTCTGTTTTGATATATGATATGACCGAACAGTTTTAAATGGTATTTCTTCTTCATATTTTGATGGCTTTTGTAAATAAATATACTGACTTCAATATATTTAATATATTTTTCAATTGTACCTATGTTTATATTTCTGCAACATTATCTGCATAGGGGTTGTTTTCACTGAATGGGGGCCTTTTTGTTTGAAAACTTTTATAATTGTTTTGTGAATTATTCATTTGTTATTCGAAGACATGATGATGATTATTCATCTAAAAGGTATTACAAGTTAATAATATAATAGTTTGTAAATAATTATTTGAATAATTCAAAACAAAATATTATTAGGAAATATTGTAATTAAATAAATACATATTTTATATAACATTATTATTAACATTCTGAATGAATTAGTGAGTACCAACCTTAACATATCATTGTGAATACTTTCATAATATTGTTATAAATGTTCATTTGTATACAGTCTGTTTTCAAAAGCATTTCTTATAGTAAATAAATAAAATATTTACTATAAAACCATACATACACATACTTACAAATCTTTCCAATTCTGGATCCCCATTGTAGTTGACCCTCAAATAACGAGATGAAAATCAATGGCCATCATAAACAATTTTATGAGGGCATATTTAAAAAAAAAAAACATTTAAAATAAACACACTGTATACCAGAGGTGGGCAAGAGTTGACTCGGCCAAGCTCTGAGTGAGAGGTAGGGAAGAGAGATAGAGTTAATACAGGGTAACCTACCAATTATTAATATTTTCTTTTTTTAATTAAAACATTTTCTGAAAAAAATATAATAATACCAAATCTTTTTTATGGTCACTATTATACAAAGTAAATAATACAAGCAATCATTCAATACATACTCTGGAATTTTGGGCTGGTAATTTGGGTCATAAAATGTACCTTTTTAGTATATATCATATTTGTGTATGAATAAAATAAAAATATATAAAAAATATATATAAATCTTTTGAACCTTTAAGTTTACCGCTGGACCATTGTAATAAAAGAAGAATAATTTAAATAGAAATATAGTTTTGGAAATTCCAAATAATTTGTCTAAATATTTTACTATTCATATCCGAGAGCTAATAAAGAATTATTTCCTGATTTAATTATTTTTTCTTCGTATGGAGTATGCTCAGTATAGTGTCATGGGAATTTGATGAATTAAGTTAAATTTTACATAAAGTGAGAATTTGAGTTCTTCGAGTTAGTCTACTTTGAATTGAAAAAGTGAAAAGTACTTTTTGTAGTAGTGGAAATTATTTTTCGCATAATTTGTTTTTCAAAAAAAAAAAAATATTGACTATACTATAGACGATACTATATAATTATTGGGCCATAATCGGTAGGACAATCTGTATTGAAACATCGTTCCGTCTTGCTTCAAAACATACCTTCTTTACTTACTCTCACCCAGCTTATGGAGAGCCCGTAAGGCTCAGACGAGCTGTCTGTGCCCACCTCTGCTGTATACAGAGTTGAAGAAAACTTTTGTGAAATTATCATCGGTACAATTTCCTCAGTTGTATTTTCTTAACAAGAAAATTACTTTAAGAGATTGAGCAGCTTCGTAGTATTGTTCAGTCAAAATATATCCATCTACTTCTACTTCCAAATCCTCGAGAAGAATGAAACAGAACGGCAACTTTTCTAAAAATAAATAAATAATATTTTTGTTATATTTTTAAAAAATAATTTGATTTATTAAAAAGTATATTTTAAAAATAAAGACAATACAAAACGACGACAGAAAGAGAAATCATAATCATATTTTATAATTTGATTAAATTCAATAGCTATTAATAAAATAAATATATTTCCACAGGAAGACAGACACACAGAACCACCACCCACTAATACCGTAAATTGAATAAACTTGTTATGTAGTTTTGCTAACACTCTACACAGAAGATACATTTTTATCTTCCATACATACGAGCAGGAAACTATCTATACGATAGATGGATGCAGTCGTTCTATATAACGTAATATGTACAAATATAAATGTTGGAAAAAAATTCCAAAAAATATAAAATCTCCCGTTTATAGTGCAAGGTGATTGTTAGAAATTGGACTATATATATGTATTTTTAACATGCTTTTATTAGCTTGACTTGTATGTAATTATCTATCTATGTATGTATAATTGAAATGAAATTTTCACCAACTTCCGGACATCCAAAATTTATATTTTTTCGGACATACAAATTTATTAATAACTAAAATACAAAATTGTAAATAATAATAATTTTTGTTGCAAAAAAACCCAGTATCCAGGATACAATAAGTCAAAAAATAAGTAATTACAATAAATCATTAAAATTGTATGGCAATAATTTCTAACTGATAAATATAACTGATAAATCTCTAACTGATATATATCGATTTATAGTGTAGTGATATAGTATAGTGATTTATAGTTTATAGTTTCTATAGAAATGTCATCAATAAAATTTCCAACTGTTAAAATATGGGAAAAAAATTATTATTTAACATAAATTTCCTATGCTATCTATATTTGAAATAAATTTTCTTTGGTAAGAATTGGATTCATTCCATCACTCGTGGGGAATAATAAAGAAGAATGAAACTACAACACTAAAAATAAATTTTGTTTTAAGACTAAAAAAACAAAAAATAAAAATTAGAGTTTAAAGATACTAAAAAAACACGTTTTCATTCCTAAAAAATAAAGCAGAATTTAAAATAGAAATAGAAGTATGAGTTTCCCTCTACTTACGTCTTAATAATGGATCTACTTTTACAAAAGTAGAGAGCACCCCATACTTTTGTTTACATTATCGTTAATTTTGTTGTCAATCTCTTTATACTATTCTATTTTAATTTTTTTTTTAAGTCTATATAAAGAGATAGCAACAACTAATTTAAGGACCTTCCCAAGAAAATCAGTTTTCTTACGATTCTTCTGTAATTTTGAATATATGTAGTTAAAAGTATCTTCCATACGTATAATTTTTTTTTAATGGTCCTTACGGTACTTAATTTGTAAATATTGACAGTTAAAATTTGTGTGTTTATCATATAAAACTGACACCGATTAATGTTGTCACACTGCACGTTTTATTAAATATCAATACTAATTTCCTTACGATTCTTTTAAAAAACTGATAATAAGTAATTGAAGATATAACAAATATCTTTCTACAAAAATAACAAAAACAAGCGGTCGGTATTAGTTAACTTATAAATATTGTTTAAGTGCTTAACTTGAAAAAAATTACATTATGTACACTACAATAAATCAAATAAAATATAGTTGAGGTAAAGTGTTAGTGCAGTAAAAATAAAACTGTACCTCAACTATATTTTATTTGATCTATTGTAGTTTACATATTGGAATTTGTTTTAAGATTAGCACGACTGCTATTTGCGTACGTCCTAAATAGATGTGAATCACACAGTATATTTTATTGCAATCAATGTGCGAGCAGCAATACGTATTGGTGCCTTTTTCCAACTCTATAATATTGTATACTTGTCTAAAACTCTTTCAATTTAACTTTTACCATCCAGAGCATATTCTTTGAAACACTACCGTCTGTGTTTTCACACTGATTGAATTAGACTTTTAAACTTGTTTGACAATTGGGCATGTCATGTTCCATTATTATTTAATTTAGTGCATCATATTTAGAAACATTTCTTTCTAGAAATAGATTCCATTCACATAATATAATAAATATCTTCTATCCTGCCAAAACCATTTCAATAACTTTCGAGCTATCAAAATTGAGAAAAACATAATTATTTTTCGGTCATAATTAAAGCAGTCAGTTTTTTTTTTTTTAATTTTATATTATTTTTCACTTGTTAGTTGTAAAAATTGTGCATTATTTATAACAAAGTATAACTTCTTACGTGCGTATTTAAGTACACACACGCTTCTTTTTTTTACAACTTTTATGTTTTTTTCTCGAAATTATTCAATTACACACTAAATAACATTTATTTTAATTAAAGCAAAGTATTTTCAACATTTTTACTAAAATTCTAAAATATTTATTTTTATAGATACAACAAAATTTTACCTCTTTATATTATATATCTATCTACCTACCTACCTACAGATAGGTAGGTAGATATAGGATCCGAAGTGTATAATATACCACAAAGTAATTAGTAAAACATGTGTTCCTCTCCTGTATTGTATAAATACTAACTATTATGTATTAAATTAATAATATAGTAAGACTGCCTAAGAATACCTACTACCATCTTTTTATATGTTGTGTAATATTTCTTCTAACAAACTATAATCCAAATTAGAGTTATGGGAATTAGCTATAATCTCTTTACAGTTAAGTTGATGAAATAATATTAAAGTATAAACTTAAAGGGAAGATTTATGTAAATACAAGGTGTCGATATCAGTTAAGGGAGTTCCAGCATGAAATCCAGCATTTCCGACAGATTTGGCTCGTTTTTTTTTTCTACAGGTTAAAAGTAACGTTTTCTAATAAATTCCGAAGTTTTTAGAACGCGAGATAATTATTAAGAAAATAATCATTTTCTCTCATTAAAAGCATGTAAAAAATCATGCCAGCCCAACTATTATCTGTTATATTAAAAAAAATACTCGACAGAATTTAAAAAATATGGCATAATCAAAAAAATATTATTTAAAAAATACATATTAATTTATATGAATACCAAAAAATAAAAAAAATAATAAGTTTGTAAAGGTAAATGATTGTTGTATTAAATAATTATTATTTAATTAAATAATAAATATATGTGAAAGATATAATTGATCTTTATTGATTTGATTTATGAAATGTTATTATTTTAATATGTAAATTACCATGGTTGTTAACATTCAAAGCAACCGTGATAATAGAGGGAAGTTATAGTTGTTATGCAACAGATAAAAATGTTGAACAAAATTATAACAATAATTTAATGAAGATTTATGAAAATGTTATTATTTTAATATGTAAATTACCATGGTTGTTAACATTCAAAGCAACCGTGATAATAGAAGGAAGTTATAGTTGTTATGCAACAGATAAAAATGATGAACAAAATTATAATAATAATTTAATAAAGAAGCGATACCGCTACAAGTTCTTAAAAATTGAGACTCAATTATCTAAATCAGTTTCTTAAACTATTATTTTATTATTATTATTAACTATTTTGTATAGAAAATATGCATTACCATACCTAAATAAATGAGTTTTTGAATCTGTATATGTACTGCCATCTATCAGCATCTTTTTTTAAACTGATTTGTTATCAGTAATATCACCTATGAACAACCTGTTGATGCGTGGCGAGAAAACGTCACCAGGCCGTTCCCAAGTCACTAACGGTCTAACCCGCTGCAATAAATGTTTCACATCAAAAAAACGTTTGGTTATATATAGTTTTCCGTTTATTTACTCGGCACTAGAATTCTACTTTTAGTGCAGTCCAATTTGTTCAAATTTTAATCATCTTCGGTTGTGTACACAGTCGATCTTTTTACCATTCTATTAAAAATCTCAAATATATCGTAAAAAAGTGTTTTCTGGGAGAAATCAATCTGAACAGTTCGTACTCTTAGGCAGTTTTACTCTAATATAAAAACACTAATATGTTAGTGTAAAAAAAAAAACAACTTTTTATGTGACTTTATAATACAATTTTTAATTAAGATAAATATTTAATAAAATTTTGTACAAGAATATTATTCATTAAATTAAGCTATAAAAATATAACCCTAATTTAAATAATCTCTCAAATATAAATGGCTTTTTCCAGGATTATAAGTAAATATTTTATGACACACATATACAATAAATTACATACATATAAATATGTTATTACTTTCACAGTATAGCACCATATACATACAGTTTGCTAAATATCCCATAAAAAATGTGTTACTCTTTTTGGGGAAAAAAAAAAACGGGAAATCGTTTATAATGGGTATCAGAGAGAGAGAGATAGAGACTTCATTAATATTCATTATGGTCGATAATTGTTTGAACAGATAAACGATTCTCCTGTAACTAATCCATTTGGTTCTCGAAAAATGTTTTGAATAAATATCTTTAAACAGAAATTGTTCATGAATTTATAGGGAATAACTTTGTTACTTAAAGTTTTAATACTTTCTTGTAATGTTTTCAATTTGAAAACTTTTCACCAATGCTTCTATACGAAACGTTAACAGGCACACCGAAATTTTGTTTGTTTGTATTATTTGTTGTAATTTTAACAAATAAAACTCGTTCTGGTCGACGAAAACTGATTGCTGATGATTGCAAAGTTGCAGTTTCAAGTTCGACCATATAAACATCCGAATACAGAGCCTAATCGGAGAATGATCATATTGGATTAGGTAACATTTTATGTCACCACGATATCTCAAAACTGAAAAGAATTGACGAGATGAAATTGGGCCATTACTAGAATTGATTTCATGTTTATAAATGGGGAAAGGGAGTCAATTTGTAAATGGTTCATGGTTAACAATATTAGAATATTTCAACTGATTCAATTTTTATGAACGGTAGTGTACACATTATATTTGATCACTATTTTAACACCTTCAATCAAATATTCTGAATGACAAAATCGACAAGGGTTGGATATTCCATATAGAATTACAGGACCTCGACAATCTAGACCTACCGGAATATTGCTTAAGGAGTCTTTGGTACAGTTCTAAGACAATCAAATTATTTTTTTCGATAGATAGCCCGTTTGTTGGGGAAGGTTATAGACTACATATTAAAATAAAATAAAAATGGATTCAAATTTATCGCGGGTGAAACAGCAGGTCACAGCTAGTATAGTATTAAATGAAATAGATTAATGAAATAACATTTAATTACATAACCTAACAAATGTTTAAAATATAAAATCATTATTATTATTCCATAATATTCAGTTACTTTTCCGCATTTTCATGTACCTTTTCAATTTGCAAACACTAACACACACATACACGGATATGTAATATTCACAAATTAATTTTCATTTACCAAGTGTGTGAAAAACCGACTTTCCTCGAAAAATTATGTTTTATATATCAAGCTCAATATTCAGGTCCTTCAATACTTGATGATTCGTTGAATAGTAATAAATTACGACTAGCTAATTTGTACTGATGATGACTATTTTGTAGTCGAAATACGTATTTATAATACAAAAAAACTGATCTAGGTAAAGGAGCGAATTTGAAATTTGATTTCAAAAACCTAGAGTTCTCATTAATAGGGAATATGCATGAAAATTTTTTTTCACTTGAATTCAAGCATGTTTACTTGACAAATATCAAGGTAAAATTACTTTTTAAATAACTTTAAAAATAAGCGAGATATGAATGATTGAAATTCCCGATTAGACAAAAAGGGTGATAGCCCTCTTGATATGTTATGTGACGTCATATTACACTTTCACCATTTAAAATACACGTTAAACTCCGTTTTTAGTATTTTTGCAAGAAAGAGACAGATAATAATCTTTAAAAGCTTATAGCTTCCTTGATATTTGTCGGATTTTAATTTCGTTTTTAAATATTATTACAGTATTAACAGTATTTTCATATTCTGAAAATAAATTAATAAATAAATTATATTATCATTTGATAATATAATATACTTTTAACTAACAATCTTCCTTTTTGGAGCTGTTACGAGTGTGCAGTACTTTTTGAATACCTTGTAAAATATATTTCGTGTATATAGGTAGGTAGGTAGGTAGGTAGGTAGTATGTTAAACCTCAAAACTAACAATATCGAATATTATGAAGACGGAACAATTATCATCGTTGTTGGTTATTTAATTCAATTAACGAACAAAGAACCATATATATATAGAGGGTGTTTACTACATGTAAATTATCTAGAAACATCATTTGGAAATAAATGTGATTCTGACGACTGACTGTTTGATAGTGGATCTCTTCAAAACCATGCATATATAGAATATAATAATAATAATACATACATACATACATATATACATATATACATATATACATATATACATACATACATACATACGTAATATTATATAGATCAAGTCATTTCATATACAATTTAACTTTAACAAAGACGAAAGTTAATTTACAAAACCTTAATTTAATAATATTGTGTTCAATTTTAGATTACGTCTGTCTATTTCTTATGTAATCATGTGTTGTCTTTATCTGTTTAGATTTATTTGCATTTTAGCGAATTTCCTGAAAGGAAATAGAGCTATTGGTCTCGTACCGACTTCAAAATTTTGCAAAAATTTCTTCAAATGTCCATCGATCCTACCTAGTAGATGTCGAAAATCACCATCTGTAAAATTTATATATATATATCTATGGACATATATATATATATATGTATATACATATATATATATATATATATATATATATATATATATATATATATATATATATATATATGTGTCTGTAATCGCTCTAGCGGTCACAATTTTTATCTGATTGAAATGAAATTTGGTATTTGAGGCGCTTTTAGTATTCAAAAAGTCAAGTTCGTTAATGGGTAAAATCGGTCAAGGGGAAAGGGGGGTTTAGAGGAAGGGGGAAACACAAAATTTGACATATCTACCTTATTATTTGAAAAATCGAAAAATTTATAAGAAATAAAGTTGTAGGTACTAAGTTTTACTGCAATTTTGTTTCTTATCATTTTTTCTGTTACACTAATATTTACAGAAATATTGACGGTTTAAGATTGAAAATTAAATTCCTTAATATCTCTGTACACATTAGAGTTTGCGCAAAAATGATAAGATGATGAATTGTAGAAAATTTGATTTTATACAACTTTACTCCTTACGCATTTTTCGATTGATCTAATATTAATAGAGATATTTTATATTTTGTGTTTTCTTCTTTTTTTATACCTCCCCCATTTCCCTCGACGTATGTCATTTATTAATAAAATTGGACTTGCAAATGCTAAAATCAAATATGACATTTCATTTTGATCAGACTAAAATTGTGACCGCTAGAGAGTCATTTATGTATTCTAAGGAAATTCGCTAAGTTGAAGCAGCTCCTGCGTAACGCATTTTTTTGTCATAGTTTTAAGTTTTTTAGAAGAGGTCGAATTTTTAAAATTTCTATCGTTCTCTAAAATTGTAAAATCAGTACAATTATTTTACTATCCAAAATTTTTGTGTGCTTACTGCTGTTGTCATATGATAATTAAGGTATAACATATGTAATCTTTAGTTATATTATGGTTCTGTCTTTATTTTGTTCAACTCTCTATACATTATAAAATTATTATTTTCCAATTAAATAGTTATGAATGGTAAGCTAAGATCCGCGGATTTTACCCAAAAAAGGTTTTTTTTTTTCTAGAATTTAATAATATTTTTTTCCATTGTTAAATTTTTAGTTTAAAAAAAAAAATGTTGAGAAAAAATGCTATTTTGTTATAAAAAAAATCAATTTTGATCCTGTTCCATTTCTGGTCGGAACGTAAAAACTTAAGGACGTTAAAACGCGTCGATTAAAACCCAACAACCTGCCTGAAACCCCTTTTTTGACGCTCATTCGTCTAAAAACTTAATTTTTTGAGTGTTACATGCAAAAATATAATATTAGGGGGTCCTAGATCATGTGAACTAAAAAAAAAAACATTTGTCGATCCAAAACCTCTCATTTGTCAAGTCTTTTTTTATTCTTATTTCTAACGGCTAAAAAATTTTAATTAATTGATTGAAATTTCAAATGCAAGCTTGTCATGGTTTTCCGATCTTCACTGTACTAAAAGCATTAAAAGCATTCAACCTTTTTTTTTTCATATCTCACATAGTATAAAAAAATATTTTAATATTTTTTCTTCCTCAATATTTTTTTATTACCAAAGTGGAAAAGATGTAGTAAAATGGATCATTTTTTTGCAGGTAATGTGTATAATCGGTAACCATTACCATAACCATTGAAATGCATTGCCATTTACTAAAATACAAAAATCACTTCAAATGTATAATAAAAAAAAAAAAAAACACA
Source organism: Nineta flava (assembly GCA_963920215.1). NCBI lineage: Eukaryota > Metazoa > Arthropoda > Insecta > Neuroptera > Chrysopidae > Nineta > Nineta flava. The sequence continues at coordinate 3,284,196 of OY986042.1, forward strand.
CAAAAAAAAACCAAACAAGGCACTTGAAGCTCTGAGATAGTGTCAGTTATAAATGACGAAAATTGTCATATTTAATACACTTAGGAATCATTTTATAACAGTAAATGATTTCCATTATTCTTCTACGTCACTCATGTGTTTTAGTTTATTTTGTATGTCTTACGATACTAATAAACTATTGAACTCGAATACAGAAATAAAATTTCAAATTCGCCCCAATACCTACATCAGATTTTGTATTATAAACGGAACTGAGTGAAACTGTCACCAAATTAGCAACAAATAACATATCCTGAGACAATATAAGAGTAATTTTAATGAGAGTGATGTTAACAAGAGTAAATCGAATGAAAGCAATTTTACCAAGAGTAATTTCAATAAAATTTATTATATTTTAATTTATTTTGTTTAATTTTTTTATTTTTATTTTATTTTTGTCTATTGATTTCGATTTTCTATCTATTTCTAATTGTCAAAGAATAAATTACGACTAGCTAATTCATACTGATGATGACCATTTTGTAGTCGAAATACGTATTTATAATACAAAAACTGATTTAGGTAATGGGGCGAATTTGAAATTTTATTTCAGAAAACTTACGAGTTCTTATTAATTATCATGATTTTATTAGGTCTAATTTCATAGTGATCCCATTATCAGACGGTGGAAAAGTAGGGCAAAGCCCCGTTTTCCATAAAAATTGACTCATATACAACTTAGAGAGAGTAAGAATTAACATTTGTTCAAAAGCGATCGAAAAAATTGACACAACCAATATTCCCAAAAGCGTTTCTTGCCGACCCAATCAGAATATATATTCACTCTACTTTCCCATTACCTGAAAGTCGTTGGATTGGGTGGCCATAAAACTAGTGACGTTTTATTCCAGCTATTATAAAATCGAAATCAAACGGAAATATTCGTAATGCAAAGAGTCCAGATGACATTAATTTCTTAATGACACATTAAAATTTCTTTTACAGTGATTTCAAAAACAGGTAAAATTTTCAATGAATGACGTATTAATAGACTCTTGTGTAAGTCTATAGCGTTTTTTTATCTATGCATACAGTTTGTCATGTTTTTTTATGAAGTAAAATATTTTTGAAGGTGGACTTCAAGGGTTCTAATAGTACATAAAAATGATAGCTGCGCTTCTAACCAAGCTTATGATTCAGTGTAACGATGAACCTCACTTGGATATCTCAACTATTTGTCCGTTATATAGATGAATACTTTTAGGTAGAAGTACTTATTATAATAAAACTTCACTACCTACTGCAGTATATACAAAAAAATACTATATGAAAAGTTTCGGAGAATATTACGGTGGAAAAGACAAAAAGTTCTGGAAATACAATTGAAATTATCTGCAAAATATTTTAATTTACTAAATAGACGGACGTTTCAAATAATTTTTTATTTTTTCTTGAAAGCTGCTGCAAAAATAACTGGCACAAGAATTGTTCGAATGTCAAAAGGGATACTTTCGGGGGAAAATATCACCTCCTAAATATATCCCGCTTAAGTCGCCAAGGAATTTTTACCATCTAGCGTCTCACCTTAAGCTTCTCACAAGTTATTATACAACTTGAAGAGCATAAAATTCTCTAAAATTTATATCCTGATCACTTTTTTTTTAATCACTAATCGTTTTGAGATATCGTGCAGATACTGAGATTTTATTGAAATGCATATGGAGGTCACCTCATCAATTGATGTGACACAACATGTGCATTTTTTAAGAAGAAGTAAACAACGAAAAATTATCGAAATGCTTGAAAAACATCCTGACTTGTACAAAAGACACCAAAGGGGCGTTTTTGCTTTCAAAATTTTACAGCCGATTTATTTTGAATCTATTTGGTTTTCGAAAAATTGTTTAGAAACAAAGCTTATAATGAACAACTTCTATTCAAAACATTTTTTCGAAAATATCATATGAGACTTTTGACCAAATGTTTTTAGAATGTCAAAAGAAAGGTCTCTGCAAATTTACTATCTTTCAATCCGACTTATTAGACTTTCAAACGTTTCAAATCTCCTTGTAGTACAGTGACATTTTTTATTTATGGTACAGGTCACAAAAATACAAATAATGAGACCTCATTTCGTTAAGTATAATAATAATAATAATAATTTTGAAAGAAAAACTAGTTACGGTGGATGTTTGGCATAAATGGGCTTTTTTTTTACATAACTGTGTAAAAAAAGGTGAAACAAATGAATGAATATAATAAGGTATGTTTTATGGCGTGCGTTAGATTTATAATATAGGTACATACACACACGCACACATGCATATGTAAAGTAAAAAGTTTGCTGCTTCCACCCCCCCCCCCTCTAACCTTTTCTGATTTAACGAAAAATGATATGTGCAAAATTTTAGCTCAGTCGGACAACTTCAACGTGATCCTCACCGGCCATAAAATTTTTAAATTTTGTATAACGTAATTCATTTACTACTTTAAAATCGTATCTGTAAGTATTTATTGAACCGATCAGTTTTTTGAATTCATAACACAGATCTTTTCAGTTTTATTCAAATGTGCCTACGTTGTTTTTCTAAACATATAATGGGTATAACAATACATGTTGCAAAAGATATGAAGCTTACCGAGTATTGCAAAAGCTATGAATTCGGAGATGACAGGATGACTAGTCAAATAGTATATTGGTTCAGAAATTAATTTTTTACGTAAGACCTTTTCGTGATAATCAATACAGCATCTTCTTTTTACAAGATAACAGATTTTAAAGTTCAAATGAGAATTTTGTTAATTTCACGAAATTATTCACGATAAAATTGTTTTTTGACGGTATTATCTATGAAAACTAAACATTTCCAATTCATATTCATTTTTTGTAGCGGTATGCTCCTAAAATCAACGTTTACGTCACGTTTTTAACGCTACGCGATAAGTATCGCTTCGTATTAACTGACGCTTCAAGTATACTAACACGAAGCATTGAATTATGGGTATCGGTACACTTAAACTAACACTTCGCCAGGCTTCTCAGCACGAAGCGTAAGTAACTGCTGCCCAGGCTTTATAAAAAATGCAGAGACTTTTTTCTAGGATATTGCATGACCTTTCAAAAAACGACCATATAATATTGCCAATTTCTTCACAATTCTCGAAAAAACACATTCAAATTCTATTTTAAGAGTTGGGAAAACAGGGATGGTATTTTCTTTCGAAATGTCTTACAGATAGTGACCTACACTTATATTGCAAATTGTATATGACTAAGTGGGCCTTGTTCTGTTATAAAAAGATAATTTTGAAATACTATGTATAAGTATTATCCATATAAGTATTGAGAGAAAACTCTTTGAAAATTAGGTTTCTTCTCTATTGATGGGTATTTTATACGTTACTACTTCTATAACTTGGAAGAAAAGAATCATCTTCAACAACACAACAAGCGTCGTGTCTTTGAGAAAACTTTATATACAAATAAATAATTTAAGGTGTTTTAAACACTTCTCTCAAAAGAGCAACAACATACGAGGAGAATTTGAAACTGATAATGATAGCCTGTTTCTTATAGAGAAAAGTTTAACGTAATTTTAACTTCTTTTTTATTTTATTTATTGAATTTCTTCTATTGTTTGGTATAAAATGTTTTTATAAAATCTTCGACAAACTGTTAAATATTTAACGGTCGTTCATAAACTTAAACATTTGATATCGAATACTATTTTATTTTCAAAACAATAATACTCGTTTTATTTCGATATTTTATATATATTATTCATTCCCGATTGAAGGTGGTTCATAATATAGGTCATTGTTAAGGATGTTCCAGCATACCACCACTTTTCGACAGATTTTGATCATTTTTTTTCACAGGCTATAAATAACGTTTTCTAATAAACCAAGAAGTTTCAGAATTTTTGACCGTTTAGAACGCGAGATAATTAATATCAAAGTTATCATTCTCTCTCACTCTCTTTCATTAGAAGCATGTGAAACTTCATGCCCAACTTGTATCGCGACAGAATTTCACCCTTCTAGCATGGATAGAAGTAAAAAGGATAATTTTTGGGGATTTTTCCTATTTCCGGGAGGAATGTGTTGGAAAAATTTAAGTTTTCTGATTTTTTCCATAAGTTTGTTACCGCTTTGAATACAAAAAAAAACGCATCCTTCTAGCATGTCTAGAAGCCGGTTAGAGTTTGTACACGTCAGTATATTATAGGATTATACAATCACTATTTATTATTACATTATTTGTTAATCACTTTTATATAATTAGTGTACCACCTACGGTACATTTCATTAACAGATTAATTGCTTTTGTTGATTTAATAATAACATATTAATATCGACCATTTTCCCCTGATATATTGATTTAGTAACTGTTAAACATATACATTATTTTATTTTTCTTTTGGAAATAAAATGTCATCTTTATATAACATAACAACATTAAAATCAATGTATAGAAACAAGAGAACTAATAAAATAAACATCAGTTTGTCATGTTCTACTTGAGGCTGCGTGCTTCTAATAATAAACATTGTAATCTAATTATTTATGATGTTAAGTCAGCTACGGCATTCTGTAGCATGTCTTCGATCACATGATTTGTATTGTAAAATACTGGAGATTGCATATTAATAAAAACAAAACAAAAATCAGTTTGGAAACTATTGGAGGGCCTCAAATGTTGTACAGAAAATATCATCTGATCTCATTAACTTTCGTAAATATAGGCTACAATCGCCTACAAAATATTTTGTCTACAGACGTGCAACCAAAATTGGGAACATTACTTTATTACTCTATCTTAAAAAGTCAATCACTTGTCATCTTGTCTCTATCTATCTCATTTAATTTGCAGTTTATTTATCTACTAGTTTATTTGTATGTATCTCTACAGTTTTTCCAAGTTTTTTTTTCAAGTAATCAATCTATGTAATAAAACATAAAAAAATATTAGGAAAATATATAATTTTAGATAATATGTTGCAAATATCGCTACACACGAGCAACATGTATAGCAACATAAACTCTTCCCACAAAATATCAAATAATTTTGATTTTTACAGCAACCACCAGACCAAGGACATGTAATTTTGTTCTGCAATAGTTATACAGATTAGCAACCTACTACCGAACATTTATTTGTCCTTAAAATGTTCCTGCACAGGTTGCACGTCTGTAATCCCTATAATAAATTAAAAATATTTCTTAACACTGTTTTTTTCGTTTGTTTCAGAATCGAAAGCAAGAATATTAGGTCCAAGAGATCTCTACGTAAAAACTGGCAGCGCAGTTACATTAACTTGTGTGATCAGTCAAGGACCACATGATTTAGGAACAGTATTTTGGTATCGTGGTCCTGAAATGATAGAAAATACTATAGTACATCCGAATGATTATAAAGTAAGTTTTTTTTTTTTTAAATCTAACAAAATCATAAATTTTGTGACGAAAAGCTAATTTTTCCTTCACGTTACATTATTGGTTCCCTATTTTTTTACAAGTTTTTCTTTAATTTGCTTTGTTGGTATGTACACTACCGTTCAATAAAATTGAACAGACCTGAAATGTTAATTTTCTTACATTTCATAAAACTCCTTTATTTATAAACAAAGATAAGTAGTATATATTTTAAGGGTGAAAAAAGAAATGGAAGTATAGTAAACAACATTTACTACAAGAATAATCAAAATTGTGAGAGACTGATTCGATTCAGATCTGTTCAATTTTATTGAACGGGAGTATATTTTTCGGTCAGATCTTGCAATAAAATTTATTTTCTACTTTTTAATTCATTAAATAAAAAGCTTGTTGTAAAAATATTCAATATAAGTACTCAATATTCCTGTTAGTCGGTGACAATATAAATCTAACAATATATTATTTATCAAAGTGATTGATTGATTGATTAATATCGGAGTACACGTTACACGGGGTAAAACTATTGCACTTTGACCTTATAGTCCATTGTACTCCCCCTTCAACCTTAGTCCGAAGAGACTCGCTTCTCCCATATGTTGGCAATAGCCTGGATCTTGCTTATGAGGTCCTCACGAAGGTTCATATATTCGGGGTGAGATGCACCGAATATCCCGTATCTATATATGGCTGGATGTTATTTCCTCGCCACACAAACTGCATCCGAGTGCCATTGTCAAAATTACTCCGATTTATCAGGTTTTTGTAGTCAAGTTTTGTTGGTTTGTGTATTAAAAGTTTTAACTATTGTGCTTATTATTTTAAAGGAATCAGCACGAGTTCGAATTGAAACAGATTGGACAGATGCGTTAACATCTAGATTAAGGATTTCTAGAGCACAAATATCCGATTCTGGTAATTATTCGTGTGTACCAACAATAGCTGAAGCCGCTAGTGTGAATGTTCACGTGATTAATGGTAAGTAACTAGTTTTTGTTAAGTAACTCTTAAAAAGAAAAACATACAGGCAGCTGGGAAAGAATAAATTTGTACCCTTTCTTATTTTGTGTGGTTGTTGTGATGGAAAAAAATTTGTATATAACAATAATGGGGTTTAACCTCCGTTTTTAAGACACGACGGTCTATAACAGAGGCCACCCACATCATTATTTTTCAACCTTTATTAATTTTTTACTTTACATTTTTATGATGTGAGTGGAGGATCAGGAATTCGTATGCAGGCTAGGAATTGGTAGATGTGCGGCTGCAGCCGACTTTGATAGGAACTATGCCGATATTCATCTGGAGTTCGTGAAGAGAAACTGCAGAAAACCTTCACAAGCATAGCCGGTTACTTCGTTCTTGTCCATACGCCGACAGTTTAGTCCATCAACCACCCCATTAATTTTTTTTAATTGACAAACTGCCGGTGTCGGGATTTGAACCCATAACCTCTCAGTTCCAAGTAGATGACACAATGCCTTAACAAGCGCGGCTAATTGACTTCGCGGTCTAAATTTGTATATGGATATTCAAACTTCTATTTACAACAACGAAATTTTGACTACTCAAATCAATATAGATTATTAGTAAGCCTTGTGCTTAAGCATAAATTGTTGGTTGTATTATAAAATGTAAAAAACAAAAGTTGTTTTTATCAGATAAGATTCACATTTATCAGAGAATTTTAAATCTGCTTGACGAATTTTCCTACATCATATCATTTCAAATATAGGGTTGGAGCTACAATTGCGATGCAGACGTAAATTAATGAAACACAAAATTGTATAACCTTATTGTCAATATTTTTTATCATTTGGTGAATACCATTACAAACTTGGTTAAGTCGTTTGAGCTTGATGCTGGAACAAACCGACAGGAAGACAGCTAAAAATTTGCATTTGCCTTGCGAGTATTTATATTGTCTCCTATAGTAATGCTCATCAAGCTCTTCACAATGACACCCGAATACCAGTCCACGTGGCCGAGCTGTCTAAAGCGTTATGTCTGCGCAGTATGCCTACTTTGGAAACTGGGAGGTTATGGGTACGAATCCCGACATCGGCAGTTTGTCAGCTATTAAGGGAAAAAAAGAGGGAGGGGTTAATTGACTAAACTGTCGGCGTATGGACAAGAACGAAGTAATCGGCTATGCTTGAGAAGGTTTTCTGTAGTTTCCATCACGAACTCCAGATGAATATCGGCATAGTTCCTATCAGAGTCGGCTGCAGCCGCATATCCTACCAATTCCTAGTCTACACACAAAAATTCCTTCCACTCCACTCTCATCCTCACATCCTTAGGTATCACAATGGACCTTATGGTCGAAGTGTAGCCTGTCCAGGACAGCCTCTACAGTCAATCTCTATCTAACGGTGACATCTATGTCTTAATGTGATATCAGCAGGAAATTTTTTGCTTTTACTAAAAAAAATTCTTTGACAACACTGAAGTTTTTGATATAAAAAAAAATCAATATAAAAAACATTTTTTATCGTACTTCAAAAAACTAGTTTCAAATTTGATTATATAACGAAGAACTTTTTCAAGTGTACGCACTTTTTCAACGAAAATTATCATCATCCTCTTATTGTTTTATACAGAAAAAAAAAAAACTTTACTATTTTTTGTCGTTAAAAGTCGTTATATATTTTTTTTACCCAAAGAAATACGATATAGAATGGAATAAAAAAGTAACAACTCTTCGTTTCTACCAATTTATTGAAGACACAAGTAAAAAAAAACAAAATAACATTGTCGTATATCTTATAGTAAACTTACTTTTATCTTCTTGTAATAGTTCAACGCAACTCCATCAGAAAGAGAATTGTTTCTAGGCGCCTATAAAAATTTTAAATACCAAAAGTTGTGATTTTATGCGAATTGTCTTTCGTAAGAGGTCACATGGGTTGAAAAATTTCAAAAAATCGTTCGTTTAGCGAATTTCTTGAAGTATCAATCAATCCTACTACCTAGTAGATGTCGAAAATCACCATCTGTAAAATTTGTATATATATATATATATATATATATATATACATATATATCTATATATATATATCTATGTATATATATATATCTATGTATATATATATATATATATATGTGTGTGTGTGTGTGTCTGCAATCGCTCTAGCGGTCACAATTTTAATCTGATTAGAATGAAATTTGGTATGAGGCTCTTTTAGTATTCCTAGGTCAGTTCGTTAATGGGTAACATCGGACAAGGGGAAAGGGGGATTTAAAGGAAGGGCGAAACACAAAATTAGGCATACTTCCCTTAATATTCAAAAAATTTATTAGGAGTTAAGTTGTAGGTATTAAGTTTTACTGTAATTTTGTTTCTTATCATTTTTTCTGTCACACTAACATTTACAGAAATATTGACAGTTTAAGATTGAAAATTAAATCCTTAATATCACTGTACACATTAGAGTTTGAGCAAAAATGATAAGGTGATGAATTGTAGCAAACTTGATTTTCTACAACTTTATTTCTTACACATTTTTCGATTGTTCTCATATTAAGAGAGATAATTATATTTAGTGTTTTCTTCTTTCTTTATGCCCCCATTTCCCCTTGATATACGGTCATATTAATAAAATTGGCCTTGCAAATACTAAAATCATATACGACATTTCATTTTCATCAGACAACAATTGTGACCGCTAGAAAGTGATTTATGTATTCTAAGGAAATTCGCAGAAGTCCTGCGTAGCGAATTTTTTTTTTTTGTCTTAGTACAATATGTTAAACATATTCTCCCAAAGTCAATAAGAGTAAAACTATAGGAGATGGACATGTGCTTAGCTATTGTTTGTTTTTAATCGCGCTTTTCTCAAAACTTTATTTTTGAAGTAGAGGTTGACATGATTTCTCAAAAATAATGATCCGATCTTGCTAAATCCATTTGTAAAAAATTTTGGAAATAATTTTTTTAGCCATGTAACCTTTTTAAACTATTAACATAAATAAACTCCACGAACAATTTTGTTCAAAATATTTATATAGATTAAACTATTAATTAAAAAAAAATGGAACAACTTTATATATGAAAATGTTAATAGAAATCGAAATTCGAAATGAAAACAAACTATACAAATTTAAAAATAAAATATATGAATATTTTGATTTAGGTCATTCGATAATTAAATGTTGTTATTAAGATTGAATAATAATAATAAAAAAAAAAAACATACATTTTTGCTCTAAATAATATTTATTATTATTATTGATAAACTAACAAATATTTTAAAACTAAACCACATTAAATATTGAATTTGATTTTGAATAAATAAATAAATAAATATTATGTACCTACACCTACCCTACCGATGCCGTAAATATATCGTTTACCTTTAAATTCACTATATTTTTTTTTCAATATAAAATATAAATTATATCTACCTCTATAATAATAATAATAATATTAATAATATTTATGTATTTTAAAATCTGTATTCGATTTTAGTTCTATTACATAACCAATATTATCTATCAGTGCTCCAAAATAACTTTTTATTTTGTTCACTTTTCAAAATATTATTGACTTATTTTAGAGTAGTGTTATGGAGATTTTTTATCATAAAAAATATCAGACAAAAGAATTCTCTGAGGAAATTTTACAAAACATGAATAGTAGCTAGTAATTAAGGACGTTCCCAAGAAAATCAGTTTTCTTACGATTCTTCTGTAATTTTGAATATATGTAGTTAAAAGTATCTTCCATACTTATAATTTTTTTTTAATGGTCCTTACGGTACTTAATTTGTAAATATTGACAATTAAAATTTGTATGTTTATCATATAAAACTGACCCCGATTAATGTTGTCACACACGTTTTATTAAATATTAAAAGTAATTTTCTTACGATTCTTTAAAAAAACTGAGAATAAGTAATTGAAGATATAACAAATATCTTTCTATAAAAATAACAAATACAAGCGGTATTAGTTCTCTTATAAATATTGTTTAAGTGCGCAACTTAAAAAAAAATTCCATTATGTAAACTACAATAGATCAAATAAAATATAGTTGAGGTACGGTGATAGTGCAGCAAAAAGTAACACTGTACCTCAACTATATTTTATTTGATCTATTGTAGTTTACATAATGGAATTTTTTATAAGTTGAGCACGACTGCTCTTTGGGAACGTCCTTAAGTGTCAATTTCTTCTTTGTGTCAAGTTTTAAATAACTGTGTTCCATAATATACAATTTTATCTTGATGATTGTCCAATTGAGTCTAGTCACTACAAAGACGAATGTCCAATTGAGTCTAGTCACATGATCTCAGTGTACATCATTAAACCACAAAGAATTCATGATTCCAAACTCTCTGCAAATATGTCGTTTGGCAAATATTTTATATTATAGAAAACCTTCACTTCTTTATCATACATATTATATGTGTACCATCATATTTTTGTTCTTTTTTCGTAGAACAAATTTAAAGAAGTACGTTCAGTCGTAAAAATTGCCGTATTACGATGTATAGTTTTTGACTAACCTTTTTAGATAGTAAACATAAAAATACGTAAATCACAGTATATATGAATAAGAACGTGTTTTCGCAGCGTTTTAGCAATTTATAAGAAAGCTATAAAAGCTTTTCTATTTTTTATTTTTTTAACGTATGTTTCATTTAACACAGAGCCTTTAAGCGCCAATTAAATCAATAAATTACATAAATTACACGCAGTAAAGTTGTGGTTAGACGATAGTTTGATATGCGGCGAATATTAGCATTTTTGCGTAGACTAAGGGGTGCGGACCTCTTTAACTCTTCCTTTTTTACGTCCGTGACAATAAATGTGATAATACGAAGATATTTCTAAAGTTTTTTTTTCTGTCTGATTTAACAAAAAGGCAACAAAACGGACAAAACCGTTTATGATTTTAGGAGCGCGTACCGCTACAAATGTAACATTATTACATATAATATTTCTTGGATACATTTTGATGTAGCCGCCAAAAAGTGAAGCTTGATTTTCATTCTATATTTGTCCCCAAGTTCAAAACAGATCTATACGTAGAATTATGCGCGATCGCTTAAAGTCACTGATTTATTATATTCAAACATTTGATTTAAATATTTAAAGCAATAAAATTTGATACTATTTTTGACTACAGTTTTACGAATTGTACCAAAATCTGTATATTATACTCACAATGTAATTTTTTGAACAACATAAATATCGACATATTTACACTAACATGATTTTAAATGGTCTGGAAATGGGGGTACAACCATTATATACCTACATAACATATGTAATACCCTATGTATATACAACGCGATATTATTTGTATTAAATAATAATTGAATTTGATATCAGATATATGAGAAAACCTATAATAAATCTTGATTTGGTACCATGTTTGACACTCAACTAATGTAAAATGTGTTTTTATGCTAGAGAAATATTCATAAAAGTATTATATATAAATATGTATACTCTATACCTATATATATATATATACTTTATTTATAACAATTTACACATATAATATGTATATAATATATAAGCTAATATAGAAGTACGTACCTATCAATGTAGGTAGTTATATTTTTATTATATACACCTACGTCATATTACATATTCGATGTATATTAAATGAAAAATCAATTTTATGGTTTAGTTTTTAATTTTAATGAGCCATATTATCATAATTTTATTACCACAAATTTGGAAAACCCGTTCTTAACTCCACGGACCACAAACCGGACACATAACCGGACCACAAACTGTCGAAAGCATTTTTCTATCAGAAAATAATAGAACATTGTGTAGCAATTAAATCTCGGTGAGAAAATTTTCAGAATCAAATCAGTTATTACAGAAATTAACCCCCAAACAAACATACAAACTTACGAACAATTTAACCTTCTAAACTCTCATAATTTGTTAAATGCTAATTTATAATAAAATTGTTTCTTATAAATGAAACATAAAAATATTTCTATTAAACATTTATTCGAAATATTTGAAAATATCTTTTGAACATTATCGATATTACGATAAACAATAAATTTATGGATATCATAAATATTTCAATATAATATTTTTAACTGGATACATTTTAAAATAGAAGTCATTCCATACATATTTGCATAGTACTTCTTCTAAGTTCTACAGTATGAATCTAGAATTTTATGTGAACACGATACAACAGTTCTGAATCAATGAAGTTGAATTGCATAACTCAACAATTACAATACAATGTTGTACAAAATGTCAAGATATAAATAAATTTTATTGTTTTGTATGCAATTTCTTAAATACGTATTTGGATCGATAAAAAGGAGGCCATTGGCTACAAAATGCAGTTATTGTAACAAATAATTTTAAACGTGGTAATTAACATTACAGCCTTTTAAGTAGCTTTGAATTTCTGAAAAATCTAATTTATCACTAAATTATATATATATATATATATACATAGTAAGATAGTGTGATCTATATGAAATGATCCTCTGATAGAATTTGAAAATAGAAATAGAGTGGAAACGTTGGTAAATAGAAAAATTGACACGTAGGAGCTACGCACACTAAGCTAATATTTTTCTAATCATAATGACAATCAAATTAATTTATATATATATATATTAATTTGATTGTCATTATGATTAGAAAAATATTAGCTTAGTGTGCGTAGCTCCTACGTGTCAATTTTTCTATTTACCAACGTTTCCACTCTATTTCTATTTTCAAATTCTATCAGAGGATCATTTCATATAGATCACACTATCTTACTATGTAGAATTATCGTCATACATGCATAAAATTCGAAAATTTAGCTCGGGTTATAAGCATTGAATTCAATTTTGAACCATATACATCTTAATCGCTTGTAAAAACAATCTAACAGCTCTTTAACCAATTTTGCTTTGGCTTTATATTATACTCACGGCAATTAACTAAAACAATTATCTACATTCCGGTGTAAACCGCATCAAAATCGGTCCAGCTGTTTATACGCGATACGAGTAGAAATAGACAGAAATGGCAAAAATGTATATTACTATCGACAGTTTTACTATAATTATAGATATATATTTTAGCGAAATAATGTTTTATGATATCTGCATCGTCTCTGGGATTTTCCAAAAGTTTATTAGTTCGTTATCACTATTTTTTTCATTGGTCACGAATCATAACTCAACAATATAAAAATATCGATGTACAGAAATGGAGCAATAATAGTTTGTTGATATGAACTCCGATACATTCTGATGTCATCCTGAAGTTTTTCTTACATAAGAATTGCATTTATTATAAATCATGGTTTGTATATAAATGTCGTAGACGAACAAACTATATAACTGTATATACACACACACAGGCTACGAGGTTAGCTACTTTAGTGAACTACTAGAACAGTATAGCATATACTCAGTATCAAACATACATTAAATATATAAATGTAGAACATTTGAATATACAGTTTGTGTCATAAGTTCTTTTTACAACTTTCTTATTCAACTTTATGTGTATGTAAGTGTTCCAGGTAAAAATTTTTGCAGTACCTTCGAAAATTAAGTTTGAAGTGAGCGATACTTTTTTTATTAACTAAAAAAAAATCCCAGTTTTGATCTAAACGAACTTTACTCTCGAAATATTTTGAGTCTTCCGTTTGTTCTTTTATAACCATTCAGATTAGTCTTTTTATAAGTAGGCTAAGTATAAGTTTTTATAAGTTGGATATGTTGGTGTAGAAGAAAAGGTTCCAAGAAATCCTCTAAAATCTGATCTAATAAAGATTAAGAAAGGCAATTCTGGATTTGAAACCAAACTTTATTATTTTGCCTGATAAATAATATCACAATGGTTTATGTCACAATGGTTTATCACAATGGTTTGTTCAAGGTTTATTAATAGTTAATAAAGTAACAACATATAGTTACCGAAATAACAAAGAGTGTAGTGTGTTCGCAAAGATATCTAGCTCCTTGGCAATTCTATTAATTTTCTACCATACCAATTACTTTGGAATTGGTTTTTTTTAAAGAGTATCATCACCATTCGTACCAAAAAATAAAGAGACTTAGTTTTACTGCCCCAAAAAATCCTTTATACAGAGACTTATGACATAAACTTTATAGATGCTACATGCATCCGCTTTCATAATGCGGAAATCTTTCTAATATAAATAAATCATTTGATTTATGTATATACGTGTATATAACGAGTGTTTACATGTGTACAGTAAATATCGTTTGCATCAGTTTAAACACTCATACCAAACTTCTTCTCAAACTACTGTTTTTGAATATTTTAAGTGATGCTGCTGTGTCTGCATTGATAAAGTGTTACAAATGTTTACATACTAGACTTGGTTATCAAAAATCTTATTTGAACATTCCCACAATTCATATACATCTAAAGGTTCATTCCGGTACACCTTCAAAATAATAATAGTACTCAATCCTTAATCTTTAAAGATACTTAATCCTTATTTTTGTAAACTGTAGTCATACAAAACTACATTTAATTATTATTAAATTAAACAAATAATTGAGATTTTCGCAGCCATAATTTAATTACTGCAGTTTCGAAACTCAATAAAAATAACTATGATAATGACAGACAAATGGTTTGGGAGACCAAAAGGTTTTTTCATGATGATGAGCATCAAGCTGGTACGTTGTAAGTAGCTGCGTTTTGACGCCCAACTTTTTTAATTAAGTCGTTGAACATTGAGGATGGGAGATTCGGAGTCCATTCCATTGAATTCATAGAACGAAAATTTTTCCTCGTTCTTCACTTGATTATCTTACAATTTAACTTTAAAATAACTTGATGCTCGTAAACTTTGGATGAATGGTCAAATCGTCATGTTCATTTTATATAATTTGGTGCGCAGATTAGCAACGAGCAACATACGTCTGACTCCATATCCCAGAGATAGTTACGATTAGCTAATTCATACTACGTTGTAGTCGATGATGATGACTACCTTGTAGCCGAAACACGTATTTATAAAATACAAACAGTTGTTCTAGGAATTGGGGCAAAATCTAAAATTTAATTTCAAAAAAACCTAGAGATCTCTTTGATTATCTTAATAATCTTTATATGACGATGATAGTTGAAGTCGGAAAACATAATGTCGACTAGGAGCTTTACTGGCGGGCCCCGCCGCACTGTACCCGGTGCATCTTCTAAGCTGGGGCGAAGCCGGAGCAAGTTGCTAGTATTCTATAATACACAAATAATAAACTAAAAAACTTTTTTTTTTATGTGTATTTATTTATGCATTTCATTTAACCCTTCACATTAGTATCGATGAAATTTATTAACAATTTTGAAAATCATTGGTAGTATATTTTAATATTATGTATTAAATAATATTTATTTAATAATAAAACATTCATGAAATTATAATTAAGTACATAGTATGAATAAAATGCTATTTAGTAGAGTAAACATGGTATTATGAATCGGTGTTTTGTTTCAATCGCTCTCAAAAATGTTCATATCAAAGTAACTTTTAAAACCAATTGACGATTATACTCTGAAATTGGACCTCCATTAAACAAAACTATCTGAAACTTTCGGCTTACATGGATCATTCTTGATGCTTTTACGAAATAGTCCTCAAAATAAATATCGTATTCATAATGTTGTTAGTTTTCGAAAAGTTGCGTGGACTGACTTTTACAAAAAATTAACAACATATATTTATATACAAATTAATGTAATTTTGAAATTAAAAAACAATTTTAAACTATTATATTTCGAAAAAAAAAACGGGTTACTAACAGATAATAGTTGGCGGGCATGAAGTTTTACATGCTTCTAATGAGAGAGAATTATTACATTGTTATTAATTATCTCGCGTTCTAAACGGTCAAAAATTCTGAAATTTCGGGATTTATTAGACCTGTGAAAAAAAAAATGAGCAAAATCTGTCGAAAAATGATTTCATGCTAGAACTCCCCTTAAATGTAACATTTCTTGTTATAACACCTATGAGGTTGCGAAAACACTAAAAAATTGAATGGTCCCACCTCATACCACTTTTACCACATCAATAGGAATAATAAAAATAAATTTAAATAAATTAAATTGCAATTTGATTATTTTATTATTATGTTCACTTTGAATGAATGGGATTTTAGATTTATTAAATGAATTTAAAATATCATTTGTAGTACACAGAGCTGAATAAAATTAAACTATTTATAAAAAAAAACACACAAAAAAATGACCGCTTTTAACAATAAATTAACTGAACAAATCCTTCATCGACTGAAATAAAAATATATTATATTGCATTTTACATTATTCGTTCGAATATGTACACTCTCGTTCAATAAAATTGAACCAACCTGAAATGTTAATTTTCTTACATTTCATAAAACTCGTCACTTTTGTAACTCTCTGTATATGATTTATTTATAAACAAAGATAAGTAGTATATTTTTTAAATGTGAAAAAAGAAATGGAAGTTTTATATTTTTTATTTATGTAACCAAGTCAGTGATAGAGTTAGAATATGTAATGTAAATACATGTTAAGTGTTATATCTCCCTTTTACGTATAAAAATTAAATAAAATGTTGTATCTGTCAAAAACATTTACTACAAGAATAACCAAAATTGTGAGAGACTGATTCGGTTTAATTTTATTGAACGGGGTGTATATAATTCTAATAGAACCCATCAAACTCAAAATATTCCCCGAAATATACATTTTGTGGAAGTGTTTGCAAGCTTTAAAAAAATGGGAAAAATTTTTTCCTGATTTTTTATAGAACATTTTTCCGTTTGAACCAATTAATTTTTATCACACGAAAACATTTATGGAACAGCTTCATTTAAAAAAATCAATGTTAAATGAATATTAAGGTATTTGTAGAAAATTGCAATTTACTTTTCTTTCCATACACCAACTACGTATTTCCTTTTGGGAAATCATTTTTCCAAATGTACATAGAAGCATCTGTATTTATATATAATCTCTTATCGTATAATTTTTTCAGGTAAACTTGTTTTCCTTTACATTTTCTTTTGATTGTATTACTCTTGTAATGTATTCAATTAATATTTAATATACATTTCTTTCGTGTACATATTGACGTCACTTTCGTCTGTTTTTGAATACGAGATAATGATTCTCATTCGTCCATCAAGCCATTGTTATTATTCTTGTAACGTAAGGTAGTTCCAGCATTGTCTTGTATAATCAGGACAAAAAACCGGTTTCCTTTTATTATAGAACAAATACATATACACATATATGCTCACATACACTGCCGTTTAAAAAAAATGAACATACCTGAACCAAATCAGTCTCTAACAATTTTGATTATTCTTGTAGTAAATGTTTTTTGTTTACATAAATTAAAAATATAAAACTTCGATTTCTTTTTTTCACATTTAAAAAATATACTACTTATCTTTGTTTATTAATAAATAATATACAGAGAGTTACAAAAGTGAAGAGTTTTACGAAATGTAAGAAAATTAACATTTCAGGTGTGTTCAATTTTTTTGAACGAGAATGTACATATATTCATATACAAATTAATGTAATTTTGAAATAAACAAAATTTTTTAACTATCTGTCGAAAACAAAACTGTAAAACGCGATTTTTTTTAAAATTTATGTAATAAATATTTATCTTTACTATCCTTCTCTTTTTTTTTAAATTTTGTCGAGTATTTTTTTTAACACAACAGATAATAGTTGGGCGGGCATGAAGTTTGACATGCTTCTAATGAGAGAGAATGATTGCTTTGTTATTAATTATCTGGCGTTCTAAACGGTCAAAAATTCTGAAACTTCGGGATTTATTAGAAAACATTCTTTTTAGCCTATGAAAAAAAATGAGGCAAAATCTGTCAAAAGTGATTTCATGCTGGAACTCCCTTAATTGCGATTTTAAGTATGACGTAAGAAAAATCTTATTTTAAATTTTAGAAGTATATGTGCCACAAAATAGTGCTCATTTTTCAAAATTGCCTAGTTTGATTCTTATCTTATTTATTCAGTTTTCGAACCTTCGTCCGAAAATTTTCCACATTTAACCGAAAACCGAAATGGATGAGGTACAAATCAATTATAAATTTTAAAAAACGCGCACTTTTGTCGTCATGTGAACAAATAGTTAATTTTGAAATAAGCATAATCACCTCAGAAGCTTTATGTGTAGTACACATGGCCATAAATTTGAGATTTGTTCCTTATTGATTCGGTTTTCGAAAAAATGCTTCAGATAAAAGTTGTTCGATATAAATATACAAACAACTTTTGTACCGAACATTTTCACCAAAACCTAACCAATGAGGTATATATCAACTAAAGCTACATACTGAAATTTTCCATCATTTGAACCGTGATTATTATCCATGATCAAAAGTAAATAGCATTCAATTTATTTTCTCAGAGAAATTTCTTTTTCGTGTGGTGTTTTTTTCGTGTTTTGGAACTGTTTGGAATATAGAAATCTTTATGCTTGTTGAAAAATGAAATACTCGTATGTGACTATTTTATTATATCTAAGTGAATGTTTTCAAAATACAGAGAGTGTTTAGGAATATAATGGAGGGATTGCTCATTTCATTGTTGCAATTTCTTCACAAACACAAAGATTTGTGTTTCACCATTTTTGAGTTATTTAAAGTCTGTATGTGAGTCAAAGCTATGGAAAAGTCTATTTAAAGAGATTAGAGCGATAACATTTAAGAAACTTGAACGAATCCTGGCAAAGGAATTTCGAGGATGCCAGAGCGAATGACGATACTAACTATATCGGTATACGCTTCAAAAGAAAGTTCTGGTGAAACATTTTAGTGTTCCGAAATCAAAGTTTTAAAATAGGAACTTGCTAGAAATGTCTTTGAAAGTAAAAAAAAATTTACATCAAGAAGAGATTTCTATCTGGTTTCATTCACAATCTATCACAAGTAAAAAAATTAAATTTTGCAGATCTATTTGAATTATTACGAAAAGGTAAAATATTTGAAAGTTGAGAAAAAAAACTAAAAGGAGTTTTGGATGCGAAAAATCAAGTTTTTTATTTGGAAATTCGACATTCAAGCTTACCTAACCTTTAAATTTACCTAACCTTAAAATTGTTCTTTTCAGGACATTTTAGAAATATACAATATCCCTATATCCAAAAACCTCACACACCCGGACTTTTCATAATTCAAAAATTATCTTTTAGGACCTTAGGGTCCGTAGACAATTATGGTTAGTTAAATTGAAGGAATATTACATAAAAAATTAGCGGAGGGATAATTTCTGTTAACACAACTATGCGAGATATATTTTATAAAAATATCTCAATGCTATGAGAAAAATTCGGTATATTTTTGATGGAACAGTCTATATTTTTCATATTCTGAACTGTCTTATATATCTAGTAGAAACCAAACCAAATACAATTTTCTACTACTTTCTACGAACGTATGAACGTGTTATGTTATAAGGTGATAGGACGTATCCATTTGAACTTGTTTGGTCTATAGGTGTACTACACAGAAGTATATATCCATCCATATGTTGTGTACTACCTGTGTAAAATAGATAAATGTTTCTGAAGTGAAGTGCATTTTCATGTCAGGGAACCAATCCACTTCTGCATAAAAATCTTTCCAATAACTAGGTATGATACTCTATACACTTTATGTTCACTGCTTTTAACATATCAACTTTTGCAAATTTTTATTATTGGGTTTCTGAAACTTTTCATTTATACACGATAAACATTTTTAATAATATAATAGATTTGAAAAAAACTGCATGGATAAATCAATTATAAATTTTTATCTGTCGGCTCGTATCCAAAAATGCACTTCTGGTTTCACGCAATATTAAATAATGTACTTTTTGCATCTATGGTTTCAACCTAATTTCCTTAATTTAAAAAAATGTCTCAGGACTTTTCGTTCCAAAATAGTTCCCTCTACCCACCCTCTTATGGAACTCGACTACTTATAGGCAAGCCTGTATATAGAATAACAAAACCATATAAATTAAAATAATTTATAAATGTTTTGTAACCATTTTTTTTTCCAACCATTCGCCACACAAAACAAGACTCTAACTCTAAAGTAGTAAAAACAACGTTCGTTGTAAATATTATTCTTATTTACTTGTTTTAATGTAACATTTTCCTGTTGTTTTGTTGAAAACAAACTCGTTGACGTAATCATGCAATTGAAAGGAAGTATTTTATCCTCTAAATGTTTGTTTGTTACCAGTCCTCTCCCCTAACCCCCTACCCCTACATATGATAATGATAAATAAAATACATAAAATACTTTTCTCTTGATTTTCAGGTGAACATCCGGCAGCTATGCAACATGGAAACACGAATACAGCAGCATCATCTACCAATAATAATTGGTTGACTTTACATACAATAATTATTGTAAATACTATCATCATTATAACGTCATATTCATCGTTACTATCGAGGAAACGGTATTTGAGATGAAATCAATTGTATAAATAAATATTAAATTTTTCCCAAAAAAAAAAAAAATACAGAAAATCCGAATCAAATTAATAAAACAACAACAAAAAACTTATTAGAAAACACCCGATTTTCCTAAGTAAGTGCAAAAACTTTAAGAGCTTTTTCCTAACATATTTCGAGAGAAAAAAAAAGGTTCCACCCTATACACACGAACTTCGCGTTGTCGACAACATACACGGTGTTTTAAAGTTTGCAAAGTCTTAGAAATACTAGAATGAATTTTTCAACCATTTGGTATGCTGATATAACCTTATACGGATATGATTTATCGGTGGGAGGGGGCATGATTGGAGGGGAGGGTTGTATAATATAGTATGAACAGCAATGAAGGCGTTCTTTTTTCAAAATCTTATAATTGATTTATGTCTTATTCATTTACTTTTCGAAAACTCGATGACTCGAATAAAAGTTTTTCATTGTAAATATACTAACGGCTTGATACTAACAACGAATCTATTCGACACAAATCAACCTAAAATTTGAATAAGAAACGTCACTTTCGGATTCAATAATACAAAAATATATCTGATCACTTTATTTTCCAAAAAAGTGAAATCAAGTTCTTTCTCTAAAAAAATTTATTTTATTTGAAATCGGTAGTTTACCCTCTTTCAAAATGAATCTTTGTAATTCGAATCGCTACATCGAGGTGGCTGCTTGTGGTCTAGTTAAAGGGGAACAAATTAAATCAGGTGCCACTTTCTAAGTGGCGCTTATGTATAATATTACACAAGTATAAAGTAATACGTCGTACACATAGAACGTAACTCTGCATTGACTTACCATGGACGTCATGAATAGCGTTCTTTTTTCAAAATTTCATAGTTGATTCGTGTCGAACCCATTCTATCTCCGAAAATATCCGAATCACATAAAAGTTACACAATTTTATAACAACTTTTATACGAAACAGTTTTTCCTTAACTGGAATAATTCTGCAGAAATTGGAAAAAGTAATACCAGAGCTGATGAAAACTAAAAATTGGGTACACATACTAAAAAAACATTGGGATTAGGTTTTGTAGTGGTTAAAACAAGAACCTTTTTTAGAAAATAAATTTCGATCCTCTAAACTTCTATAGACCGTATGTCTACAGTGTTTTCATGAAATTAGTTCAGGAACATGCTTTTAATATTTTTTTTTTACTTGTTTAGGAAATACTCTGTATATAGAAAATCTTTAAATTGAGTTTATAGCCGAATCAATGAAATCAAAAAATGTATCAAAACCTTCGATAATTTAAAGCACTGATCTGATTTGTATTCAGTCTTGTTTATTTTTCAGTATATTGTTTGAAATCAGAAACATTGCAATAAACGACACAAATATTTAACGATTCTATTTCGCAATCAAGGTTGACACGTTTCCACAACATAACAAAGTTACATATCAAATAAAGACGATCAAATGTTAAATTTATAGATATCTCTGGATTTAATATAATTAGAGCTAAAACTGTACTGAGGTATTTTTTAGCCCCGATAAAGCTCTTCGACATAAAATTGTCTACACATAATATTCCATGTGAATATAATATTGGCACATTTCAGTTGTTTTTATAGATATTTCACTGGGAAGTAATAACTTTTCTTTACTATTTGAAAGTTACCTACATTACAAAATTAATATAAACTTTGAAAGAATTTTAACTGATTTAAATACTCTTCGAAATAGCAATTTCTTTGAAAGACTTTTCCATTTTGTCATGTAGATGCTTATCAAATTTGTTCCCCAGCCAAGTTTTGGACTTCTTAGATTGCACAAACAAAGATTACCTTTTGTTAAAACACAATTGTTAAGTACGATATTCTAAAAACGGCTTTATCACATTCCAAATTTATTATTAAATTTAAAGACTATTATATCTCTAGTCTTATAAAAGCTAAGAAGTTGTGTGTTATTTCGAGAAATTCATAAACTACGCGTTGTTAGTCGATATACCAGTTTAAAATTTTCGTGAGAATTCAAAAAAAGAAATAACTTTAATTCGCCTTTAGCAATATTTCTAATATCAAACACTATAATAAAACAATTCAAAAAAAAAACGAAATAAAATTAGATTGGAAATATGCGAAGTAAAATCATTTATTGATTCGGCTAATAAGAAAGAAAGAAATTATATAAAGACAATTAAAAAAAACCCAAAACAAATCTTTCAAACGTGTTTAATATTTATTACACTAATTCCTTTAGAGAAACTCCTTAAATTTAAATAAATAATAATTATTTATTAAAACAAAAATTATGTAATATTAACAATTTTTAAAATAAAGATGTACATATATTTTAAAATTTTTGTGTTCGTGTTTATTTAATTTGTATTCGTACGTTTATTTTACAGGTTGTTATAAAAATTACTACTAACGAAACAATGTATCAAAAGTATAAAATGAAGCAATTCGACGATACACGCACTAGTAAATTTAACCACAAATAGACCTAAAACTGTCAGAAAGTACTACTCATTAATGCACAATAAATCAAACAAAGGTTTAAGGGTATAATTTATTAATTAATTAACCATTGAAATCCATTAAAGTTTGGTCACGAACCCAAGACCACACTTCTTTAAACTTGGTCTAATGCACTACTGTGTTATAGATGAAAAAAAGAACAAAAAAGTAATAATAAGGTAGGAAAGGAATAATAGTGAGTAAAGGGTCCACTCTATTACGATTAAAAGCAATAAATAGATTAAACTGACTGATATTTCCCCAAAATTGTCTTTACCCTCCTCCATATCTCCAAAGATGGTGTGTTCTGTTTTTTTCTGCAACTCTCGTGACATCATTCCACCAAATAGTTTTCTTGGTGTAATCAAAAGATCGTCGAGACTACTTGAGAGCATTTTATGCCCAAAACACATAACCTCGCCGGCTGGATCTCGTTTCGTTGAGCTGGGTTCCATCTGCAGAGCCGCGTAATGTGAATGGAGGTAAAGTTTTTGGGCGATCCACCTTCAGAGGTAGGATTTAGTGAATCCCACTTCCAAAAAATGCACACCGATACATTTTATTTCTATGACTTAGTTTTCGCAATGTATAAGTTGTGATGTAGCTAACGACTTAAGCTAGCAAAGAATTATCAAAAAATAATAAAAGCTGTTTAAAGTTATTTAGTGTGCTGTATTTAATGCATTATTTAAAGGTGTGCTAATTATATACGTGCAATCGAATTAGTATTAATAATTATTGAACTAATAATAGATTTCGTGAATGAAGTTTTATACATACTTAATAACAGTGTATAGCTCTAATCCAGCGTTAACAATTCACACAGGTTTTGTAATTAATATCTTTGAAAATATTGATTTCCACATTTCCTCTTAAGTTTTCCCACAACCCATGGTACCTGGTAAAGTTTGTGACATACTTTTCCTTCTGTCCTGTATATAAGTGTTGAATCATATATTTGATCATAACACGAATATTGTAATATGTAATACAAAAAGTTGTATTTACGTTAACCACAGAACTTAACATACATACACTAGACTCTAGAGTTAGACTAGGTAGATATACTAACCCAACACATAATACAGAAAAAGGCTCCATCTATATGTAAGTGGTATGCAATAA
The DNA here is from genome assembly GCA_963920215.1 of Nineta flava. Classification (NCBI taxonomy): domain Eukaryota; kingdom Metazoa; phylum Arthropoda; class Insecta; order Neuroptera; family Chrysopidae; genus Nineta; species Nineta flava. The sequence goes on from OY986042.1 coordinate 3,308,683, forward strand.
GTAGTGTATATATTCCATAATATTATAACATTGTTGGTGTTGTTGTTGTTATTGTTGGGATAACCAAGTGTCAAGTATCGTCCATTGTACTCTTGGGTCCCATTGTGGTTGTTGATACACTACATTCTACAATATACTTATATAATATTTGTACGTGTATGCATGTAGTATTAAGTATAGGTAGGTAGGTAGGTACTTATCTACATGCATACACCTCAACTGTTTTTACAACACACTATATACAAACCTTTAAATATAAAACAAATTACAACGTTCATAGAGAAAAACATAATCTGGTGTGAATATGCCATACAAACTTTATGTACACATTCAAATTTGTATGAGGTTCTGTGCCATTTTATATTAGACTTTTTTCCGTATTTTATTTCATAAAAGTTCGTAAAATTGAAAACATGGCAGAGTTCTGTTTAAAAAAAAATTTGATTGCAAGTAATATTGGAAGGAATTCAGTCAGAGAATTGGAAAGATTATGAAATCAAGTTACTTAGGCGAAATTTGTAATATAATTATATTTAAAGATAAAAATATTTCCTGAATACTGGAACAAAAATGATCTGGTAATAAATTATGATAAGATTTATTCCTACAACTTTATTTACGATGCATTTTTCCAATATTTTACGAGAGGAGGAACCGATTTTCGCAACTTTTGACTTCCAATAACTCATTTTTACAAGCACAGTTATGAACTTTTTGCTATGCTTTCATAATGCTAGAACAAAGAAACTTCCGTTGCAAAATCTCCAAATTTTTTTAGAGGTGATGTCATTTATTTTGGTTGGAGTTACGAATTGAGATACTGGGTGGGTCGAAAGGTGGACCAGTCCAAATTTAAGTGACCTGACATAATTGAACAGTACTAATTCTCCCCTATGATAACAAGCCCTAGTCTCTTGTATTTAATAATATCAATCATCTCTCTGTAATTAAACATAACAATTTTCCATGATTATTTACAATGAAAATATTTCGTTATTCAATATTTACAAATCATTAACGAAAATATCAAGTTTATATTTCAGAATTGACATAAAATAATACGTTATTATTTATTTCAATATCGTTCAGGACAGTAGAAATGAAAAACTGTTTACATTGAAGATAGTACAGCCTCATTACCCTGTTTGTATAAAATTGAATAAAATTTTAACAACATGTTAATATGGACATCAATGAAATTTTTGTGATGCGAGATATGTAAACTGTTTACGCAAACCTAGATAGATAGATCCTAATATACTTAACCAAAAAATACAGATATACATAGAAGCTCATAAGTTCACTTTTTCTGTCCCCACAAATATGTTAGTTAGTACCCTGAAAACAAGGGGGCGATAGCATGTACTTAACTTAATTTTTCTCATAATTGAACGTATTCAATTTAATTTTAACCTAAAACTCAATAAACAATCGCAGTTTTTATATTACTTTAGTTAGAATCTTGTTAGCATTGTTTCCAGCTACGAACATTATTACCTACCTACTATCGCCGTCTGGTTTTTAGGGTACGAACTAACACAATAATGGGGACAGAAAATTGGACCACTGAGCTTCTATATTCTTTGACATAACTGGCACCACATAAAACTACATAGAACCTCAGATGAAGTTCTATTCAGGACTGTCAAATACTTTTCGAAAAAATCGTGCGCACGCTTGTTATTTGACTTTCAATTCTAGAATTATTAGCGATATTAAAAACATACACGCAGTGGTTTTGCCTCTGAACGTAAGGACATAATGAATACTCAACATTGTTTTGGAAATCGAATGTGGAAGTTGCCAATTCCCACATGATACACACATAAAATTCAACAAGAACAATAATGCTTTCAAAATAACTCTAAATATGGAAAAAATCATTTGAAAACTTCTTCGTCTGTTTTCACCTTTTTTTATTGTAACATAGATTAAACGAACAATAAAAGTTTCTCTCCTATTTATATATAAGTATGTTATATATGTATTTATAGTATATACATATAATGGCCAAGCAGGGTTCATCTAGGGAGCCATTCATCACGTGTAAAAGGTGTAGAGACTGCCAATATACGCACATATACATGAACAGAAATGTTCATACTTATGGGTTCATCTGATTCTTTCATCAAAATTTAATAGGAAAATCAACTAGTTATTACCAATACTTCAAAAAAGAAAATAAACCCTTGATAATGGATAGTCATTTGGGCATTTTTATGTAACTATTCCCTGAAATAAACATCCAATATGGGCATAACATTTTTATACCCTGTATATGTAAATATACAAGGTATATTAAGTTTAGTCTCGACTTTGTAACACTTGAAAATATTAATCCTTGACAAAAATGCTTCACAACGGTATGAATAAAATAACCTAATTCGGCCATTTCCGCATGTCCGTCCGTCTGTCCGTGAAGCCAATAACCCAAAAACGAAAAGAGATAACGGGTTGAAAATTTTTGTGTGTGTTCTAGAGCAAAAAATTAAGATCAAGTTCGTTAATGGGCAAAATCGGAACGTGTTTCCTCCCGCTAGCAGAGGGAGGGAAATATACGTGTTTGAAACCGTAGGAGATAGAAAAAAAATTGTATAACAAAAAATCTTCTTCTCTTTAATAAACAACTTTTGTTTGAAATTTTTTTTCATAAACTCAATAGTTTTCTCATAATTTATGGATTAAATGTTCCTCGGAAAGAGAATGGTTAACAATTCAATCACTGATATACAACTCAGTATATACTGGGTATTTAAACAACTATCTCAGTTGTTACATTACTTGTTTTGACTATTTTTAGCGAACTTTGATTCTTAAAAAAATTAAGCTTCAACAGCATTTGAAGGAGGATTTACAAATTGGAAACACAACCATTTGTATATAATCGCAACCAGATAATATAGATATAAATTGAAATTGACATTGGCAGGATATGAAACTTATAGAAAGCTGTTTCCACGCCGTTACGTGGAAATCGTAACAATGGTTACTCGTGTATTTAGATGAGTAAATGCCCAGCTTAACAATACTCATTCTAATGCATATATATTTACAGACAATAAAAAAAAAACTTGTATCCAAGCACTAATATATTTTTTATTAAGAAATATGTAACATAAATACTGAATTTATTGAAGACAGAAAATTAGATTAAATTCGTTTCAACTTTATTTTAATGTTGTTGTTGTTTTTTTTTTTTTTTTTAAATAAGTGAATTATTCATAACATCAACAATTTCTAAAAAAAATTTTCTTGGTATTTAATAAAAAACATTTTTTGAATACAAAATATGTGCGCCTGGTATGTTTTTATTTTATCTGGATGCTTTCGAATTGGATGTAGACACGTGGAATTGTGTTTTATTAAGAAACAAAATTTTGTTATCGATTATTTCTGTCCTCTTTGTTTTCGTATTATTTATGTAAAGACTTTGTCCGGATGGTATATTATACTTTATTCGATAAAACAAATTCATCACATATTCAGCTGTGTATAATAAGCGAATTTTCTCAGAGGAGAGAATCGTAATGATTATGAAATCGATCGAATTTCCATCCCGACAATAACATATTATAATTATTATAAATATTAAAACACTAAAATTTGAAATATTTCTGTTAATATTAGAGTTACAGAATGATCAGTGAATAAATAAGTAGTCAAATAATTTATTTGCAACAACTTTACTCATGAAACTTTTTTTCTTTTGACTAATATTAAGAGAGATATTCCAAATTTAAATTTAGTTGCAACATTGCTCTAACTTGTCCTTTAAATAATCATCTGAGAATGACCTCAGTTTTTACCATGACCTTGGTAAAGGTCACTTTTGGTCAACCAAGGATCGTATCAAAGTGCCATACATCCGAAATACTTGATAGATCGCATTTATAGAATCGCTTTATTTCGTGAATAGGCGCCGATCAAGATATGTCCACTTTCAATTCGAAACTATTTTGATATAGTAGATTTTTATTCGAGTGATTTTTTATTTTTCAGATAAAATCTTTTTTTCCCCAGATACATGTCGTACAAGTTTTATAAAAGGATTTGTCAAACATTAATAAGATAAATTGGCATACAGCACAACAATAATAACATATTTGACTATCATAAAATTTATTCGATTGCTAAAATCTAAAACGGTCCATACACTAACTTGTATAACAACCTGTACAAACCAATTAGATTTGAATGTGCACGAAAATTACATCACCAAACAAATATTTGTTTAATTTAATAACTATAATGAAATTTCATCAAGTAACGATCCATTCTAACTATTTAAATGGGTACTTCACTCCACGCTTCTAATAAATGTCTGAGTCACTGGTTTTAGCTACTGGGACGTCAATGAATCTATCGATATCGTGAGGACCCGTATTCAACTTATAATGTGATCGGATATATTTGAATATATTTAATTTTACAGTAAAATATACTTAAATAATTGAGCAACAAGTCGCATAATATGTGGCCAATTTAAAACAATATTTTGATTTGATGGCATAGTAATATAAATCAATATTATTTAACGACCAATCAGTTTTACATTAGTGTATCCATATTACAAATACAACAATACTAGCGTTGTACCAGTGTCTCCTAATTTTACTATTTTATAATACATACGACAGACTCTAGGTATGAAAATGCTTGACGATAAACATGTTTGACAAACACTGGTTAGTATACTCACTATGCTGTTGTTGAATTGATGTAGGTAGAAATATTTAGAAACCTGTCGCACTGTTATTATTCGAATTGTATAAATTGTGTATCCATATCACTGTTTCCGTTTCTTGGTCCAATTTCACTAGATAGAGAATCGATGTGTTTGGTAGTATAACTTAAATAGGTGTATACCACATTAAACCAAAAAAGGTAATATTTTAAATAAAATAGTCTCGTAGTATGGCGTCCTTTTTTTGAATTATACACTCAAGTGATTTATATTATTCTTCAAAACACTTGTAATGTTTAGAATAATTGGTAAAACGTTTAACCCATTTTATTTCTTAGCACTTGCGTTAGAAAACCACTTATGTGTTTCGTTCTAAAATATCTTGTAAAACACTTGGATTTGCAATGTAGTTCTTTCTTCAAAAAAACATTGTTGAGAACACTTCTTCTTCTTAGTGTAATTAAGTAAAGCAAAAGGAGGTAAGGTATGCAGCCACTGTTGATTACATAAGGAACTACCCCAGTATTAAAAAACAAGACGTAATACGTATTGAGTATTAAACAAATACCTATCGAATATCAAAATCGGTGTATTGTAAGTTTCCATCGATCCTACCTAGTAGATATCAAAAATGGGAAGTGGGAGTAAATTGGCGCAGCTCCTACGTAACAAATTTTATTAATATTTAATATGTTCGCCGTTTATTACGAATTGTACAAAGTTACACAATTTGTATACATGAAATTGTTACAAATGAAATTGACGACATAAATGATATCCCATATTATATTTGTAGATATATTGGAGTTAACCCCCAATAACACCAGCCAAGTATTTGCCTTCGGCCCATTCCTCCAATTTCATTCGAATATATCAGTTACAATTTATCTGAATGAATAATGATGAATATTATTATTACTCTACCAATCCAAATAAATTTTAATTTTTTTTTTTCAATTCTATGATGAAATTATTGGTTTGATTATACGTATGTACACTCGCGTTCAATAAAATTGAACAGATGTGAATCGAATCAGTCTCTCACAATTTTCATTATTCTTGTAGTAAATGTACTTTTTACTATACTTTCATTTCTTTTTTCACACTTAAAATATATACTACTTATCTTTGTTTATAAATGAATAATTTTACAGAGAGTCACAAAAGTGAGGAGTTTTATGAAATTTAAGAAAATTAACATTTCAGGTCTGTTCAATTTTATTGAACGGGAGTGTATATTCTATGCATTATAGTTCTCTGTCGTAGCTCTGTGTAAAGGTACATACACGTATAAACTGGTAGATTTTTTCCGTATTTTGTAATTTATCCATTTATTGATGTTTTTTTTCCTATTTTAATTTTTTTGCTATAAACTATTTTCTGATTTAAATTGAAACTAGTGAAAGTATTGAGAGAGATTGCAAATCAAATTATAATGACACGGTTTTAATTTATTTAACTTTGTTGCATAATCTGTATATGTATAACTTATTATAAACCAGCCAAGTAGCCGCGCTTGTTAAGGCGTTATTTCTACTTGGATCTGGGAGGTTATGGGTTCGAATCCCGACACCGGCAGTTTGTCAATTAAAAAATTAATGGGGCGGTTGATTGACTAAACTGTCGGCGTATGGATTAGAAAGAAGTAACCGGCTATGCTTGTGAAGGTTTTCTGCAATTTCCCTTCACGTATTTCAGATGAACATCGGCATAGTTTCTATCAAAATCGGCTGCAGCCGCACATCTACCAGTTCCTTGTCTGCATACCTGATCCTCCACTCACATCATAAAAATGTAAAGTAAAAATTAATAAAGGTTGAAAAATAATGATGTGAGTGACCTCTGTTAAGATCGTCGTGTCTTAAACCCCATTATTATTATTATTATATATATAACATATTAGAGAATATTGGAAGTTTATTCGCGGACTTTTTACGGTTAAAAATAAAGATTGCAAAATGTTTGGTATAGGTGCTCATAAAACAGACCTAGGTAGTTCAGAGATTACGCGTTAAATTTTGTAATAAAGAAATTTTTTTGAACAAGTCGCACTTTACCGTTTTGTTTTCGAAATATAAAAGTTTAAAATGTTTGTTTTTTTTTTGCAAAATAACAATATTTTGTATATGTGAACAGTGGAATTTGTCTATGTGTTACGTATGTGTGTTTATGCATTTGTTCTATAATAAAATCAAACCGGTTTCTTGTCCTGATTATATACCACAGTGCTGGAACGTCCTTAAGTACTTACCTGTAAGGCAAATCGTGATAAGTGCGAGTGCTGCGATTTAGAAAAGCTACTTGTTTCCCGTTGGTAGATCGTTACAAGTTCTTTCTCTTGATCGAATTGGTTGTGTGTAAAGTCCAAATCTTAACGAGTACTTAACGATTTTCCATAAAAATAATCATTTGAAACTAAGTTTCCTTTCTTTAATCTTGGCATTGAACAGGATCCTGATATAATCAGGATTCAAATGCCGTAGTTTGTATACGACTTAATATGTATGGTATGATAAGCCCCATATTAATAAAATTTCAATATAATAAATGGTGGAGATTCTAAAATATTGGCTCTCATTCGAGAGTTGCATTAGTTATTAATTCGGTTTTAGTATCAAATGGTAGAGAATAACCTGTTCTTTAATATGTATGCAATTTTCCTGCTGCTAGATTTTTATGGATAATCAAAGTGGAAAATTTGCTTTTACCGACTAATAAAGCGAGTTTTTTTATAATTTATAATTTCATGAGTAATTCGTCCAGATGAAACCACGTTCATTAAGGATAGAATTACCTTCCTTTTAAATCCGTAAAGTGGGTGGACCGTTACTTGCAATATTTGCTTATACAGTTGTTTCAGGATAAGCTCATAAAAAGTGTTAAAAATAGACAACATCTCAAACAAGTAACATATTCTTTGAAATCCATTAAAAGCACACAAAAAATCGGGCTTTTTTTTTTTCTTATAATCCTTACTGTTTATCGTTATTCTCCGTCTAAACATTGTGCCTTTTGAAATACTTAAATAAAAAGCCAAATATATCCAAACCTTATGAAAGACATTTCAAATGAATAATAATACAAAAAAAACAAACGGAACTAAACAAATAAATCGAACATTATTTCTCTCACTTCCATAATAAAATCGAAAACTAATTTATCATCAAAAAAAAGTACATCTTAAAAAACATTTAATTCTATTTTATATCTAATAGAATAGTTAGAGAATGAAAACGAATTTAACGAAAATGAAAAGAAAGGTCACATAAATCGTTAAAATACATATAAAAACAAACTCACATACATACACTGAAACGAAGACCGTTTTCGATGTTCTGAAACAAACGTTGTTATATTGATACAAAACGAACCATATGGAATAGAGATATAGAGTATTGGGTATAAATATAAGGTTATTGGTGTGGTTACTATTTGTGGTTGAAACGTATTGATGGTAGGAAAGATAAATGGGTTGAACGAATGGAATGAGTGATCATCAATTTCCCGTGAATGTTAGAGGAATGGTCCTGCGGGTAACATCAAACACCAGTATCACTAGTATGGACAGATAATCAGCTCAGGTATGTGTTATGTTTTAGTGTTGTGCACAATGCTGCTGTTCAAGACGAAAATCTACTACGGTTCAATAGTCCGAATGATAACGTGTGTCTACCATTGGCTATTTTTTTCTTTAATCTCATCTGTGCTATATAAACAGGTGGTTCGTAGTAGATTCACGGTAGAAATACTTGAATCGCGACATAACCGATTTATTCAAGCGCGAGTTGGACCTGCCCAGTGAAGGTTCCGTACTGTGACTTTGAATAAACAAAAAAAAATTCTCAAAAGTTAAAATTGAAAGCTTTATGTTGTTTTTACTATTAAATATAGACAATTTTGTATCGGTGTGAATGGCCTTAGAAATTTAATCTAACAAACTTCGGAGATAAGTGGTAGGGTCAATGCTTATTTTTTCTACTGCATATAGAAAATCATATCATACAGACATCCTAATTGCCATAGCAAGCTCAGATTTTGATCCTCTATTATAGATTTGCAATTATAAATAAGCAGCTGTTTACTATTTTGGTATGGAATCCTAAAATGATTATTTTGAGCCTTTAAACTGCTTTTGTTCATGTACTTGAGACGACTTTCTTGAGCACATTATAAACAATAACTATTTGAAAGTGTAAATAAGCCTCTTATCGATATGCATCGAGCAAAACGTTATAGCGAGTCATATGACAGATCATTCAAATTCTTTATTAATACCACTGACCTCCATAATATGGGCAGCTGATATGGAAAACAATTCAAAATATAGAGTTAGACTGTGTGGAAGACAGCGCCACACAATACTGAATATGCGAACTAAATTAAACGAAACAGCGCACGCGTCAAGCAACAAAGACATGACATATACTGATAATTTATATACGAGAACTTTACCTTGTTGCATGGAAAGTTACCTTTCAACAGTCCTGCTAGAAAAAGTTTAGTTCCTCCTTCAGTAAAGAGTGACAGTATGCTCTAATGGTGTTAATGGCGGACTATAGTATCAGCTGTCCATATTACAGTGGTCAGTGATTAATACCCGCATTTTGTTGGGTTATGATCTACGTCATAGATTCATCTGTGTCAGATCCATCAACCCTAAACATACGGAGACAGAATGCTGAGAATAAATGTTAGTTTCACCTTGAATATTCCATAAACTTCCTGTTCCAAAAAAGATGAATGTATATTCTTCGTATGTATTGTAGGTATATTTATTTCTGTGTGGAAAAAAAGAAAATGACGAAAGAATTTTTAACCTATATAAGAAGAACCTCTAACCCATTATTTTATTAAGAATACAAATATTTTCGGTATACGGTTCTTCGTGTTTCGATTTTTCTTCTAAATGAAATTCAATACAGAAAACATTTAAACGTCAAATACCAAAACAATTTTTGTATGGTATACATTTGAACAAATAAATATAAATATTGAATATATATATATATATATATATATATATATATATACTCACTCAAACACTCCTGGCATATATATCAGAGGTGGGCACAGACAGCTCGTCTGAGCCTTACGAGCTCTCCATAAGCTGGGTGAGAGTAAGTAAAGAAGGTATGCTTTGAAGCAAGACGGAACGATGTTTCAATACAGGTTGTCCCCTACCGATTATTGCCCAATAATTTATTCAATCAATTTAGAAATAGTTTTATAAAATATTTATTGTTTAAATAATATCTTTTACAGTATGGAGAGATACACCAAAAAACAAAATAATAATAATAATAATAATACTAATAATAACAATAATGATAATAATAACAATAATAATAATAATAATCTGAACTTATCCAAGACTGCTTGCGATGCTTCTCCATTATTAAATTCACTACTTTTATTTTTTTTGAAAAACAAATTATGCGAAAAATAATTTCCACTACTACAAATAGTACTTTTCACTTTTTCAATTCAAAGTAGACTAACTCGAAGAACTCAAATTCCCACTTTATGTAAAATTTAACTTAATTCATCAAATTCCCATGACACTATACTGAGCATACTCCATACGAAGAAAAAATAATTAAATCAGGTAAATAATTCTTTATTAGTTCTCGGATATGAACAGTAAAATATTTAGACAAATCATTTGGAATTTCCAAAACTTTAATTCTATTTAAATTATCCTTTGCAAAAATTTCCCTCTTTTATTACAATGGTCCAGCGGTAAACTTAAAGGTTCAAAAGATTTATATATATATTTTTTTTACATTTTTATTTTATTCATACACAAATATGATATATACTAAAAAGGTACATTTTATGACCCTAATTACCAGCCCAAAATTCCAGAGTATGTATTGAATGATTGTATGTATTATTTACTTTGTATAATAGTGACCATAAAAAAGATTTGGTATTATTATATTTTTTTCAGAACATGTTTTAATTAAAAAAAGAAAATATTAATAATTGGTAGGTTACCCTGTATTAACTCTATCTCTCTTCCCTACCTCTCACTCAGAGCTTGGCCGAGTCATCTCCTGCCCACCTCTGATATATATAATCCTACGCCACTTATTCTTCATCCGCTGTCTCAGCCGGGCAATATTGCTTCTAAGTGTAGCGAGATTTGTATCTCTAAGATTTTGTATCTCTTTTTACGATGCGTCTTCGGGAAATCATCAAACGCTAAGCTTCACCACACACGAATTCGTTCCAACTGAAACTAAACATAGTTATCTGATAGTCGGTTTGTATTTACAAATTTACAGTGTATATAAAGACTTTGAGACGTCAGATTTTTGAGTATATATGTTTCAAAAATTTTTAAATAATCAATATAGCTTTAAGATTACAATAGCCCGTTTTTACACAGGAAAATTTTCAATCGCAATAAAAATATTTGATATAACTAAAGTTACATTTCTGTATACATGATAAAATTAACTTGAAATATATCAATCACATGTTTGTTAACAGCTATAACTCTCGTCTTGTTTACCATTTCTTTCTTTGTCCACTACTTCAGTCACATGATCAGAGTATACCAATCACAAGGTAGTAGGATATCAACACATCGTACACACTGCACTACTCTTACATATTACAACGTCAAAATAGAATTCTTATCAATTTGATCAAATTAAAAACATGCATTAAAAATACTACTGCGCATGCTCACCAAATCATTCGCATGACTACTTACTTATTTGAAACGGCGGGGCATAGATAATAAAGTACATATAAATATATTAAATTACTATATGAATTTTAATAGGTGATTATATGAAATAATATAATACTAAACATTAATTATATCTATAGGAGATTAAATACAAGACAATCAATGAGGAGTAGTCGTTCGAATAGAGACGGTAACGTAACATAGGTAAGTAACACTGATGAGATTTTACATTCACATTCACCACGGAGAGCTGGTTGGTAGATACATCGTACTAGGGCACTGATGCTGATGCAGTGTTAACAATTATATTCAAGTTGGTAGTTATACAGGATGTCCCGTAAGTAGTCGAGTTCCATAAGAGGGTAAGTAGAGGGTACGATTTTGGAACGAAAACGCCTGCGACATTTTTTTTATTATCATAGTTAAGTAATTATTACTTAATTGAGGAAACTAGGTTGAAACCAGAGTTGCAAAAAGTGCAAAATGTTTTTTTGATAATTAATTTTTGATAAGTAATTTTTGATTAATAATTTAATTAAGGCACTTTTGAGAAAACTTTATAATTTAACGAATTTAATTTGCGCATTTTTTTTTTAAATTTTTTATTAAAACAATTTATTTATTATATTATTTCAAAAAATAAAAAAATTTAATTGATGCACTTTTCAAGGGTATTAATAATTTGAAAAATTTAAGCAATAAATATTTCCAAAAATTGATAACTAAATCAAAAATGAATTATCAAAAAAATGCACTTTTTGCAACTCTGGGTTTCAACCTAATTTCCTTAATTAATTAATAGTTAATTAATTAGGTGTGTCTAATAAAAAAATGTTTCAAGACTTTTCGTTCCAAAATCGTACCGTCTACCTACCCTCTTATGGAACTCGACTTCTTACGGGGGACACCCTGTATACTATGAATATAATATACCTAAACAAACCATGGAATACTCCTTAGAGTATTCACGGCGGTTCAATGTTGATGGTAGTAGCTGCCTTCATATGTAGTTCGGTATGAAACGGCACTAATCCTTACTAAAGACAATTCGATATAAACTCCTGTTGGTACCCAAATTAGAAAACATGCAATGTCTTCGTTGATGATGATCTCAGTTCAAATGTATTTAAATTCCAAGAAATTCGAACCGATTATTTCTCTTAGGAGTAGAGCCATTATTTCGTAAACCTTCTAGAACATATACACATAATTTCAGCCCATTATCTCCCTTCATTTTTAAGTTATCGTTTTGGCAAACGGGCGGACAAATTTACATGAACAAATAAACTAATTAAGTTGTTTCATGAACACCTATACCAAAGTTTTGCTCGGCGATCAACATTTTCATCACAGTTACAAAATCGGGACTAAACTCATAATATCCTTGTATGTATTATATATAAAACACTGTGGATTGACGTCATTATTATATACTAGGTTGTTGTAGCCTGTAAAGATTTTCGATATGCCAATACCATCTGATCCTGTACAATAAAACTAATCGACCCAACTAAGAACAGCCCATCAATGTACGTCCTTGTCTAATCCCGTTTACATTAGTTTGAAATCAATGTTGTTAGTTCAAATATAATTTATTAATTAGTAATTTCTACTATGTAGAATAATTTATATGATTATCATTTATTACTATTCTATGAATAGTTTATTATTGTGCTTGAAAATACATATTTTTAGGCAAATAGTAAGTCACTTGTCTAGTGATTATTAGTTTAGTAGTCAAGGCCTCTAGGAAATCAGATATTTTACTATCATCATCATATTGTGCTTCTTCGTTTCTCATTAATATTCTTTGCATTTAATACCAAGGTATTTCCTTTTCGTGTGAATATCCTTACAGATTTCATGTAATAAATAAATAATATAGAAATCTTCCTCCACCGTTTTTTTAAATTAAAGACAGGAGTGAATAATATTTTATATATATATATATATATATATATATATATATATATATATATATATATATATATATATATATATATATATATTTTATATATATACATAATCTGTTTTCAAAAGCATTTCTAATAGGGAATCAATGTTAAATAAATAAAATATTTACTATAAAACCATACATACAAACATCTGGTTGCTTGTGGTATGATGTTTGTTGATGTAATTTAAGAGTGGGATTTAGTGAGGCCCATTTAATTTAAAATATTATTATTCATTACGTATGCACATATACACTACAGACTACAGAGTACCCCACTATTTTTATTTCTTTATGAAGCATTGTGTAATTATAGTAAATAATATTTAACATTGACTTTCTTTAGCAAAGCTTTCCAAAACAGACTATATATATATATATATATATATATATATATATATATATATATATATATATATATATATATATATGTATATATATAAATGTAATGTGATCACTAAGTAACCGTGGTGTATTGGTAAGAACACCATCCTGGTAAGATGAAGTTCTAAAATTCGTGGTTTAGGGGTTACATTATCTTTTTAACATTTTTAATTTATAACATGAATTGATAAGTAGTAAGTTGACTTAATAGTGAACATTCAAATACAATTCTTAATAATCCTATTCGATTTGATTTATATACCGCATTCTGACAAAATGATGTTCACAAAAACAATTATTGATTTTCAAATAATATATAATGTATGTTTGTACAAAATAAAAAATAAAAAATACGTGTGAAGAAAGAAATGTAATGTGATGAATAAGTAACCGTGGTGAACTGGGGTCTGAGAATCGAATCCTAATGGTTACATTATTTTTTACATGTTTTTAGCATTTATGATTAAAGAGATATGGAAAGATTTACAAAACTCACCACTTGTAAATTTGTTGTCATTTTTCAACATTTGAACAAATAATGTTTTTTTTATTAAAAATTTTATAAAGCCTCTAACATCAAACTTACAGCTACCCCAAATAAACCAGCTTTCAAATAAATTAAATAAATAAAAAAACACATTGAAAGTGGGTGGTCATTCCTTTATAAGCTACAATTGCATTTTGGTTTTACCATCGACATCAACCTACCTATCGCGTTATTACAATTTATAATCTTTGAAACTATTCGTCACTCCTTTTCCTGAATTAAAATTAAAATACTTTTAGAATACGTATTCACAAACAACCTTAAACCAATAGCATCATGGCTTTATTAAATTAAATAATAGAAAGCTGCTTAACAATGCCATACAGAGATACACCATCATTTATTAAAATAGCAATCAAAATAAAAGTCAATAATAAATAAAAATTCCAGAGAAAAGAATAGAAAATTGAGAGAAGGTTATTTTTATAATAAAAACATATTTGACATATATTATTTGAAAAAACATTTTACGCTTATTGTTAATAACAATTTTATAAATAACTACGATAAAAAGTATAAAAAATAAGAAAATATATGGTGTGAATACTACATGCTACCTCTGTATGAAATATGAGAAGATATTCTGTCTAATTAGATTTTGTAATAAACTCGTTACTAAATCTCAATATACTTTTATATTTAGTAACATTTGACGGAATCACTACGTATACCTTCTGTTATTTAGGTAAGTATATGTTTTTACCTCAGGTACCAACAATAAATATATTTAGACATATTTTATCAGGAAAATTAAAGATTAGATTGAAATGTAAATTGTCTTTATAATTACTTTTTTAGAAAGTAGATTTCAAATATTGGATTCCTCTAATATGTCTACTCCTTACAATTTCAATATATTAAGAGTTCGATCTAGGTCTAATCACACTCCAGTCACGAAGAATCAAAATATTTTTGAGTGAAATCAAACTTGTAACGGCATGTGAATGCTCTCTGTTCCCGGTTCAGTCAGCTATTACCCACTGAAGCATATCTTACCGCTTAATATTATCAGAATGAAATTGGACTGAGAACGAATCGTGATCGACACTATAGTGTGGATCGACCCTAAATGACTTTTTTTATATTAAAACCACTTGGAATAAACGCTACAAATTCTATCATAATATTGAATTTGACTTTGGATGGAACGCTATAGTAACTGAACTACTAATCGATTTCATTTGTATTTATAAAGTGTCCCAAAACGGAAAAAATTTTGGGTACACCTTATTAAAAAAGTTCGGGTAATCTGTATTTTTAGTTATAGCTGTTATAATTGTTTGTCTTAAGGCTCGGTTAAATTGAGCGAGTTAACAAGGTCGACTTTTAATTTCACTCGTAGACAGTTTACAATCTGCTAGTTACCTAGTGATTACACTGGGCGAGATTACTAGCTGCTAATGAATTCACCAACTACCAGCTTGTAAACTTAGGCATAATTTTATTTCTATAATATGTTATACGGAATTTTCCGACTGATGATGATTGTGTTGCAATCGAAATACTGGTATCTAACCGAAAATATTATGCATATTATATGTAATATAGATACTTCAGTGCATTTTGTAAATAGATAGAGGTAAAGGAAAAGGACAAAAAAGTATGAGATAACAACAAAATATAATCAATCATTTGAATCAATATTTAAAAAAATATAAATCCATTTATTTTTCTAAAACACAATGACATTTACATTCTGATTATTATATAGAATACTTTTTTATTTTTATTATTATTATTATTATTATTATGTTCTGAACTAGAGGTATTGTGAGAGACGAAAATTAGAATAAAAAAAAAAGTCATTTTACAAAAATGAATAAACAATAATTTATCATTTTTTAGTTCATACATAGAGTTGAAAAGTTTTATTTTTTATTTTTTATATTTATATTATACAATATTTACAATCTGCTGTGATTGTTTTGTCATTTGCTTGTGTTCGTTCGTTGTTGGCTGTTATTTGAAATGAAAAACTCTGTAACTCAACATTAAAAATATTAAATGGATGGGTATTGTGTGTTCGTTGTTCATGTTGCTGTTGTTGTTGTTCAGTTTATGTTCAATATTTCTTAACCCTACAGTAGTCGCACTCGGACTCACCGAGTTCATAGAAATATTTTCCGTTCGGGTATGTAAAATTTCCCTACCCTATCAACTAGAGAGCCATTTAGTACCAGTGACATTTAGACTTTAGAGCCATTCATACAGTGACATTTTATATGTTCCGATGTTATGAATCTGTCTGTAGTGGTACGCTCCTAAAATCAATTATGCTTTCTTTTAGAAACCATTGCTCCTCAACTATATCCTCCTCAAGTTACCACGGTAATTGTTATTATGTAAAATACCTTGGTAATTATCAACAAACATATTTGACACTCATTCTATTCTATATTTTCAATAAAGATTTATTAAATGTATTATAATTATTAATGATTCAAATATAATCATTTATCATCTTAGAAATCCGTGTATTGATTTGTTATAGGCATTTTCAGATTGTCACTCCGCGTGCGACCACTGACGTAATTCAATCCGCATATGCAATATATATGTATATGTATAAAATAGTGTTTTCTTTTATTTCGTTCGTTAGAATTAATAATTATTGTGTATAGATATTGATATAAATATTGTCAGTCTATGAAAGAAACGTATAAATTTACTATTATATAATTTTAAAGAATTGTTGTTTTTTTTTTTACTTCATTAGAAATTAATTCTATGTAACAGATTATGATTCTAAATTGTAGTAATTTATGTTTAATTTACAAATATTCAAACTAAGCATTATTATTTAGCAACTGAAATATGCGTTTCATCAGTTCGCGAGCGACCACTGCAGGGTTAATTAGAAAAGTGCATGTTAAATAAGTTTGAAGAGAATTGCATATTACCATAATTTATCTTCTGGTCATAACTCAGACATAATTAACAAAAATATATGCAACTTTACAGTTTCTTAATTTCATTTATGATTCTTTCCTCTTAGAAAATTCCTGTATGTAGTTATTACCTGACGAATTTTTTTTATGGAATTATGTACTACATATGATGATAGTTTTGAACAGATTTTCTTTTTCTAAATACATGAATACAACTATAGTTGAGAGAAATATAATTGCTGTTTTCCTTGAAAATACCTTGTAAATAATTTCCTGTCTACATTTCACTTCCTGCGTACACAATCAACATACATGTTGAACTCGTCATGTTCAAGTAACGCACATTTGATGACATTTGCATACAGTCAAACAGATACATTCAATACATTCCCTATTCAAATCAAATCATATGTATGTTCATCAATAAATGATAAAAGTACAGTTCGAATATTAGAACGTGGTTAACCTCAATAGCCAAATCGATACACCTTGAAATAATTATGATTTTTTAGCTTATTTTGCGAAGTTGGTTGTAATAGGGTCAATTTTTTCTTGCTGAACATTTATGTCTTTGTGAAATCCGCGTACAAATAATGATATTGATTTGTTTTTATTTTGCTCAATCGTTGCGTAATGTCACCAATTTTGAAAGGTAAGCGATCCAAAAAGAAAAACTTCCGCTTGTAGCATTTTTTCGTTGGCACAAATAAATCATGAAATAGAACAAAATAGAAATTAATGCTGTATTGATATTTTTTCCATGTTCTATTAATTTGGCTACGCGCTAGATGAGGATCCCTTGTTGCTTATAATTAGAAGTATTATAAAATGCGGGAAAAAGTTGTTCGTTTTAAATTCATATGAAAACTTTTTTCTTAGAGTTTTTCTTCTACAATATGACCTCTCCATTCTGTTCGAAATGACGAACACACAAGAAGGTAACAAAAAAATGTTTTAAAACTCTTTCATTAGATTATCTTCTTACAACTTGGTAATCAAATCATGTGACGTAACTTTTCAGCCATTTTAAATTATCATATCGATCTGAAAGTTCTGACGATAATTCAATAGCATCATATAATTCTAAAATAGGTTATAAGATACAAACTTTAAATTTGGTAGAAGTGTTGGTAAATTATAAGAAAATATATTTAATTTTTCAGTCATAAAATAGATTAGATTCAGGAGCAAGTCTTATTAAGAGCGATTTGTACCGCGACCAATTTGATCTTTTGTACCTCGTTTCCTTCAAAAGTATTCCAGGAGTCCTATGGTTTTGATAAACGATAGGATATTCTTCGGCGATACCTCATTGATTTTATCTGGCTGGAGATCAATCCATCCCAAATGATCTTTTGAGAGAAAGACTTCATGTCGCATTCATGTCAATTCCGGTCTCCTCCTTTTCACGAAAAAATCTGCAGAGCAGTCTTAAAATAGCAAAATATTTAATATTTTTTTAAATTTATTCACCCAAACTAAAGAAACATTTTTTTTATGATTGGGTAATGCAAAAAAACAGCAAACATTTGAACAATGGTGAAAGCATGAGGTACTTTGCATTGAAGAAATTCAACCAACATAGTATTTCTATATGAATAATATGCGAAATATACTTAAGATTAAAAACTCATTGACGTCGAAGAAAATAAATGAACGACCATAAACTATTGCGCAATATATATACAAAGTTATAAACATATTCTATAGAAATTTTATAGAAACAGGCATTTATCAAAAAAATATATATAGAAATTATAATATATTCTCGTTTACTAGGGAAGTGAGTTAAGGTTCGTTAGATGAGAAAGGATGCTATGATGTTGAACACGTAAATGTTTTTCCAATCCTCTTATCAATTTAATAATGTACCAACACCAAACATAACCTTTTATAATAAGTTGACCCTTAAATACACCTATATTTAGGTAGTGCACCAATGTGTTGTATTTCACAACATATTATAATAAACCATTTGCGAGCAAAACTTTCAACAGGCTTTATTTCAATATTGAAACTCATCAACAATGATTACATTAAACTGAAAACAATGAATTTTTAGGGACTCTTCAGACAAATTGTATTTTAAAACCACATTTTCGTTTGGTGAATGATTTTTTATCGAAACAAAACGAATTTGCATGTACTGTGTACTACCATCTACCAAGGTAGTTCTGTATCAACATAAAATTAAAATTCACACTTTAAAACATAAAAAGTAATTGTAATAATAACAATGAAATAATAAAAACTTAAGAATTGCTGATATACAAAGAAACATTTCAGTTCAAATAGATTATATGGAATACAAACACAAAACAAATTGTTTTCGTCAATTTAGCTTTTACTTGTTTGTGTTACTTTTAAAACGATTGGCAGAGTCAAGATCTAATTGAACCAACCGGAATAATGTTAGTCTTTCCCTGTACAAATAAGATGTGAATATGTGAATTTTAAATTTTAATTTAAACGAATATTTAAATTCATTCTCTTATTAATATTATTTTTTAAATATCTATTAGCAATGAGTTACTTTAAAGTCAAACAAAGTAATATTATAAATAAAATTGCATTTTTCATTATAAATTGTTGGGGTTTTGAAAATTCTTCGACATGAATACTTGGTAAGATAAAACATACCAGTCCAAGTAGCCGAGCGGTTTAAGACGTTATGTCTGCGCAGAAAACTAGGTAAAATGCATGCATGCTTGAAAACTAGGTAAAATTACATATTCAAGGTAAAATTACTTTTTAAATAACTTTAAAAATAAGCGAGATATGAATGATTGAAATTCCCGATTAGACAAAGAGGGTGATAGGTCTCTTGATATGTTTTGTGACGTCATATTACACTTTTACCATTTAAAGTACACATAAAACTCCGTTTTTAGTATTTTTGCAAGAAAGAGACAGATAATAATCTTTAAAAGCTTATAGCATCCTTGATATTTGTCGGATTTTAATTTCGTTAATTTTTAATTTTTTTTAAATATTATTACAGTATTAACAGTATTTTCATATTCTGAAAATAAATGTGAAAACAAATTTTCATGCATATTCCCTATTAGATTGATTTAAGGTTAGATACAATAAAAAGTCTCCCAGTCTTTGACGGGGAGAAATATCATAATATTATTCAGTATATTCACTTATATACTGAGTAAAAGAAAGTCTTTACATTTATCGCGCGGCGGGCGATGATGCAACTGGCAATTGTAGTATAGTTATATAAGTATCAAATTTGAAAAAATAAATAAATAAATAAAAACTATAATTAAAAAATTTATAGTGGAACGCTATGGACATACCACATGGACGTTCTATGTATCTAGACACACATCAACGTAAACACATGTGTAGACACACAGCAACAATAACAACAGCAAACTAAATGAATAGCGCTATTTAGGACGCCATCACTTATTTTTTCATTTAATTTATCAAAACTAATCCCGATTATAAGCTGGTTAGTGCACACCAAAACGATACTATTTGTATCACACGATCTATCTTCTTTTATATCTTTTTCGGATGCATCAAATATGATCATAGAATTATTAAATTTACAAAATGAATAAAAGAAATAATAAAATCTGTCAGATAAACTTCGTTGTTAATTAAAGTGAAAAATGTTATAAATTAAAAATGTAACACTGAATTTATTTTAAGATAAAAAACTATTAAAAACCAAAGGTTCCTGTTTGGATCGGGGCACATTCGATTTGTTTAACTGAATAAACAAATTGTATCTACCGGTAAAGCTTTTGTTGAAATAAGAACAATTTGGCATCTAAAAATTTGGTATCCCCTTAAAATATATTCCCTTAAAATAATCGTATGAAATCGGGAAAAAATTTGCATCATAAGGGCGTTATACCTATACATTAAAATTTAGTCATTCAATTTGGGCTCAAAGATTCGGAGAAAACAGATGAAAAATTTCATAAAATTTTGAAATATTTTTTATTCAAACGAGCTGAAAATGTGTGAGAAGTTTCACGTTAGGAAATGAATGGTAAGAATTTCTTAGAATGGTTGGAAGATTATGTATGCTTATATATAGTTAATTATTAATGTAAACTTTTTGTATCGCTTCATCCATTGTTAATATGATTGCCTTTCGGCTATGTTATACTATCGGAGGTGACTAGCGTTTAATTAATTTGACAGTTAAGTAATGTGCCTGAACATATGGAATATTATTGTTTTTTCCAGCCAAAATGTGTAAGCTTTTTCATATTTAATTTTACTTTTATTTTACATTTTGAAAAATTTAATCGCACAAAATTATCTGAATAATAATTCTGTATTCCAATGAAGGATAATGCTTTATATATGTATATATAAATTATTTATCCTTCTACAGTACAAAGCTCTAAACAAGTTCCTTTTTTTTAATACTAAATGGTTTGTGCATGTTTTATAACGTAGGTAATAGTCTACATAGTGTATGATTGCATATACTAGCTCCTAGTCGAGTTAGTTGTATGAGACTATTAGAACACTATAATATGAAAATTCACTATAATACTATATGATATGAGAGTGTTTGTAGAATCTCGAGCTCATGGAATAGTGTATATCTATAACCTACCTTAACACCCATATAAACGCTTTACAAATATATCCACGTATATTATAGAAAATTTAACGTGTACAGATTTATATACAAAGGTACTTTGAAGATTACTAATATTCAGCTTACATTAATTTAACAACGACAAATTAAGTAGAAAATTTACTATTCAGGTCTGAAGCTAAGTATTTTAATTTAGAAATAATTCATGGCCGAGATAATATCGTTTAAGATACTTACTGTGTGATTTAATGGAGCATTTTAACGACAATATTTTAACGAAATGATTTGATGAGGAAATCTGTGCGAAAATTTTTATCCTATTTGAATTTTTATCCTATATGAACTATGTGCCTTGTTGATCCTCTTTCCATAGCATCATACATTTGAAATAGGTGACAATTATGTGAAATTTAAAGTATACCGTCTGTTTTGTACAGCTTTGCTAATAGAGATTCAATGTTAAATATTATTTACTATAATAATTACACAATGCTTCATAAAGAAATAAAAATAGTGGGAGTACTCTGTAGTGTGTGTGCTCACTCTTAAATGACATCAATCAAACATCAATATACATCATAACACAAGCAGTCAGATGTTTGTAAGTATGTGTGTTGTATATATGTATGTATGGTTTTATAGTAAATATTTTAATTTTTTATTTACTATTAGAAATGCTTTTGAAAACAGTATAATTAGTGTAACTAGCTAGTGTGAAATTCGTTTTATGGATTTCCATTACCAAATAGGTACAAAAAATATATTTTTTGGATAGTTTAGCCAAATTTTTCTGTACTTGAATGAAATTGCATTGGAAATTTGTTCAGTATTATTTACCTTATTAAAATTATTATCTTTTTTTCATCGAGAGTTTTTGTTCCTCTATGTTATGTTTGGAGAGCGACAAACATATTTTCTTTGCAAAGAATTAAATGATATCTCTGAACATGAACTATAATTAAATTTTAATATTCGACATCAGAATTAAATTACCCAATAAATAAATTTACCAATACTAAAATAATATGCAATACTATAAAATTTTATAATTATAACATAAAATTTAAACTTGATATTAAAACCAAATAATAATGGTTAAGTCATTTTAGAGTGCATAGTAACAAAATTTATTTATCAGATACTGAATGAAAAATTTATACTGACAGTAAATAATTTAAAAGCAGCAAGAAAATAGAACAGTTTCCACAGATTTATATTAGCTTTCATCCACATATTTATATGAACATAACATACAATGTTGTTTTAAGATTTCACTAAGGTCTCACAATATTTCAACTTAGCAACAATGTATCAAATTATCTTCACTACATAATTTAAATTACTGTCTAATTAAGCTTTTTTTACCGTAAAGTTCTCTACCAGTTCAATTCATTCCTTTTCTCCAATCTTCTGGTCTTCAATGAACCTATCTGTCGCATTTATGAATGACTGTACATAGGCCAACTTTAAGTGTTTCATTTCCGGTTGCCTTATTTCGGTCTAGTAAAAAGTTAGAGCCCCATTCTAGCTCGGTAAGGGCATTGTGCCAGCTAATGAAAGGGCGTGGCATTACCCTTGGTACAGTTTATATAGAGTTCATTCTGTGTTCCATTCTGAGTTTTCAAATTTTCTAAATTGCGAAACATCATGACCAATCATTTACACGTAAAAAGAGTAGGAATCTTTTTGTAGATAATTATACTAATTTTACAAACAAACAAAAAAACTATCCGTTACAACATATTTTTGAAACACAGTTTTTTTTTTGCACGTTTGGTCTTGCATGAAATTCTTGTGTATAGGCCGGATCAATGGGGTTTTTTAAGATTCCGTTACCAATAATAATGGCCTTTTTCAGGCCATTTCAAGGCCTGTATAAAAAACCTACTTAGAGAGATTGTAGAGGCTGCCCTGGTTGGGCTACACTTCGACCATAAGGTCCATTGTGATGCCTAAGAATGTGAGGATGTGAGTGGAGTGGAAGGAATTTTTGTGTATAGACTAGGAATTGGTAAGATATGCGTCTACAGCCGACTATGATAAGAACTATGCCGATATTCATCTGGAGTTCGTGAAGGAAACTGCAGAAAACCTTCTCAAGCATAACCGGTTACTTCGTTCTTGTCCATACGCCGACAGTTCAGTCAATTAACCACCCTTTTTTTTTCTTAATTGACAAACTGCGGATGTCGGGATTCGAACCCATAACCACCCAGTTTCCAAGTAGGTATACTGCGCAGACATAACGCCTTAGACCGCTCGGCCACTTGGACCGGTGTTCGACCTACTTGGTCATACAACAAACTCACAAATTATTTAAATTACACAATTCTCATGATTTTAAAGTAACATTGTACCCAAAGATAAGAAAACAAAATTCATATTGACAAATGGACGGTTAGGTCACATTATGACATAGACATTTAAGTTAGTTATACTACTCTAACTCCATCGCATACACATACATACATACATACATACATATTGTAGTATGAAACTATATGCTGTTGTTCGCATATACAGATGGGATGGGATGGCTTGGCTTCATGTATGACTACTGTTGGAGAAGATGATGATATGTATACGAAATGAGACGTCATCTGGAAATATGAATGTCACCACTCGTTAAAATGACAATGAAAACAAACCAAATCGTAATTTATTCACAAGTTGCAAATTAAATTGTTGTTTGGAACGCATTAGCGTTAACTTTAAATGTTTCTTTGTTATATTACCCGCACAGCTTGCTTTGATTACTAGCTAGCTAGCTAGAGGTATACTCTAGGATGACATTTGACTATCATCATGTCGTGTACCTAACTGGTTCTGGCTTGTCTCCGTATAGCTCCCACAAAGAGATGTAGACATTATTATTTGTTTATGAGGGTTATGATATTAATAAAAGGGGGTGTTTGTGTTCTATTCTGTTATTATTGTTTTATAAAATACTCATTTATTTTTTTTAGAAAAAAAATTGTTCTCGTACTATAGAACAGAGGTGGGCAGGAGATGACTCGGCCAAGCTCTGAGTGAGAGGTAGGGAAGAGAGATAGAGTTAATACAGGGTAACCCTCCCTACCAATTATTAATATTTTCTTTTTTTAATTAAAACATTTTCTGAAAAAAATATTATAATACCAAATCTTTTTGATGGTCACTATTATACAAAGTAAATAATACAAGCAATCATTCAATACATACTCTGGAATTTTGGGCTGGTAATTTGGGAAATAAAATGTACCTTTTTAGTATATATCATATTTGTGTATGAATAAAATAAAAATATATAAAAAATATATATAAATCTTTTGAACCTTTAAGTTTACCGCTGGACCATTGTAATAAAAGAGGGAAATTTTTGCAAAGGATAATTTAAATAGAATTAAAGTTTTGGAAATTCCAAATGATTTGTCTAAATATTTTACTATTCATATCCGAGAACTAATAAAGAATTATTTACCTGATTTAATTATTTTTTCTTCGTATGGAGTATGCTCAGTATAGTGTCATGGGAATTTGATGAATTAAGTTAAATTTTACATAAAGTGGGAATTTGAGTTCTTCGAGTTAGTCTACTTTGAATTGAAAAAGTGGAAAGTACTATTTGTAGTAGTGGAAATTATTTTTCGCATAATTTGTTTTTCAAAAAAAATAAAAGTAGTGAATTTAATAATGGAGAAGACATCGCAAGCAGTCTTGGATAAGTTCAGATTATTATTATTGTTATTATTATCATTATCATTATTGTTATTATTATTATTATGTTTTTTGGTGTATCTCTCCATACTGTAAAATATATTATTTAAACAATAAATATTTTATAAAACTATTTCTAAATTGATTGAATAAATTATTGGGCAATAATCGGTAGGACAACCTGTATTGAAACATCGTTCCGTCTTGCTTCAAAACATACCTTCTTTACTTACTCTCACCCAGCTTATGGAGAGCTCGTAAGGCTCAGACGAGCTGTCTGTGCCCACCTTTGCTATAGAAGTGAGATAGAATCAGTTTTTATTAAAATATTTGTCATCGTCAGAGTCGAATCAATGAAGGTATTTATTTCAAATCTTCAAAAGCAGCATCAATTTTTTATGATATTAAAACAAATGGTTTTTGCAATATATTGTAAAAGTCAGGCCTCGATTCATAGATTTGTAATAAGGTTTATGTTGATTTATACTCTATTAAACTTGCCTCGTATGTAATAGGGATTCCGGATCACGGGTAGGAGTTCGTTGAGGAGCTTACATATTTAGGCTATATATTTGGAACAAAACATTTTCAGATCATATTTATATCAATATTATCCCATCTGCACTAAGTTATAATTTCAATATTTAGTGGAATAAACATTTTCCTTTTTATTTCTGAAGAAGAAACTGTGTTCCGAAACTAGTCAAAATAAAATGACTTTACGAAAATTTCAAAAATTTATTTTATTTAATGAAGACAAATATTTGAACGTATGTTTGAACAACTTTTATGAAAAAAAAAACTGTTTGTGAGTTTTTTGTAACCAACATAACTTAGGTAGTTTTACTATGTTTCTCGTTAATTTTTTATAATATTAAAACAAATGGTTTTTGCAATATATTGTAAAAGTCAGGCCTCGATTAATAGATTTGTAATAAGGTTTATGTTGATTTATACTCTATTAAACTTGCCTCGTATGTAATAGGGATTCCGGATCACGGGTAGGAGTTTGTTCAGGAGCTTACATATTTCGGATATATACATTTGGTACAAAACATTTTCATTATTTCTGAAGAAGGAGAACTGTGTTCCGAAACTAGAATGACCCAAAATAAAATTTCAAATATTTATTTTATTTAATGAAGACAAATACTTGAGCGTATGTTTGAACAACTTTTATGAAAAAAAAAACTGTTTGTGAGTTTTTTGTAACCAACGTAGGTAGTTTTACTATGTTTCTCGTTTTGAAAATCTTATAAAATGGTTTACGAGATATAGGCGGTTTGACAAGTAAGTTTCACGTCTGATTCAGTGGTTGAAGAACGTTTGAATTAAAATATTTTCAGTAGTTATGTAAAATAATGTGTAGGAGCACAGATTTATATCTTGTGTAAGCAAAGTTATAACTGAACCGGTAAAGTTTTCTTTAAAGACGGTAAAATATCATCGAGAAATTTCTTACATTTACAGCGTTGAACAAACGTTTATCGAAAAATGTTTCTGGATGTATTTTTCTAGGGGGTTTTTTAAAAGTTATCTTCATTAAATACAACTTAATCAAAATATCTATGACGTGTAAAGTTGCAAAAAAAAGGTGTAAGAGATTAAATTGTTTTGGTTACAAAAGAAACTCTACAAACTTAAAATTTCTAGATATGACTCTTGTTAGAGTAATCCAGCCATGTTGATGTAGGGTCCAGTATGAACACACATACATTTGCATACACAGATCTTTTAGTTTAAACATATCGGTATGGTTCCTATTAAAGTCGGCTGCATTTGCATAATCTACTTACATCTGGTCTTCATACAAATTCATTGTCCTTTAGGGGTCATACTTACCACGCTTCGATCTCGCCTCCGCTATTACTAGTTTAAACAACCACCCTTTTTCCATATTTGATGTTTTCATATCTATGAATACATAAAACTGATATCTTGTATTGAACGTAAGTCGAAAAAATAATCGGTAAACATGTGTCACGGCCATGAAACCTTTTGATCAGAATGGAACAAAGAACTTTTTCTGGGGGTTTTTAATAATTTTGACAGAAAGCCATTTTCTTATAAAAACGTGTTAGGTCTCGTCAAGCTTCCTATTTTTCACATATAAAAATGTTATTGAATTAAGAACATAGTTCTCTTCTAAAAGTGAGTAAGACATATCCTGTGTAAACAAACATACTTGTGGGATATTATAAGGAACAACCCTTCATAAGGAAACATTGTTGTGAAGGCACACAGATGGTTAAAGTATTCAAGTAATATATCCTTTCGACAAACCATCAAGTGTCGATTTGACCACCACCAAACAAAACAAGACGAGAAAGTGATTCTTAGAAAAGGTGTTATTTAACCACAGTTGAATGATTTGACACGCTACTGACGATTTTCTAACCAATATTATTAAATAAGTAAAATACCTTTATTGCTATTAGAGCCCTCTCATTTTACCAACTACTTCTTCTCATCTCCACCTGCAATGAATGATATCTACTAGAAAGAGGTCATCTTACCTTTATACCTGTAACATACACTCTGTTGAAATAACCTTATCAAGAGCCTAAGATGAGAGATGTTTCCACTTTCTTATATTTAATTTATGATAATTAAATTGATTTCGAACAGAATAAAAACAAGATTTCTATATTCGTTTACTGGAATAACAATTATTGACATTTTATTATTTCATGCTGCTGTTTTTTTTGGAGTTTACTCCTTGAGAATCGATTTTACAAATAAGCGCCCGGTTTTGAAAAAATATGGAGACTAAAATATAGTGATAGAATGACCTCGTTACAAAAATCAGTCAGTCAGTCAAGTTCATGTCTCGCGGTACAAGAGTCGTACACAGGTTATGCTGTGTACTTCTGTCACTGCACTCAGTCAGTCAGTATTAATATGGTATATATTGTATACATAATATAACATGTGATTTCTATTTATAAGACATTTAATTATTAGTGTAGTTTATTTATATAAATATTTTAAAGTTTCGATAATTAATATTATTATTGTGAATTATTATTGATAATTATATTCACATAAAGTGGAGTAACTAGGTTATAATTCATGTATGAATAAGATATATATTGTACATATGAACATGTGTGCTTTCTATTTATTGGTTATAATTAAATATTTAATTTAGTATGGACAATATATAAAGGGGCAAAGACAATCGTTCTTAAGGAATAAGCTTCATCGTGCGTCGGAGCTGACACACACACTTTTTTTTCTAGAAAATATATGTTATCAATATTGGTCCTGGGACAGGTTAAGATGTATGAGGGAAGTTATACGGTAAGGATTGATGTGATTATGCAAATTTCAAGATGATTCATGATTCAAATTAGATTCGATAGTTTTTCTTGAAAAATATGCATCTTATTTGAATAAAAACACTTTAGATTGAAGTTAAGGACTGGAAATTTTATTGCGATGAGATTCGGTCATCTTTCTCGAATGCTAATCGGTTTGGATGAAATCTGCTTTTATCAAAGGTTCGAGTCTTAATGATCCAAATTTCAGTGGCGAGCTGAGACCAACATTGTAAGGAAATAGATAAAGAGCAATCACCAAGTGCCACCAAGAAATTTGAAGTATGTAAACTTTGTAAACTTATAAATACATTATTTCTCTTCGCGATCGATGAATATTTGGGAGTTCAATATAGTGGAGAGTTGAATATAAATTTCTGTTACATTTTTTAATATTTAATAAAAATATACAATATATACGACATAGGTTATATTTATTTTTGTGAATTATATACCGGGTGTCTCGTAAGTCACGGACACAACTGAAGGTTTGAATAGAAAATAGAATTCTTTGACGAAAAGTCCTTTACAATTTTTTAATCAGACGTACAGGTAATTAGTTATTAATTAAAATAAGTAACCAATTATAGGCGCCCAATAGCGTGGGTGAGTGAATGTTAGTAAGTATGTTAGTGGAGTATGTTTGTGCAGATACGTGTCTCTGTCGTAACCCAGTGCACGCCTCTGATTGGTTACTTATTTTAATCAATAACTAATTACCTGAACGTCTGATTAAAAAATTGTAAAGGACTTTACGTCTCAGAATTCAATTTTCTATTCAATGGTAAAAGACTTTTCGTCTCAGAATTCAATTTTCTATCCATACCTACAGTTGTGTCCGTTACTTACGAGACACCTTATATATATATACGAATATATATCAGTATATATATTATACGAATATTTTATACACGTCGCAAATAAATAAAATCATTCAATATTTGCGAGACTCCACTCAGTCAGTATTGCAGTGAAGGTTTATTTTCTTCACCCACTTCACTCGCCATTTTATTGCTATGATATTTTTGTTATAACTAAAACTATACGTGAGAGTACTCTTTGATGAGGTCTCATTTTAATGGAATTATGGATAGGTATAGAATGTAACCATTAAATCCTTATATTTTTTATTATTATTTGTACTCAGTAGTCAGTAAATGTAGTATTACGGTTGCTATCTGGAAAATGTTTAGAGGTTTTTGGAATTGGAGGATTGTGGAAAAAAAACTACATTTCCCACAAACTTTTTCATATTGTCAGTTTAAGAGGTTTTTGTTTGATTTTAGAGGATTTTTTTTGGAGCATTTGAAGTCACCTTTAGGAATAAAGTTTTGAAACATGTTAACTACTACTAAATAATCTTTAAACATGTTAAAAGTTCAATTTGTTTGCGAGGCTTAATAAGTTCTATTATTGTAAATCCTAAAAATATTGTTGAAATAAACAAAATATTTTTAAAATGTGAAGCTTATTTTAAGTTTTGTAGTCATTTTGGGCGAATAAATTTCTCTATACCGATACGATCAGCGACAGATTAACATTTCTATGAGCCAAAATTGTTTAATAGAAACAATTTGAAACGCAAATTTAAGTTTGTATTGTGTTAATAATATTGTGTATTGAATTTAGTTAACCTTTTAGTCTACGACCTACTACAGATCACGTAACAACAATGAAACATTACATGTGTAGTATAATACAATACATTCGATAAATGTAATTACATTTAATTAGTTAATTAATCATATTGGGTCGGTCGGCCCATCCAATAAGTGTTTTTTTTTTTGTTAACAGATAGTAAATTCTAAGGTAGTGAATGATGTGACGTTAGTTTCCGAATGCCATAGAGAAGATACTCTAAAAATTCTGAGCAATCTAAAAGTACTCAAAAATTCAAAATCATTTATCGCTCGATGTCTGACAAAATATTTCAGTTGACGTTTTAAATCAAAATAACACTAAATTTATATTTTTTTGTTTTTAAATTTCATAAAAAATATCATATAAATTTCAAAAGATAATATACAAGGCGGCCCACCAAATATTACGCACTATTGAATCAATTATCAATAATTTTACCATTTTCAAATATACAAAAAAAAACAATTTTTATTATGAAATAAAAAAAATATTTGAGGTTTTCGTAAGAGTAATTTCTCTCTCCTAGGTATGGTAGACCCTTTTTGTTGGTGGAGAGGCTTGTGTGCATTGATGAAGGACTAAACCAGAGGCGGGCGCAGACAGCTCGTCTGAGCCTTACGGGCTCTCCATAAGCTGGGTGAGAGTAAGTAAAGAAGGTATGTTTTGAAGCAAGACGGAACGATGTTTCAATACAGGTTGTCCTACCGATTATTGCCCAATAATTTTATAGTATAGTCTATAGTATAGTCAATATATTATTTTTTTTGAAAAACAAATTATGCGAAAAATAATTTTCACTACAAATAGTACTTGTCACTTTTTCAATTCAAAGTTGACTAACTCGAAGAACTCAAATTCCCACTTTATGTAAAATTTAACTTAATTCATCAAATTCCCACGATACCTATACTGAGCATACACCATACGAAGAAAAAATAATTAAATCAGGTAAATAATACTTTATTAGTTCTCGGATATGAATAGTAAAATATTTAGACAAATTATTTGGAATTTCCAAAACTATAATTCTATTTAAATTATCCTTTGCAAAAATTTCCTTCTTTTATTACAATGGTCCAGCGGTAAACTTAAAGGTTCAAAAGATTTATATATATTTTTTATATATTTTTATTTTATTCATACACAAATACGATATATACTAAAAAGGTACATTTTATGACCCAAATTACCAGCCCAAAGTTCCAGAGTATGTATTGAATGATTGTATGTATTATTTACTTTATATAATAGTGACCATAAAAAAGATTTGGTATTAAAATTATATTAAAATAATTAAAAAAAGAAAATATTAATAATTGGTAGGTTACCCTGTATTAACTCTATCTCTCTTCCCTACCTCTCACTCAGAGCTTGGCGGAATCAACTCTTGCCCACCTCTGGACTAAACTATAGCAACGGTACCTATGTTGCTGATAGAAATACCGCTGCCGGGTAGGAAGGTCTTAAGTAGCCAGACTAAGAAACCAAGCTACGGTACGAAACATTGTGTCTATAGCAACTAGCCATAGGCTAGGGCAGCAGGGTTAAATGCTGTCGCTAACAATCTTCTTGGACCAACTGCCAAACTCAATTGCATAATTGCCCTCCTCATGAAGGGCTGATAAGGTGTAGACGGCCGGATTTACTCGTGGGCCAAATACACAAAATAGTATTGATATACAAAAATATTTTAAATATGTATTAATATACGTTATCATATGGTAAATATTAAACTATCTAAGCTGACCACTTTACATAAGTTGTCAGAACACTCTGTATGTGAATGAAGAACAATAGAAATATTAAATTGTGATGTTTTGTGACCCCATGTGTCTGTTTGGTTTTTTTTTTAAAACTATATCAGTGACGGTTTTTTATTGGATATTCATGACCGATCATTTAGTGGTGTTTTTTTTAACAGTCGATTTTAGTCTATTATTGCCGAATCCATTCTGTTTTTGAAAAAATACTTGAAACGAAAGTTTTTAAGATTTCCATGACAATAAACTTTCATTCGTGACTTTTTTTCGGAAATCAAATGGATTTGACACAAATGAATTGCAAAATTTTATGAAACGAACGCTACTTAAATGGTTGCTAGTGCATACCACACCACAGGCATCAAGCTCAGAGATAATGTCTGTAAAATACACATAGGCCACTGACAACGAATTTTATTTTTACAATTATTTATGTCTTTGTTGTATAGTTCAAAGCTTGTAATCTGAAATTAATCTACATACACATAAATAAACGAAATTGATAAAATACTTACCCATATTTTTCATTATTTATAAGCTTTATAATAATAGAGGGATAGATTGACAAATTTAGAACTCTATGAGAACATAACTGTTAATTTTTATGTATCAATAATGTATATTGTCAGATTAGAAATATCGATGGCGGAAATAAAATTTAGTACCGGTGTTTCTAAAAAGTCATTAATATCCCCCTTGTACGGATATTCGTTTGTCAATCTGTCCAACAATGCAACAACGTGAAACTGTCACCAAATTAGCAACGAATAACATATCCTGAGACAATATAAGAGTAATTTTAATAAGAGTGATTTATTTATTTTTGTCTATTGATTTTTATTTTCTATCTATTTCTAATTGTCAAAGAATAAATTACGACTAGCTAATTTATACTGATGATGACTACTTTGTAGTCGAAATACGTATTTACAATACAAAAACTGATCTAGGTATTGGGGAGAATTTGAAATTTGTATACTTAGGCAACACAAGACCACACTGATGTTAATTTCCAATAAGATTACGAAGACATAATATGAAAGAACTGGCGTATATTATATAGACAAACATGCCATTGAAGTTTTAATTAAAGATTGATATGAAAATTTGTAGCACACTAGATGTATCGGTAGCACACTGGACTAGAAATCCTGTGGTCCAGGAATTGATACCTGGTGGGTTAATTATCAATATTTTATTACATTTGCACTTGATTAACCAGAACTAGCATTTTACTTATGCTGCAGTGTTTCTCGACTTTTTCTATTTCGATATTTGTTTAAAATAAACTTTCAAAAGCATCAATAACAAGTGCTCTTTACGAATGAACTACCATATTAAGTGCTAGATTTCACAACGTGTTTCACCTAGTATTCCAGATATTTGATGAAGTCATATTTACAAACCAAACACATAAACCAACAGCAGCTAAAGCTATTAAAGTATTTATTTATGCATCTATATTCATATAGTAATTGATGTCAATATTTTATATAATAATAAACTACGACGATGATGATAGGATGATGATAAGGTTTGTCAACACTAATTCTCTATTGGATTGCCATGTTACTTACTACATACGTAGTACATAAATTGATGTACATAGAATGTCGAAACCGTCACTCATATTCCACGACATCCGACATTTATTATTATGCATAAGTTAAATCAATGAGATACTTCTTCATATGTAATAGACTTGATGCAAAATTATTATACGAGATTTATTCCGATCTGGACGCAATATCCGTATACTACACAAGGAACTCAAACGGGAGAATTGACAAAATATGGAAACGAAATGGTAATTGTAATATTTACTTTTTATGCCACTAGCGTCGCTAGTTGTTCATCCGTACTGCAATCCGAACCGAAGTGAATATAGTATAATAAATAGGAGTGAAGTAAGCAAGTAACCAGTTTTATTTCGTAGTGATTATTTTGAAGTATGCAATTTGTTTCAACAAATTCCTTATTATACAATTTAAATTACTTATCATTTATTTAAAAGAAAGTATTTTTTTGAAAAAATACTTTGGCTACAAATAATTTTTATATTACTATAAATGCGTAATGTTTTTCAATTAAAACTCGCGCCTTTTACTTTCACCACTGTTTCCGGCATAGAAGCGACACTACTGACATCTTTTCTTTACATGGAGTTCAGTATCCATAATATTGTGTAGTATCCATGGCAATATCACGATGGACTTTCCATAGTTGAAAGGCTAATAATGTCGTTAATGTGCAAAATCGGTTTAGAAAAACTATCCTTTAGAAAAAACACAAAATTTTGAATAGCTCGAAGATTAATAAAATAGGAAAATTTTATCCGAAACGGTTATCTAGTGTAACATAGGGGTGAAGGGTGGTTTGTTAAAAATGATAGTAAATAACGTAACGTAATTTATGGATGGCCCCTTTTGAGATCATCCACTTTTAGAATCCAGTATGTAACCGTCCAAATTAAAATCTCAAATTTAGTCCTGTAAGCCTGGGCAAACTAGTTAACAGGTTAAGTAATTAACATGCTGGCATCGTTTACTTGCTATACCGGAATTCAGATTGTATAACACTCAATATAATGATTTTTATTTTCAAATGATTATGTTTCTTCAAATCAAAATAGATTCAACGATACATGTCTTACCTAAACCCATCGAATCACAAACATATAAACACAAGTATAGAATGATAAATCTAGAAATTAATGGAAGAACGAACTTTACAATCTTTTAAAACCCGTACCTGTTATTATACTTTTTCTTTCCACTTCCAAACAAAATAGTTTTTCATGTATTAAAAACCGTAGATACATCTATATAACATTGTCAAGTTTCTACTAACAACATAAATTACTCCAGTCGACAAATACACACATCTTACTTAGAAAAGGGAAAATATAACAAATCAGTTTAATGCTAAACGCTCTGATACAGAGTATATACAGAGTTCATTGTGAGTGCGTGAACCATTTTTTTTACTTAATATATACACGCAAGCATAAAAATATGTATTTGCTTCCATCATAGCGTCTGAACTTTTTTCTCGTATAAGTGTTCATGGACTATGTAGATGACCGGATGCGAAACTTATGTTTCATTGTAAATAATTGCAGATAGTTTCCAAATCTATTATCAATTGTCTTTTAAACAATATAAAAATTGCTTATTTACTTATGATACCCTAGATTATTTTACGTGAGCGTTGTAATGGAAATTAGTGAAATAATTTTTGAGGCCTCAACACACAATTCTAATTACAAAAAGAAAATAATAATGAAAATAGTTATTAAATGAAATAATTTGGAAAATAAATTCCATCTCGATTTAAAATTATTTTATTTAAAAAATAAATAAATATAAATTGTTTTATATCTTTTTCACCAAGAGCCAAGTTAGTAAAAAACCAAGAAAATATGGGCAGATATGGGGAAAATGTAAAAGCTTCTAAGTGAAGTTATTGCATTTGGAAAGAAATCATTCATTTGTTAATTCTTCCAAATTTAATATTCTCCAAAAAATTTAGTATGATTTTTTTGCATAACCTGAAATGAAAAATTTCTAGCGCAAAGGAAGAAAGTAAACATTTAAGCCGATTTTTTGTTATTTTTTAAGATGGCATAGACTATGAAAGGTCGAAAATTTGGAAGCTTTTCCTTAAATTATTTTTTTCTAGCAAATCCCTCTTCTTTCTTAGTATCTATCAACTGGAGTAAATAATATACTACCTACGCTATCTATAAGCTTGTCGTCTCGTTCAAGCGTACTTTTGTACATTATAATAACTATTAAAGTTATATAATAAATGAAACTATTCTTCGATTTAATATGACAATTTAAAATGAGATTTCATGGTTTCTGGTCGCGTTTATTGGAAACTTTATGAATTTTACATTTTATTATAACAATTGCATTAGTTCAAGAATATTGTATATTGTTTTAATCATAGTGTATACAATTAGAAGTTGTCGTGTGTGTATTACATTATCAGAGCATAACTATAATGTTTTAAGGCTTCTTCATAAAAGATTTTGATGCCATTTTATTTATTCATTTTGTTTATTTACTATTCTCATATTTTTAAATTGTTTTTGTAAACCAGCGTCTATTTATTTCCATTGTTAGTATGGTTATCTTTCGGTTATATTATTACCAATGGAAGTGACTAGCGTTTACTTTATTTGACATTTAAGTAATATGTCTGAATATTGATACCATTTATTGACATTAAATGCTTGATATCTGTGTGTATGAAAAATCATACACATTTAGGGATGGGGATCAAACCCACGACCTCTGGCATTCTAGACAAATGCTCTACCAACTGACCTACCTTAGATGTTATGGTAGTGCTATGCATATGATCTTTCAAAAATGATATCAAAAAATGGTATCAATGTTAAGACATATTACTTAAATGTTAAATAAAGTAAACGCTAGTCGCTTCTGTTGGTATAATATAACCGAAAGGTAACCATACTAACAATGGAAATAAAAGGAGGCTAGTTTACAAAAAACAATTATAAAAAATATTATATTATAATCAAACTCTACTTTATAATTAAACAATTATAAACACTATGATTTTACTGTATATTTTAGTGTATAGTTATTTCTATACAATTATTTTAATAATTTCAAAACAGGAACTGTGTAAAATACATTTTAAAATATATACGATATTTGTCAAACTCAACAAACGGAATTGTTTCCATTTTTATGTTTAATATAAAAGTTATTTTTGTTTTATGTATATTATTGTTGATTTTACATCAATTTTTGGTTGGTGGAATTTTTTAGGATAACAACTCTTGTTATTTTATCCTGTTCATTCGTAAGATACTGTTGAATTATTAAGTCATTTTGTTAAAACTATACGGGGTGGTTTATTTAAAACAATACACTTGAATATTTCTTCAAGAAAGCGTTATTGAAAAAATTACTCAAATAAAGGTTTTTTTGTTGTTCGGCTTTTAAAAAATATTTAAAATTGATAAAGTGGACCTGATGGGTCGAATTAGAAATGTAACAACACTCAGAACAAATCCAATCTACGGCTTGGCTTGTTTTTAGAACTTCAAATTCTTTACAATTAACAAAAATTATCGAGTTTTGATATCAAAAATTAAAACATAGTATTTTACTACTAAAAAGGATAAAATAATTTAATGGTTAATTCAGCGTAGTTTTTACCACCACGCACCATGCTTTTACAATGAACTTTTTATTTCCTTTTAGTGTGTAACCTATTAAGTTTATATTTTAGTTTTATTAAGCATACTTTTTTAACATCTGTGTGCTTTTAAACAAAAGAAAAGTTCACGCACTGATAATGAAGTATATATATATATATATATATATATATATATATATATATATATATATATATATATATATATATATATATATATATATATATATATACATATATATATATATATATATATATATATATATACATATATATATAAATTATTTAAACTATTAACTCAGTTTGTTGATACATATCTTGTTTATACTATAGTAAAAATTTAATAATGCTAACATTTCCCCGTTTATCTAATATGGCCAGTTACTGCGCTTGTATGTGTAAATAGGCGGAAGGTAGATTAAAGGAAATGTTCATTTAAAATTATTATTATAATATATAGCCTATAATTATTAATTACAATATAAACACACACACAAGGAAACAACAACATTGTGTATAAATTATAATTTTCATTATTATTGATATCCTGTAGTGTGGAGTGTTTATTATATAATATAGAGAGGTAGGTAGGTAAACCCATGGAGAAAGATAAATGTTTACAAGGTATAAACAAGAATGGACAATGTGTAATAATTATTTCCATTTATAAAGGATCATTTCAATTTTAATAACCTTATCTCTCATTATAAAGTATACTATTTATAACCGAGCAAATATCCTATTTAATAGTTTTCCTCGCATCTAATGGAATTTCATTGATTATACGGATTTTGAAACTAGAATAGTTTACTCAGATTATATAAATACTCAAAGGCGTACGCACGAAAAATTACGTGGATGCTTCTAAAGCTAAGTTTGAAGGATTCGTTTTCATTTATCTTAAATCAAACGACGTATGACTGTTTACTCATTTATTATTTTTTAACGTAATAGGGAATATGCATGAAAATTTTTTTTCACATTTATTTTCAGAATATGAAAATACTGTTAATACTGTAATAATATTTAAAAACGAAATTAAAATCCGACATATATCAAGGAAGCTATAAGCTTTTATAGATTATTATCTGTCTCTTTCTTGCAAAAATACTAAAAACGGAGTTTTACATGTATTTTAAATGGTAAAAGTGTAATATGACGTCACATAACATATCAAGAGGGCTATCACCCTCTTTGTCTAATCGAGAATTTCAATCATTCATATCTCGCTTATTTTTAAAATTATTTAAATGTAATTTTACCTTGATATTTGTCAAGTAAACATGCTTCAATTCAAGTGAAAAAAAATTTTCATGCGTATTCCCTATTTAACGGTTGTACTATGGACCACCACAAAAGTTGATCTCACTTTAAATAATTTGATAATTGAATTGTGCCTTATTCGGTCGTTGAAAAAATGCTTCGGTTAAAAGTTGTTTATTACAAATATAATAACAACTTTTATTCGAAAATTTTTTTCAAAAACCTAATGAATAAGGCATTCTAGATAAAATTCTCTCATACAAGATCGTATCTCCTATTTCAACCCTTATGAGGTAATTTGGTCAAACCATTGAAACGCGTGTTTCTATATTTATTATTAATACATTAAATGCCACCATTGATGTCTTTATAAAAAGTGGGGCCCGCATACAAATTGACATCCTCTGTTTCACCTCCACATGGGATGATTATCTGAAAACGCCGAAAAAGATATTTTTTTATTTAGTATAAAAAGTCTTAATACCTAATTCCATGTCTCTCTAATTTAGAAAAACCTGGTTCCTATTCAATAGTTTTTTGCTGAACGTTGATGAATCCCTAAATCCGTGAAGACTGACTAAACCTTCTGGTTGGGGTGCTAATAAGTCACTACAGTCTGAAGAGACATCGATTCCTCATGGAGTTATATATCCCCCCCCCCCCCGAGCAAAGGGAAACACATTCCAATGGTGTCAAAGATAAGCAGTTTTGCCCAAATATAGTCTGATTTTGCTCATTAACTTGACTTTACTTTTTTGCTCTAGAACACATTTCAGCTCGTTATCTCTTTTCGTTCTTGAGTTATCGTGTCCACAGACAGACAGACGAACATGCAGAAATGGCCAAACATTATGAATACATATACCAAACATTCATGCCTACGATCAATATTTTTAAGCGTTACAGTCGTGATCAAACTTAATATACCTTGTATATTAAAAAAAAAACTGTTATTTTGTAAAATCGGTCAAAAATTCTATATTGATTAGGGTTGACGTAACCGAATATAATGGAAATACCCAACAATATTTCTTTCAGAATGTTATAAAATATTAAAATAAAAAATCACTGACGTTTGTGTATTATAGATTATAAGTGATATTACAAGAACAAATCAAACAACAAATATAATGTATTTTTTATTTAAAAAAGTTTTTCACTGCATAGAACTGCTTCAAACACATACATACTCACCCACCCATACACACACACACACCCACACATGCTGTTTTGGTATTCTTAAATAAATATATGTAATAAATTATAAAAATAAATAGATTTACTAAAAACCACATACGAAAAAAATAACCAACAACAAACAAACAACATTATTGTGGAAGAATATAGAGCATTTCATAATTATTGATAGGGAAATGAAGTCGACATATCCTTAAACGTAAGTACTATGGATTGATTACTCGGGACTAAACTTATAATATCCTTTCAGTAGTTACACCATGGATACTACTATAATGGTACACAAGGATACCGAATTCCATGTAAACCAATAATTGGCCAAAATAAAATGTCAGTAGTGTCGCTTCTTTACCGGAAACAGTGGTGAGAGTATAAGGCGCGAGTTTTAATTGGAAAACATTACGCATTTAAAGTATTATAAAAAAATTATTTGCAGCTAAAGTATTTTTTCAATAAAATACTTTTTTTAATAAATGATAAGTAATTTCAGTCTTTCAATAAGGAATTAGTTGAAACAAATTGCATACTTCAAAATAATCACTACGAAATAAAACTGGTTACTTGCTTACTTCACTCCTATTTACTATACTATATTCACTTCGGTACGGATTGTAGTACGGATGAACAACTAGCGACGCTAGTGGCATAAAAAGTAACTATTACTGTTACCATTTCGTTGGCATATTTTGTCAATTCTCCCGTTTGAGTTCGGTATCCATGTGTTAGTATCCATGAGTTACACAGTTGAGATTTCATATACTTTTTAAATATTACTGCTCATTTTCTAAAGTTCATCCTCCTGCCCTGCATATAGACAGATCCAACAACACCCATTGAATGTTCTTTTTAATTTTGGCTGTCTTTATAGTAATGGATTTGATTTGACGAAAATTAACTACTTTAGCTAGCAACCCATGAACTACTTCAACCTTTCAAACACTCCAGGTATATTTCTGATTCTTCCAACACCTATTCTCAATCCGAAAATTGATAAAATACTTAAATTGATATGTTATCCCGTTATGTGGTAATAGTGGAGTCAAAAGTGCAAAAATAATAAGAATGGTCCGATTTTCCAAATTATTTTTGCTTTGGATATGGGTTTGGCTTATATAACACAACTCGGCCATTACAGCTACTACGAAATGAGTTTATTTATTATAAACTATAAATAAATATATAAATAAATATCTCGAGTTGTTTATATTCAAATATCATGTTTTAAAATTCTCAAATATTAAACGAACTCTCTGTATATTATAGAGTATGAAAAATGAACAACCATAAAAGTTAGAAAAACAATGATACAACACAAGTGTAGTGACGAATGAATGTAGCAAAAGAGAAAACTTCGTCTCCCCTGACGTGTGTTGTAGAGTGCTTGCTGCTTGCTTGCTTGCTTGCTTGCTATATGTATGTTTCAAATTTTCTTTAACGGATATGTAATTTGTCCTTGAAGCACGAACATCAACTTACTTTTCTTGTTTGTTGTCTTCTTCCTGCTATGTTCTGTTCTGATGATGATTCTCGTCTCAAACCCAACCGAACATTCACTCACATAACAATTCATTCACATCGTATGGAGTAGTAAGAAGCAAAAATCGTATTGATAAATGAGTACAAATTTGTCACTGTTGAGTATACAGTTTCTGATTTCCTGCAATTATTTTGTTTGTTTAGTTTAGTTTTTAGGTAATAAAATATACATATGTTTGTGTACAGTGTGTTTCAAATCAAATCAATCTCAAGACAGTTTCATTAAGAATTTAAGGACGTTTGAACTTCTAATTTTGAACTCTAAACCCAAATTCATAAGGTTAACTTTGTGATTCTTAAAATCATTTTGGTCATTTCCAATTTTGATCTCATTGGATTGACAATTTGTGAAGTATGGTAGTATGTCTTTTTATATCCGGTATATATATATATATATATATATATATATATATATATATATATATATATATATATATATATATATATATATATATATATATATAGGACGGACCATCTAACGTTTGGAATTTGAACTATAGGTTATTTTGATGTTGGAAGGTTTGATGTCAGTTCCGATATGACAGAAAATTAGTTTTTTGTTTCAAATTTACGAAATGGGTCGCTTTTTGCTTGAACAAAGTGGGCAAATAGCACATACAGGTGCAGTGTGCCGTAAAATGGGATAATTACTATTTTTCTTAGATAATACAAAGAGATAATTTTTAGAGTACTGTTTAAAACGATTATCATTCATTATTCATGGATTGCGATTGTAAGTCCAGAAAAGATCACACAGACGAATAATTTCAAGCATTGTTGTGAGTTAAGAAGATATCATCGAGAAACACCCGTGTACTGCAACAATATAACCACAACCAATCGCTTTCCTTATATCTACTTTTAATAACATTTTTGAAGACTCGTTCATTAACATAAACTTCTGATAAAATAACTTTAAAGCTTTGTATTATAAACTATCTGAAATGAAAACCGTTAAAATATCACATCTCGATGAAAACATTATTTTATATTTTTATTCCAGTTCTATAAATTATATTATAACATTAATTGTTATTGAAAGGAAGTGTAAAATTCGTCAAATGAAAATAAATACGTATGTTACATGTAATATATTATGTTGCTGTAACTAACTCTACCTTTTCAAAAAGGTTTGATCGTACATAAAGTTCGATTTAATTAATCAGTAAAATTTATTGTATATGGATATGTTTTTCCACGACATTGACTAATGAATATGTACACTCCCGTTCCAATAAAAAATGAACAGACCTGAAATGTTAATTATCTTACATTTCAAAAAAACTCCCAACCTTGATGGCCACCTTGTCCTACAAATTCAGTGGTTCAATTTCCCAGTCCTACGCTCTGCATATTGCATATTTTTGAAATTATACTTCTGTCACCGCATTTTACATTGTCGTTCAGAGTATAATTTGTGTATATGCACTCTTAGTTTAATTTCTCTAATCTTAAAGTTAGTATAATTAATACACAGGTTAAGTTTAATCCAATACGATTCACATAACACGGTAGTGCGTTAGGCAAAGTTTAATCATAGACGCCTACCGTCTTATGCTTTACAGAAGCAATTAGAGACAATTTTTAGTCCTCTTTAGTCCTCAGGAACCAAAAAAGCTTGAAGATAAAACTTAGCGTGAGATTGATCCCTTAAAATCGACACTTTGGGGCTGACTCACTCACTCCTCATCATCAATATTCTAGTGTACTTCCAGATGTCC
Organism: Nineta flava; assembly: GCA_963920215.1. Taxonomy (NCBI): domain Eukaryota; kingdom Metazoa; phylum Arthropoda; class Insecta; order Neuroptera; family Chrysopidae; genus Nineta; species Nineta flava. The sequence goes on from OY986042.1 coordinate 3,351,749, forward strand.
TAGAAAGTTAATTTTTAGTAGGAAGAAACGTCTTAGATTGAAATACTTTGGAAAGAAAAGTCTAGAAACCGAAAATTTCCATTCTTCCTGGTACTCTGAAAAACCATTGATATCCAATTAAAAATAAAATTTAAGAGGGCCCAAGTTTCTGCATGCAAAATGTAGTGATATCATAGCAAAAACAAAAATGTCCACGGGCTCAATTTCTTAGCAAAAATTTAAAAAATGAACGATATCTATTTATTGTGTCGGTGCAGGACAAGTCCCCCCGGTGCAGGATATTTCATATTTTACTTGGCAATTGATCAGATTTCATTACACTTAACATACAAAGAAAAAAACCTGCTAAGTAAAATATGAATAAATTTATATATGTATATTCACAAATATGAATTTGTATATAGGAAGTAGATCAAGGATTATAAATAACACCCGCAAAACGGTAAGGTGACAATGTTGTTACCCATACAATATTAAAAGCATCATCATGTATCACGCCGGATAAATTGAGTTGCATATATATTCGGGCTGGTAATACATAATATAGATCTTTTAAACAGAAATATAGAAATGATATCCGTAATTAATGGAACAAATACCGAAATTTGTAAACATAACTATTATGGTTCCTTGATTCCGCCAGACCAAGGACCGCTTCCGGGAAATTCCGAAAAAAATAAAAAAACTTCTGTGTATGATAAACAGTATGACAACACCAGGTCCATTTTTGGATGAACGGATGTGTGAACAAGTTTGGGGTGGACATAACCGTCAACGGCGAGCACTACAGATCGATGATAAGTAAATTGCTTGTGCCCTAAACTGGAGGATTTGGATACCAATAGCATGTGGTTCCAACAGAACGGTGATACGTGCTACATAGCACGATGGACATTCTGCACGAACGGTTGGTGGGTATGGATATCTCGAGCGGTGGCGACTTGAAATGGCCACCGAGATGGTGCGATTTATATTTCTTCCTTTAGGGTTATCCTAAATCGCACCTATGCGAATAAACCGCAAACAATTGATGTCCTCAAAGTAACCGTAACAAACGTCATCTTTCACGAGTCATTTCCGATGAAATTAACATGATGTATCTATATTTTTGTTAAATTTTCAAAGGTAATGATATATACCGTCTGTTTTGGAAAGCTTTGCTAATAGAGAATCAATGTTAAATATTATTTACAATATCAACCATACAATGCTTCATAAAGAAATAAAAATAGTGGGTATCACCAAATGCCCACTCTTAAATGACATCAATGAAACATCATACCACAAGCAGCGAGATGTTTGTAAGTATGTGTATGTATGTATGGTTTTATAGTAAATATTTTATTTATTTATTTAACATTGATTCCCAATTAGAAATGGTTGTGAAAACAGACTATATATAATCGTATATTATTCATTCTCTTTGCGTGGTACACTTTAATTTTAGTTCATATACAGTGACTGAATTCATTTGTAATTATTAATCAGCTACCATTAAAATGGTACAAGGAATTTGAATTTATACTTAATAATTATCACGTATGTGACATTTATGTTGTTGTACAGCTAGCTATAGCTATTGAATATACCATGTTCACTAGTTTCCGCAAACACGGAAGAATATTTATGATATGTCGAAAATATTATATAAAAATTACAGTTACCGAAAATATGATTCGGTAATAAATTGTTGTCAAATTTATTATCTACAATTTTATATATTTACATTTAATTGTAATGCCCTCATCCATACTAGAATGAAATGTCTAGGGATCTGTTAGAGACGGTCAGAGGAGCTGCCATCCTAAGACCCAACCCAGATGAGGTACTTTAAGACTAGACCATTCCTCAGCTTTTGAAGTGCACCTAATTGTTCAAAATTTTTGAGCTGATTTGTATCTTATTAATTCGGTTTTCGAGAAAAGTGTTTCGAAAAAAAAGATGTTAATATATTTATAATGAACAACTTTTAACCGAATAATTTTTTCGAAAATCGAATGAATAAGGAACAAATAAATCATTTTTAAATTTTGATAAATGAGCGCTACATTTATGCTCATGTGTACATAAATACATTTCTCAAACTTGACGCACACAATCTCGTGTGTATGAATGTGTATATACTTAACCAAAAACTAAACTATATCAAAAAAGTATTTTGAAGTATTTGTTTATGGTATACATATAATACATACTATCATACATTAATATAAGCTTGAAATATTTCATGTTATTTTGTGGATTTAACATTTAGTGTACTTTAATATTTAAATGTTGGTTAAATATTCATTTGATTTAAATAATAAACTATTTCAGGTGAAACACGCAAAATTTTCGAATCATGTTGAATCTGAATAAGAATGTATTATTATTAACTATCTGAAAATTATCAAGAAAAAAACTTGTTTAAACTAAATTTTTTGTTGGAAATTAATAAAACAATTTCTAATTTGAATTTTAAATCCTTTAAAAATAGTTTACTAAATGATTTTGGCTGGGAACATTAAAAAATTATTTAGAGATCTAAATGATAATTTGAAGTCAATGATTTTAATCTAAGTTTTTATTGTTTAATGTTTATCAAAAGATATTTTTTAATTTTATACAGTGAAGTTTTTCGGTATGTTTAGAGCATATAAAGTAATTCGTTACGTTATAGACAAACACATCTCTGATGGAAATAGTACAGGTTCTTTTATACGCATCAATACCATTCCTAACAGAGAATTTGAAATCGATTCACCGTCGCAAACTCGAGAAAACTTAATTGAAATTCGAATAACTAAAATGGGGAGCAATGAAGACTACCCATTTTAAGCATGATTTCTATCAGTATTTTTAATAATAAAACGACAAATAAGAATAACTATACATTATTGGATTTGTTCTACGTATTTAAAAAAATAAAATAAAATTATTGACCGTCTTATTGTTTAGTTATAACAACACAAAGTGAAGCACTTTATAAATAAATATACGTGTCGGCATGCTCAACAGATACAACTTGACAACACTGTACGTCACTATACGTTGTACTATTTGAGTACATGTATGTAAACAAACAGTATATCAACTGGCGGAATATAAGCGACGTAACGTGTCTACCGGTACAGTCTTGGACTAAAATTATTGCTTATTATGCTATTCTACGTTTCTTCACTCTTACTATACGCTCTGCAATATTGTATCACGACAACTATATCTTTATCGGTTTACAATATTTAATTTTTCTATACATTGTGACTCCACTTAAATTAAGCATACACGAAAGTTAATTAAAAAGCTTTATTTGTACATACAGTAGTCATCCGGTATAAAATTATTGTATTTTATATCTAGAGAAGAATTGTATGATATTATTTTTTGGCGAGACACTTCCCATACACAAAACACATAAATAAAATGATAGTGGTTTTGTGCTGTCATGTACAAATGTTACGCACCACGTTTACGTTCACTGTTGCGTGTTGTGTGTGCTGCTGTCTAATGATATACAATTTTAGTAGCGTGGTTAAAAGTCACTTTATTTACAAAATTTCAAGTAAATATACGTGTGTTGAACTCTTAAAACCTATAAAGAAGATGTAAAGTCAAAATAATATTATCTCTACTTTATGTTGTGCGTGTGCATATAATTCTTATACTTGCCCAGAGTTAAACCTAGAAGACATTTTATTTAATCGACTCTATCAAAATATTATCATATATATTATTGACATTTCAATTTATACCGCAGATATCGTCTGAGTACGTTTTGTCTAATGAAAACTATGAATATGAAGATATAATTCCCATTATTCATTTTTTAGCGAATTTCCTGAAAGGAAAAATAGAGCTAGCTATTGGTCCCGTACCGAAGTCAAAATTTCGCAAAAATTTCTTCAAATGTCCATCGATCCTACTTAGTAGATGTCAAAAATCACCATCTGTAAAATTTATATATATATATCTATGGACATATATATATATATATATATATATATATATATATATATATATATATATATACATATATATATATACATATATATATATATATATATATATGTGTCTGTAATCACTCTAGCGGTCACAGCTTTCATTTTATCGGAATGAAATTTGGTATTTGAGGCGCTTTTGGTATTCAAAAGATCAAGTTCGTTAATGGGTAAAATCAGACGAGGGGAAAGGGGGGTTTAGAGGAAGGGGGAAACACAAAATTTGACATATCTCCCTTAATATTCGAAAAATCGAAAAATTTATAAGAAGTAAAGTTATACGTATTAAATTTTACTGTAGTTTTGTTGCTTATCATTTTTTCTGTTACACTAATATTTACAGAAATATTGACGGTTTAAGATTGAAAACTAAATTCCTCACTATCTCTGTACACATTAGAGTTTGAGCAAAAATGATAAGATGATGAACTGTAGCAAACATGATTTTCTACAACTTTATTCTTTACGCATTTTTTGATTGTTCTAATATTAAAAGAGATATTTTGTATTTTGTATTTTCTTCTTTCTTTATGCCCCCATTTCCCCTTCACGAATGACATTTATTATTAATAAAATTGGCCTTGCAAATCTAAAATCATATACGACATTTCATTTTGATCAGACTAAAATTGTGACCGCTAGAAAGTGATTTATGTATTTTAAGGAAATTCGCTAAGTTGAAGCAGCTCCTGCGTAACGAATTTTTATGGTTGATGATATATATATACTAATAGTTGTAGTGGAGGGAAGGTCGAAGCCTGGCAAGTAGGGTTTTCCAGACCTTTTCTACCGATCTTTACAGGACAAAGAATTTATACATAAGCTAGAAGTTTGTGCGACTGCAGCCGACTTTAATAGGAACTATGCCGATATTCATCTGGAGTTTGTGGAACAAAACTGTAGAAAACGTTTACAAGCATAGCTGGTTACTTTCGTTCTTGTCAATACGCAGACAATTAACCGCCAAAGTAATTTTTTTTTAAGATTAATTAATTTAAAAAAAAATTACTTGGGCGGTTAATTGAAAAACTGCCGCCGTTGAGAATCGAACCAGCAACCTCTCAGTTCCGATTAGAGTGCCTTAAACAACTGGACTCATTGATAAGTCTGTATAGATCAACTTTTGCACGCATCGATAAGACCTCCGTAAAGTTAGACCCCCGACTTCATTTTCCAGAATTTTTCTTTATGCAAATCGTTTGAGGTTTGAGAGAAACGAAAAAACATTTGAGAGTTATTATTTTTTGCGTAAAAACGACTGAATAAATAGACTTGCACGCTTAATTTTTTTTTCTAATCGTTTGAGAATCGTTAGAGAAGGTTTGAGAGAAAAGAAAAACCGTTTTGAAAGTTATTATTTTTAACGTAAAAACAATTTTAATTTCGAGTGTCAACTTGGCCCCCATTTTTTTAACTCCTGAAAAAATAGACTTGGATAAAAATCTGTCTCCTTTTTTCGAATAAATTATATGTATTACAATTTCGAGCCATCACAACAACAAACAAATTTGGACGGAATTTGAGCTAATTCATGAATTTGATTTTCCAATAGTAGCAGATATTGAATTAACTACATATGTAAATTGTATTGCCAAGTATTACCAAATCCAATTTGTACATTAGCCATATCAATTCTCCCCATACTATGTTAACAAATTTCAACATGAAGGAAGGACAACAGTCGTCAATTGCTTCGCTATTATAGTGCACCATTGTTTAGTCATCGATAAGCTCTGAATATTCTTACGGTAAATAGTTTCAGAATACACATAATTGACTACTTGAAAATGAAGTAAAAATCCAACATAGAGTCACGTGTATGGCAGTTCTTGGCGACGAGGACATAATAAATGAAAAAATCCATAATTTTGCTCAGCAAATAAATGCACGAAATAATCAAAATAAAGGTTTAAAAGCTACTTGGATGATTTTAAAGGTTCAAAATATTTAAGATGAAAAATACATCACTTAAATGCTTTCATCTTACTTGGCAACTCTTACAAAAATCTGTTTGGTGTCAACTATCAGAATATAATAATGTCATATATAAACATTATAAAAAGGTGTTTCATTTATTCCAGAAATAACTGAAGAACATTTGGATGATTTTACAAAAATTTTATCACTCGAAAATAACATACTATCAGGGGAAATTCCTAAAAAGTTGAAAAACATATCGAATATAATTGCAAAGTAAATACAACACACAGTATAAAGTATGCATTGTATTAAGTCTGATACAAATTATAGATCACGTAAATCAACAGAATTCCAACAAATAGCTCCCAAAGATTGTTTGCAATGGCTTCAAAAGCAGGTGCCAGAGGCAGTAGAACAACTTCAAGAAATATTACAAGAACATGGTCATCGAGGTATAATGGAGGTACAATTACCAAATTTTATTCATTTTGTGAAAACTAATTAATAAATTATAATTTACAGTTTGATATATACCATAAACCATGGATTTTAAATCCAACACCATTAATTGAAGCCTTACAAAGTACATCGCACATGGTGGAATTGAGTAACACAAAAAGGGGGAGAAGCTAATATTCAAAATTTAATAAATAATCTGAAAACAACCAAAAAAAAAACTCATTCCAAAGTAAGAATTTCTTTAACTTCGCTTCGTAATTTCATTCAGGAATTAGAACTGATGTTCTCTACTTGTTTTTAAGTTCGCTGATTTCTTAAACATTTTAAATCTGTTCTTTTTCTAGATTATTTTTAAAATATTTAATACCAAAATTACTATCGTGTATACCCGCAGTATAGAATTTACAAAATCAGCACTTGTTCTAGTTATACATAAATTTCGATTAGCATTCCGTCATTTGGAACATTTACTGGAAAATTACCAAACGCTAATCTTATATTTCTCCTAACAAAATATGAACTGAATGAATTAATACATGAGAATAAGACTGAATTACTTGAAAAGTAAGTTTTATGACATAGAATTTTCTAAAAATTGTATAACTCCATTTTGACAAATCCACAGGGCTGGTTAGAAGACATAAATTGTATCCAAAAATGAATAAAATTACATACGAAGAATACAATTATGTACGTCCTGTACAAATTCCATACAAAATATTAACAAATATGAATTTTGACAATGATTGTACTTTAAAAGGCACCGCAGTTTATCCTGGTTTAATACAAAATCGAGCTTGTGTTATAACAGACATTTCACATGCACATTTAATTCGATCAAGTAATATAAGTTAAATCTAGTCAAACGCTAGAGTATTTTTTTTTGTTTGTTTCCCATACATGAATATATAATTTACATCAGTAATCAAATCTGTTTTTTCATTGAATCCTGATCGACTATACCTGGCTCCAAAAGTCAAATTGCCCAGATAAACGTCTCTCGGTTCCTCGCTGAGGCGTATTTCTTGAATATGCAAAATATTGATTTCGAGCCAAGCCATGAAGAGTTCGCTACTGGGGTCGCAAGGCTCTGAGATAGGTGTCGCGATGTGTGCTCCAACGCAATCGGCGATACTCTTATTGTCCGGGATACTGTGCTCACAAGGTTGACAGGGAACACCGGATTCATTTAGTAGCATGGCCGCAGCCAATTATCATGGGGTTCCAATTTCGTCACCATCATGCTCTTTCCGTAATAATGATATATACTAATGATTTTCAAGAAATTTCCGGATTAAGTTTTATACTTTCATTTAAAATGTACTTCTGGTCCATGCACTGACACTTCATCTACAAAACCTGTTATGTAGATAACTTGTTATCTATAGATATAAGTTTGTTTATTGAGCACCGCTGGAGCTAATTTCCTTATGGCCCTAGAGGAAATTGGGTTCTGAAAAGTTATTTAATATCAATTGAAATATTGACTCGCAAACTATTTTTCTTTATAATCAAACTGTCTCTAACGATTCTCAAACGTTAACAAAAAAATATTAAGCGTCCAAGTCTATTATTTAAGGAAATAAAAAGAAGGGGGGGGGGCCAAGTTAACACTAGAAATTAAAATGGTTTTTATGTAAAAAATAATAACTCTCAATCATTTTTTCGTTTCTCTCAAACCCTCTCAAACGATTTGCATAAAGAAAAGTTCTGGAAAATTAAGTCGGGGGGCTAACTTTACGGAGGTATCGATAAGCCTATACAGTTCTTGCGAACACTGTAACACATTTGTTGAAGTTTGGCAAACCTGGATGAAATTAATTTTTTGAATAATTCGAAAACTTATATGGCATTTTAGCAAAAATATTTATTAAATTCTTCAAATTTTGTTTACAGTTTAGTCCTTTAGAACTTAGCCAACCAACCCATGTAATATATGACTCGATTTTGTATTCGGGAAAACTTGAAGCAGTTTGTTGTTTACGCATATGATTGTGTGTGTGTGTGTGTGTGTGTGTGTGTTTGTGTACTTGATTATATTTATTTTTTCCCTTTTCGAAAAAAGTTTAAGTTTTATTTTACATATTTAAATTCGAAAAAGGTGAGAGTGATTATGAAAATTTTGTTCGAAAATAAAAGTTTACAATTTATATTTTCATAAATAACATAATGTTTATGTTATTTATATATTTATATATATATATATATATATATATATATATATATATATATATATATATATATATATATATATATATATATATCCATTGAGGGAGGATATAATACAACCAATCTATAAAGTTTTGCGTTAAAGTTTTTCAAACAGAATATATTTATGAGAATTACATTGATGCCCTGCTTCTTCATTGAATTATTCATTAGGGATCAATTTATGTTTGCATCCGCACCAAATGCATTCATCCACTGTGAAAATATTTGAATCGAATTATGTATAATATCTTATGTAGGTTTAGGATATAGGTTTGTATATATATATATATGTTATCATAATACATAATAATTCTCCCGAATATCCGATGTCCGATATCTAACAGATAGTTTTATCCGAGATAGTTTCAAACACGGCATCCTACAGAAATTTAATTATTTTCTATTTAATTTAAAAAAATTTTTAATAATATGTTTACTCCCGTTTAGTCCCGTGTTTAAAAGTACAATCTAGTTTTTTGAACAAAACGCTGTTTTTTTGTCTCTAAATAAATGACTTCATCATGTAAAGATTTAATATTTTCATCTGAAGATAGGAATTGAGTTCTTAAAGGTCAGGCAGGACAGACACCGTGATTGTATATACGGTCGTCAACAGGTTTCATTCAGCTATTATTCTGTGTCTAAATAAATTTTATTTTTTGTTTTGTTTCACATTTAAAAGTTTAGTATCTCCAATATTTTTATTGTAATAAAAAAAAACCAGAAAATAAATTTTATATTCAACAGTATTGTTTCTATACAACAACAACAACAAGATGATGATAAACTAACCACCGACATGATTTAATGCGATGAAGTATGAAAACTTTTTATGTGTCCATTTTGATGTTATTTTGTTTAAATAAAATATATAACATAAGACAGCCAACCATTTCCCTTGTACTTCACTCAGCAAAGAAATAACTCTAACATATTATTTATTAATTGACCACACATCCACTACTTTAAGGGATTGTTTGCAAACAATATCGATAGTAATATTATGTGTTTCAGTGATATATATTGACCATTATCGGTCACTCTCTAGCAGCGATCAAAAATTTAGGTCGATCAAAATGGAAATTTGAAAGGATAAGTTCATTTAGAGTATCGGTGAAGTTTTTGATCTATGCAATTTTGATACAAAATCTTAAACTGATTTACGTCATTCCTACAAAATTCATTTAAATACGTTAATCAAAATATATGTTTGAAGTGAAATTTATATACCACAACTTTACTAATTATACATTTTTCATTTCACTAATATTATTAAGAGAAATTCAAGACTATGTTGCCCTCTTCCTCGAGTCCGATATTGTCATTCACGAACATTGTCCTTTATAATACAAATAGCACGCCATATACCAAATATCATACCGATTAACCTAAAATTGCAGTTTCCTAAGGGATTCACTTTATGGAGAAAGTAAATTCGCAAAATTGACATTATATTTATGTTTTTATTATGCGGTCCCAATCACCAGTCCAAGTAGCCGAGCGGTCTAAGGCGTTATGTCTGCGCAGTATGCATATTTCGAAACTGCGAGGTTTATGGGTTTGAATCCCGACATCGGCAGTTTGTCAATTATTAAGAAAAGAAAGGGAGTGGTTAATTGAATAAACTGTCGGCGTATGAACAAGAACGAAGTATCCGGCTATGCTTGAGAAGGTTTTCTGCAATTTCCTTCACGAACTCCAGATGAATATCGGCATAGTTCCTATCAGAGTCAGCTGCAGCCGCATATCCTACCAATTCCTAGTCTACTCACAAATTCCTTCCACTCCACTTACATCCTTAGGCATCACAATGGACCTTATGGTCGAAGTATAGCCCATCCAAGGCAGCCTCTACAATCTGTCTATCTATCTATGGTCCCAATCTGTGTATTGAGGGTGTGTGATTTTCATAACAGATTAAATCGAAGTCCATGTTACCAAATAAGACAAGTTGACACTCCAACCAATCCAAATGCATATTATACTAAAATAACTTAAGTACCTAATACTTGAAATTTATTACATTAACATAGATAAATAACGTATAGTATATAGTAAATATGAATAAAGTGAAGTGTTTGTTGGTTATTAACAAAATAACAGCAACAGCTATTACTGTAGATTTAATATTACATAATAAAAGGTAGTCAATATTAATAAACAAACAATGCACATAATATGTATATATATATATATATATATATATATATATATATATATATATATATATATATATATATATATATATATATATATATATATATATATATATATATATATATATATATATATATATATGTATATATATATATATATATATATATATATATATATATATATATATATATATATAAAACTACTAGAACGACTAACATGATGTTTTAATATCACTACGACCGATATATACGAAAACGAACGACCACTACTAAACTTTAGGACTTAAATATTAATTAATAGCCTCAATCTTTAAATGAGTTAACTTTATATATTACACATTTGAGACTCGACCAAAAGTTTAGTTTAGTTTACATACATACATACATATATGCATAACTAAAAACATTATATTTATATTTATATATATATATATATATATATATATATATATATATATATATATATATATATTATATATATATATATATATATAAATATATATATATATATATATATATATATATTATATATATAGTATTTTCACATGTCCGTTTTCTTCAGTAAGATCAAGTTTGTAATCTTGCAAAATCCGATTCTTCCACCAGGGGTATAAAAAATCCATCTTTGAAACTATAAGAGATAGTACAAGACTTTTAGGACGAAAAATGATCTTGTTTTTATTAACATCTTTTGTTTGAAGCTTTATTTCATAAACTCAGTATATACTGGGTAATTATGTATTTAACTAGGCTAGTGGTTATTTTCACTTCTTTTAAATAATAGCTTAATAACTTGTTTATAATTGGTGAATTATTACCTAGGCGAGGAGGAGAGATTATTTTCGCACAATTGTTAGAGTTTTTGTATATATATTTTTTTTTCCTGGTATAACATCTATTGATGTGAGCATATCTGCTTGGTTTAAAATATCTCCTGTAGCTACTAAGTTTTACTGTAATTTTGTTTCTTATCCGTTTTTTTGTTATACTAATATTTACAGAAATATTTACAATTAAAGATTGAAAGTTAAAATTCTAAATATCTCTGTACACATTAGAGTTTGGAAAAAATGATAAGGTAATGAATTATAGCAAACTTGATTTTCTACAACTTTACTCGTTATACATTTTTCGCTGGTTCCAATATTAAGAGAGATATTTTATATTTTGTGTTTTCTTCTATCTTTATGCCCCCTTTCCTCTGGACGTATGCCATTTATTAATAAAATTGGCCTTGAAAATACTAAAATGATATCAGATACGATATTTTCTTTTAATCAGACTTCAATTGTGACTAGAGATATTTATGTATTCTAAGGAAATTTGCTAAGTTGGCGCAGCTCTTGCGTAACGTATTTTTTTTTAATTGAAATTAACATCCACCTAGACAGAGAACATAGGGCTTATTCCGTAATGGTAACATTAATAAGTTTTAAGTTGGCATTACTTAAAAAGGAGAGGTAGAGATGGATGGTTCTGTGTTCCACCATCATAAACATCATCAAAAGTCGTATGACATATGCTATTGTAATGATAGAGGAATCATTTTTATTATTTATTTATAAATTATACTTAGTTAATCTTATCTAGAGCACGGTAGTGCGCAAGGCCGAATCTGTTATTAAACAAAATAAAATATTATTTTTTGTTTTTATTCAATTTTATTTAGTTTTTTGTTTCTCAGTCATTGCATGATTCTTACAGCAGAAGATTTATGATTGATGATGTTTATGATGGTGGAACACAGATCCATCCATCCCTACCCCTCCTTTTTAAGTGATGCCAACTTATAATTTATTGATGTTACCATTACGGAATAAGCCCATAAACCTAAGTGATTAACATGATACAATCTGTTCCATGAATTACTTCCGAATTATTTGAAGTATTAATCCTTTCCTAACAACGGATCTAATCGGTGGAATTGTTCGCATGGACTTCTGCCTGTATACGCTATCCATACATATAACTCTACTGAACTAAATGTATGTGTGATATGTGCAATAAATGTTTATGCTTTTAATATATTATGTAATGTACTAACTATATTATGTACAACACATACATATATGGGATCGGGATCAGAGGATCGTCGAGTTGAGTATGAACGTTAGAATTCAGTTGAGAGTAGTTTTCTGTTTCAATCTAAATAAATTTAAATACATTATTTATTTTATATATAATAAACTATTTTATATATATAGGTTATGTACATATTTAAAGTTTTGTTATATTGTTATGTGTGTTATTTATCTATCTACTATGTATTTGATCGTGAAGAAGAATTCGTCAATGTTGAGCATGGAGGTTTGGTCAGTGATCGTCATCGAAACAGGAATCCCAAACCCCACAGAATTAGATGCATACGAAAGTATCTACATATACAAATTGAGAAAACAGATAATGAATTTAGAACAATGGCCCAATTTCAAATTCTGATTTAATAAAATGAAACCATTTTCAAAAAAAAACCTAATACCTGAATATCAAGGTCAGCTTCGATACCCTCACTTTAGTGACAAAAAACAACGCTGCATGGTCACAAAGGAATACCGCCAATAAATAGGTGGAGCTCTTCACACACCTAATCCGTTAGTCAGTCAACACAAATAATCCTCAGGTCATATCATACCCTCCGTCAAATCGTATAAAAGACAGAACTGTTTTTAATATCATTGTGAGACACGCACCAAATTAGCAACAAGCAACATATCTCTGAATCCATATCCCAGAAATAGTTACGATTAGCTAATTCATACTGATGATGGCTACATTGTAGTCGAAATACGTATTTATAAAATACAAACAAATGTTCTTATCTCAGCTAGCTACCAAGGATCTGTATTATTACATCCAACGATCTCACTGTGATATCACTATTGCAACTGGGGTCAGGGGATGTAATAGTGATGATATTCGAGGTAAGCATTAATAGTAACTATATAAGGATGGCAGTGGACAGTTGTAATTAACGATAGTAAACATAAACAACACGATAGCGAACAACCACCTTCTTCGGAGAATATTAATTAACGATATTCATAAGACGAATATTCATAAGACGATAGGATATCGTACAATTTGGAGAGAAATACCATCGAAGATTATCGGATGTGATGCATACTCTCACCATACAGTATGGTGTAGCACAAATGTCCCTAGTATCCAGGGATATCGACTGTGGACCAATGTTTTTCACTTCTGCTCGGCGAGAGGTTATCTACATAGCGTTGATATCAAGCAAGATCCCATTGAACAGTTAGATACTAAAGTTGACAGCAAATTAATCTTAATCGGACAGCCCGATCCTGGTTTGAGAAGTCTAGCCTCTTGGAGGAGCTACTGTTTGCAGGAATCTCTGATGGAATATAGGATCTTGAGCTTGAGTAGTTCAGGAATTTAGTATTATATCAAGACTGTGGTTCCATATGGATTTTCTCAGCGGTTTTTCAAAATGACCCCGAAATACTTTCCAAAAAATCAAAACAAATGCCTTTTACCTAACCATAAAATTTGATGACAAATCAATAGATAATTGTGTATTACATGTCTTTATCAAACAAAAAATATCATGTCAACACCACGACCAGTAAAACAATTCAATTAAAATACGATAGTAAAAGATAGCGAAGACAAAAAATAAAAAGGAAACAAGATGATAAAATTTTCATTTGTAATTAAGACATTTTCATTTTATTATTTACAATTTATGATAAATTGACATTAAACATTGAACGATACACACTACGAGATACGAGATGATAATACCACTACTACTTTCTACTACGTAGGTACTTTTCAAAAACATTTTCATCATCTACCTTTAAACACTTATTATTAAGTTCATCAAAAGTCATATAAATGAAATTGAAGGAAATAAATAAGATGTTACTCTTTTGTACATTGAATAGACAGACAGACAGACAGACGAGAGAGTGAAGAGAAAGTTTCACTAAAACGTATAGAAGAAAGTGTATGTAATTTTATTTTATATTGTATTTAAATTACAATGTTATTAACAGGTTTATTGAAGTATAATAGGGCTTTATTGTCAACTTTGTCATTGTACCGTAATCGTTATAATTTGTTATTTGATTATAAGTACAAATATTTTTTTCTTCTCTCTCTTTTTACAAGTTTTAAGTAGACTACAATCGTATGTAAGAGTCTAACGGAGTCTTACCGCTTGAAAATTTATAATCAAATTTTGACACATTCCTTATAATCCGAGCAAGTTGATAATTTTTGTTACGTGTGTCTTTGATATTGTTTGTACTTTGGGCCACAAAAGGTGAGCTGGATAAATGTTTCGAATAATTTATGGGTTCGAATCCCGACATCGGCAGTTTGTCAATTATTAAGAAAAGAAAGGGGGCGGTTAATTGACTAAACTGTCACAAAAGAAGAGCTGGATAAATGTTTCGAATAAAACTTGTTAGTATAGAAATTAATAATCAACAACTTTTATTCGAAGCATTGTATTGAAAACCAAAATGGGCTGACATTTTAATTATTTAATAATACACTTTTTTTATTTGAAAATTGATGTTTCTTTATCAGAAACCAATGGTATGGAGGTTTTGTGTTACACAAAATGTCCGACAAATCTTGACAAAGCTTGATACACTTTTTTGTTCAAAGTTTTACACAAAATGTTGACAAAATTCCGGAGAAATGTCATTGTTTTTATCGTATTATTCATTGACGATGTTAATTGCTTCGTTATCGATCTCATCGTTGAGTTTTTTTTTCATTTAGGTTACAAAAAGAGGTGGGAAACATCCATTCAAGCTTTTCTCGTATTTTCAACAACAAAAAACTAGAAGAAAACTGCCAAGATTTTGTGCACAGTGTGTACAAATTAAGTATGTGCACACGTATAGAGATTATGTATGTATAGAAATTATCTATATACACCGTGTAATGGAGAAACCGTGTTTAATATATTAATTAGATTAAATTACCTTCCCGAGAAATCAGTTGCCGATTTTATTGCAAGATGTTCCTCTAAATATTCGACAAGACATGATGTTTATGCATGATGGATGTCCGGCACATTTTTCTTTAAGAATCCGCCAACATTTAGATAGAACATATCCAGAAAATTGGATAAGTCGCGGTGGACCTATCAATTGGCAACCAAGATCCTCGGACCTAAATGTACTAGATGATTTTGTTTGGGGGTATATAAAAATATAGTTTAGGGAAGTGGACATATATCCAATCGTAGGAAAACTTTAATTAAAATAAGACAAGCATTTTAAAATATAGATCCAAACATGTTATCCAGAGCTATGAATAATGTTATCCAAAGCTGTCGAAAAGAGCTGCTTTACCTGGAAAAGAATGGTAGACATTTTGAACAGTATTTTATTAAAAAGCTTGTTTATAATATCTTGCAATTTTGGAAATAAATTATTTATCAATATATTAAAAATATTAAACAAATTGACAATTTTTCAACTGTCAAACTTTAGAAAAAAATAAATATTTGACATAAATTTTTTGAAGTCCCTGTAACTCCGACATTTATAGCTTGTTTTTCAATAAATTTGTCATAAAATAAATGTAATGAAACAAATTACTATACTCAGGAGGCGGCACTCGATATGCATTTCTGAATTATATAAAAATTACAAGTGGACATTGTTTGAAGGGGCTTATTCAACACGTTTTCATATCATTGCACACACTAACACACACACACACACACATACAGTGTTGCTTTTGCATGATTTAATTTTCAAACATTGGAAATTTGTTATACAGTAGATTTTGGCGACCATTCAATAATAATAAAATTAAACATATGAAGGAAAAAAAAATTCGTTACGCAGGAGCTGCTTCAACTTAGCGAATTTCCTTAGAATAAATCACTCTCTAGTGATCACAATTTTAGTCTGATCAAAATGAAATGACATATATGATTTTAGCATTTGCAAGTCCAATTTTCTCAATAAATGACATACGTCGAGGCGAATGGGGGGAGGTATAAAAAAAGAAGAAAACACAAAATATAAAATATCTCTCTTAATATTAGAACAATCGAAAAATGCGTAAGGAATAAAGTTGTATAAAATCAAATTTGCTACAATTCATCACGTTATCATTTTTGCTCAAACTCTAATGTGTACAGAGATATTAAGGAATTTAATTTTCAATATTAAACCGTCAATATTTCTGTAAATATTATTGTTACAGAAAAAATGATAAAAAACAAAATTACAGTAAAACTTAGTACCTACAACTTTACTTCTTATAAATTTTTCGATTTTTCAAATTTTAAGGGAGATATCTCAAATTTTATGTTTCCCCCTCCCTCTAAACCCCCCTTTCCCCTGGTCCGATTTTACCCATTAACGAACTTGACCTTTTGAATATCAAAAGCGCCTCAAATACCAAATCTCATCCCGATAAAATGAAAACTGTGACCGCTAGAGTGATGACAGACACATATATATATATATATATTTATATATATATATATATATATATATATATGTATATATATAAATATATATATATATATATATATATATATGTCCATAGATATATATATATATAAATTTTTCAGATGGTGATTTTTGACATCTACTAGGTAGGATCGATGGACATTTGAAGAAATTTTTGCGAAATTTTGACTTCGGTACGGGACCAATAGCTCTATTTCCTTTCAGGAAATTCGCTAACAAGTATTCTTATCTGTTGCCATATCACAAATGTTCAATTCGGTTAGATTTTATATGCAATGTCAACTAACTTTATATTTCTAATGTTAATCAAGATAAATCGAAGGAAAAATGTTTTATTTAATCGTATTTAGTGCACAAAGCGAGAAATTTTCAATCATAAAGGCGCCATATATTTGTATAAATATATCCGGATACACTCTGCGTCATCCCAAAAATCCTTTGAATAATAACTGAATAGTCCAAGAAAACCCAAGAGCAATGACTGTGCAATACAAATTAATCAATATTCCAAGTTTAGCACATAGTTCATTCATGAACACATTTCAAATTGTAAATAAACAGTAAGCGCAACGTACGGTAGCTTATAAATCTAGAATGCTGAAATTCGAACGTGAATATTAGCGGAATCAAGACACAACTGACGTTGACTATAAAGTGATTACATGAAATACTACGATTCATATACACAAGAAAAGTTCATAACTTAGAAGCTATGGCCAGTGATATCTTTAGCTGCCGCTGATAAATATGCACTTGGCAGATTAAAAAGTTTGTGTGTAAAAGCAATGCACAAGAATTTTTCAAAAGAAAATGCTTTGGAAATATTAGTATTAGTGGATATTGCCGTAGTGAGGATCGAATATTACCGGAATCAGGACATAGCGATACTTTCCGATAGCCCTTCAGATCTCAAAGCGACTCCATCAGCTGTAAAATGGTGTGGGAATTCATAAGTGTAACTAGTTGAGCACAACCGCTTAAGGAAGAATACTAAAATGTCTCTCATTTGGATGTCTGAACATGCAGGTCACCTGAGTGTCGAGAGTAGAGGAAAATGCGTGAACTAGAGGTAAAATGAATGAATGCACTTGGAAATAAAACGTGCCGTTGAAGGGACAGAAAAGAGGAAGAAACTATAAAGGAATGGGACAAGGGGACCACAAATCTCGGAAATTGTCACCGAAGAAGATACCAAATATAAAGTCAATCTCGACAAAAGTAAACTACGGCTACCAACAAATTTGCTGATGGGGTAGTTTAATCTCGAGGAATACGTTTGTTAACTTGTGCTAGAAACTGACCCTTGTAAATTTTGTGGGAAGTGAAAATTCTATTCAGAATGTGTTCCGCAAGAAGTGTTCAGGACGCACTGTAACGTGCACGGAATAGAAGTGAATGAGATGTCTGGACGCCATCATGGTGTCTCTATGGTATATACAATCCATATACCCATCTCCTCGATCTGCTCCTGACAGGGGTAAGACAATAGATCTTTAAGGTCTGAGTGTGGTAAAAAGGATTTCAAAGGATATCCAAAACTTTTTTGGTCATCTACGAAGATACCAAATATAAAATCAATCACAACAAAAGTAAACTACGGCTACTAACATGTTTGCTGACGGGGTAGTTTAATCTCAAGGAATACATTTGTTAACTTGCGCGAGAAACTGGCACTTGTTAATTCTATAGGAAGTGAAAATTCTGTTCAGTAAGTGTTCCGCAAGAAGTGTTCTGGACGCACTGTAACGTATACGGAATAGAAGTGATTCAGATGTCTGAACGCCATCAATGTGTTCCCTATGGAACATACAATCCCGATATCCATCTCCTAGACCTACTGTTGGCAGGGGGTGGGACGGAGACAATAACCGATAAGAACTTAAAAAGGATTTCCAAGGATATCCAAGACTTGTTTGGTCATTTACGATTTTGTAGAACTATGGTCTATTTAAAACGTAATAGATTTATATTACTTTGGATTATAAAAAGCCATACTACATAATATATTTAAACCTTAAATATTTAATGTCTGTTGTTTGCATTTAGAGTTTTACGATACAGAATAAAGATACTTTAAACCTCACAAATAAAGTTATTTTAATATTGTTTTATAAAACCACATAAAACTTAAGACGTTCTCCTCACATTCTTATAATATTATTGTATTTGAGAGTATCAACCAAAACCCAACCCTCTCCAACACATCACCCTTAAAAACGAAACTACCACTTGCAACAGACACACACACACACACACACACACACACACACACACACACACAATAACTAACTAGTATATAAGAAACATTAATTCATAAATGACAAAGAAGAAACCAAAAAGGAAATTAATTAATTTTCATAAATAAATAATTAGAAAAGTGGCTCCGGGTAGTATGATGAAAAATGATTCCCGAGAGAAAATGAGATTGTGGGAAAATTAATAATACAATTGTTCCATTTTCCATTCAGAGTGCATCATAATACAATATAAAATTGTTGTGTTTTTCATTATTTAAATGAGAAATTTATAAATACATAAATTACAGCATCTTTCACTTTTAATTAAATGTAAATCCTGGGTATCTTAGTATCATACTTTTTTTTTACCTTACCCCCACACATCCATTTACATCTCTCTGCCGCAAACCTCCGCTTGCCTTGTTGTAGGCTATTTACTACAGCACAGATTCATTCATCGTTTTTTTTTTTTTTTGTTATTCAAATTTTCTTCTAATTGTAAGAGATTTTTTCACACCTATCAAAATTCAAATACTTTTTCTTTCTCAAATAAATAGTGCTCTTCATTTTTATTTCTCCAGGCCACTAAGATTTAGGACAGAACTTTTTCTTACAAGGAAACCTACATTTATTATTGTAGATTGTAATTTTTAGAAAAAATACGTAACTTTGGTACGAAACATTTTTTAATACCATATTTTAGTTTTAAGCTTTAAAAATTGGGGTATTTTAACTAAAATGGATATTTCATGCAAAATCACATAGCACGGTAATGAGTCGTGCCAAGTCTAAGCATACACGTCTACCGTACTATGTATTGCAAGAAGGGTTAGAAATGGTTTTCAGGGATCTTTACCTCAGAAACAAAAAATACTATGAAGCTCAAATTTAAAAAGTACCATGTCTAATAGTTTTCAAGATATTTAACCCCAAAAAAAATAACCTGTTGGAGACTCACTGACTCACTAACTGATCGTTGTAGGGTAGTTCAAGTTGTCCTAGAAAGTTGATTTTTGGTAGGAAGATAGGTGCTTGGTTGAAACTACCCCGAAAAGTCTGAAAACTGGAACTAGGAACCCACCTCCCGCGAATTGACAACAAATTCTATCTCGAAAACGGTAAGAGAAAATTTTATAGATAACAAATTTTCCTTTACTAAAACGAAACAACTTTTGTCTATAACTTTATTCATAAATATGAGGTAGATAAAGGAAGAATCACTCAGCATTTTTGGTACAGATTCCGAAAATCTGTACCACTACTAAAACGGAACTACTTTCATCACAGATCTAGTGACATTGATTTCTTTCCTGCACTTTTCCTGTACTAATTTCTAGTCAGTCATCAAGAAGTGATTTAGAACTCTAACGAGAGCATATTAACTAGTTTTGATTACGGTTATCAGATTCATTTGGCATTCTATACAACAGCTGTTGAGTATACCATTTCAGATGTAATTAGTAATGTGAAATAGTTAAGATTACTGACCTATCAATTGTTGGTCAGCAAAACAAAATTATAACACTTCAAACAAAATAGTTAGTATCACATTTCACTAGAGGCTTAAGTGCATCGATGAAGGGCTATGCTATGCCGGCGTTAACTATTCCTCCGATAAAAAGAAAAATCCGGACAAAAAAACCTACAACCCTGTTTTTCTCAGAAACAGTGATACCTATGAGGTTCGATGAAACAAAATGGTATTTTTTGAGTTCAGGTTTTAGATTTTTTCAATGAATAACCGAGCCGTATTACATACTGCTCACAGTACCACAATCTATTGGATTATTATCACCAATAAAATATATCTGTAAAATAAAATATTACCTTTTCCTCCTCAAATACCTAACCACCACATTTTGTGGAAGGTAAGGTATAAAAATTGTATTGAATGGATATAAATTTTATCAAAGTTGAAATGAATTGATACAAACTAGTGTATAATGATACACAAGAGAGATTCAGAGAGCTTGCCTCGCTAGAGCTTCAAAAGCTAGCTAGCTAGCTGTGTGTATGTGCTCGTTCAAATGTTTGATGTCTCAGGTGGGGCTAGTTTGAAACTTTCATTGGTGGAAATAACATATTCTTGTCTAGAATTTCAAATCTACAGATTATTCTATTTTATGAATGAAAATAAATGTTTCGATTATTCTAGTGAAGTAGATAAGTAAGTAACAGTATATATAGATTGCATGAATGTATGTACCCACATTCCTGTAATATATACTATATATATATACTCGTAGATGGTAGCCAAAGGTATCATTAACTATCATCCAGCTACCATTTAAAATTTAAAACAATTACATTATGTAGTATTTGTTATTAAATAAATGATAGTTTGCCTTAGTTTTATACAAGTATTTTCCGTCCGGTTAACATAAAATATACAGTTAAGGTTGTTGTGAAACAGGAAAGGGTAAGTAGAGGGTGGTGAGTTTGTTCTATACTAAATGCAATGATATCTCATCCATTTCCAACTCTAAAGAAGTAAAAATTTTGTAATTATATCGTTTTAAATAATTTAATTTTTGTTAAAAAAAATATATACCAATATTTGTAAAAAAAAATATTGTTTAAAACTCAAATCCTAAATTTCATTTTTTCGAAGAGTTTTGTTAATAATTAAAAATATGTTTTTATGATGTGTTTCAAGAAAGTTACTAAACTAAAAATAAAACTAGATTTAGAACATTTTTCGATCTACAAATTTAATTATCTTAGAAACCAAAAACAACAATAAGACTTTGATAAATATTATGACAGTTTTTCATAATACTGGCATATCTGGTTGTCGACATATAGATTTTTGTATTCATGTTTTTAACAACGAGTCCATTTAACCTATGTAAAAATCTCTTAAAAATCATAACTTTAACATTAATTTACACAAAAACTAAAAACAGGATCAACTTCAAATTTTGACAGGATATTCTTTATTATTGAAATAATGAGCTGTCAAATTTTGAAGAACCTGTCATTAAATTGAAAAACCTGTCATCAAATTGAATTTTCTTCACAACAACCTTTAATGTAAAAATAAAACAAATACCCAGTCATCAAACTCTGTCATAGAAAGAAAGGATAATTGTCAGGTAATTTCCGAGTAGTTAAATATCGGCCAATTACGAGATTGTATTACACATAGGTAGAATTTAACATACACAGTATACCGCGTCTACAGGCTAGTACTAGTCTAGGAGTCTTATAAATACAGTCGAAACCGGATATAACGACATTGAAGGAACCACATAACTAAGGACGCTATATCCGATATGGCACAGATCGCGCAAAATTAACCTAACAGTTTAACCTAATAAACCTTTATTAATTTAATAACTGTAGAGTTGACGATGAATTTCACAGTTATTGCCGATAAAGAAGTATGGGCGATGTATTTTTCTAGACCTTCCAAACAAATAACTGCATTGCATTTTTCAAAGAGAAAAAAATTTCTCGATTAAACATTATAATATATTAATCGACTAAAGTTTCTGTGTAATTTATATTGTAATAATTGAAAAGAAAAAAATTCGTTACGCAGGAGCTGCTTCAACTTAGCGAATTTCCTTAAAATATATAAATTACTTTCTAGCTGTCACAATTTTAGTCTGAGCAAAATGAAATGTCGTATATGGTTTTACTATTAGCAAGGCTAATTTTATTAATAAATGACATACGTCAAGGGGAAATGGGGGCATAAAGAAAGAAGAAAACACAAAATATCTCTCTTAATATAAGAACAATCAAAAAATGCGTAAGGAATAAAGTTGTAGAAAATCATGTTTTCTACAATTCATCACCTTATCATTTTTGCTCAAACTCGATGTGTAGAGAGATAGTGAGGAATTTAATTTTCAATCTTAAACCGTCAATATTTCTGTAAATATTAGAGTAAGAGAAAAAATGATAAGAAATAAAATTACAGTAAAACTTAATACCTACAACTTTACTTCTTATAAATTTTTCGATTTTTCGAATATTAAGGGAGATATGTCAAATTTTGTGTTTCCCCCTTCCTCTAAACCCCCCTTTCCCCTTGTTCGATTTTACCCATTAACGAACTTGACCTTTTGAATACCAAAAGCGCCTCAAATACCAAATTTCATTCCGATAAAATAAAAACTGTGACCGCTAGAGTGATTACAGACATATATATATATATATATATATATATATATATATATCCATAGATATATATATATAAATTTTACAGATGGTGATTTTTGACATCTACTAGGTAGGATCGATGGACTTGAATTTGAAGAAATTTTTGCGAAATTTTGAATTCGGTACGGGACCAATAGCTCTATTTCCTTTCAGGAAATTCGCTAAAACAACAAATAACTCAAATTAATTAACAACAAGTTGATAGTTAATAAAATGTATCACTATCATGTGTCGTTCGTTCTTTGTCTGTGTCTTCTTTATGACATGACAGACATATTGATAACAAACCATTTATCATATTGTCATTATTATCAACTTAATACATTTAATTTTGAATTAATTTATATACAGAAGTCTAGTGAATAATATTCACTGCATTTAAGTATACAAGTTTACATATTATCTATCTATCTATATATCGTTATAATATATAGTTGATTATTTCCACCTTTCAAGAGATATCTTACTAAACGGACGGAGCGACATATGTATAAATATATTATACAGAGTGTTCAGAAAAGTATGGTATCAACCTTTAAACAAATAAAACCTATTTTGACAAAATGGAAACCCGACTTCACAAAAGATGCACTAAAAAGTAAAAAAATAATTGCATATTCTTGTGCCAATTTTAGTTCACCAAAGCAAAAATTTTTAAATATATATGTACAATTATTGTTATTTTTGGAGGCGGTGTCAGCATAGAGAAATTCACATAACTTTGGGAAAATAGGTTTTCTTTCTCGCTTTTTAGTGACTTTGAAGTTCTATAACTGATTTTATTTGTCTAAATATGGGTAGACCTACTAAACGACCAACTAATTTTTAGTGAATTTTTTTATAACACTTTTTTTTTTACCCGTTTTTTTTTTTTTTATAATTTTAAGTACATTTTTTTATAACAGATTTTCAGTTTTCTTTACAAGGAATTTGGTTTTTTTTTGTAAAATTTTTTTTTTTTGGGTCGGTTTTTAAAAAAATTTTCTTATTTTCTCATTATGAATGAGTATACCCTTTCAAAAAAAAAAAAATTTCGCAGAAATCGGTTATCACATATAAAATGAGGATTTTCCTCGATTTTCCGGAGATCCCCTCATCAGAATGTGATTTGGTGACAATGGGACCAATCGGGAATCAAACCCTTTAAAACAAAAAAACAAAATTCAAAATCGGTTCATAAATGACGGAGTTCTGAGGTAACAAACATAAAAAAAAAAAAAAAAAAATACAGACGAATTGAGAACCATCCTCCTTTTTTGAAGTCGGGTTAAAAAGAAAATAAATTTCTATTTTTGCCGCAATTTCCTAGATCAAAATTTTTTGTATTTTATAAAAACGTATTTCGACTACAAAGTAGTCATCATCAGTATGAATTAGCTAATTGTAATTATTCTCCGAGGAGATGTTGCTTGTTGCTAATTTGGTGACGGTGTGCATGTGTAATACAATTTGTTGCAAAAATGCAGTTTGAAATAAAAACAAGTGAAAATAACAACTGAGTTAATTGCTTAAATACCAGGTGTATACTGAATTTATGGAAAAAAAAGTTCGTATAAAAGTTGTTCATTTTTAAAAAAGGAACATTTTTTGTCTATAAATTTTTATTCTATCTCTGACGGTTTCAAAGATAGACACTTTTTTCCATTTTGCCCAAACATGATCCGATTTTACCTATTCTCTCGAACTTAACCCTACTTTTCAGCTCTAGAACACACAACGGATGAACGGACGAACAGATACGTTTGAGGAAATTGACTAAGTAGGTCATTTTATGAATACCTGAACAAAAATTCCTTCCAGTCCACTCACATGCTCACATCCTTAGGCATCACAATGGACATTATGGTTGTGTAGTGTAGTGTAGTGCCTCTACAATCTGTCTATCTATCCAACAGTTCTATACTATTTTCCTGTACACCTTGAACACATATACATAAAGTTTTATCCACTGTTATCTGGATGTACGGTATAAACAGTCGTAACGACAGAATCAACCAGCCATGTGTACCCATATGCGTCACATTTATGATGAATTACATACAATACAATGTCGCTAATAGATGTAGACATATGTCATCATCATCATTTTCTACAATGCTAGTAAACACACTCGCTCATACTACTGGCTAAAACTCTGGTCTGCGATAATTATGCAAATACGGGGAGCACAATTTATACCTTTTGTAAGGTCTTTTACACATTGAAGTACACGAAAACGTATGTGAGATTCGGTCTCCAACGCCACCACTTTTTTTAAGGTACGAGATAACGGCTTTTGTCTGAAGGACATCAAATGTTATATGTTATTATAAAAATCGCAAAAGTTCGAGAAAATTTGTTTGCCTCCGATTTTGATATAAACTTCGTTTTAAGCTAATTTAAACCTAGCGAAATCGATGATGTTGGTTAAAATGCGATACGATTAACGGTTTTCAAGATATCAAATCCATAGTGCAAAAATTCCAAACTATATGAATTAAGAAGCGAAAAATTTGAAATGTGTTGGTCGGACGTTAAAATGAGCATGATTTTCGTACTTTTTGAGTCAAAATTACCCTGGAAAATGAATATTATTGAAATCGAGAACGAATATTTTCTTCACTTTTTTCGCATTTTTTCCAACCCCTTAAAAAATCGAAAAAAATGAAAACAATTTTTGTACCCCCGATTTTGATAAAAACTTCGTTTTAAGCTAATTTGGACCTGGCGAAACCGATGGTGTTGGTTAAAATACGATACGATTAACGATTTTCAAGATATCAGATCCATAGTGCTAAAATTCCAAACTATATGAATTAAGAAGCGAAAAATTTGAAATGTGTTGGTCGGACGTTAAAATGAGCATGATTTTCGTACTTTTTGAGTCAAAATTACCCTTGAAAATGAATATTATTAAAATTGAGAACGAATATTTTCTTCACTTGTTTCGCATTTTTTCCAAGGTGTACCCCTTAAAAAAATTGAAAAAAATGGAGACAATTTTTTTAACCCCGATTTTGATAAAAGCTTCGTTTTAAACTAATTTGAACCTAGCGAAAACGATGTTGTTGATTAAAACACGATACGATCAACGGTTTTCAAGATATCAGACCCACAGTGCTAAAATTCAAAACTGTAAGAATGGAGATGAGAAAATTTTGAAATGTGTTTGTCGGACGTTAGAATGAACCTGATTTTTGTGGTTTTTGGGTCAAAATTACCCTAGAAAATGATTATTTATGAAAATCGATAAAAAAATTTTCGAATACTATGTTGACAATCCTAAACGAAAAACCTTTTTACCGATTTTTGCATGCTCAATACCGGCCATGACCTACAATCTTTACATAACTATATACCAACATTTGTGAAACCTGTATGTGCAGTGGCGTCATTCGTAAAGGGGAGCAAGTACCCCATATCCCCCAATTGAACACTTGTAGAGTGAGTGGTTTAAGACCACTATTCGTAACTTCCAACATTGGTCATTTCCCTCATTTAATCTTTCTAGGCGTTCGAACACATGTGCATTTTTTAGAATAATTTTCATATTGAAGGATCTTTTACAAACTCGGCTATAAGTTTCTTGTTAATAATCCGGGAACCAACTTAAATTTTTCTTCATTTTGATATCTCAACCGACATCAAAAATGTGACGATGATTCTTAGGTAGTGCGTAATATTAAATAATAACGCATTCTATGGTATAATAGTAATATGTCTGCAGGCGGACCCTCGGCTTCAATATCTCCGAGGGATAGTCCTCTGAATAAGATACGTCGTGGTCGGAGATGGAAATCTCCTGCTTCGGCAGGAAGGCGTCAGATTAAGTGAAAGAAGAAAGAATGGTTGGTCGTAGCAGAAACCCAAAGAGTGAATCCACAACTTTCTGGAACAATCCATCCTAGACAGTAGAAATGGCGAACATACGACAGTGGAATTATAACTACGCTACTGTACAAAGTTTTTTTTCCTTGATATCTCAAACTGCTCCAAAAATTTTACACTTTTCTTGAGTAATTAGTTATGTTCAATAGCAGCACATTCTATGATACAATTCGCAGGGTGATGATTACGTGAACATTCATTTGTTCTAGTATTTAATCTCAGATGGCAGCTAAGAATATATATGCTTGCCTATGTTCTAGTAAATTAATCATTGTTAGCCGATTCTTTTATTTATTTGCCATGGATGTATTTGTTTAACTTTCTTTACTGCAACATAAAACTGTTTGAAGTCAATTCTTGTTGTCCCATATTTTCAGCCAATTTCCCTGTTCATTGATTAGACTACTATTTATAACCATTATCATTGCCGTTATATAATATTAAATTATGTATTATATTGATGCTGGCGGCCATACCACTCGACTCTATATGAAATACAAGAGTATACTTACTAGAACACTACTGACTGCATACATAAACACATTTAATATTATTTATGATTTCCGTAATGACCGTCACTGATTATGTCATACATGTATTTATGTAAATAGCTTTATATTTATAATAATAATAATAATAATAATAATAATAATAATGGCTGGTGATGTACACTCATACTCTCCTCATTCCTCATATAGAATATCAAATGAAATATGAGAATGTTAACAGATAAGAAAGACAGCCATTAGATATTTTATAAATGTTTTTGTGTGTAAACATTTATTTTTTATGTTGTACAAAAAAAAAAAATCAAAGGAATTTTATATATTTAAATAAAATAAACTGCTATTTTATTTTATATCATTCTTTTATCTTAGTCCCTAAATTGGATTATATTTTGGGATGAGAAAACTTAAAGGAGGCTTTTTTATTAATTTATACTCTTTTAGGTCCGTGGAGGGTAAATTTTCATAGTGTACGCGCAAACATGAAATTTCAACAGGTTGAAGTTGGCCGTGAAGGAAAATTAATTTTGGCTGTAGCGCGCAGAACGTATTTTTCGTAATTTTCCCTTTGAGGGTAGGGAGAAATACGAAATTTCGCAAAAAAAAACTCTTGCCATCAGTTTTTTGAAAGATATTAAATACTATTTTTGATAAAAAAGGATAAATTAACTATTATCTCATTTTAAAGGCTTGTTTATTTTTTATTTCATTAGAAATTTATTCTTAGTAACAGATTATAATTCTAAATTGTTGTTATTTATCTTTAATTGACAACTATTGAAACTACACATTATTATTTAGCAACTTAAAAATTAGGTCTGTCAGTCCGCGCATTGGTATCTGAAAATTGAACGCGATTACTGTAGAACCAAGGTGCAATTATATAATATACTCAGTGACGCCCCTTAAGTACTTATGCCACGATTAATCACATTGTTTATTTACGTAATAAAACTATTTAGTACTTTGATACCGATTTGGACTATTACTATCATAATCAAAATCATCATATGGTATTAAAAATCCATTTTCTCGACCCTTATTTTGGTTATCATTCACATAACGTCCAAAATTTTGTCCACCATTATTATTCGATAACATTAATTTCTCCAATAAATTTTGAAAATCAATTTTTTTTGGTTTAAAGGTTGGAATTGTAGCTTTTGTCATATTATTATTATTCAACACACTGTCGTCGTTGGTATTTTTGTTAGTAATGTGGTTATTGTTCGAAATTGTAAATGGAAATCCACCACTAATCGGATCCGTTTTTAAATCAATCGCATAATTAAAGAACGTTTTCACTTTCGGTTTACGATCATGCACTGAACTCATTGTTTGATTCATATTTTGTGTAATATAGCTCATTAATGTCTTCTTAAATATCTTTTGTACAAAATCGGTTAAAACTTGTGATAAAATTTGTAAAATATTCTTATCAATACGTATCGTATAATTTATCGATAAGAATTCATCATTTGCGGCTGTATCATTCAAAATTCCTTCATTCATCGTATCCGCATTCTTTAAAAGATTCTCATTTAAAATAAACGATTTATTATGACTGCGCCAATTATTCATAATCTCTTGATCCATATCGTAAACATACGTTACGGGTTTCTCTCGATTTGTATCATTTTCAAAAAGTACCGCTTCAATTTCATAGACATATGGTTTATAACTGGAACGTTCTAAAGTTGGCACCCCCTCTCTGGCATTCTCATCGGGAAATTGATTTTTGTAATTTTTATTAAAATTTCTCGTATCGATATTTTGTTGAGCTGATCGATCTCGTTCGTTGCCTTTAATCAAAGTCCCAGGTATTCCGTAGTTTGTATAGATATTACGTAGTTTACTGGTGGCGTTTGAGTTTAATTTAAATAGGTTACCCAGTATTGGATTTTCGGCTGTTGGCATTCCAACCACCAATATGGTGTGATTACATATGGATATTATAGTAATGAATATCTGAAAATTAAAACATGTAACAAACTGATTAATTGTTTAATAATGATTTCTGTATCTTAAGGACGTTTCCAAAGAGCAATCATGCTCAACCTAAAAATAATTCGATTATGTAAACTACAATAGATCAAATAAAATATAGTTGAGGTACAGTGTTACTTTTTGCTGCACTAACACTGTACCTCAACTATATTTTATTTGATCTATTGTAGTTTACATAATGGAATTTTTTAAATAAAGTTTGGTTTGAATTCCAAATTGTGTCAATTTAATCATTATAGAAATAGGTTCTAGGTAATTGGAATCATCCTACTCCTACTCCAACATTGGCTCTCCGGCGAAAACCCGTAAATACAATAGGGTGGTGAATTAATCCTGTCAAATAGTACCTTTACCTCTTGAAAAATGCAAGTGGAGACGTTCCAACAGAATTCTCTTCATTTTGGCAGTATGAAAACCTATCAAAACCATTACGATGAAAACATATCAAAAAGTCCATAATCTCCACTTGTACTTTTCAATAGGTACTTTACGAACGAATAACCAGACTGCCACTTTGAGTATCATGAACATGGGGTAAGGATGTAATTCAAAATAAACTTACCAGAATTAAATGTTCCATTATAACAAACTTAAATAATACAATTATTTTAATAACTTTATATATAAATATAATATATCACATGAATTGTCTGTATTAAATCGATAATGTCAAATTAATGTATTGATTAAGAAAATGTTTTCTTATATATGCAAAATTTTGAACACTTTGAGTCATATTCTGTGCAATATCATTTCAAAATAACTAATTTGAATCATTTTTCAGTAATTTCATATTTACAAAATTCTATAACTTTTATCAAAATATAATTAATTAAAATAACCAAAATTCTAAAATGTAAAGGAAGAATCAATCACATATAGTTCTTTGTCAATTCAATGAGACATTCTTTTATATACTACAGAACTATAGAGTAAAGAAACATATTAGCTTAGAGTCTCGCAAAAACTAACTGTTAACGCTTTTGAATATGTTTTGAAACGACCATCGTACGTCAAACATTCAGTGTGGTATATCAATAAAAAAATGAGATGAGATCTTTCTGAATCTTTGGATAGTGGATAATAATAATTTGGAAACTATTTCTATATTAATTTGGTTATGTATTAGTTACACAAAATTTTGACCACTTTTTGATTCTACAAAAAGTGGTCTTAAAGTATACGCCCAAGTGATTGTTTTGCATGGAACTCTAGGAATGAATGAGCAACACCTATAGTATATAATAGAATGTTGTCAAAATAACGAACGATATTTCTTTTAAGACAGACTTGTTTTTTGAACGTAGCTGTGTATTGACCCAACGTACTTAATAATCAAAATAGTTCATAATTGTTTGTGTATACAATATGCGGACTAAATACTTAACTGAATATTTTTAAATTTTGTTTGAAATAAACAAATATTTTTAACTAAATTATTTAAACTATTTCAATAAATCATGATTTTATTCTGGTATTTTAATTTTATTTAGATAACAAATTTATTAATGATTGTAATATTATTGCAATTACAACAGTTTTCTTTTATTTATTTATAATTAAAATTATTTAGTCGTCACTAATTAAAATTGTTACTAGTTATTAGCCCAGTAACTGAGTTCAAATAAGTGGATTGGCCACGTTAGCTATTAAATTGTGTGAAATCTATTTGTATACACTTCAATCGCCGTTAGTTTTTGACTAACGGATAGTTTGTTTATTTGATTTGAAAAAACATGTCCTTACAATCTGAACGACTCTGACCAATTGAAACTTATCTCTCTTTTTGTTTCATATAATTAAGTTTTTATCTCACTCACTTATTATATTATTAAGAAGGCATGTCTTTTATATTTTAATAGTAATATTCGAGCAAAGTTACAAGAAATATTGATTAGTACTTAAAGGTAAAAATTCGATCGATCATTCAAATATTTTTCAAATAAATTGAACGATTTCTAATTATTAACAATAAAAACTAATAAAAAATACAAAAAAGCTCAAGAAAATCAGTAACTATTTAAAAAGCATATTTTTTGTAATTTTACTTGAACAATAGTATCAAAATATAAAAGACACGCCTTCTATAATATAATAAGAGAATAAGTAGTATCAAAATATAAAAGACAAGTCTTCTATAATATAATAAAATTCTTTCGAATCGAAAAACTTTTGCTATTGATCTCAACATATGGCAGAAGAAAAAAATTTTGAAATCCGACTTTTAAAAGTATATAGCTACTGAGCTATGTGTTCATTTTATATTTTATTTTAACAAATAGCTACACGGCGATAGTAAGCCTGGTCTAGTTTATGAATAGAAAATAGTATGTGTATAATAAATAGTATGTGTATGTGTATAAATATATGTTATTTTAATTATTATCTATTTTGTATCGAAATCATAATCAAATGATTGTATCACTAATAAAATCAGGAAATGAATGGTTTGAGTTGCTCGCATTTTTCACAATAATAGTTTATAATTAATAAATGCAAAAGTGTCGATTTGCATGTTTATTATGTGCACATAATTAAAATAATTATTTACACGCATTACAGTGCTTTTTATATAAATGCAATGATGGAAAGAAACCTTTTCATCCAATTAATTTTAAGGTGTTGCAAGGATTATCGCTCTTGTATTGGTAAAAAATGGAGCTATGTAAACAGCCTAAGAAAATTTTGCAAAGAGAGGAATTATAATGCATAGGAAATTATGCTCGAACCTTGAAGGCCAGTTTCTATCCAGTTATTGAGTATATTCTATCCAGTTAAATGAGCCGTAACATATTTTTAGATGGACGTTTTTCACAACATTTTTCTTATCAGGAAAAATATTACATATCAGATACAACGTACAATCCCGTTCATAAAAATTGTACCAGTTTAAACATCCTAACTATATATATATATATATATATATATATATATATATATATATATATATATATATATATATATATATATATATATATATATATATATATATATATATATATATATATATATATATATATATATATATATATATATATATAGTAATATATAAACTGTTTGAATTTACACGCTAGCGTGCAAATTGTATTTGTAGATATAATCTACATAATAATCCAATGGATTGTATCACTACAGGAAATGAGAAAACGGATGGTTTGATTAATTAATATTTTTTTACATTCATGGTTAATTTGATAATAATTAATGAACCGTTGGCATGTTCTTATTAACGTAATCATTTGACATAGCAATTTTTGGAATCTTTCTTTTTCCAAGAACCAGTATAGATCTTAACGTTTTGTAGATATTTTGAAAAATTTTTGTTTATTTTTCATCAGACAACTCTTTTGTGATTTAAGTTTTCTGGACTATCATCTATCGCGTCGGAATTTTTGGACAACGTAGTTTAAAACCTGATACTAATGACAAAGGCATATGTTTCCCAACCAGATCAAGTTTAAACCACCATAGTTATGAACCTAATTACACTCGACTAATGCACCAAAATGAAATATATATTCCTTGAGTAATAATAAATAAATGTAAAAATTTGATTTATCCAATTTCACCAGTTTGTAAATCATATCGTTGACCTATAAAATTTAGTAAGATTTCATAAGATATATTACTACTTTCAAACAGACAATTGATATAAATATATTGTATTAGAAAAATATTCTGTTGCCAAAGTTTTTCTGCATAGGAAATATTTAATAATTCTGCTGATTCTATTAATATTATTCTTACGTGTGTCTATTTCCTTCAACTAACACATACAACAAATATTTATGGAAGTGTCACTGGAAAATATGAAGGCATTTTAAATAATAAATTTTAGTCAAAAAAAGCCAATTTTGATTAAAAAACCAAGATATCTCTTTTAGTTTCTGAGATGGTCATAACCGGGTTCACGTATCTCGAAATCGTTAGTCGATATACAATTTATATTATAGAAATGGAAAGTAAACCCTACCCTAGTAATAATCAATTTCATTAACCCCTTGCAGTTTTAATTGTTTAAATAAATTATGTATCTGAAATGATTATGATTACCTATTTTAATAAATTGTATGCCTGAATAATTATTTAAAATAAAATTTCATAACAGCAAAATAGATAATTTTATTTTTTATTAATACTACAGTTTTTTATTAATACTACTCAGGATTTTCGAAGCACACGCAGGAACATGTAATGCAATAAGACTTTACTTTGTTTAAGTTTTAAGACTTTACTTTGTTAAATTAACTTTACTAAATTTGCTTTGTGAAACAAAGTAAAAATCGGACTCAATTTAGTTGTGCTAGCCAGATTATTGATAATTTGTACTTGACGACTTGAATAGTTTTTGGTGGCATAGTTTATTTGATTTTAATGAAAGTTTTTTCCAAATCTACTAAATTTTAGTGAAAAAATTAAATTTTGATAGAAAAATCAAGATATCTCTTTGGCTAAATGATTAATGAGTAAACTTATTAAATAAACTAATTAAATAAATCATAGCAGTAAGTAGAGATAGTCACCCATAACTATTTTGATAAAAATATATCACTGTACCGTTGATTTTACAACGAATTGTGAAGAATCCAGTCATAATATATTTACGTGGTACGTAAACAATAATGTCTGGTCTTTTTCTCATTTCAAAGTGAATGTGTGTAGTATTATAATAACATATATGATGGTATGTATGGATGGATGTTCGTCATCATGTTGTGTATCTCTTATATTATAACAACACTAGTTCGTTGTGTTCACGTCTTCAAGTTTAGAACATCATCATACATTGAGAAGAAAATGATTGTCTGTGAAGTAGTAATGGAAGTGAATGTGTCGGGTGTTTGCTTGCTAACATTGATGTGACATCTCTGACGGACGTGACAAAGCTCTATGAAATGCTACAGACGTTCGTTCGTTGCTGACTAGAAAGAAGTATTAAAAAAACACAGTGGAAAAAAAACATGCCAATGCTGTTTGATGGTCGACTACCATCAAAGCATATTATACTTTACACAGATATATTTTCATTTATGACATGTTCTGTTTGTGTGTATAACATACAGGACCGGGTTTTTTTTTTGTTCCTTTTCATATTATTCCTCGATATGTCAAGAATAATCATAGAGTGGACACTATTTGGTTTTGAGTACCCATACAAAAAAATAAATTCAGAATCATTTTCCAAACCAAATTATTTAAACGTAGTTTTTTTTTTAAATACGGTTACTCAGCTTTGCTTCCGTTTATTTTTATGCTTCAAATGTTGCTACCGACCATCTTTCACCAACTTCTATTTAAAGTAATATCCTCAACACTATATTGTGCAGTCGTTTAATTTATTTTATAGAAAAATTTATTTTATAATATAATTGTTAGGAACTAAAATATGAACTGAAGTTGACTAATGACGTTTTTTTTCATGAAAATGTATATGGCAACGCTGTGTATGTTGTACAGATATAACATACATTATAGATAGACTATATTACCATCTTACGTTTAGTTTCCACTCATGCTCACACGCGGCGCTTTAATTAGTTTTAAAATACTCAATGCAAAATATATAATATATACAAGATACGCATACATTATAAATAGATAACTGCATTACCATCATAAGTTTAGTTTACACTCATGCAACCACGCGGCGCTTCAGTTAGTTTAAAAATGGTTACGAGATACTCTATGATATACATGACATGAAGTTTTCGTTTATTTGGATTCGAAAGTGTTGTTGATATCGTTTAAAAATGGAAAATTATTTGACACCCATATTAATATATAGATTGATACATAACTGTAATACAATCATAAGGTTTATTTCCACGCGGCGGTTCAATTTGTTTAGGCGATTCAATTTAAAAACTTTGCGACATATTCTTAACTGTTGGAATAAAATTATCATCAGTTTTATAAATTTCCATCTTTATAAATTCCAGTTTTATAAATTGCATTTTTCATGTCTAAAATATGTGAAAACGACTGGTACTCTTTTTCGTTTAATGTAGGGTGTATTCGCTTCTAACTAAATGTGGTATAAAAGTAACAATGCAAAAAGCAAAACTGCGCTCTCCTCGGAATTGTATTCTCTAAACCGGTCAGAACCTACTCCATCAATTATTTTTCTATTTTTATTCAGCCATATTTATGAAATCTGTCTAGATAAATAATTATAAACTTTGAATAAATTACTGGTTATTTTTTTTGGTAACATTGTTTTATTTCCAGACATACGACAATTACTGAAATATGAAATATTACAAAAATAATCTTGTATTCACCCCGTGTCGATATAACGATTTCCTTTTATTCAACCCGTATCGATATATCGATTTCCTTTTGAAAATTAAAGAACAAACAGTTTGGATAACGTTCAAAGCTTTGATTGGAAGATGGTCGGTAGCATCCACATAAGGTTCAAAAATCATACAAACGAATTCTATTAATTTATTTCATTCCGTTTATTTGTTCCGAGATATAATAAATAAAGAAGCTGTGTCTGTGAGTATCTTGTCTGTTTAATTTCGGATTTTTTACTTCTATAATATTTATCCCGATCAAAATCATAGAACGGTAAAAACGGTAAAGATTTGAAAAATCTCAAGGTTTTCTTTAATAACAATTTAAAATTAATTTGGCTAATTCTCGCATATTATCAGAAAAAGTCTACATGAGAACCAAGCCATTATAAGATTTTCCTTGCTTTTGAATATTTATCCGGTAAGTATTTCCCAGGCATTTGTATAAAACGTTATATTATATACTAGCTTACCAAGCTTTATAATACACAATTTCGGCTATCAGATTTTTACTTGTAATTCGAATTACATGATGATCCGGCTCTCATCATCCCGAACTATCAATATTAGACCACCAAAGAATGTTACGAATTACCGTTTCAAATTAGTAATGGAATTAAATTAGTACTGGCAACTATACTAGCAATGAATGGATAGATGCTAGTTTACAAAACCAATGTGTTAATATTTAAACTAATATAATATATGCATCAAGATAGTGAAAAATTATATTTCATTTTACATATAGAGCATTATTTCGGTTTAATTAGCATAGCCCTTGTTCGAAAAGCTTGAAGTTGTTTGTTCGATTCCAAGATGTGTATGACTTAGAATATTCAAATATCTACAATGTAATTGGATCAAGTTTTACAAACCACAGTTATGCATAGCAAAATTATCTTCTATTGGTAACTACAAAATACTTTTGTATTTCACGTGTTAAAATTTTTAAACACAAAAACTTACAAAGCTTCTTGCATTTGGAAGTCAAGAGTCAAATCAAGAAATCGTTTTTAAATCAAGTGTCTGTTGTTCCAATTGGAATAAATTTAGTAAACTTTTACTAATATTTTGTGGTTTTTTTTTTATGTCAATTGTCAGCTACTGTTATAGATTCTACAGCGCCCTCCTTTAGAAGTTAAAGAGAACCAAGATACCGCGACAAAATTTTCAAAAAAAAATGCTATTAGTATAAAAAATTTTGTTAAAGACATAGGACCAGAAAATTGAAAAATAACCAACTCTGTATGGTTGGTTCTTATCATTCAACCAAAAAAAAACAGACAGTATGTTTGTAAGTGTTTACTATATGCTATTGAGTTACATGACTAATTCCTAAAGGAAATGTAGCTCACGACTTTGACAAACAAACATATACTTTTCTACAAATTAATAGAAAGGTACATGGTTAGAAAAAAAAAACCATTATTATTAACATAAACTAAACATCACAGTAAAAGATATGTTTTGTTATTATCAATTTTCAAAAAAAAACCTTTTTTTTTTATTATTTAATAAAGCAAATGTGTACGCCTTACTTATTCTTTTGATACAAGATTTAGGTCTATCCAAAACAAAAAGGTTTACTTCTTTGAAACTAATATTCTGCACTATCCTTGTTAAGAGACCATAACTTTGTAATTTGTAAAAAGTAGGAGAAAAATCTTTTATATTTTAAACAAATGAAAATAACAATTAATATGAGTTAATTGCTTGAAATAGTTTGGAATATTTTTGAAAATCTGATCAACAAGCTCCTTGCTATTGCCAAGATATGGGAGAAGCGAATCTCGTCAGACTGAAATAGAAGGGGGAGCACTTTTTTATACCCCAAGATATATCTATCTAATTGCTTGAATTAACTATGTACACTCCCGTTAATAAAATTGAACAGACCTGAAATGTCAATTTTCTTACATTTCATAAAACTCCTCATTTTTGAAACTCGCTGTATTTTGATTCATTTATAAACAAAGATAAGTAGTATATATTTTAAGTGTGAAAAAAGAAATGCAAATATACTAAAAAATATTTACTACAAGAATAATCAAAATTGTGAGAGACTGATTCGATTAAGATCTGTTCAATTTTATTGAACGGGAGTGTACACTGAGTTCATTCAATGCGTGAACTGTTGATTATATGTTTTACACACACACACACACAAATGTATAAAAATACAAAGTAAATTTTCTCTAGTGATTCCTATCAAGCGATTCATGGCGACTTTTTACAATATCGTCAACGTTTAACAACACTTGAAAAAATTCAACAATTTAAATCACTCCAAATTTGGAAGAGAACAAAATTTTTAATTCCTCAATCTAAAAATAATATAAAACTTAGAAAAAATCAGTGGCGTACCCAAATTTTTCTTTAAAATATCTAGTTAAGATATTTATATAGTTTTAATAATTTAAAAGAAAAAGTTGTGTTTGATTAACTTTAACAACCTGTATCTCGAAAACGAAGCTTCAAAACATCCAAATTCGTACGAACTGTTGAAAACACCCTGAGATTTGCGTAACAATTTGCGTTACGAAAATCTCAAATATGTGTCCTATATTTGAATAATAAAATATAATATGAAAAATAGTATGTACCTATTTGTATTTATGATAAAGGCTATGTGAGGAGTTTGCTTATAGTTTCGATTTGTATCTAATATGCTCATCTACCAAAATTGATAGATGGAACATAAAGAAAAAAACATGTAACAAAATGAAAAGCATCACTTACTTCCTCAAGTATATTCGATAACATCTGAGTTTTCTTTTTGTTATGGTATATTGTTCTCAACACTTAAGGATCAATGATACATGAAATGTTTTGCAGGCTTAGTTTTATATACATACATATGTATACATATGTATACTTACATTTATGTAAAATTCTACACAACATGTACGGAGAGGTCGCTAAATATTGTGACATTCAACATACTTATTTTGAAGAATTATACGATTTATATAAGTTGATTTGAGCGTATATAAAGATTTTGTCTAGACTCCTTGTGTTTTTTTTAAATAAGATTCTTAAAACTAACGAATTTACATTTCTTTAGATAGATAGATAGATTGTAGAGGCTGCCCTGGATAGGCTACACTTCGACCATAAAGTCCATTGTGATGCCTAAGGATATGAGGATGTGGGTGGAGTGGAAGGAACTATGCCGATATTCATCTGGAGTTTATGAAGGAAACTGCAAAAAACCTTCTCAAACATAGCCGTTCTTGTCCATACGCCGACAGTTTAGTCAATTAACCGCCCCTCTTTTTAAACAATTGACAAACTGCCAATGTCGTGATTCGAACCCATAACCTCCCAGTTTCCAAGTAGCCACACTGCGCAGATATAACGCCTTAGATCGCTCGGCCACTTGAGCTGGTTTTTTTTTTAAATAAGATTTTTAAAACAAACAAATTAACGTTTCTCTAACTAATGGTCTATTTCTCTTTCGTGTCGGTATACAAGAGATCTTTCCTGTAATCTCATTCTTTTCTTCCAGTAGTATATTCTTTTTACCAACTGTTAGTCTCTGTTTACATGCTGTAAAATACTAACTAAATCGCTGGTGTTAATTAACATTCTTCTAAGTCTCTCAGAATATTTATCGAAAATAAGGATTTTCGTTGCGCCTCTTTCGCCTTGTCTCGTTTCTCTCGCCTCTCGCAACAACACTAGTTACACCCCTACATAAAAAGTTAAGGTATTCACAGGAGATTATATATATTCTGACCCTTTTCCGTTGCTCTAATTACACGCATTTCTTTTGAGCTTTCCTTGACTTAACAATATGCTCGCTCTAGTATTCGATTTCTAACAAATTCTTTGTATTTGATTTTGGTACGTTTATATGGCGACGGATGGAAAAAGATTGTGTTGAGATATTATATTATATGACATAAATGTATATGTATCTATCGTATGTCTATTTTATTTATCTATGTATGTCACAATATAACAGCATATGTGTTATATATGTATAGATCATCAAATATTACACTGCATATTACACTATACAATATCCAAAATTTTCTATACGCTTGGTCAACTTTTTATTATGCATACAAACAAACAACCTTACATAGCCAGTGAATATTATGATGTGGCTGATTTT
The DNA here is from genome assembly GCA_963920215.1 of Nineta flava. NCBI lineage: Eukaryota > Metazoa > Arthropoda > Insecta > Neuroptera > Chrysopidae > Nineta > Nineta flava. The sequence continues at coordinate 3,392,151 of OY986042.1, forward strand.
TAGAAAACAAACTATTAATGTCAGATAGGTAATTGGTCAAATGGAAAATAACAGGCCGGTTGTCGAGTAGAGATTATGAACACAATTCGGAAATCATTCATTGTAGAGATTCTTCAACCGTTTGAATCACCTTAGTTGGATGTTAATTTAATAATCTAAGAAATTGTTGAAGAGCAAAGAAAATATAGCTATTCGTTAATGTGTAAAGTCGGACAAGGAGATAAGGGACTTAGAAAGAGGGGGGAAACATAAAACATTCTCCCTTAAAGGGTCCCTGTAGTCTCGGTAGAATTTTGAAAAAAACCATGTTTCGAAAATATAGTGTTTCGAGAATAAATAATATCCTTAAATTTTCATAAGAATATTGAGGGTATATCAGGTTCCACAGCCTTTTTATTTTTAGCAGGTAGCGAACGGTTGACTCGCCCCATCTATGGATGCATTGTTCGTAGCGATGCAGCTGCTCGGGTCCTTCTCTGAAATATACGTGTATAGTCTCCATGAGTAAAAGTAAGTTTTCTTTTGACCTGAGTTAATAGTGCAAGTTTTCATGTGTAACTATGGAGAAAAAACAAGGTAGTGCTATTTATAGACGACCAAGTTCTAAAGCAACTAAAAGAACTTTCAAAGGTAATAGATATACTCAAGTCAATGGTTGGAAATATTAGGATGGGGTAGTTTTATCGAATTAATTAGAATTAAAAATGCATGATGTGTTTCTCAAAAACTTGGAAATTTTTGTGCAACGTCTGTCATGATTGAATAGGCATTAACAAACTTAGAAATTCAGAAATTGTTAATTAGAAATCCGGTAATCATATCTAGATTGCTGGACGATGAACGTTAAAGATATTCAAAGATAAAAAAGTTCGTTCCTTCCCAATTAGTATTTCACATTTGAACAATTTCTGGTTTACAATTTATTATGATTGTTTTGCATTGAACAAGTTTTTATCTATTTTTCAAGATATGAAAATAAATTTCTATCAAAATATCAAAGCAATGTTTTATTTTCTTCATAAAAAAATAATATGGAATACAAAGAGGACGGCACCGGTGGCACATAGGACATGCACAGTACCGATACTTGATTTGATCAGTAAGATATAAAATGATGCATATCATATTATGCATGCAATTTTGAACAGGAAATGTCAGAAATAGTTCGACTATCATTTCTATTATCGCTCATGTTTCTTCGTTTATATATATATATTTATATATATATATCCATTTCTACCAATAGAAATCTATTCAAGAGGAAGAATATAATTTTAGAATAATAAATATAAAATATGTACTTTTGAACCGACTTCAAACAAGGAATCTCACTCTCACTGATTTATAAATTTTTCGAAAGTATGTCACAATATAGAAATTTTCTCGAAACTATAAAATAAGGTTATAGTCCACAGAACAGCACGATTTTTTTTAATGATTAGTAACAAGCTAAATTTTTGTCAGGAGCTTCCTTTCGACGAGTCGCCCAACTTTTCTCTCACGAAAATTCTTGATGATAGTGACTAATGAATGAAGCGCATAAGAGAGTAACTTGTTTCTTTGACGATAGCAAAAATTTTATCAGTAACAGTTAATTTGTTAGTTTTTAATTGAGAGACAATGTAATAAAGACTTCAAAAAACTTGTGTCCTACAAAACGGATGGTGTGACAGGCAGGTCCCTCACCCCCCAACATGTTCAAATAACGGGGTTACCAAAATGGACCAAATTACCAAATGGACCCATCATAAGTCGACAACTGAAATTTGAAATACGAATGCTTTTTTAGAGTCGATGATATAATTCGCCTTAAAAGTCAAGAATTAACTCAGTAAGTTATTATTTTCAATTGTTTTAATTCGCTTTTCAAAGCTTACGTATTCTAAAACGAAAAGCCCCAAATTCTCAAAAAATAAGTGAAAATTTTTTATGCCTTCATTGTAATCGTTTTTTTTATTCAAGTATTTTAATGTAATAATTAAATTAAAATAAAATGAGTTTCTGTCACATTGTAGGCTGCACTACTTTTCAAATGACGACAAAATAAATGAGTTACACTTTAAACGTAATAAATTGTATTTTTCCATTTACAAATATATCATTAGCAGAGTGAACGTAAGAAGATGCAAACTTAATTACATTTCTTAACATTATCTTGTTATCGCATTGAATGTAGACCAATAATGACAGCCAGTCCCTTGTTTATTTATTTTTCTACTTGAGCTTGCGGTAAACGTAGCAATTATCACTTTTTTTTTTTTAAACTTACCTATAAAAATGTCCCTACTTATTTTCCCATATAAATATTAAATAGATATAATAAAAAAATAATGGTTTAGATTGGTATAACACAAAAAATATTATTCAATGAAAATAATAACTGAGCTGATTGCTTAAATATCCTGTATATAATAAGTTAATTCTCAGTATGTTTATTGTACTTCTCCAAATACGCTTATAAAAGAGGCACATCAGGTTTTGCAAGGATAATCTTATTGTTAACAGATGTTATCTGTCAAGACGCCCGTTAATATCAAAGCGAAACGCCTATGGGCTAGGTAGATTATAGGAAAGCATTTGACACTAATTCTCGCCAACGTATATGAGTGCTGCTCACATGCTTGAAAATTGATTCTGGTTAACGTCTCTACAGATTTGGTGAGGTATAAGCGGGGTTTATTTTGACATTAAACGTGGCTCGTATTTTTGACATCTCACCTGTGATTCTTTCTTAGCGCTTGCGAGAACATTCCGAATACCGATGTGTCCCCTGGTGGGTAGGAAGCTTGCGGTAACTTATCTGTTCCATATTGCTGGATAAGTGAAATTCACTGCAATGTGATGGTAAGTTCATAGACTTATACTCACTAACAAGAAGAAAACAAAATAAATGTCGGTACATAGATTATGTTTAAACATTTTATTTGTAAAAACAAACACAGATTACAGAGATTTTAAAGACATGTCTGTCTTATTTCGTGATTAAATGAAATACAAATAATGCTTGGTTTTAAAAAACAAAACTTTTTCATTCTTTTTTATTCTTAAAAAATAAATACGGATAAATATATATCTATATACTAGCTGCTTGGCATTACTGGTGTATTACTTACAACGTTATTTACGTCTTTATTTGACTATCTCGCCCTTCTTACTAACATTCCGTACCAAAATTTATATATATACATGGTGTTTCTTACAATATTCCAATATTGCTATTCCAATGAAGATATGCTACCTACACTGAGAAAACTTTGCTACACAAACACAATAATTTGACGGAAAAAGAAATAATTTGAACCTTAGGCAACACTTTTAACAATTTTTACTATTTGTGTTCCATTTAATTTGCGAAAATACCTTCTACAAAAGTTGTTTAGTAGTAAAAAATAATTTGCTGAAATAATGACAATATTTATAACACCAAAAACAAAAATCCGATTATGTTTTTCTAAGTACGTAACCTTGAAAGCATGGAATTTATTGCAGACATAGTCGAATCGTTTTTATTACTGTTCTGACACGTTGACAAACAAATTTCACAAATCTATAGCTGCAATGAAAAATGTGGAAAACTAAGATTGTTTGTTTCATTAAATAAATTTTTTTTTTCTCACAATAGCTTTTTTTTTTAACTTTTTAACTTATTTGCGTTGTTTTAAATAATTTTTAATAATTTTGTTGAGTAAAATGATTTGAAGTTTATTTATTACATCATTGATTCCAATCAATTGGTTGATTTTGTTGAACTAATCAAAATTATTTTCTATGTATTATTTGTTGGGTTCAGGATTGATCGAATTCATATATAAGCGTAAAAACAAACTGTACTTCATCCTACTTTTCATTAAAATCGATTGCCCCCATGTAATTGACCTTGTCGTAAATGTATAATTTCACATTTCAAAACTCATAAACGTATTGTGTATATAGTATTGAAATTCCAATCATATGTACCATATGGTTTAAATAAATGTACCACATATTTTAAATACACACAATAACATTTAATTAAGTTCAAATTGGGAGTATATTTCAAAGTAAAGGCCGCCGTGGGCCGTTCTTTTCCGTTCAATTAAACACATATAACTTTTGTTTTTGATTAGGGGTTTTAATTTTTCTTAAACTCCTCTATTTCAACGTTTTTCCCACATCATTATAAAATTAAATTTCAATTATATGTATTTTATAAATACGTATTTCGGCTACAAATAGTCATCATCAATATGAATTCGCTGATCGTAACTCTGGGATATGGAGTCAAAGATATGTTACTCGTTGCTAAATTGGTGCGTGTCTCACAATGATTTTAAAAAAGTTTTGACTTTTATATGATCGGAAAGAGGTATTAACTAAGGGATTACTTGAGTTAACTGACCAATTAAAGGAATTAGTGTGTGTTGAAGCCAACTAACTGCGTCGATTATCGGTAATTCTTTTCTGAACATATCGTCTTGTATTTGCCAATAGCGTTAGGGTGTTATTCGCAGCTAACCTTGACATTCAGGTATTAATTTTGACAATGGTTTAATTTTATTAAATCAGAATTAGGAATTGGCCCATTATCTAAGTTCATGATTTGTTTTCTTAATTTGTGTATATAAATACTTTCGTATGCATCTAATTCTGTGGAGTTTTGTACCGATTTCCGTAGTTTTAAATTAGATTTGTCCATTTTGTCGTTCTCAATAACGTGCGCAGCTAGACACGATTTTTCGCTTCTCCAAACTTTTACATGAGCCAGATGTTCTTTCATTCGAATTCCGATTTAGAGACGACTTTGACCAACATAGATTTTCGAACAGTTTTGACAACTTACACTATAGATAGATCTTAGAGGCTGCCCTGGACGCCCTTTGTTATATAATTTACAAACTGCCAATGTCGGGATTCGAACCCATAACCTCCATGTAGTATGCATACTTGCGCAGACATAACGCCTTAAACCGCTCGGCTACTTGGACTGGTTGATTGATTGATTGAATCAATTTGTTACTATCACTTATTTTATATTAAGATTAGTATTTCTAGACTCGCAATAAGTTTATGAGTCGAAAGGACGTACACTTGACCTTAATAGCTCTACATATAAGTAAGGATAATGTTGTTATATCAATATTTATTCTTACCATTTTGTGTATAAAATATTCATATAATTATTGCTCATCAGAAATCCATTATATACTTTATGAATAAATAGCTTTGATCGAATCGAGAAAGCAACAAACAACAGCACACATCAAACAATGTTTATTCGTTGAATAATTTAACGCTGTTGGAGTGAGTGAGAAAATAAACAACGTTTGTTTACTTGTTTCATAAACTGAATAGTTTTGTATATACCAGACGGATGGAAAGATGAACAGGAAGACTACAGAAGGTGGACAAGTTTTCTGAAAATATGAACCTTAGCACATCTGCCAATTATAATTGTATTACGGTTCATAATTACAATTACAAAATGAATGTAACTTATAATTTCATTTTCTATAAAATCAAGGAAAAGTATGGAAATAATTATTATCCAAAATATTGGTTATAAGTAATCTACCTTCCTTAACTGAAAATTTAAATGAAATGTAAATGAATTTAAATAAAAAGTTTCAACGCCCTGTGCAGTGACACAAACTTTAAATATAAATTAAATCCCAAAGTTAATAAATACGTCACACTCAATATTAGTTTATAAGGAAGACAATATGCACAGTTTGATAATGATCAAAAAGATCGAAACATGTCACGATATATATATATAATAAATAAACAGTGAAATAGCAAAAAAATTAATTGTTTGAAATTATTTTCAAATCCTTCAAGTTTTAATCCCATAAATTCAATTTTTACGGCAGAAGCCATAGCCATATTACAAGCTCTATCCATAATTAACAGTGATACTAATATTTAGAAAAACAAATACATAGTAAAAAATGATTCGTTTGGTGTCTTGAAAGCAATTGAAAATAAAAATAACAAAAACCCATTAATACAAACCATCATACACACTATCCATTTACTTCCTATAGGTTCCAAGTAATATGGCAATGAAGAGGCAAATCCAGCTGCTGATAATACTCCCTTATCTGGCACATTACTACCTTATATTGACTCCAGAGATCTTCTAAAATACGTGCAACACCGTAAAAGAATGAAGATAATAAATGGCTAGCTGTAAATCCACAACACAACCACCTCCGACAAATCAAAAACACATACCTTCCTACAATGGGAAACCTCAAGTTAAAATTGTCGTAAATTTGAATTTGCTTTGACCAGACTTCGAATACCACACCCCTCGACAAGTACATCCTGCAATATACCACTCACAATCCAACATCTACTGGAATGCAACAAACACGAAGACTTAAGAAAACTCACCAATACATCTCCAAATATAGCTATATTATTAGGAGATCAGACCTACCTCAAACAATCCAAATTATTCCACCAAATCTAAACAAATATTGCAATTATCTTGAGGTTGTAGCGACCTTAGCAGTTAAAAATACAGTATAATTCTTTGGGTTTTCCAGGTTTCCCCAGGATATTCTGTAATTGACAAATGGCATACAACTAAAACCTTAAACAACATAACAATACCAACAAACAAATATGTGATTCATAAATTCCCACAGAAACTGGTCGGTATAGACTACTCCTCTTCACTCTATTAGTTACGTATTATGAAAATATTATAAAACCGTATATATAGGGTGGCGCATAAGTAACGTTATGATTTAATTAGTGAATATATTTTGTGTTTACGTATTTTTTTTCTTTTTATCAGAATTAACTTTGAAAAACTTGGAAAATTTATGATGAAAAGAGTCAGCACAGAACAAAGCATCAAACGTGTTCAATTTTATTTTGAAAGTCAGCATTCGATTATTCAGACACAAAGATCATATCGTAATTTCTTTCATGTTCTGACAATTTACCTATTGGTTCAGCGTTTTCGGCAACATTGTGCTGTCTTTGATCTTCCGCGTGCTGAATGACCTCCTGCAGTTCGAAATAATGTAAACATTTCTCGGGTGCAAGCAAGTGTTGAGGAAAACCACGAAACTTCCACCAGGCGATGTTCTCAGCAGTTGTTGATGTCTAGACGATCTTTGCAAAGAATTTTACATACGTTCCACTTTTTTCCATATAAGACACTTGTTCCACTTAACTGACGTACAATAAAATAAAAGAATTTTGGAACATAACTTTAATTTCAGTGATAATTTCCATAATAATAAAGTGTTTTATTATAAAAGTTGAGTTTAAATATTTTGTACACAAACATATTTAGTTGGTAGTACGTCTAACGATCTCATAACATGGCACAACAAAATAATTAAGATGAATATTTAATAAAATGTGCCATAATTACATTCTACCTAAAAATAATCAATACAATAATTGACTCTTTTTTGTAAATACATGATTATATTAATATTATTTGGGTACTGCAACAAAAATTTAATATCAGCATAATAAGTTTATAAAATAATTATGAATTTTAAATATTAACGAATATAGAGGCAGAGTATTTTAGAGGTAATATATAAAACCACAAGGTGTGCGGGAATAACTTGCCAAAAAAATGTGTGCATTCAAGTCATATTTTATTATAAGTAATTGTGCATATATTATTATTCAAAATTTCGTGAAACATTTGATGAAGACCAAATGTACATGCATAAAGCAACATTGAAGACCTTATTGCTGTAGGATAATTTCAATGTAGCCACATAATTTGTAAAATAAAATTTTATCACTTTGCCAGGTCACCACATTGACCAGACGTCTTCAGATTCATAAATTTTTTAACTATCACCGCTAACAATTATCGAATTTTCGAATAATGCGATAATTGTTGACCTGAAGAATACAGATGGGCTTTTTAACGAAGGAAAATTTCATCCTATATAAAAACGAAAATCAATATAAAAAAAATTTTTCTTTTCTCAGTTTGGATGGAACTAAATAAGGCAAATTTAACCCAAAAAAAGACGAAAATCGTATTTATTTGACGATCTAGTGAGCAATTTACGAGATATCGCCAAAAAGTCAATAAAAGAGGAATTAAATCGTACAAAGATGAGTATATCTCAGAAACTATCCATTGAACAATCAAACCAACTAGATTTTTGTATTTTTTGGATCCTAATTACCTTAGAAACTAATTTTCATTCAATTCGAAGACAAAAAAATTTCGATGTTTTTTCGATTTTTTTCTAAGGGCCTTAGCAAAATTTTATAAAAAATTTTTTTTCTTTCCAATTTTGATAAAACTCAATATAAAAGATGATTTTGACCCAAAAAGTTCAAAAATCGTATTCAAAGCGCGATTAGACGTATTGTTTTCATCTCATTTGCATATTAAAAACCAATTGATATGGATAGCCGATAAACTTACCAACTCCAAAACTATTAGAACTATCTCTGTTTTCACTAAAAATTTAATTTTTTAAGTGAAATTAAGTGGATTTGAAAAAAAATTTCATTTAAATCAGATAAAATTTGCTCGTGATTGACCAAAAACGATTTTTGAGGATTTTGATGTCGCCAGATGCAAAAAACCAGTTTTTTGAATATCACTTTGATGAACCCTTATGTTTTCTAAATCTTTTTCTCCAGGTTTTGAAACAAAACTATTTCTCATTTTCTATGAGAGCTCGAAAAGGAGGAAGTACCCTGAAAGAAAGAGCTGGACTCGAACGACAATTGCACCCAATCTTATCCCTTAAAATAAATGGTGGCTTGGAATAATTAATTATCGCATTAAGTCATTTTTCGAGAATAATAGGTAAACGACTATAGATCTCAAACACCTTGTATGTAGGTATATATTTCAGTATTCTACTTTTAATAATTATCTTTATATGGGTGCTGGCATATATACAACACAGCAATAACATTTATACACCAAAAAATAAATCATTGGTCGGTTGTTTAAGGGTGGTTTCACATCTCTGGTTTTATTAAATAACATATACATACGTTCAGGTACACCTAACCTAAAAGGGTTTACAACATTTGTTATAATAAAATTTTGTTCGAGTGAACAAACTCTCAGTGAACAATTGAATATTGAATTATATTCATAATTAATTTTTGTTAATTAAAATTGCGATTAAACCTTGTAATAGGCGTATATCGATTGCATATATGTGGCGAGTCAAGAGTCATATATTATTCAATTTTATATATATTATGTATTATGTAAAACATATCTGTGTACTATTAGACCAGACATGTAGCCATTAAATAGATACGACGTCTTGATTAGTGATTACTAACGTCAAAAACGAGGTTAGTAATCGACGGAGATTCTCGGCGATAACATGTAAATAAAAGCATGACACACCAGTAGTTTTATATTTACTCCAACGTTTCGTTTTTTGGAGGACTGTCTCATTATAACAGAGATTATTCAACCACTGTGCCGCAGCACTTTTATGTGCCTCCAAATTTTTAAAATGTGCCGCCAAATTTTAGAAATGTATATAGTAAAGTATTAACCAACATAAAAATGAAAAAGAGATCGAGACTGTTAAATGTAAAAGATGATATGAGAGTAGCATTGTCATTTTTACGACCAAATATAAATGAAATTAACAAAAAACATCAAAAAAGCTCAAATTTCTCATTAAAAGTATTCTTATTATGAACTTGTAATTAATCCCTGAATAAACGTACTGTTGTTTTTGTAGTACATATTATTTTATTTTACATTCAAAATTATTATCATCAACTATTTCACATAGTGTATTATAGGTAAGTAAACACAACTTTTAAACTTATCTTTTTCTTTGTGTGCCGTCAAATTTTGAAGAAAAAAAAAGCCGCGACAAAAAAAAAGGTTGAGAATTTGAACCATCTCCATCTCGGAGCCACTTCCGAATATAGGGAATATCTGCATAGGGAAGAGAGTTTATTTATAAATTAAAAATAATATTAACATTAGATATAACCTAAAGATACATATAATATAATAACGTAAAGTTGATATAAAGAACATAAACAGATTTTTCTTGTTAGTTTAACATTTACAAACAATCTTAGATTTAGTACAGCTCGTTGTAGCATGATAGGTAGCAAATTAAACTAATTTTCTCATTTGTTAAATGGCAAAGTATTCTTGTTATTGTATAAATATTATACCTATACATACAGACAAGTGAAAGAAAACAAACAAATATTTTAAATATAATTATTTTAAGCAAATGAGAAATTGTATAGTTTTATTACATTTATTTTGTTTTTTCCCTCTATATACAAACTACAGCAAGATATAATACAAAAATTATCTATGCAGGGCCAAAATCAATATGAAGTTTAGAAACATCAATGGCATAGTTTGTAAACCTGTGAACAAAATATTTACGAAAAGTACGATAACACCTTCATTCCAATTTCTTCGTTAAGTTTTGTATTAATTTTGTATTTTTAGACGAAATTGTCGTACTAGTGAGCTTCTAAATAGCTCAATCATAAGAATATACCGATGCTCATAGAAACACTTTGCGCATGTCCATCTTTTTCATGTTCATCTATAAAGCACATCGGTAAGTACCACTTTTATTTTTATCCTGTTCCGGGTTTGGGACATGCTCATGTTTTTTTTAACTAAAATATCTTTAAATCTATTTATTCCTTACCGATGAAAAAACGGTGTGTTCAAATGATGTAATCTTTTAATAATTGAACACTAAGCTTTGTAGCTCTTTTGGTTCAAAAATTACAGGAGGGTCATTTTAAGACGTAATATTTCGAGAATATATAGTACACAGTGGTACATATGGCCACGCCCCCCTTAAACTTTTCCATACGCACTGCCGTGCAATATATGCTATGCTCGTTTTCTATAATACATTGTATATGGCGGTAGTATGGCTACTCCACCATAATTTTTTCTTCTTCTGTGTAGTCATAAGGTATAAGTGGTACTATAAAACATTAAAGTTCTGTACTACTTATTTTTTTTCTACCACCCAACAAAACTTTGTTCATTAAATCGGGGGTAGTTTGTTGAAGGTAGTTTGTTGTTGTTGTTTATTCACAGAATAAACATAAATATTGTTAACTTTTCAACCATTTTCATATCTTGGTTCACAATGGACAATTTATTTATATAAAGATTCTCAGAACTAGTTAGCTTTCAGTCTCCTTCTGTGTTTGGAAATGAGAAACTACTGTATGTAAAAACTTTAAAGTGAATGCTACTCGACCTCCATCTATAGAATGGTGCTACGCTTACATATGCGGGAGGCAAGTTTCACAAATTATTATTGAGAATTAAATTTTGGATATCGCCTATATTTTTGCCTAAAGGCTTAATGAATTTTTGACTGTTTTTGAGGTAGAAATTTTCTACCATTTATGTAAAGTGCAGGGAGGGGTGGTTGTTGGAAGATTTCCTAAACTGTTTTAGGTGGTTTCAGCCTATGTATTATCTTCCTACCAACTTTCTAGAACAACTGGAACTAACCGTGAATATTGATGATGAGTCAATGAGTCACCTAAATGTCGATTATGAGGGTCAGATGTAGGTCTCACGCTACGTTTTATAATATATTCATAGTTCTTTTATGGTTCCTGAGAAACAGATGTCTATAAATCGTCTCTAATCCTTCGTGTAGAACATAGTATGGTAGACGTCTTACGCTTAAACTTGACCTTACGCACTCCCATGCTTTGCGACAGAATGTTTCATTAAACATATTTATAATGCATATAATCCATTATTTTTCCTCATCAAAAAATAATAACTGTCTAATAAAAACTAATCAAAAGATTTTCTAAATAAAAATAGAACATTATTTCCAACCATCAAACTAGCTGTTCTAGAATAATAATCATAATCACGTATATATAACTGTCATGAATATCCTCTATTCTCTGTCTTCGGTCCGAAATATCTAAATTACTTTTTAAATTGTTCTTTTTTTTGTAAAATTTAGGTAGTTGTCATGTTAATGGACATAATTATAGAATGGTCCAAATTTTTTCACACTTATTAAGGGTATTATTATACTAAAACTCGAGAAAAACTTAATTGAAGTTCGAATAATTAACATGGGGAGCAATGGAGATGACCCATTTTAAGCAGTATTTCTACCAGATTTTTTAATTTTTATTAAAAAAATGTCACTTAAGAATTTTTTAATAAAATAACTATAAAATATTGAATTTGATCTGCGTTTTAAATAAAAACGAGAATTTTTGACCGTTTCATTGTTTAGTTATAACAACGTAAAGTGAAACAGTTTATAAATATAGATATTATTTGTATATACGTATAGACAAGTATCTCGTAAGTGTAGCGTATCTACTGGTATAGTCTTGTACAGAAATTATAGCTTATTATGCTATACGTCTTTATTGGTTAAAGGGTAAAGACCCTAACTATATTGAGAATACTGTATCATTGCCCCAGTAGAGAAATAGAAAGTATTATATTAGTTTATTATCAACAGAACTTTAAGGATTTGGAAGGAATTCAAAACTCGATAAAACGAATTGAGTTAAAATTTGGAGTACACATTTCAAATTTGGAATTGAAAATAAAAACTTGTAAAAATAGCGAATTGTTCCTTTTGTATATTCTATCTAGAACACCATTATGCGGTTTTTTCAACGGGTAATCTTCGCATAATAATAACAATACAATGTAACTAACTAACTATATAAACATATCCTAAAGCTTTATCCATAGAATCACGAACGTAACGTAACAAAATTTCCTCCTCTGTTGCCTTTTTTCTATGTGTGTATTTTTATTTTTTATTATTTTTTTATTATACTACAAATGACCGCTAACAGATGTTGGGGTCAGTAAATAGTACCCACATCTACCGCTACAAGATGTGTTCCAGCTTATAAGCTTTTGAAATGGTACACTCCAACACACACACACAAGTGGTGTCTTTTTTTAAAAACTTTACAGTTCAATTTGTGCCGAATCCATTCTGTATTCGAAAAAATGTTTAGAATAAGAGATGTTTGGATTTTTATGACCAACAACTTTTAGTTGAGTTTTGAGTTTTTTTTCGAAAACAAATAGATTTGGCACAAATCAACTACAAAATTGTTAAAAAGGATACCACACTTGTGTGTGGTTGAGTGTCCTCCACTTAGGTTTTTTAATATTGCAGTGACAATCATCAATAGCTGTTGAGTCTGTTTTGTTGAAAGTCATGAGCTTTTTCTGAATTGAAATACAAAGCAATCTCTGACCTGTATAGTCAATTTTGTATGTGTGTTGTTGCATGATATTTGACAGTAGAATCCACTATACTATAAAGCTAGAAATGAAGCTGATACTCTGATCTATACAAACTCTAAGGTACTTCTAGACATGCTAGGAAGATGCGGTTTTTTTCATTCGACTCACAAGGGCGACACAAGGGCGAAGGCTGCCTTAGGGGTCAAGGGGGTACCCCTCTTGCGAGCAGGGCGAGTTACCTTATGAAGAGGTAATCCAAGAGACTATCCTTCGCTGCACTGAACCTGAACAGGATACAACTGCAGAAGGTTACCGGATTCATTATCCGGTGCGCATCTGCACACAATGGGACTCCATAACGGATCCATTATGTGCAGACTATGCGGCGAGTGGGAGGAAACACCCAGTCACATTATCTTTAACTGCGAATCTTTTGGTTACAGCAGATACAAGATATTCGGTGCATTTCACCCCGAATACATGAAGCTTCAGGAAAACCTGATTAGCAAGCTCTTAGCTATTGCCAAGATACGGGAGAAGCAAATCTCAGTCAGACTGAAGTAGAAGGGAGCACCACAATGGGCCATCAGGTTGAAGTACAGTACTTTTTATACCCCAAGATATATCTATCTATCAATCTACCTAATGAAAATAAACACACCCGATACCCATATACACATACAAGTCCATGACATATGTGCATGTGTATGTATGCACTACAGATACCGTTTAATATTATATTTGTTGTGACTAACAATATAATGACAATACCATTACTCTATTATGGATGGTTCGTTAAAACTTTATTCTGTCACCGAATGGTTCAAACATATTTTTCTGGAACATTCAATGAAGTTATGACACAAACAACCTTACATTGACAAACAATGCCTTAATAGGATGCAATTAGCCTTTTTCCTAGGAAAAAGACTTTTAAAAAAACCTACAGAGCACGGTTATGGGGTTCATTATAAAGTAAATAATAAAATAGAAAAAAATTAATTCAACATGGCAACAACATTGCACTTCTGATAGTCCGATACAAGCAGGACGACGGTATTAAATGTGTGGCCTTTATTATTAATTATTAATGAAAAATATTTCATAAAAACATGGTTTCATACATGTTTACCCATATCCCGTTTTTAACACATGCAATTTTCGATGAAGTTTTCAATCGCAATAGAAATTTTTGATACAACTTAAGTTACATGGCTATGCACACGATGAAATTCATTTGAAATGTATCAATCACATGTTTGTTAACAGCTATAACTCTCGTCTTGATCACTATTTCTTTCTTTGTCAACCACTTCAGTCACATGATCAGAGTAAACCAATCACAAGGAAGTGGGATATCAACACATCGTACACACTACTCTTACATTTTAAGGATGTTCCATCATACCACCACTTTTCCACAGATTTTGCTCATTTTTTTCACAGGTTAAAAATAACGTTTTCTAATAAATCCCGAAATTTCAGAATTTTTGTCCGTTTAGAACGCGAAATAATTAATAGCAAAAATAGCATTCTCTCTCACTCTCTCTCATTAGAAGCATGTAAAACTTCATGCCCTTCCAACGATTATCTGTTGTATTAGAAAAAATACCCGACAGAATTTTAAAAAAAAACTAGGAGAGTAAAGATAAATATTTATTATATAAATTTTTTTTTTAAATCGTGTGTTACCGTTTTGTTTTCGAAATATAAAAGTGTAAAATAATTATTTTTCTTCAAAATAACATTATTTTGTATATGTAAAGAGTGTATATATGTGTGTTTATGTATTTGTGTTATAATAAAATCAAACCGGTTTTTTGTCCTGATTATATAACACAGTGCTGGGCTGGGAACGTCCTTAAGTTACATATAAGATGAAAAAAAATCATCAAAACAGAAGTCTTCTCTATTTCATCAAACTAAAAACATGCATCAAAAAAATAACAAAATACCCAATTAATAAACAAATATTCGCCAATTTCACATCCGATGAATTCAATTACTCGTCCAATGAATAATATAATTACTATTAAAACTAGTATTACAAAAATGCATGATAACTAAAGTTTTTATTTCAAAGTCATAAAACTATTCAAACTGGTCGGTCGATCTATAATGGCGGTCTATAAGTAAAGTAGTTATATAATTCATCAAACTTTTAATAGACCATTAAATTGCTAATTTCCATGTTAAATATGCAATGATCAAACATTAAACACATGAATACTACAGAACTTTACTTTGAGTGTGTGTTATAGTGTATATGTTTAATAATTATAAAAATAAATAATTTTTATTAGAAATAAAACTCTTCCATTTAGGAAAGAACTAATGTGAGGTGTTTTTGAAAAAAGAAAAACATATTTTCACAATCTGTACGTTTTAACTTCAATACGTTTAAACTTCAACGTAAATATGAAATGAACTTTCGAAAAATCAATCGATAAGGATAAAATACAAATATGAACAAGTGATTCGTCGATAGAATTGGTCAAATATTGTCTTTAAATTATAAAAAATAATATGAACAATAAAATGAATGAAGTAGACACATTCAAACCGAAAATAAATTCGTTTTAAACATTTAGACAAGTAGCTAGTAGCTTCAGCTATAATCTATACAAACAAATGAAATTGAAGTGCCTGCCTGTGATTTTGAAATAATAGCTTTTTCTTAAGCTCATAACGTTATTTGCAGATAACCACACTTTTTTAATTTTTGTCTGTCCTGAAGTTAGAGGATCTTTTGTGATTTCGATATAATGGCTTTTTCTTAAGCTCATATGGTTATTTGCACGTTACCAAAACCATAACACGCATTTTATGATTTGTCTATCTGTCTGCCTGACTATCTGTTTGTTTGGCCGGGTTTATCTGAACCGATTTTGACGGTACCTTCATTGGCAGTTAGAGGACCTTTCAGAGAGTATAATCTAGACTGCTTTTTATTCTGGAAATATTTTTGAAATCGTACGTAAGATTATTGTTAACCGTCCAAGTAGCCGAGCGGTCTAAGGCGTTATGTCTGATGCGTTATGTGTATTTGGAGCTAGGAGGTTATGGGTTCGAATCCCGACATCGGCAGTTTGTCAATTGTTAAGAAAAAAAAAGGGGGCGGTTAATTGACTAAACTGTCGGCGTATGGACAAGAACGAAATAACCGGCTATGCTTGTGAAGGTTTCTGCAGTTAAACCTTCACGAACTCCAGATGAACATCGGCATGGATCCTATCAGAGTCGGCTGCAGCCGCACAACCTACCAATTCCTAGGCTACACACAAAAATTCCTTCCACTGTTAGACATCACAATGGACCTCATGGTCGAAGTGTAGCTCGTCCAGAACAGCTACAATCTATCTATCTGGGGGGGGGGGGGGAAGAGAGGGTGCGTCGAATATATTCTCTGTAATGTTTTTGAAGAAGTCCAGAAACCAAGAAGAATTTTGTGATAGACAAGCGTTCCCTCTCACACTTATGTTTGTTGTCGGATTAGTTTTTCTAAAATATTCATTGAAACAATTCTCCATCGTTTCATAGCTTTTAGACTATGCTATATATTATATAGCTAGCTAGCTAGCTTACTCCACCAGTGTTATAATATCATTACAAATTACAAACTCCAACAATTTGTAATTTGATAAAATACAAATGTGAAAATCCATTTAATTTTTTTTTTATATATTTTATATTTTGTTGTTGTTGGTCGGTGTATTTTTTATTTGATATTATTTGTTATTTTATATTTTTGTTTGTATATCCAATAAAAATTTCTCGCAATTAGTCAGTTATCAAAATATTTACAATTGAACAGGCATACAAAAAATATATATATATATAATAAATATTGTTACGTGTAAAATACTATTTCATTTATATTTATATATAATAATCAAACAATTATATATACTCGTTGTATTGCGTGTGAACAGAGTGTTTCAGATGGAAGTAGTAAACTAGTTCAGTCAATGAATCATCAAAAATGGCATGTAGAAGAAAATGTCGAGACAATCTATCAATAATGTTAGATCTACCTGTATCAATAATAAATACTTTGTACTGATAATATTAAGAATGTATAAGCTTTTTTTTTGTGATACAAAATCACATTTTTTAAACATTTTTCTATAGCGGGAGAGCAAGAACAACACGCTTCAGGTACCGTAAGATTGAGGATTAATTTGAAATAAAAATAAATTACGTATAGGCATACCTTCTTAGATACACTCCTAAATATGTCAAAATGTTACTGTATGTAATTTACGTATAATATATAGCCCTATGTGAAGCTGACTGACACACTCATGTATACAAATTCTAAGGCACTTCTAGACATGCTAAAAAGATGCGGTTTTTTTTGCATTCGACGCGAAATTGCTTGAAGCCGACGGGAAAAATCGGAAAACTTATTTTTTCATTACAACCCCCCGGAAAATCATAAAAACGACCCCCAAAAACTTTTTTTACAATTCATGCAATGTTATTTTCTGTGACGCGGAGTATTTTATAATTCATTTGTGCTATATTTATACGGTTTTCGAATAAATGCTTCGGGTAAAAGTTTAGTAGTCATGTGAATTATTTAGTAGTGTATAGCAAATCACTATGGAAGGCATTATAGCGTTGAACAACGTGTGCAAATCATCAAATTTTATTATCAAAATCAGTCAGACCCATTTTTTGATGAATGGATGTGTGAAGCAAAATTATCCGATTTGGTGCGATACCAATCCACATGAGATATACCTTAAATGCACCCCAAGAAAGATACTATTTGGTGCTGATTTTGGTCTGGTGGAATCATCTTCCAAAACAAAAGTGCCCATAACCATCAACAGCGAGCGCTACAGATCGATGATAAGCTATTTTTTGTGACCTAAACTGGATGATATGGCTACCAATAACATGGGGTTCCAATAGGACGGTGCTACGTGCTACACAGTACATGCCACGAATATTTACCATTCGTCATTTTGTATTGAAGGATTCTGTATGTTGACTATATTGCTGATGTTGGTTATTGGTTTAAGATGTCTATATATTTGAATGTACACCTGCAATCTAAAAAATTGAACCCTTCAAAATTAAAACAAACCTAAAGTGAATTGTAATGGTACTATCAACTACAAAATTATCGTCCCTTTTTCAAATTTTTTCAGTTGATTTGAGCTAAATCCATTCGATTTTCAAAAATATATTTCCAATAAAACTTGTTCATTACAAAAATACGAACATCTTTTATTCCTTCCATAGATTAAAAAGTAAAAAACTTCTACTTGTATAAATTAAATGTCGTACATAACGTTAAAATTTTGAAAAAAAATTGTCTGACGAAGAATTTTGTAATTAAAAAGATAAAACATTCGAAAATTTTCGTTCTCAGTCAATTTTTAAATATATTTTGAATACTTTGATGTCTGAATCCACAAATCATACAAAATCAGTTCAGTTTTTTTACATCTCAGTGTATGACCTACTGTTTATTGTTGATGATGAAAGTCATGATGTTGAAATACGTAAAATTCTTTTTTTATTTTTGATCATTTGAATATTGTATACTCGTTGTCTTCGTAAGTTTAAATTTTTCATGGAGGTAGATGTTATCTCATAGTAGTAAATTAAACCTACCCTCAGCAATCGAAAAATTCATTGAAATTTGATCCACTACTTTCGACAAGAATGAAACATTAAGCAATTTGGATTCAAGTGAGAAGGGACTCAAGTATGAAAGGATTTCTCTCACACTCCAATAGTACTATTTTGTTTTGTTTGGCTATTGGTTCGATAAGGGAGGAAAAGTCTAAAATCACTTTTTTTTTCTTAGAATGAATCTATCGTTTCACTTTACACCCAAACATCTTCGAAAATCATGTTCAGCAGGGTCATTTGGTGGCGTTTTATACTTTATAAAGCTACGAGACACGTCAGAGTCGTCTTTGATGTAGCGGTAGCACGCTGGACTAGATATCCAGAGGGCCGAGGTTCGATTTCTAGTTGACGAGTTAATTTTTTCATGTCGCTATTTAATTAAAATTCAATGACATTGCTCTATAAAGTATACACTAATCTTCTACAGTTTGTCTTACGTAACCTAAATGGAATTTGGACAAACATTGTATTGATGACGCTTAAGTATACACAAATAAATATATGAGTAAATAAATCCACTTTACAACCCATCCTGTTCAGTACACTTGTGCAGCCTTAGATCTCAATCGACTACGAAGAGTGCCCGCATCCGAGTAATACAGAACTAGAATAAAAAGAATATAAATGTTTTTTAAATAGCTGTGAATGTACCATTGATTTTTCAACAAGCTACATCTAACTAGTATTTGTAATTTATAACAAACATAATAAATACATAGAAATGAATGTTATTATCCGAAGAGTATTCCACAGGGAGTTCACATTCAGGACTGACTGTTTATTTATAAAACAGCATTTTATTCATTCCAAACAATATTGAACGTTGTTCTACTTCATTAATTCTCACTCATTGATGATAATATTAATTATTAACTGATATTGTTTTTTTACTATTAATATTTCATGCTATTCTAAGAAACTAGTCCGAGTGGCCGTGTCAAAGCTCCACTTGGAACTTGAAGGTTGCTAGTTTGAATCCCAGCGATGGCAGTTTGTCAAATATAATTAATGGGTCGGTTAATTGACTCAAATGTCGGCTGTTGGACAATAACGTAGTAAGCGACTATGCTTGTGAAGGTTTTCTGCAGTTTCCTTTCACGAACTCCAAATGAATATCAGCATAGTTTCTATCAAATTCGATTACAGCCGCACTAAATACCAATTCCTAGGTTCAAAAAAGAATGTTCTTGGCCTCTAATAAAGATTATTAAAATAGAACTCTAAGTTTTTTGAAATTACATTTCAATTTTCTTTTTTTTAATTTTGCCCTAATACCTAGAACATATGTTGGTATTTTATAAATATGTATTTCGACTATAATGTAGTCATCATCAGTATGAATAAGCTAATCGATGTTGCTTGTTGCTAATTTGGTGCGTGTCTCCAACAAATGTTCTAGGAATAGGGGCAAAATTAAAAAAAAAAAAAAAGAATTTGAAATGTAATTTTTTGGCCTCTGTTATAGACCGTGAAGTCTCAAAAACCTTATTTCTATATTTCTATAATATTTTTCAAGATTATAAGATTCTACCAAACTACCTGAACCAATTGTGCATAGGAGTAGCAAAACAAATCTTTAAAATGGATAAATTAAAATGTTTCTAGTCCCGATTATGTAACGGTTCAAAATATTGATCGCAGAGTTATTATTTTGCCGAGATATTTTTAATAATTTCCATATTCAACACAGATGTCATTTAAATATTGCGATACAGTTTTGCGTTTTGGATATTCGGGGTCTTGGTAAAATTTATTTTCAATCCCATGTTTTTACTCGCAGTATTTCGATCGTTTAGCGTAGTTTGAATATCATCGGCTATCCGCAAGCAAAGCTACGTCGTCCACAAAATACTAATTGGATAGCCTGAAACCAAAAATTGCCATACCAATACTAATGGAACGACTTTCTTTAAGTCTGATATCTTTATTAAAGTATGGATCCGGTCTCGACAGTGTTATGAACGCTTATTTTCATCGCCAAATAAAGCAATATATTCGATTAGTATAATTTTAGTGGACCACCTTGTACATAAATAAACAGAGTAGTTACTATGTAAATATTGTTTATATACTAAACGAAACAAGGAAAAAAATGGATTTAAATTTTTTTAAACATGTTTGTTATAAAATTAAACTGTATCTAACATCTACATACATATAAAGAGTACCTACAAAGTTTTTAAAGTACTTTGTAATATATAATGACTAAATGTGTACCACCGACAGTATACCGCGCAACGTCACCTTATGTTTTTAAACCTATAAAAGTTTTTGAAACAAACAAAATGTGTCCATAAAAAGTATTAAAAACTTCACTAATTATAGTAGTTTACACACATACATACATAAGCATCAACGAGAGCGTGCAATACGCGCCGTCGATGGTTCCACAAGGAGACTTTTGCCTTTGACTACTACTAAACATCTGTGAAACATAGACACATATATATATATATATATGACGGAATATATGACGATATATATGACGGAACTATATAATATATATATATATCTATATATATATATATTATATAGTTCCGTCATTTTATGTCAACAAAAGGCTCATTAATTAGGCACACGGGCATTTTTTAATTGATTAATTTTTAAAATTGATTTATTTAAATATTTCTTGTTTGATGACATTCAAAATATATTACCAACTACGCCATAAATGAGTGTTATGCCCGGAATTCACGAGGCTAGTTTTTCAAGCTAGGATAGCCAACTTGGTATTCCCAGCTAGCTTTCTATCCTAGCTTGGTACAAGCTAGAATGGGTTACATGATACTAGGAAATTTTAAGCCAGTTTTTTTAAGCCAGAGTAATTTATAAATGATCACTGTACACTAGCTTTACTGTCACACGAAGATAGTAAGCAAAGTCAAGATAGTAAATTCAGTGATGGGGGTGCTACTAGCTTGCTAGTAGCTGAAAAAATAGGATGACGTCCTACACAACTTTCATGGCTTCTAAGTTAGCTCTTCACTAGCTTGCTTGCTCTTCACTAGTTCTTCACTAGCTTGCTAGTTTTAAAAACGAAGATAGTTCTGTCTACACGAACCTAAATTTCTAGCTTACTAGCACTGGTATGCTATCCTAGCTTGAAAAACTAGCGCCTCGTGTATTCCGGGCAGTAGTCAGAGTAATGTGCTTCATTTCTAAATATCTACCATTGAGTTGTTACTGATTATTTGTGACAGTAATTAATTTTTTTAATGTTACACCTTCCGTTCCCTAATACTTTAGTTAATACATATAACATTGAATGAATCATTGATAGAATCGATATTTTGCGTCTCTTGTAAAATGTTTTTATAAATTTTTGGTACACATGTTCAAAGAATAACCTAATTAGTCCATTTCCGCATGATGAACTGAAATATTGTGTTCTAGAACACAATATTTCGGCATTCCTCGGTTAGAGGCATTCCTCTGCCTCTAACCGGCATTCCTCTGCCGGTTAGGAAAATGAAATTATAAAAATCAAGTATAAATGGCTTACACCTACACTTCAACAAAAATAAACCGAATGCGAACGGGTAAGCATTGGTTACAAAAGAGCAATTTTAGGAAATTTGTCAATTTCAAGTGGGAAATCTCAACTTCTAAAAAAATTTAATCTCACCATTGCATTGAGCTTTATCTTTTAATTTGAAGACTGGTCGAATTTTATAATTGGAACTTTATGAACTATCCACAAAGATAGGTATATAATAGTCATACAATGTTTATGCATGAAAATGCTGGACTAAAATTCTGGACTACATACATAAATTCATTCTTGTATCGTGTGATGAGGTCATATCGTGTATATAATATTATGGAACGGCCGGAAACTACATGTGTATCCTATATTATTGAAGGTAACAACCATGTTTAGGTATATTATACCTTTGTACTCTCTCGTTTATATAAATACTAGAGAAGTTCTCCATATAGCACTTAACATAGAAAATTTCTTATATAGTCTTGGCTGTATAAGATTGTATAGTTAAATATATTTAAGGTGATGCTAGTTTAACAAAATTATTATAATAGAGAAAAGAAATCCATTATTTTTGCATGATATTGAACAAAAAAAGCTGATAACACATAGCTTTTGGTTACTAATTTTATATGACGGTTGGACTCGGCCATCTCCATGATTTTCTCCACATTTTCGACAATTGGCCTTCCAGATT
Source organism: Nineta flava (assembly GCA_963920215.1). Taxonomy (NCBI): domain Eukaryota; kingdom Metazoa; phylum Arthropoda; class Insecta; order Neuroptera; family Chrysopidae; genus Nineta; species Nineta flava. The sequence goes on from OY986042.1 coordinate 3,415,194, forward strand.
GGCTGTTACAGTATCAGAACCATAAAACACTATTCAACATTTTCAGCCCCCTGACTTGCGTTTTCATCTTTATCGAAGAAAAACTGTAAAATATAGCATATTTTCTCTTTGCCGTTGTCCACCTTTGACGTGAGCTCAAACAAAACTGAGCAAACCATTCACAAAACTATCAAATAAGTTTTTTTAGTACCAAATGTCAGCTTTCTAACGCCATCTAGTGTAAACCGATCGGACTTTTTGAGCGCGAGATACAATTTATTAAAGCTATTGGAAAAATAATGGATTTCTTTTTACTAGACCTTACGTGTAACTATACAGATTGTTGTTATACATTAAAAAATTTGTTACGCGGGGACTGCGGCGCTATCATAGCGAATTTCTTCAAAGTAAATAGATCACTTCTTTTTTTGGAAATAAATCTTAATTAACTTTTATCTTTTTAATGTTCATGGTACCTTTTAAGCAATTTCATCAAAGACATAAACAAAATAAGCGTCGTCATTAATTTGTAATAGAATTAATTTTTTATAACGTTACTACTAATACATTCCAATTTCCAATATTCAGAGAGATATTCCAAACTTTGAGTTTTTCCTCATCCTCCTCTAAACCCTACTTTTCTCTCCTGGACCAATTTTGCACAACAACGAACTTTCGAATACCAGGAGCACACTACTTATCAAATTTCATTACAATCTGATTTAAAGCATATTCATTATCATCTCTCAATCTCAGAGAATTCACCTAGTTTACATAGCTCCTACGTGACGTACATTTTTTTGTTAATCAACTATCACTTTTATTGAACAGCACAAACGAATAGATAGACTGAACTCACCTCATTGAATGAATACTTTAGTAATATTCGTCATACAATATCTTTCTCTAAGTAAATATACATCACATATGGGTGGATGGGTGGATTCATATTATTATCATTCATGTTCAAGATTCAGTCATTATCTGTATATCCATCGTATCTATCTTTAAATGTAATAAAGTTGTAAGAGTCTTTGGCATCGACGACAATTTAACTTGAAAACTTACTAGAGATGTTGTTAACTTTGCTTAAAATATTACAATGAAACGATTTTGTTACTACTTTAGATTATAAAATTCTATACCTATGTACTACGTTTTATTTAATTTACATATCACGTAAAAACAACAAAAAATGGAACAACTTTATATACTGAATGGTTTTACTTAACAGTGCGTGTACCATTTATCTTACACGGACGCATTTACTGAACTTTTAGCCCAGTAAAATTGCAGCGGTTTATTATCAGCGGTTTTATGTGTCTTTTAGAGCACTGAATCCACAACTTTATATACTGAGTGATTTTACTTAACAGTGCGTGTACCATTTATCTTACACGGACGCATTTATTGGACTTTTAGCCCAGTAAAACGGTGGTTTTCCCGTAGCAAAATTGCAGCGGTTTATTATCAGCGGTTCTATGTATCTTTTGGAGAGCACTGAATCCGAATTTCAAGTTTGGTGCTTTGTAGGAAGTCGGCTTCACAAAAAAACTTCTAAATTTTTTTGCTTATATTTGGAAAACTTTGCGTTTTTTCGAATATGACCATTGTACAAAATTAAAGTAGACAAAATGCACTATTCAACTTTACTTTTCAGACACCCTAAAGGACAAGAAATTTATATGTGGACTAGGAATTGGTAGGTTGTGAGACTGCAACCGACTTTGATAGGAACTATACCGATATTCATCTGCAGTTTGTGGAAGAAAATTGCAGAAAACCTTCACCAGCATAGTCGATTAATTTCATCCATATGCCCTACAGTTTAGTTAGTTAGCCCCAAATCATTAATATTTTTTTTTAATTAATTTAAACAAAGTGCCATCGTTGGGAATCGAACCAGCAACCTTCCAGTTCCGAGCTGAACGCCTTAGACAACTAGGACTGGTGAGATGCTGAGTGTTATATGACGTACATAGAATTTTAAGAAAATTAAACTATACAAATTATGATTGTTAATACCTTTATTAAAATACCTTTCCCATCATAAACTTGTAGAGTATAGAGAAAGAGCATAATGAATAGTTCTAGCAAATATATTATACAGTTTTCCTTGCACACGTGGTGTAGTGTGCTCTAAGCATACATCTCTCTACATGTGTATTATGTACTATCGGCTTCATAAGCTACATTTCTTTTTCCAAATTATACAGATGAGTTGGTGTCAAATCTATTTGGTTTATTAAACAATGTTTCGATTCAAAAGTTCTTACTATTTTTATAACGGACAAATTTTATTCGAAACATGATTGTCGCAAGCTAATTGAGAAGGATTGAGAGAAGGAAACACCACTTATGCAACTGATAGTACTATCTACATACATGAAGTAGTAAATTTCTACCTTTATGCTTTTTCACTTACACCTGTCTATTTGCTTACAATTTAACGTTAAGTTTAATGCGCTGCTGCTTTTCCAACTGTTTTAACTTTAACTCTCTATTGTTCATCCTACTAGTTATAAGTTGTTTTCTTCTCGTGTGTAACCTGTATTCGGTGGTAAATACACACATCTCTACCTACTAGTGATGTAACGAATATTCGCATTCGCAAGAAACGATGCTAATATTTTGCGAATATATTTTACAAACAAGAAGGAAATTATTTATAGATGGATATGGAATGATAATACAACTGATAAGATTTATATATTTTTTATTTACTTACATTTGAAAAAAAAAAAATGATTATGGAACAGTTTTGAGGTAGGCAACTAAATTAGAAATACTCGTTTGTTTTTGTTAGTCACTTAAAGATATTTACTTTAGGTTGGTTTTGGTACACTGTCGCGAAGAGGACGGCAAAGAATTTATTTTAGCAGCACCTAGCTTTTAATTTTCTCGTCTTTTTATTTCGTCATATTCATTCATATGTTTAGCTTCTAGGTGATTTCGCATAGCACTAGTGGTCCTTCCTTTGCGAGAGTATGTTTTATCACACAACTCACATTTTCAGCGTCATAAATTACGAAATAAGTCCAAACTTCGCTAACATGTGCTTTACTCATTGCTGTTTTTATATCACTTTGTCACTTTTGAATAACAGTTAAATTTGACAAATGCACTAATACTAAACTAATCTCAAATCAAAACAAAACTAATCGAATGATCTTGTGTTGTGTGACTACCTTCGTTCATTCAACCTGTATCGTTTTGGGTTATGTTCGGTTTAAACATGACACGAAATGTCAAACCTGTCGAACATTTTACGCGCGCTTTATTTGAAAGTCTACATTCGCGAATATTAGAGATAAATATTCGAATTCGCGAATGTAAAAAATCCAACATTCGTTACATCACATCTACCTACACACATATCCATCCTAGCTAGCATCCATCCAGGTACACCAAGCAGATCTAACAACATAACATTCCCGATGCGACATCTTGTTAACATGAACATTGAGGTTAATTTCTACCGTTAGTGGTTTGTGTTGCTACTATTATTATGATTATGATTGTTATTATGACTTTAACTTTATTGTTATTATCCAGAATTTTATGGTTCAGAAATTTTATTGAAATCCTGTTTTTACTATTATTATATTTTATATTATGTCTATATATAATATATATATATATTAGGACCAGATACCTGGCCTCCTAGCTTTCCTGTTTTAACACTTTGGATTTTTATTTATGTGGCATAGTGTAAAAGGTAAGATATATGAAACGATTGTTTGCACCAAAAACGATCTAATTCTTCGAATCCAAAATGTATTCAACCCAGAAAATTCGACCCAGATTTCTATCGCAGTTAATAAGGTTGTTAGTCGTTGTAACCACCGAGCGGTCTAAGGCGTTATGTCTGCACAGTATGCACACTTGGAAACTGGGAGATTATGCATGAACTTTACCTTACTTTTTAGCTCTAGAACACTAGCTCTAGAGTTATCGTGTTGACAGACGGACAGACACATTTGCGGAAATGGACTAATGACGTCATTTTATGAATAACTATACCACAACTATTCTTCTGCGATCAATATTTTCTACCGTTACAAAAACGGAACTAAACTTAATAAACCCCTGGTATATGTTATATACCGGGTATAAAAAATTTGTTTTACATATAGTAAATACACAATAGTTTGTGTGTACACTGTTAGTGTGTACACTCGTATGTACCACAACATATAGGTGTTGTAGTTCGTAAGTACCGGGATAGCCACTTCAAAATAGTTTATTTAGGAATAAAACCAGTGTTCTATAGAGTAAGTGATATATGAAGGAAACGGGAAGTCCAAACAATAATGATGATGTTGTTTGGTGGTGATGAAGGAACAGTTTTAACAGGATTTCGTTTACGAATTGTATTGCCATATAATACCTACTGCTGCTATAGGTAGGTATGTATGATATATACATAGAATGAATATAATTGGGTAGATAAACTTGGGTGTATTTTGGTTAGCTTAGTTTAGACTTAGTGTGTGAAAAGCTGGGTATATATGCATTAATATAGTATACCGTGTGTGTTGGAAAGTTTTTCCAATAGAGAATCAATGTTAAATATTATTTATTACTGGTGGGCCGTCTGGTTACTGCGTGAAGTCAGTCAGTACACATGTAATGAGAGTGGATTAAACACAAAATATGGAATGTCTCTCTTAATATTTAGATGGAAAAATAAGTTAAGTTTCACCTAAGCATATTATGTGTAACTCTAATATTTACAGAATTATATTAGACAATTTTGATATTGTAATATTTGATAATATTTAATATTACAGTAGCCACCTTATATTACCTTGATTTGATATTCATTTTAATTCTTTTATCTAAGAAAATTCGCTAAGTCTACGTGACATTAATATTTATTACGAATTGAAAAGTTAATGGATTCATATAAGATCCCGTTTATTGGAAAAACAAAGCCCGTATTATCATCTCAAGAAATGGATCCTTCAAAAGGTTCAATATATTCATTTATTAGTACACAAATATCGTCTTAAAATTTTTATATTTTTTGGAGGCTTATTAAATAAGTGCAGTAGAATCAAATCTCTCTAAAAACTCGAATTATTAAAAAACTAAAAAATTTCAGTTATATTTGTAATATGGTACAATTTTTAATAGCATCATATTACAATATATATATATATATATATATATATATATATATATATATATATATATATATATATATATATATATATATATATATATATATATATATATATACATATATATAATGTATTTGGTTGTATTTGTTCGACTACTGAAAATGAAGAGAATGAGTGGTTTGGTTTGCGGTTAGTTCGCTAGAGAAGTAATCCATCGTATGTAGAAAGTGCGCGTGGGAACAAAACCTGATGAGTTACACGCAATACCACTACACAAATTACCAAACATAAATCTTATGTTTCCGATTCTCTGCAGTTTACTACCTTTAGTACAGTACATACCTAATACTACTCGAATATTATATTGTATATAGTGGTTTGTCTTAAATACATATACAAACACGTATATGCACCAAATATATCCATTGATTTTAACTTCCATTAGTACCAAAATTTTCCCTCTTAAACCATCATCTTAACTAATGGTTATTACGCGTCCAACAAATTAAATTAAAAAGTTACATCATACTTTTTAAACCAAACATAACTTATAAGATACCAATGCGTAAGGGACTACCAATATATGACATCTGTTTTGTTAGAATTTAACAGCGATCTCCGAGGAATTTATTACTAGAATACCCATACTTTGGTTACAAATATACGGTCGATATAAACTACTTTCACTTAGGTTACCATCAAATCGAGAACTTGAACGGGCTCAACTCCTTGTGTTGGTGGTTAATAACAGGATTTTTACCGAAGAGCACTATTCGTGATAGCAACAGGTTTCAAATAAACAGTATATTCAAATCGATTATGCCAGAAACAAACAAATACACACCGTCGTCAAATGAATGATAATGGGGGGAAGTGACTTCAAGTTCTTAAATAGGAAGAATCGGTCAATACATCCCCACGCTAGGGAGAGGAGAATATCTAACATTAACCGTAACAGATACAAGAAAAACTTTAAAACAAAAATTATTCCTCTTAAAAAAAACTATTACTTTTTTCATAAACTAACTGGTTTTTTTCACAATTTCAGCGCAATTAACTTTATGGATATTGAACTCAGTATATGCAGCGTGTTTAAGCAATTAACTCAGTTAGCTGTTAACTTCGTGTTAATTAAAAAAACATGTTCATTGGTGAAGTAAAATATTACTGCATAAGAACGCTAATTATCGTATTTAACGTAATGGAAATCATTTGATGTTTTACTATGATTTGTAACAAATATCGCAGGTAGTCAATATATATATCCTTTCGTACATATGGTTCAATATATAACGTTGCCATATACTCATTTCGTAAATTCAATTTGCAAAATGGTTTTGAACACAAATCAATACAGTAGATTTCAAAATTATGTTTAACTGTAAATCATTATTTATTTTTTTTACGGCAAACAACAACAAAAAAATAACAGCGTTGCAGTGAAGGTGTAAAAGGCCTTCACTGTAACAGATAAAAACTTAAAAAGTAGATAACAATGAAAATTTTAAAACTTAAAAACTACATAACAAACAAAAATTCAATAAAAAAATAACAACGTGTAATAATATGGGTGTAAAGATCCATAACGATAAAAACCAGCAATACGATAAAAACGATAAAACTTATAACTTATATGTAATAAAATGTGATATTGTGGGTGTGAAGGGCCCACAATATCACAGATAAACCCAATAAATAAGTATAAAACAACAAAACATAAAAAAGAATATAATATTGTACGAGACTGTACTTAAAATCATCTTCACGGAGCATTATAAGATAATGTTCCCGTTACATTCTTTCGAAGAGTCTTTGTCGTATAGATTCAAAGACTATATATTCTTCAACAATATGCCACACGGTTTGCACTGTCCTGCAAACAGTGAGAAATCATTATTGTAGTGGGACTGTACCCATTGTAATAGTGTGTGTGTAAAGAACCATTACGATAAAAACCACCATTACAATAAAAACGATAAAACTTATAACTATATGTAATAAAATGTGATATTGTGGGTGTAAACGGCCCACAATATCACAGATAAAACCAATAAAAAAGTATAAAACAACAAAAAAGATAAAATTGTACTGTAAGCTCGCATTATAAGATAATGCCCGCGCTACAGTCTTTCGAAGTGTCTTTGTCGTAGATTCAAAGACTATATATTCCTCAACAATGTGCCTCACGGTTTGTACTGTCCTGCAAATAGTGCGAAATCATTATTGTAGTATGACTGTATCCATGAACATGATCAAAAACTTTTCTTGTAAATATAGGACGAAAAATGCTTTGTTTCACATTTAATGAGACAAATGAAAATCGATTAGAATGATGAATGATATCGAAATGAGACTCTATCTGAAGAAATCTTCCTCTTTTTAAACAACTTTTGTTTGCAAGCTCTTTTCAAAAACTGAATAGTTTTCTGATTGTTTGAGCTCAAACGTGCTTCGGACAGGAGGAAAAATGTTCATCTTTGAATGTCCAGCTTTTGGTAACGCCTCGCGTTAGTTAACTGACGCTTCACTTGACTAATGCTTCGGATTAAGTAGTTCTTCGCGGAAAGTAACGCCTCACGTAAAGTAAAGCTTTGCGTTGACATAGACTTCGCGTTAAGAAAATGTTACTTAACGTGTTACTTAACGCGTTACTACGTCACTTAACGTGTTACTACGTTACTTAACGTGTTACTACGTTACTTAACGTGTTCCTTAACGCGATGCGTTATTTAAACAGTGATATACAACTCAGTGTATACCGGGTAAAATTGTTTAATTAACTCATTTATTTATTATATGTCTTGTTATGAAACACTTCCTGTAGTTATGAAACATAATTTTGAAATAGCCTGTATATATAGAGAAAAAAAAGTGAGAAAAAACTAGCTTTAAGTCATTTTCACAACAATTTTACCTTATTACTTCTTAATCGGTTTGTTCTATTTGTTATTATGAAACACAAGACAAGATAATCGATTTGCCTTTTTAATCAACTATTGCAAGGTCTACTAAAATTATTTTATTATATTTGACAATAGTATTTGCTAGATCAATTGAACATATACTTAGAGCACAACAGCAGATTTTTCGGTTGGATGAATAGCGAGAAAATTCGGTTTTTACACAACTAAATCAAGACAAAATAGCGGCAAATTATGATCCTAGTTCGAAAATTTTTTTATTGAAAGTTGTTTCACCATGTTGACTTGTCAACTTACCACAACAGCAGATTTCTCAGTTAGATAAAGAGGCTACTTTGAATACGCCAAAAAGAATTAAAAATGTATCTGAAAACACGTTACATATTTAATGTGTACAAAGGACATTATTCAGTTTATACAATATCATCATCAATATCATCAATATCAGTTTAATCATTTTATATTATTTGAAAATCATCAATTTTGCAAATATATATATATATATATATATATATATATATATATATAGTCTGTTTTTCTAGAAAAGCATTTCTAATAGGAAATCAATGTTAAATAAATAAATAAAATATTTACTATAAAACCATGCATACATACGCATGCTTACAAACATCTGACTACTTGTGGTATGTTGTTTGATTGATGTCATTTAAGAGTGGGGATTTAATGATGCCCACTTAATTTATTATATTATTATTCCATTACGTATGCAAACACACACACTACAGACTACAGAGTACCCCCACTATTTTTAATTCTTCATGAAGCATTGTGTAGTTACTACAGTAAATAATATTTAACATTGATTCTCTATTAGCAAAGCTGTACAAAACAGACGGTATAGTGTTGTATACATACAAATCTTATCAAATCGACATTATATTGTTTGAGAAAAGCGATCAATCAAATGTCACTAAAAATCAAAACACAAAGTGAAAGAAATGTGACAAATTTATATATTTTTTTCTTCAAAATCCAGATACAAAAAAAATTTATCAAAAAGTATCTGTCAATATCAGATTACACACACATTAAATACGTATGATACGAATTATTATTTTACTTACAAGCTGAAACTAGTCGAAGATTCATTCATTGGTACAAGCTGGAACAAGACGAAGATTCATTGGTACAAGCATGTTATAAAATATATGTGTGGTTTGCCCATATTCATGAAATTGATGTCCTGACTTTGTTTTGGACCTATGTAGATAATATATTTGGACAAATAGCGTTTTGCAAACGACATAGGTTTGATTGCGGATAGTCCACACGATATTCAATGATATCTGATTTATTTAAATGATAGTTTTGTAGATCCTTCGAAATGGCCATCTAGGACTCCTAATCAATGTTTATCGGAATTTCGATAAACGAGATGCAACGGGGATATCGGAGGTGCAACAAAATAATTATTATGTTATACAGCAAAGCTTTTATCAAAAGATGGTCAAAGTTTAAAAAGTTTATAGACACACAGAGAGAGAGACACATCGAATATTCTAGTAAATTTTAAACATATGATATGATAGTGTGCCACACCAAGCATACGCAAAGAATTTCGTAAGAGAGTGTAGTTTATATGATACACCACCCATCGTACGTACGTACGCAGTTATAATAATAATAGTGTAGCTTCTTAAAATGGTAAACGTTTAGAGAGAGAAAGAAAACTTTATTTTTTACTACTTATATATAAATAAATGGTTTTAAAAGGTTGAACGATTTTCTCTTCTATCTGTAATCGACATATTCTCAAATGATTTCTATCTTTGTCACTTTTTCCTTTCAATTAAAGATTTGTCATCAATCACCCCCCACCACCAGTGCAGCAGCACAAGAACACAGTCAGTCACTGTTGTGTTGTGTTGTATGACTGACTGTATCTAACTATAAATGCTGTTTCAATGTTAGGTTTTTTTTTGGTTTGTTTTTCGTTTTCTTAGCTTTAAGCAAATCATAGGTGCAAATAGTTTCTTAAAAGTTGTGTTTTTTTATGTATTGATTGATTGATTGATTTATATGGGGGTAAAAAACTATTGCACTTCGAACTTATGGCCCATTGTGTTCCCCCTTCTACTTTAGTCTGACGAGATTCGCTTCTCCCATATGTTGGCAATAGCCTGGAGCTTGCTTATCGGGTCCCCCCGAAGGTTCATATAATCGGGATGAGATGCACCGAATATCCTGATCTGCGGTAACCCAGAGGTTCGCAATCAAAGATTATTTGGCTGGATGTTTCTTCCTCCTCGCCACACAATCTGCACATAATGGACCCGTTATGGAGGATAACAGGATCCCCTGCTTCCTGTTCCTGATCCCCTGCTCCCTGGGGATCCTGTTCAGCCTCAGTGCATCAAGAGATAGCCTTCTTGTTGCACTCTGAAGCAGTACGTTCCCGAGCTCTTATATAGGGTATATTCGAGCAAAAAAACGCATAAAATGTACTTGAACTCACTGTATGAAAAATAGATAATTTTACAATATGAATTTAAAACTATGCTAAGGTTTAATTTAAATAACAAATCGCAATTAATAAATATAATATTATGCATTACTGATTGCAACCCGTTCAAAAATAACCAATTAAATTCCAGTATTCATGATATGTGTGTAATCCTATTATATATATATATTAATCAAGTCCACGTGTCCCAGTGACCCGTGACACCATATAGTATCTTTTTTAATGACATATTGTATCTAATTTTTTAGATGAATAATTTGAAATATTACACCGAAGTTACTTTACGCGAAACTTTATTTAACGCAAAGAGATTGATACGCGATAATCTCTGCGGGTGCCGATAATGGGTGTCTAAAAGGTATAGATGCAAAATCTAGACAAGTCTTAAGGGACTCACTGCGATGTTACGGGTGCAGTAACTCAAACAGCTGATTAGAGGCAGAGCATTCTGGCAACTGGTAGCTCCATCTTGACTCCGTACAAAAGAGACTACCGTTCTTCTATGAGGCAGAGGATATTCAACGAAATATTTATACATGATATATTATACAAAACCTACATTGATTATTTATTAACGGAATCATTATTTACATAGATTAAATTATTATGAACGTGAGCAGATATTACGTACGTGAATAACTATTGAAATAAAACTTTAATTAGTATATGTATTAATTTATTTGATAATATACAATATGGTTCAGACCACATCTTTGATCAAATTAAAATCCTAGACCAAATATATAAAAAGACAACGTTGAAGAAATGTTTTAAATATAAAATATGTGATATTATTAATAATGTCACTCAATCTTCCAAGAATTCCAATCAATTCAAAATTTATTGAGCGTATATTTCAAAAAAAATTGCACTCTTTTCTGAAGAGTTCCATACATAAGAAAAGTTCCAGATGGTTGCACATACATGATATTGTGAAGGGAAAATTATGCGTATCTATCGAAATCATCAAATTACGAAACCACCGCTCGCTTTATGACTCCTTCTAAATCTCACAACTTTGACTATATTTATTTCTTAACTAGTCTAAATACAGTCTTCGGCTCGAAACTGGTAGGCTGCTGGTTCGATTCCCAATGGTAGCAGTTTGTCAATTAAATTAATTTAAAAAAATAAAATAAAACAATTAATGGGGTGGTTAATTGACTAAACTGTCGGCGTATGGACAAGAGCGAAAGGAACTAGCTATGCTTGTGAAGGTTTTCTTCAGTTTTCTTCCACAAACTCCAGATGAATATCGGCATAGTTCCCATCAAAGTGGACTGTAGTCACACAACCTACATACATATTTCTTGTCCTTTAGGGGTCGGTAAAAAAGGGCTAGAAATGCTTACTTGTCAGGCTTCGACCTACTACTAATCTAAATACAGCTCTGAAGTCTTGTATTCTGACCATCGACATGTCTTCATTTTAAGATTGACTAGAGTACAGTACAATAACGTTATCACTTTTCGAATACCATTTCTATCAGGTTATAATCCGTTACAATATATGCGCATTAATTCATCCTGATTTAAATGTTTTATACATACATTATCCTTAATTGCAAATGTTAAAACTTATAAGATAGGTATATGTATATGCAATACACCAAACACATGCGTTAATCAACTGTAAGTAGAAACAATACGACATTCTAAATGCATAAAGATGTAACTGACATAGATCATTAATTGCTAGGTTGAAACACTCATTAATTTTACTAAAAACAGTTGGAAATGGAAACATTCGATGTGAACAGCACCACACTAATTCGGCAACTTCATATGACACATTTGCTTAACTATTCCTTCATACAGTAGAAATTTATTTCCATATCATTATTCAATTATTTAAATTCGTACATTCAATGGGTTATTCCTTAGCGAAAATACTTATATAAATTATTTGAAAATTACAAATAAACTAATTAACAAATAACAAATTAATAAAAACAAATATTTGGAAATTTTGAACAAAAATATTTTTATAAATTTATAGTATTTGAAAAATGACCGTAAAGGACTGAAACATATGTCACACATATTTTGTTTTTATTAGTATATAAAAATAAATAAATAATAGGTAGAAATTAGCAATGTATTGTTTTTTTAATTTTTTTAATGAAATTTATAAATTAAAATGTTCCACAAAGTAAATCTCTAAACCATACAAAAAATATTTTTATTTTTGACTATAATTTCTGAATCACAGATCCTTATAGAATATTATATACCATACTGTATTAATATACATAATAGTGATGCAACGAGAGAAACGAAACGAAAATATGCCAATCTCTAAAGATATACAATCTTTGTCATAGGTTTTAAAAAAAAGTAGCCACGTGGAAAAATTTAAAAAATAAAAAAATATTCAAATTTTAAGCATTTTTGAAAACTTCAAAATTCTTGAACGATTCCTAAAATGTTTTTAATAACATCTAATGCAGCAGGTCAGGCCGGCAGTTATCCACATTTTCGAAAATTGGCCTTCCATAGCGTGGCGCATCTTTGACATCGAAATTACCGGAACAGAATCAACGAAACCAAAACTGCGCTTGATTGGCTATTACAGTATCAGAACCATAAACATTATTCACATTTTCAGCCACCTGGCTTGCGTTTTCACCTTTATCGGATAAAAACTGTAAAATATAGCACCTTTGATGTGAGCTCAAACAAAACTGAGTCAACCATTCACAAAACTGTCAAATAAGTTTTTTTAGTACCAAATGTCAGCTTTCTAATGCCATCTAGTGTAAACCCATCGAACTTTTAGAGCGCGAGATATAATTTATTAAAGCCATCTATTGGAAAAATAATGGATTTCTTTACCTAATGTTATGTTTTTGATTATGCCACATTTTTTATGCCATATTTATTTTCTTTAATGAACCATCCTTTCGATGTTTCACAGGCGTCTCGCGACCGCCCAATTTTTGTTGAGCTAATTTTTGGGGATTCTTACCAACCATATTGAGTGTATTTTGTTCATGTAACAATTAATGTATAGTTGTAGGTATTGATAGCGTATAATAATTTATCATATATGTGTATCTGATTTGTCTGTATTGTTCATTAAGATGTTTGATTGTTTTTGTTTGACTACGATGTTAATCATTCAGTTCAACAACAACAACATACGCACGATATATAAATAATGAAGTTCTCTTTTTTAATAGACAGATCATATTTATATTATTAAAAATGATTTGTTTTTCATTTATAATTTGTTGTACTAACAGGTTTAGATTCTTCGTTGTTTTTGTTTTTTTTGGTACATATTTCTTTTTTAATAAATACGTGACCTGTCAAATATAAAAACAGTAGCACATATGTGATTTATAATATAAAATAAAAATCATGCAACACCACAACAATAATTCATTTTATGATAGATCATAATAGAAATCCTACGACGAACAACATACCAGCTGGAAAAACAAAATCATAACATAACACAAAACAATACATCTATACACAATAAATATTAAAAAAATAAATACGATGTCATTCATTACTCTATAATAGAGAAAAAAATTCGTTACGCAGGAGCTGCTTCAACTTAGCGAATTTCCTTGGAATTAATAAATTACTCTCTAGCGGTCACAATGTTAGTCTGATCAAAATGAAATGTCGTATCTGATTTTAGTATTTGCATGGCCAATTTTATTAATAAATAACATACGTCAAGGGGAAAGGGGGGCATAAAGATAGAAGAAAACACAAAATATAAAATATCTCTCTTAATATTAGAACAATCGAAAAATGCGTAAGAAACAAAGTTGTAGAAAATCATGTTTGCTACAATTCACCACCTTATCATTTTTGCTCAAACTCTAATGCGTACAGAGATATTGAGGAATTTAATTTTCAATCTTAAACCTTCAATATTTTTGTAAATATGAGGGTTACAGAAAAAATTATAAGAAACAAAATCACAGTGACACTTAATACCTACAACTTTACTTCTTATAAAATTTTCGATTTTTCGAATATTTAGGGAGATATGTCAAATTTTGTGTTTCCCCTTTCCTCTAAACCCTCCTTTACCCTGGTCCGATTTTACCCATTAACGAACTTGACCTTTTGAATACCAAAAGCACTTCAAATACCAAATCTCATTCCGATAAAATGAAAACTGTGACCGCTAGAGTGATTACAGACACATATATATATATATATATATATGTATATATATATATATATATATATATATATGTCCATAGATATATATATATAAATTTTACAGATGGTGATTTTTGACATCTACAAGGTAGGATCGATGGACATTTGAAGAAATTTTTGCGAAATTTTGACTTCGGTACGGGACCAATAGCTCTATTTCCTTTCAGGAAATTCGCTAAAAACACACCACTGCAAATGAGTTACACAAGAGTTTATGTTATGTCGCTAAAACAGTTATGACTACTGATACAGGCAAGACATTCTGGAATGTTTAAAAAATGGAAAAACAGGGGTGGATCCCGGTTAAAACTCAAAAAAAGAGGTTTAACTTTTGAACGAGGGTCTCTATCGAACAGTGGCGGTTCATTCAAAACAGAAAATTATATCTGCCATATGATTGTAATAGTGAAAGCGCGCATCAGTGATCCAATCAGAAGATACATTCTCTCAATCAGCCCGGAAATTCAAAATTCACTAGAAATACGCAAGCTCGAAGTAATAAAGCAAAAGTTCAATATGTCAGCCAAACAAAATCTGTGGAGTAAAAGAAAGTGGAATTGTTGAAACAAAGAGCTCGTTCACTTTCTGTTCCTAATATGGATTTTGACAAAGCGATCATACAAGATCAGACTCAAGTGATGCGTCACAAGTTGAAAAACTTAATGACTTTCAAGAAGTAAGAATTTATAGGAAGCGTAAAAGTCCAAGTATTACTTCTGTGACCCAGCAAACACTGAAACAAAAAATGAATCCAACGCCTACCTCAAAAAAATTTCAAGCATTAGAAGATACGGGACCAGCAGTCAGTCGTATTAAGTGAAAATGAAAATGAGAAATACAATTGATATTTGTAAATATACAAGGTAAGCTAAATTTAGTTCCGACTTTGTAACGCTTGAAAATATTGATCGCAGAAAAAAAATGCATATCTTAAAAACTTTGAATTTGAAGAATTATTCAAACATTTATATACAAACTCAGTATATACTGGGTATTCAAACAATTATCTCAGTTAGTTGTTACATCACTTGTTTTATTAAATATTTGCACCATCATTTAAACACATTAATGATGAAGTGTAGTATTATAATCGACATAAATAATGAACATGTAAAAACATTAAGATTTAGAATATTCTAATACTATTATTCGGAAAAACATATTAAACAGTTTACCAAGTTTTGGTAATTAACTATTATACAAGGTTTTGTGTAATAAAGCATAACGTTGAAATTCGATTTAGTTTCTTAGTCACATGTTCATTTTCAGTATGAAAACATACATAGTTAGTTTCGTTCTCGAATTTGATTCTCGAATGCAATTCCATTTATAGGGTGGCCATACTATAATATCGAAAAAAATACAATTTATCTAAAAAAAAAAAGTCATTCTCCTAACAAAATTTTGGATATGTTACATTCGACTTGAAAAGAATATTAACTTGTTTAAGACGTTATGTGTACAAACAAATATGAGAATTTTCCTGTAAATTGGATTGTGAAAATGTGTAATTCCTTGGTATTGCCTATTTTGATCTATGGTAGTGAAGTATGGGCCACAAATTGTATTAAAATACAACACCCACTTCAAAGAAATTAATGTAGTACATTGCACAATTTTTTTAAAGAAGTACTATGCATACCTAAATCTCGAAAAAAACCGCCCACTAAAATTAATTACGGGAAATTAATTTAAAAAATAAAACAAATGATTGAAAAGAGAAAAAAAATCAAAATAATTCTTTAAGGAAGCTAAATACGAAAAAATTAAAACTACTAGTCATGAATAATACAGCGATTTAGCTTCATCGTAGTAAAATCAAGCTTTAAATATAAATGAAATTATTGTGGTTATAATATTATAAACTAAAATTCCAGCGAGACGAGATGAGAGTAGCATGTCTCCTGTATTGTATTGACTTTTAAAATAAACATAATTGGGAAAAAATGATTTGTTTTTATTTGTAGCAGCGAACAATTGCACATCAAAAACAAAAGTTACTATATAAAGTAAACTATTTAACGATCCTAAATTTCGCATTAAATGGATTTTTAGTGCACACCTGTAAACTGTTACAGTATTTATATCACATACAAGCTTTAATGTTACAGAGATTCTGTAACATTTTTGAAGTAATCTAGTTTTATCAAAGGTAAGCAATTTTCATCAATTTAGGTTGATTTGACAATTTTTCTAAAATTCGTATACCATATTAGCTTTAGTCTCAAATAATCTCTCTTAAGTATTTCTGGAACATTCTAATGACTAATTAATATGATACACCATAATGATTCTTTAATGAATCAACAATTTCACAATTTCACATATTGGAAAAATAGATTAAACAATCAAGTTTTTTCAAATCTTATTTTCGAGAAAAATCAAAATTTGTACGTGATTTATAAGCTCGATAATAGGCAACATCGGTCAATGAGGGGCGAATATCCTTAGAGGGTATATGTATGTACCTTTAAAACCGTAAGTAATAGAAAAGTAATGGATTAAGTATTAAAAATGTTCCTGTTTAAAAACAAACATTAGTAAATTGAGGGTACTAACTAGCAACTATTAACTTTAGCTAATCATTCAGTCCGTCAAGGGTCCACCATATTTGTCATACTGTACATTAATGACATACCTTTGATTAGCGCAGAGATCAAGTTCTACAGGCATGCGCAGACGACACTATCATTTTAACATGCTCGAAATCCTTTGTAGAAATTCCAACTAGAGTTGACGATATAATGACAACACTCTAACCGAATATTGACAGATAAACTGCATCACACTAAACCAGACGAACAACATACATTAGTATGCATGCGTGATTATCTTTTTGAATATTTTAAGAATTCTCTGTAATAGTTGCATTATAGTGACTACTGTATGAATGAATAAACTGCAATAATGCAAGTCTTTAATATTCATTGTTTGTACATAATATTTTAAAACATATAAGAAATGTGACATATGTTACATACATTACTATATCAAGCAGATGAAACTTAAGCTTTTATACATCTGAATAATAATAAAAACATGATAAACGACTAGTTGTATCGTTCTCTCCTAATTCTAGTAATGTGTAATAAGGTACAGTACACTCACTTCCTTTATTCTTTGGTAATCAGATTTGAGTTCTAGAAAAATTCGTTACGCAGGAGCTGCTTCAACTTAGCGAATTTTCTTAAAATACATAAATCACTTTCTAGTCACAATTTTAGTCTGATCAAAATGAAATGTCAAATATGATTTTAGTATTTGCAAAGCCAATTTTATTAATAAATGACATACGTCAAAGGGAAATGGGGGGGCATAAAGAAAGAAGAAATCACAAAATATAAAATATCTCTCTTAAACAATCGAAAAATACGTAAGGAATAAAGTTGTAGAAAAACAAATTTGCTACAATTCATCACTTTATCATTTTTGCTCAAACTCTAATGTGTACAGAGATAGTGAGGAATTTAATTTTAAATTTTAAACCGTCAATATTTCTGTAAATATTAGGGTAACAGAAAAAATGATAAGAAACAAAATTACAGTTTAACTTAATACCTACAACTTTATTTCTTTAAAATTTTTTGATTTTTCGAATATTAAGGGAGATATGTCAAATTTTGTGTTTCCCCCTCCCTCTAAACCCCCCCTTTCCCCTTGTTCGATTTTACCCATTATCGAACTTGACCTTTTGAATACCAAAAGCGCCTCAAATACCAAACTTCATTCCGATAAAATGAAAACTGTGACCGCTAGAGTGATTACAGACACATATATATATATATATATATATATATATATATATATATATATATATATATATATATATATATATATGTCCATAGATATATATATATAAATTTTACAGATGATGATTTTTGACATCTACTTGGTAGGATCGATGGACATTTGAAGAAATTTTTGCGAAATTTTGACTTCGGTACGGGACCAATAGCTCTATTTCCTTTCAGGAAATTCGCTAAAAAAGACATATTATAACAAACAAAAAATGTAACAACCACTAACTGACTTCAATTGTATTTAATTTCATTTAATGTAAATGAATCTAAAACATGTCTTTAATATGATCATGTTGGTTCTGTGTATGTGAATTTTAAAAAGTTTCGTGATTTATGTATACAAATGCAAAAGCGCATTTAATCAGTTGCCAAAAAAAAACTACACACACAAATTTTACGAGAAAATGGACACATGATTCAAGAATTTTAATTCATATATATTTTTCATTTTCCTAGTATGTTTTCAATTTTTTGAACTTTTTTCTAAGACAATATCTTTCTGATAACTGAAATTTTAAGAATCAGATTAAGTTGTTCTCGATAGTTAAATAAACAGACATTATTCTGATAAAAACTAAATTTAAAAAAAGTATTTGAATTGTGAATAGCTTTGAAAGTTACCATAATGAATGAATTGTTTGTTACAGATTATTAAACTTAACAGCAGATAAAACTACCACAATGGAGGATAGACGAATCATTTACTTGTTTTATATGTCGTTGGGACAGTAGAGCAAAAAATAAATACTGGCCCTTGAGATTAGCCTAAAAATCTCAGCTGATAAAACTACCACAATGGAGGATAGATGAATCATTCTGAATCATCTGCGAATGGAAGAAATTAAACCGTCACATTTTGATGTAAAATGTCCAACTGATTTGATAAAATTAAGAAAAAAAAGTATTTGAATTATGAATAGCTTTGAAAGTTACCATAATGAATGAATTCTCTGTCGCATATTATTAAACAACAGACAAAACTACCACAATGGAGGATAGACGAATCATTCTGAATCATCTGCAAATGGAAGAAATTAAACCGTCACATTTTGATGTAAAATGTCTGCTGAATATTACAATTTAGATCATTGCAAAATTTACAAGTGTCTTAGTGTCTTTGTACTGAACAAATTACTTTTGCAATTTTTTTGTCAAATCAAATTATTTTAAAACCAATGCAGAAAAAATGACAACGTTAGTGAAATATTAAGCCAGATAATTATCAATATTATTATTTCAATTTTTTATTCAATTATAATTGAAAAACGATTTTTTTTAATACTTCGAAAGTATATAAACTGTTAAATTTTCGTAAGGATAATATTGAGGATACTTCAGGTTCTACAGCCTTTTTAGCAGATAGCGGACGGAGTCCCATCAATGGATGAATTGTTCGTAGCGATGCAGCTGCTCGGGTCATTTTCCGAAATATACGTGTATAGTCTCCATAAGTAAGAGTAAGGTTCGTCTTCTTTTGACCTGTGTTGATCAGTACAATTTCCATGTGCACTAAGCAACATCGAGCGTTTTGAAGAAATAAAATATCACGAAATATGGATAAAAAACAAGGTAGTGCTATTTATAGACGACCAAGTTCTAAAGTAACTAAAAGAACTTTCACTAGTTACAAAATTTTAATTTTTGTCTGTTGCCGCAAACTTCATGGTTGACATTGTTTGCTTATGACATATTACTTTCAAATCTACCCTTAGTAATTTTTGTGCAGATCAAATTACTTCATTTTTTATTTATATCTATAAAAATGATTTGTCTATTGTTTTTAGCCTTAAAAACGCAAACTTCCTGGAACTATTTATCATCTAAGCGTATTTACCCGTTGATAACGTGCGTGTTTCACTTTGTAAAGATTAATATCCGAAGTTTTTGCGAAATGAGTACTTCAAGGAGAAGTTGTTCAAACAGTTTTGCTACATATGTGGAAAAAATGTGATTCACAATTGTAGAAAAGAGTTCGTTAAAAACACCTACTTACTATATTTTGGGATATGTTCTTGGATAAAAATGAGAAATCTGGGGCACCTAATTGTGTTTGTAAATCGTGTGAATATTTAAGATTGTGGAAAGGTGACAAAAGAAGTGCTTTTAAATTCGAAACACCAACCATTTCGCGACAACCACAAAATCATCTCAATGACTGCACACAGTTAAAAGAATAATATTGTAACATCTCGTTAGTCTTACTTAATAAAATAAAATGACGACAAGTGGCAAATTTGTGTGGATTTAAAAATGGTAAACATTCTTCTTGGTCAATAAAGTGGTTACACTAAGTTTCCCTGTTTTATGTCTTTGGGACAGTAAAGCAAAAAATAAATACTGGCTCTTGAAATTAGCCTAAAAATTTCAGCGGACAAAATCACCACAATGGAGGATAGACAAATCATTCTGAAACATCTACAAATGGAAGAAATTAAACCGTCACATTTTGATTTAAAATGGTATAATATGTCCAAAAGATTTGATAAAATTAAGAATGAAAATCAACTTATCAAAGTTATCCAACAATGGATTAAACAGACTATAACACCTTTAGCCCATGTAGAATGAATACATTATTTTTACCCAATTCTATTATTTTTATTGCAGGTGTTTATTTAAAAGTTTTCAAAAATGTAACAGATCAAATAGTTTGAACATAAAAAGGCTGTTGAATATTACAATTTAGATCATTGCAAAATTTACAAGTGTCTTAGTGTCTTTGTACTGAACAAATTACTTTTGCAATTTTCTTGTCAAATCATTTTAAAACCAATAAAGTAAAATGACTACAAAAACTTGAAATACTAGGACAATATTGTATTGAACTAAAGTGAAATATTAGACCAGATAATTGTCAATATTATTATTTCAATTTTGTATTGTATATTTTTTATCTGTTTATTAACAATAACATTGTTAGAGAAATCAGAATTTTTTACGCATACTCGCAAAATAAACATACTGGTTTTAGGGGAATGTGTCATTAGTAATTGAATGGGAGCGTTCACACTTTCAAATTCGCGGGTTTGTAAAAATATCTAAACGAATATATTTTACGTATTCGTAAAAATATTAATTGATCGAAAATCGCCAATCAATACTTGCTAGAACTTTCTTCTATATATTATTCCGAATCTCTTACCTTTTGTAGTTTTATCACAGAAAATGAAGAAATTTAACTACCGATTCTTGATATAAAATATCTAACAAACACTGGCCCTTGAGACAAGTTAACGAATATCAGCTGATAAAACCACCACAATGGAGGATAGACGAATCATTCTGAATCATCTGCAAATGGAAGAACTGATTTGATAAAATTAAGAATGAAAATCATCTTATCAAAGTTATACAATAAACAATGGATTAAGTATACTAAAACCTTTCCCCTGGACTCCATAACGGGTTCATTATGTGCAGATTGTGTGGCGAGGAGGAAGAAACATCCAGCCACATTATCTTTGACTGCGAACCTCTAGGTTACAGCAGATACAGGATATTCGGTGCATTTCACCCCAAATATATGGACCTTCAGGAAGATTTGATAAGCAAGCTCCTGGCTATTGCCAACATATGGGAGAATCGAATCTTGTCGGACTAAAGTAGAAGGGGGAGCACAATGGACCATAAGGTCGAAGTGCTATACTTTTTAGACCCCAAGATGTATCTATCTATACTAAAACCTTAAGCCTTTGAATGGTTTTGTTGTACGTTCAAATCCGGGCAATCCGTTCGAATTTTTTTTAAATTGCAACTTCAAGAGCGTAAACTGTGGAGAAAACCACCCAGCGAACTACAAAGGATGTCAAGTTTAAAAAAAAAACTTGTTGAAAAAAGGTATCCAGCGTTGATAAAACGTCAAATAGATGAACCCAACGAAGTTTCTAGAGTTCTACAACCCTTTTTGTACGTGAAAATTCTCCATATAAATAATGTCAGCACTGAATCCCCTTGCCGGAAGCTTTATATTATATACACCATCGAATTCCGACCTCATCATGTTTTATCAAAATCATAATGATCTTCTGAAAAGAATATTTGAAAAATGGTGTAGGTCCACACGGGAGAATATTTGAAAAAATTCAATTGAAAAATGGTTAAGGTCAAAATTGCACCGAGCGTCATTTAAGGGTTTAAAAAAAAATTTTCTTTTAAATATAAATTGTTAAGGACATCTGCATGGACGATAAACATTTTATAAAAGAAATAAAAAAGATTCCGTGGAACAATTATAGTTGATATGAAAAAAAAATTGCAATTGGGTCAAAAAGTATTTTTGTCGTTCTTGACAACAAATTACTGACGGCAGATTCGGTACTTATTACCGATCTTGAGATCTCGAAATCAACAAGAGATCAACGGTTTTTAATATAGAAAACCAGATTCCATGAATTCCAATATCAGTAGAATTATAAAAAAACAAAAAACTTCTTGAGGCTTTTCTTCAGTATAAATTTGTTTGCCTGGCTAAACAGCTCTAATCCATTAATTTTTGATCATACATTTGGCACAAAAACTGTTTTTTACCAGTATCAACTCGTATATTGAAAGTTATTTTTTCGAATCGCATTTTATTATACACAATTTATGGAACAGGTTTGTTCCAGTATGGTTTCGTTTTTGGTAAACAAAATTACTTTATGCCGAGTCACATGAATAATAAATATATCCAACATGGAATTCGGTAAATGTTTGATTACGAATATCACTCAACAACGACTTTAGTCCCAATAGTTATTCATTTATTTTCGACTGCATTTCTTTAGTTCTTCAAAACGTTTTATCACAGATAACATATAATTTTTCCAGTATAAATTTGGTTTTGCCTGACCAAACCGGAAGTTTTATAACCAACATCACATGAAAACGACTTTTTTCCATTTTGTTATGAATGCCTAGGTTACAAATGGCTTTGCTCCGAATGTATGAATCCGTTTGTGTGTAGAGACATTAATTTGATTGTGATATATTTTTTTATTATGAATTTTACACGAATTTCTCCAATATGACTGTATTTGTTAAAGAATTTTTTTGTGGACAGTTTATCATATCATAATGAACTGGAACATTTTCTTTTAGTACTTCTTTCAATTATTAATTCTGTATTTATTTGCGTTACTGATTTTGTGTTCATCTTAAATAATTACATCTGGTTGTAATTATTGGTTAATTTTAACACTTTTATTCTTGATAATTATTTTTTTGATGTATTTGTTGTTCAACGTGTATATTGTCTTTCTTAATTATTTTAATTCTGGTTGAAACTGTTATTCAGTTTGAATGTTGTTATATCATTAAAACAGCAGCACATTGTACTATTTGTATTTATTTTAATTCACAAATTTTATTTATTAATTTCAATTTTTTGTTATTATATAAACTAACTACTTTACTTTTTCTATAAGAACAAATTAGCGATAATATAATGCCTGCTAATTAGTTTATTTAATGATCAATCACCAACTCAAAATCACAATAAAATGACGTGAAATGATCATTCATTGCAATGGTAATACGCAATAAAACTGCTATCCACTGATCTCGAGTTTATATAGGGGTCAGTGATGTTATCTATGAATACAACCAGGAAACTAGATTTTGTTTCGACGAGTAGCCGACCTGCAGCGCTAAAATCGCTGTGGTTAATTTGAAGTTTGAACAAGAAAAATTAAATAAATGTAATTTTTTATTAATGGATAGAATACAACCATTTGCTCGTACGATTATGCGTTTTAATCATATTTTTTAACAATTATGATAAATCTATTAAATTTGATTAAGTTTTAATAATAATTAAATTTTTTTAAATGAAATTTAAAATTTGTTATTTTGTTAAGGCTCAATTACATAGAACGAGTTTACAAGCTGCTAGTTGGCGAATTCACTAGCTGCTAGTAAACTCGCCCAGTGTAATTATGTTCACTAGCCAACTAGCAGATTTTAAACTATCTGCGAGTAAAGTTGAAAACTGGGTTACATTACTCGCTACTGTCTAGCGTGTGGGATTATTAGCTAATAAACTAGCCGTGTATCATCATAGTTGCTAATGAACTAGTCTACAAAATGAAATTCCTCAATATTATTAACGTTCCGCTTCATTTTAATACCCAGAAATGTTCAGGAAATGAAAGAAAAAACAACAACGTACTCACAACACGTGGTTTACTCGCTAGCAAGTTGGAAGCTGAGTGAGTGGACAGTTTTTTGTGTCATCATCACTATCCCCCTAGCTGACTCGTCCACTTCTAAACTCGCCAACTAGAAACTTGAAAACTCGATCAATGTAATCGAGCCTTCACTTAAATTTAAAAGTCACCAATCGACGACTAGTTGCCGGTGAACTCCAAAAGTAGCCTAGAAGTGGTGGCATGAATCAAAGTAGTACCAAAGAATACATATATACAGTATTCTTTGGTAGTACGCTCACTACTATATTTTATCTATGAGTACGCTACTCTAATAAATATATCGACTGCTCTGCACAATATGAAACACATGTGACACCTAATGATGAACAAATCAACTATCTAGTATCGACTTGACATTTCAATATACAGGAATAACATACACGTCTACATTTTTGACGGATTTCACAACGGATTCATAAATTTCACGTTTTAAATGTGTAATTAAAATAAAAGCAGCTGTAGAATGTTAACAAAATTCGAAACGAAATCAGCCCGCGTCAAGGGTATATCTTTTCATCCAAAAAGGCCATGGGTACTAGCCAGGTAAATATTTATTCAAACACGTCATCTGATGGATATATTATTTTAATGGTTATAAAATTTATGCCGATTCTACATTTTATTTTAGCTTACACAATGGCGTTATTCAATTATGGGATTATCGTATGTTAACGTTACTAGAAAAATTTGATGAACATGATGGACCGGTTCGTGGAATCTGTTTTCATAATCAACAACCATTATTTGTATCTGGAAGTGATGATTACAAAATTAAGGTATGTATTCAACTAAGATTCTTTCATATCTTTTTATGCGATATCCTTTTTCGATACACCAGGCCATGTACAACTTAGTAAGTATGAACAACTTTTTTCATATGGTTTAGGTTCCAACATTAGGACGTTTCATCAGTTAATAGAATGGAACAATGTTTATAAGGATAACGTATTTGAACTGTGAAAGAATGGTCGATAAATCACTAAATTTCGAACCATAGACCTTTATCGAACCAGATTTACATTTTTAATTTAAATAGCGAACACTTCGTCCTCTAGTTTCCAATCAGAAAATCACTAATTATTTGAACAGTTCTCGAGTATACATTCAATCAAAATTAATTTAGGTATGGAATTACAAGCAAAGACGTTGCATTTTCACATTATTGGGACATTTGGATTACATAAGAACCACATTATTTCATCATGAATATCCATGGATTGTAAGTGCATCGGATGATCAAACAATTCGTATTTGGAATTGGCAAAGTCGTACATGTATTTGTGTTCTAACCGGTCATAATCACTATGTAATGTGTGCTGTATTCCATCCAAGTGAAGATCTTCTAGTATCAGCATCATTGGATCAGACTGTTCGTGTTTGGGATATATCTGGTATAAAAAAAATTGTATAACTTTTATATTACTACTAATTCAATAACGGAGGGAAACCAGAATTCCATTTTGTTTATAGATTGTGGATAGTGAACGTAAAACTAGAAATTCACGATCCTTAAGGACGTTCATGCATGAGGCTTGATAGTAGATCAAAAAAAAAACCTCAATTCAATAGTAGTCCACCCTCAAAAATTTAACACCTGTTGACGATCATTTTAAAGAGTAATTATCGATTAAAAATCAAACTTTGAACCCAGCGTCTTATGGAGAACAGAATTTGTTTGTATTTAAAATTATAATAATTATTATTAAAGTAGACACCATAATAAATAATGTTTTGTAAATATTCTTTGAAATATGCAGTTTATATAATTTGCATCAAAAAATTGGTGTTGACGAACGTTTGAATTAATTATTTAATAAAATTAAAACTGTTTTGTTAGGTTTGTTTTTGCCACCATATTTTGAAAACTGGCGACAGCGCACAGTAAAAAAATATACATATAACACATATACTCTGTCAAATCAATTTCTAATGTACATTGACTGATATTTTCCAATAAATACTTTTAAAATATTTAGGACAAATAAAAAAAAAGGTAATAAATCGTTGTAAGATTATTGATCTACTTTACAACTGTTTTAAAATCCTAAATAAATTTTCGTAAAGATAGATACTCATTTGACACTAGCGTAGCGCATGAACGTCCTTAAATTGAAATATCTTTATTCCTATTGGAAAAAAATTTTACTAAATTTTGTATATCAATTTTGGTTTAATATAATTTGTTTTGTGTATGTAGGCTTACGAAAGAAGAATGTATCACCCGGACCTGGTGGACTTGATGATCACTTAAAATCAACCGGAGCACCAGATTTATTTGGTCAAGCTGATGCTGTGGTGAAATTTGTGCTAGAAGGACATGATCGCGGTGTCAATTGGGCCTGTTTCCATCCAACATTACCACTGATTGTATCCGGTGCTGATGATCGTCAAATTAAATTGTGGCGTATGAATGACATGAAAGCATGGGAGGTCGATACATGTCGCGGTCATTACAACAATGTATCGTGTGTACTGTTTCATCCGCGTCAAGAACTAATCCTATCGAATAGTGAGGATAAAAGTATTCGTGTGTGGGATATGAGCAAACGGACATGTTTACATACATTCCGTCGTGAACATGAACGTTTTTGGGTACTCGCTGCACATCCGTCATTGAATCTATTTGCCGCTGGTCATGATACTGGAATGATTATATTTAAATTGGAACGTGAACGACCAGCATACTCTGTTATTGGTAACTTATTGTTGTATGTTAAAGATCGATTCTTACGCAAATTAGATTTCACAACGTCCAAAGATGAACCGGTTATGCCGTTACGTGGTAGTGGGCGAACACCGGTTTATAGGTACAAATTTTAATTAAATAATTTTTTTTTAAACCATTCAGTTGATGAAAAAAATTTATTAAAAAATTTTCACTACCTTAAGGACTACCTTAAAATGAGTACTATCTTTAATAAAATTTATTTAGGTTTTAAAATAGTTGTAAAGTATATCAATTTGCTTACAATGATTTATAACCTTTTTTAATTTGTCCTAAATATTTTTAAAGTGTTTATTGTAAAATATCGGTCAATGTAAATTAGAAATTGATTTGACAGTGTGTATGTGTATATTTTTACTGTGCGCTGTCGCCAGTTTTCAAAATATGATGCATGGATACTACACAAGGATACCGAACTCCATGTAAACAAATAATTGGCAAAAAAAGATGTCAATAGTGTCGCTTCAATGCCGGAAACAGTGGTGAGAGTATAAGGCGCGAGTTTTAATTGAAAAACATTACGCATTTATAGTATTATAAAAATTATTTGCAGCCAAAGTATTTTTTCAATAAAATACTTTTTTTTAATAAATGATAAGAAATTTCAATTTTTCAATAAGGAAAAGTTGAAACAAATTGCATACTTCAAAATAATCACTACGAAATAAAACTGGTTACTTGCTTACTTCACTCCTATTTATTTCTACTATATTCACTTTGGTACGGATTGTAGTACGGATGAACAACTAGCGACGCTAGTGGCATAACAAGTAAATATTACTATTGCCATTTCGTTGCCATATTGTGTCAATTCTCCCGTTTGAGTTCGGTATCCTTGTGTAGTATTCATGATATGATGGCAAAAACAAACTTAACAAAACAGTTTTAATTTGATTAAATAATTAATTCAAACGTTCGTCAACATCATTGTTTTAATGCAATTATATAAACTGCATATTTCAAAGAATATTTATAAACATTATTTATTATGGTGGCTACTTTAATAATATAGTTATTATAATTTTAAGTACAAACAAATTCTGTTCTCCATAAGACGCTGTGTTTGAAGTTTGTTTTTTAATCGTTAATTACTCTTTGAAAGGATCGTCAATAGGTTTTAAATTTTTTAGGGAGGATAAAGCTACTGAATTGAGCTATTCAAATCACTAAACAAAAATTTGTTATCTACTATCAAGCCTCTTGCATGAACGTCCTTAATCTTGATATCTAAAAAGTGTAAAATATTGTAACAATTTAATTTCACAGCATGTCCTACAATCAAGCTGAGAATATTGTCTTAATTTGTACGCGACCATCAAATACAGAAAATAGTGGATACGATTTATATCAAATACCACGTGATTCTACTGATGGTCACAACAATAATGAAGTATCAGATATTAAACGATTTAATGCTGGTTTAACTGCTTTATGGGTTGCCAGAAATCGTTTTGCCGTATTGGATCGTCATCAACAATTATATATAAAAAATTTAAAGAATGAGGTTACCAAAAAAGTTCAAACACCACCATGTGATGAGATTTTCTTTGCTGGAACTGGTATGCTGTTGTTACGTGATCCAGACTTTGTGACATTATTCGATGTACAACAAAAACGGTACTAATATTTATATATTTGTCATACTAGATAGATAGATTTATCCTGGGGGTATATAAATGTATTGCCCTTCGACCTTATGGCCAATTTTGCTTCCCCTTCTACTTCAGTTTGACGAGATTCGCTTCTCCCATATTTTTACAATAGCCAAGAGCTTGCTTATCAGGTTTTCCTGAAGGTTCATATATTCGGGGTGAGATGCATCGAATATCTTGTATCTGCTGTAATCGAGAGTAAAAGATGATGTGTCACTTTTGTTGTTCCTCCTCGCCACACAATCTGCACATAATGGGTGCGGATACTTTCGTAGGTGATATTGCTTGGTGTCGAATCCGGTAACCTTCCGAAGTTGTATCCTGTTCAGGTTCAGTATCTCGAGGGACAGCTTCTTGGATGCATTCCGAAACAGTATTTTTCCTAGCTTTTGCTGCGGTATATTTTCCCAGTGATTATGGTGTTTAACATTCATCCACTCGTTGATGATCACCTGTTAACATGCTGTCTTCACACGGAGGCGTTTCGCCTTCGGGTGACAGGATGTTCTTGTAGAGATAATTGATTGATAAAATGAATAATTATTATTTAAATAAATAATAAATATGAATGACAGATATAATTGATCTTTATTAAATTGAATTATGACATATTATATATATTTATATGTAAATTATCAAAGTTGTTAACATTCAAAGCAACCGTGATAATAGAGAGAAGTTATAGTTGTTAAGCAACAGATAAAAATGATAAATAAAATTATAATAATAATTTAATGAAAATGCGATACCGCTACATACTTCCCCCCATCAACTAATAAAGAAAAACGACTAGAAAAAGGTTGTAACATAAAACAACCTTGTTCACTCGGAAAAAAAGGAGGGCACAGAGGACCCCTGGGTCTAGATGCTAGGGACCCGTTTGCGGTACCCTTCTTTCTAATTATTAATTATTACATGCTGTCTTTAGAATTCCTAAAATAGACTCTGGACCTATAAAAGGTATTCTGACTCCCGTCTTTACTAAGGTATCTGCTTTTTCGTTTCCTTCTCGAAACCACTGTGATCTGATACCCAGATCAATTTAACAACATTGTTTTAGAAGAAGAAGGTTTGTTTCATACTAATAGAAATTTTTTCTCTGATCTTTAGTGTATTGGGTCAAGTGAAAATTGCAAAATGTCGTTATGTTGTATGGTCATCAGATATGTCACATGTTGCGCTGTTAGCACGTCGTACGATTATTATTTGTAATCGTCGATTAGAAACATTATGTACGATTCATGAGAGTGATCGTGTGAAATCTGGTTCGTGGGATGACAGTGGAGTATTTATTTATACGACAAGTAATCATATCAAATATGGTATCACTAATGGGTAAGTTTATCTCTTATAGTTTGTTTTTTATATTCATAGCAATCCAATTTTAGTGTACAAATGGTCTTATGACGAGGTACTTGCTCTGCTCGCGGCTTCGTCCCTTGACCCTCGGGGTGGCCTATGACCTTGGCTTCGCATCCTTGACATAATGCAAAAAAATCGCATCATTCTAGCATGAATAAAAGTATAAAATGTAATTTTGAAGGGTTTTTCCCATTTTTTGGGGGGTTACGTTGGGAAAATTAAAGTTTTTCGATTTTTTCTGTAAGTTTGAAGTTATTCCGCGTCGAATGCAAAAAAACCACATCCTTCTAGCATGTCTAGAAATGAGTTAGAATTTGTATAAGTGAGTCAGTGAGTTACACAAAGGGTTGTATATATTATAGAATTCGTAAAGGTGAGCTTCACCAAAATAATTTTTCCCGACGATGACGAGATATTCTTAAAGTCAAAATCAATACTTTTCTGCTATATATTGAGGGAAGATTCAGACACACTTTCTGGAAAATCGGTATCGAATGCCAAGGGAATTTTTCCGGAAATGTTATTTCCAACTTGTGATATTTTTTCGTACCTCCAGTAGTTTAGCTGCTAAAGGAGGTGGGAAAGGATAGGATAATCAAGAAAAGTGAAAAAAATCCAGAAAAATGGAAACTATTACAAGACATTTTTGTTGGAAAATAACATTTTCTACATGCTCTTGCATGCAAATTTTTCCCGATAGTTCTCAGATATAACCAAAAATGCATATTCATGCATGCAACTTTTGATGTAAGTTTTCAATCACAATAAAAATATTTGATATAACTAAAGTTACATTGCTGTGCACACAATGAAATTCACTTGAAATACATTAAACAAAAGAATGTTTTTAATATTTATTTTATGAATTTTAGAGATCATGGAATCATTCGAACATTAGACTTACCAATTTATATCACACGTGTGAAAGGAAATCAAGTCTTTTGTTTAGATCGAGAATGTAAACCACGTGTTTTAAGTATTGATCCAACCGAATTTAAATTCAAATTAGCATTAATCAATCGTAAATATGAAGATGTTTTACATATGGTACGGAATGCTCGTCTGGTCGGTCAATCGATCATTGCCTACCTACAAAAGAAAGGATATCCCGAAGTTGCTCTACATTTTGTGAAAGATGATAAAACACGTTTTGGTTTGGCACTGGAGTGTGGTAATATTGAAGTGGCTTTGGAATCAGCACGACAATTAGATGACAAACAATGTTGGGATCTGCTGGCACAAACAGCACTGATGCAAGGCAATCATCAAGTTGTTGAAATGTGTTATCAACGTACGAAAAATTTCGATAAATTATCATTCTTGTATTTCATTACCGGTAATTTAGATAAATTACGTAAAATGATGAAAATCGCTGAAATTCGTAAGGATAGTTCTGCGCAATATCAGAGTGCATTGCTGTTGGGTGATGTGGCTGAACGTGTTAAAATTTTGAAAAATTCTGGTCAAGAATCTTTAGCTTATTTAACAGCTGCCACACATGGTTTAAATGAAGTGGCTGAAGAATTGGGTGAAAGTATCAAAGCAGCCGATATGCCAATACCAACTATTGCCACAAATGCCAAATTTTTGAAACCACCTGTACCTGTTCAGCAAGCCGAATCAAATTGGCCACTTTTAACAGTCTCTCGGGTTAGTACAAATTTTCTAATCAATCATCTTAAGGTTTTTGTGAAACTGGTGAGGGAAAGTAGGGGTGATGAGTTTTTTCTATACTAAATGCATTGACATCTCATCCATTGCCAACTCTAAGTAATTAAAAATTATGCAATTCAATCGTTTCAAATATGTATTTCAAAAAAGTTGCATGGTGATAAAACTAGATAAAACTAAATAAAAATAAATATAACTAAAAATAAAACTAGATAAAAATAAATAAAACTAGATTTAGAACATTTTTCGATTTACAAATTTAATTATCTCAGAAACAAAAACAAGATTAATTTGAAATTTGGTCCAGGTATTTATAAGACTTTTTTGATAAATATTATGACAGTTTTTCATAACTCTGGCCGCATGTCTGGTTGTCGAGATATAGACTTTTGTATTCATGTTTTTACCGACGAGTCCATTTAACCCATGTAAAAATCTCTTAAAAATCGTAACTTTAACATTTTTTTACTCAAAAACTAAAAACAGGATCAACTTCAAATTTTGACAGGATATTTTTTATTATTGAACAACACCTTAAAGAAGTTTTCAAATTAAATTATTTTTGTAGGGCTTCTTTGATGGCGCAGCCTTATCGAAAGCTTCAAAAACTGTTAATGAAGCATTGGCTGCACAAGATACAAATGTTGAGAGTGCAGTTGATGGATGGGGTGATGATGCAGAACTTGGTCTAGATTCTGGAGATGAAAATGTTCCTGGTGATGCTGTCGGAGCTGGTGGTGGAGCTGATGCTGATGATGGACCTGGTTGGGATGTAGATGATGAAGATCTTGAACTACCAGAAGATGTAGATCGTCCGAATCGATTGGCTAATCCTGAAGATGGTAACTTCTTCAATCCGCCCGTTAAAGGAGTGTCTCAAGTGACCATGTGGATGCAGAGCACTTTAGTAGCGGATCATATACTTTCTGGTAACTTCGAGAGTGCATTCCGATTATTAAATCAACAGGTATTAATTAATATTTTTTTATGAAACGTTTTTAAACATTTTTGGAAAAGCGAATGGATTGGGCATAAGCCAACTAGCTAGCTAGTGTTAGTATTTATTAAAACATAAATTTTCAGTGGGGTCAACTGCCGTAAAAAGTCGCTTTATCCAAATATCTCGAGAATGGTTACGGGTACGGATTTGAAATAAATTCGAATAATCGATAGCTTTAATTACGGTAATGCAGTTCCGGTAATTAAAGCTAATAGCGTTTTGTTTAAAGCTAGAGAGAACATGCTCGCTACTCTGTGATGATGCCTTGCTCGAGAATTGTGCGGCCATTTTTTTTCAATCGAACTTGTTTATCATGAAGAATAGATATATTAGGAGATTGAACGACATAGGCAATTCGTCTGTTTTTGTGTCCTCAAAAACGTGTAGAGATCATAGTTATTATTTTCGCCACTAGCGGCAGTGCGAATCTGCCCGTACGGAATTATTATTATTATTACATATTAAAATCAACGGTTATCGCATCTTACAAATAAAAATTGTAAGTATAAAAATTGTTTAATTTTATAAATGTGAAAAAATGGGACGATGTTGTACAAAGAAAGCATAGATATACTGTTATATATCTATGAGTGAAAGGTTGTTTAAGGTTAGGAATACGTGTCTGCATTTACGAAAGGAATATGGTCTGTAATTACCGGTTGTTATCTTCTTTCTTTATCTAATATATGTTAGTATTGTAAACATATATTTGTATATTATTATTAATTGCAATTATCACTATGATTCTTCATCTTTTAATTGATTGCAGATTATTAAGAATTCTCTATTATTAATATTTATTTAATTATTACTTGATAATCGAAAACAATTTTTATTATCTATAAATCTAAGACTTCTTATTAACTGAATGAAAGTGATTTCTTGGCGCCTACATTTAAACATTTAAATTCCGTACGGCACTGAGACCAGTGACCTCTACTGATAAAAGATAGTTACACCAATTCTTAACCGTTTTTTTAACATTACGTTCGCTCTCCTAATATATCTATTCTTCATGGTGTTTATGATCATTTATTATAAAGGTTGACTGTCAGTGTCAAATACTGAAGTACATTTTATCTGTTGTTTTGGATTACTGATCAGACTGTAGAGGCAGCACTGTCAGCACTGTACATTTAATATATTCTTTGATTTCTAAATATGTCTGTCTGTGTGCGTAAAAGAAATATTATTAAGTAAACATGGAAATAAAATTGAATCTGATGGCACTGATGACACTTTGTACTATTATTAACGAAGCAGGTAATAATCTACACAGGATGCAATTTATAATTGTAATTATAATTGAAGCGTCTTCATCATCTGAACTTTCTGACGATGATGAGTTTCAACAATGTCCACATTCGTAGGTTTTTCGACGCCATATTGCACTGCACTATTTCTTTGACCTGACTAGTCAGATCAAGACTGAGCGCACTAGGAGTTCTTTCTACCATCAATCGAAAACGAAAAACTCAGTGCGAACAATCTATAATGGTCAATCGAATATACATTTTACACTTAGAGTGCTCACTCAGTGCACACGAGGGCAGTCAAAAGAAAACGCTATAAGATAATTTACAATGTTTTTTTTTTATATTATGATTGTAGGTTGGCGTGGTAAATTTTGAATCATACGAAACATTATTTATGAACATGTACAGTCAATCTCATACCAGTTTACCAGGATTACCATCGCAGCCATCAATGTTTCCATATCCATTACGAAATTGGAAAGATGCATCACCGAAGGGTGGTCTACCGATTAGTTCATTAAAACTATCCGTGCTAGTACAAAATTTACAAGTATGCTATCAATTAACAACGGGCGGTAAATTTGCTGAAGCAATTGAAAAATTCCAAAATATTCTATTAAGTATTCCACTATTAATTGTTGAAACAAAACAAGAAATTTTAGAAGCCAAACAACTATTACAAATCTGTCGAGAATATATATTAGGTTTAAAAATGGAAACGCTACGGAAAACATTACCAAAAGCACAATTGGACGAACAGAAACGTCAATGTGAAATGGCCGCATATTTTACACATTGTAATCTACAACCAGTCCATCAAATATTAACATTACGGACGGCATTGAATATGTTCTTTAAATTGAAGAATTACAAAACAGCTGGATCATTTGCACGACGTCTATTGGAATTGGGACCGCGACAAGAGGTGGCCCAACAAGCCCGTAAAATTCTCTTAGCTTGTGATAAGAATCCAATTGATGAACAGAAATTAGAGTATGATGAACATAATCCGTTCACCTTGTGTGGTATATCGTACACACCGATCTACAAAGGTAATCCGGACGAGAATTGTGCATTGTGTGAGACGAGTTATTTACCCGAATACAAAGGAATGTTGTGCAATGTTTGTAATGTGGCCGAAGTTGGTAAACGTTGCACTGGATTGCATTTATCAAATAAATTTAATTGAATTTATTTTTTTTTTTTTATTAATTGTTTAGAATTTTAATTACTATTTTTTAAGTGTATTATTTGAGAAATAAAAAAGTATTATTAATTGGAATTGTTTTTTGTATTATTTATTTTTTTTTTGGCATCCATTTGTACAAAGATAACATAAAATGAATTACATATTATATGCTGAGAAATATATTTCTTCTCATTAAAATTATTCCTGGAAATCGTTCCAAACAAAATAAGTTTGGTAAATAAACGTAATCAGAGCCGGATTTAGGGAGGGCAATATAAACAGTAGAGACAAACAAAAAAGTTCGCCCAATAAAATCGATCAGCTATTTGTTTCTCTGACTACGAAGGAGCTCTTCTACTATCAAATACTTGAAAATCAAAATTCCAGAGTTATATTCCCAAATGTTGAGAATGTACACTCCCATTCAAAAAAAAATGGGCAAACCTGAAATGTTAATTTGCTTACATTTCATAAAACTCCTCACTTTTGCAACTCTCTGTATATTATTTATTTATAAACAAAGATAAGTAGTATAGTGATTCAATATGAATTAATGAATAAATTAATTAAATAAATTAATTAATAAATTAATTAATGACATTAACAAATACATACTTTCAATTAAAAATAAGTTTAATTCAAATATTGAATAAATAAAAAAATACTTTAAATTCAAATCAAAATTAAGTTATTGAGTTACAATAATGATTATGGCATCAAATGTAACTATTAAAGTCGTTCTCCATAGTTGGTTTATGTTAGACATTTAAATTACATAAATAAGTTGCTGAGGAAGTCATAAATAAATGACGAAACGTTCAATTTATTTAAAGTAATTCACTTTTCCTAATCCTAATTCCTACGAATTTAGTATTATAAGTAGTATATTTTTTAAAAGTGAAAAAAGAAATGAAAGTTTTATATTTTTTATTTATATCAACAATTTATGTAAACAAAAACATTTAATACAAGAATAATCAAAATTGTGAGAGACTGATTTGGTTCAGATCTATTCAATTTTATTGAACGGAATTGTTGATGGTGTCGAACTGCAGAGGAGAGGGCTCATTTTCGAAAATGAAAATTATAAAAATAAGCTCCGAGCTACGATGATACAGAACCGCCTACCGAAGTTATCT
Organism: Nineta flava; assembly: GCA_963920215.1. NCBI lineage: Eukaryota > Metazoa > Arthropoda > Insecta > Neuroptera > Chrysopidae > Nineta > Nineta flava. The sequence goes on from OY986042.1 coordinate 3,451,874, forward strand.
CTACTCAGAATCGAAAGTGATTTACTCCGAGAGCTGGATGGAATTATTGACGATTTTTCGTCAAAAAAGTTCGCAAAAGTCCATTCGCCTAATAATAAATACTAACTAATCACGTTCACTTTTGTTTTGTTGCATTTTATAAATAATTCTAAAAATTATCCAGGGCACAGCCTTCAGGGCCTCCAAACCTTTAAATTAGGCCCTGGCTATAATCTTTCAATTCCTATTAAACACAAAATTTGTGATAGACGTTTTTAAGAATTTTGTGTAGCGACGTATCTAATTACTAATCCAATCTATTTATACTCTAGCTATAGAATCAAATCTCCGTGAGTTCAGATCATTCAAAAGAAATTTGCATAAAGTTATCAAAACAACATTTCTACGAAACGAATGTGTGAGAAATTTTGAAAATGTTATTGTTTTGATTAAAATGTTCTGCGAATATTATAATAAGATATAAACAACTCATTAACCTTAATGACCTCTTTTTGTTAAAGTTATCCAAAATTATTTTTATTCATATGTTCAACAAAATTTTTTTTTTCTATCAAGGACAATTTGAAAATCAAAATAATCGAAACGCGATTATATAACAAATGAAATTGAGACTGAGTTAAATGCTTTAATATCCTGTATATACTGAGTTAATTATCACTGAGCTTGAACTGTTTATTTTACTATTAATAACTTGTACACAAGGCCACAAAAATAGCGCTCATTTTTCCAAATTTTATAAATGATTTGTATACCTTATTGATTTGTCGAGATGAAATATTAAATACATTCTAAGGGAAAACTTACGAAATAACTTGACCCTCTCTTTCATATCACTACTTTTTTAGGGAAACATATTATATTAAGAATTGCCCCGAAAACTTGGTCCCTTTTTAATATTTAAGTTTTTAATCGGATATCACTTCTTTTTGTCGTTTCATCATCTTCAGGATATATTAGCATTAACCAATAACAATTGAGTGTCAGCCATTCACAGTGCAATAGTTCAATGAAGCACGATGGCCATTACCCTTATGGCTGACACTTCATTGTTATTGGTCAATTCTAATATATCCTGAAGATGATGAAACGACAAAAAGAAGTGATATCCGATGAAAAACTTGTATACAGTGTGTGTTGGACAGCTTTTCCTATAGTGAATCAATGTTAAATATTATTTATTTCTGCCTGGCCGTGTGGTACTGTATCAAGTCAGTCAGTACATATGTAAATAAAGTCAGTCAGTCATCTCATAGCAGCTATACTGTATGCGTATGGTTGTTAATTTGTCATTTAAGATTTTGTGATGAACAATGCACATACTAAACTACTAAAGTGTACTCTCATCACATGTGTACTGACTGACTTGATACAGTACCACACAGCCAGGCAGTAATAAATAATATTTAACATTGATTCTCTATAGGAAAGGTTGTCCGAAACACACTGTATATATATATGCAGTATAACACTGATAAAGAACTCAATATATACAGCGTAGTTATACTATTACATTTCTTGTTTAATTGTAACCCGACTTCAAAAAGGAGGATGGTTCTCAATTCGTCTGTTTTTTTTATTTTTATTTAACTGCAGTATGATTAAACAAATGTGAAACAAAATAAAGATTTCCTGGTAAAAAGAAGGATTATAAAAATTGTTTTGGGTATTGGATATCGTAATTAAGTAATTCAAATCAAATTCAATGATACACTTTTTCATAATACTTCTACGGTCATTTATTTTCATCTTAGGTCACAAAAATTTTACAACTATTATCTGTATTTTTTTTTTAAATTTTATCCAAAACGAGCGTAGTTACTGATAGGTATCTAATAATAATAATAAGAATATAAACACCATTTTGAAATTTACCATTTTTAGCATTGACCTTTACCTAACTGGGTAGAGTATTCTTATTAAACGTGAAATAACGGACCCAATGCAGTGCTGTCTAAGCGCCTCAACTACCCAAGGTACTAAGACTTATTATGTGTGTAGAGGAAATATATGTTACAGCCATACATACATTACTACACATTCTTATCACATATACATGCCGCGCAGGCGCGATGAAGCAAAAATTAGTACCTTGGCTAGTTGAGGAGCGCTTCAATTGTGGTTACTGGCGTAACATGGAATAATATGTCCAGTTATATAGAGGTCAGTGAGATAATTAAATAAAATAATATTAAAACAAGTTATTATTACTACAAAACCATTTTCACTAAATAAATTCGATACGTAGCAGCTACTTAGACTAAGCTAATTTTTTCAGATCACTGTACTTAAAAATTTTCAGAAAAATTTAGTTTTTCGGAGACTGTTTTGTACCGAAGACATAATTTTAAGCCCCACCACCCTTCTCAACTGCATTCTATTGAATTTCAATCGAGCACAGTCGAATGGTCTAGCTGTGTTTATGCACAACTTTTCCTGTCGCATGCCCTGAGCAAAGTCCCAGTAATCGAGATGAGCTTGTTTCAGCTACTCCTTGATTCGGTAAATTACGGAGCATCTTACTATAGGAATGATAGGCTCAGGTGAAAGGGGCTTTTGAGATGACCCTTATACTGAAGTAACATATAGTTACCGAAATAACAAAGGACATATATAGTGTGATGACAAAGGTATCTAAATATGAATGTAAATTGAGATTTAGTAGCGAGTCCACTACGTATTCTATCAAGTAACTTGGAGAACGCCTATTTATTTTGCATAAGGTGTTAAGTTCATGATTACCAATACATTTAATACTTGTTTGAATTTGATTTCATTAAACATCGTCTTTATTACCTATAAGTAATGTGATACAAAATTATGAGCACACGCTCGTTTCATTTTTATTATAATTATATTATTATGAGGGGCATATAAGGTCAGTATTATATTCTTGGTATTGGTTAGTTAACTAAACAGTATGTTGTAATCGCCTTGTATGATCTTGTCTTCTAAAAGCAATAAATTGGTTCAAATTTGTTTATTTAATATTATTTGTGTATCAAAAGTTATTATTGCTCTTGTTCGCGATCTTCTTATTGTTGTACTTACATATGTTATTGTTGATTAAATAATTGTGTATTGTTGGTAATCGATGTATTAATTGGTATGTAACAATCTTCTTAATCTTATAAAATATCATTACGTAAAAATCTTATCAAATAGTTAAAATTTATGCTCGAAACAACCTTGACATTTATACTTAATAATATTGAACAATCTTTGGCGGTAACATTTTGGAATACTATTTTTCTAGGCTACTCCAAAGACTCGTGTGTCGGCGGATTGAGTAAAAAACTTTCTGGCAACACTGTCAGTGGGACATAAATTGATACCCTCCTTTGCCGAAGATCATAAATTTCCGAAAATTAAATCTGATTTTGCTCATTCGCGTACTTGGTCTAACTTTCTCTAGTACACGCACACAAAATTCCAGCTCGTTATCTCTTTTCGTTTTGAGTTATTGTGTCTACGGACAAACAGAAAGACGGACATGCAGGACTAAACCTAATATATCCTGCGGTATACATTATATATATACCGAGTATAAAAAATATCTGGCAGAGACTTTTAATGTTTTGGAGGTCCAAAAAAAGTCGGACTAAAGGTGAATGAAGAGAAAACTAAATACATGATAAACATCATTCTCAAAACTAGATTTAGACATGTCAACCAGCTCGAGATGCAAAACCATAAATTTCATCGAGTGGGCCAGATTACTTACCTTGGAGTTGTTGTTAATGAAAATAATGAGAATTCCTTGGGAATAAAAGTTAGAATCATAGCTGGTAACACATTGTTTCACTCCCTTATAAATATGTTCAAGTCGCCTACTGTCTCAAAAACAACCAAAAACAAAATATATAAAATTATAATAAGGCCTGCCAAGTAATGTATGGCTCTGAAAGTTGGTGTCTGGCGGTAGGAATAAGAAAAGTCTAGAAGTATGGGAAAAAGTACCTTAAGAAAAATCTTTAGACCCATGTGTGACAATGGAGTATGGAGGATAAGAACAAACCTCGAATTGCAGTACCTGTTTGGGGACCTGGGCATTGTCACTGAAATTAGGAAAAGGAGATTGCGCTGGTTGGGACACTTGGAAAGAATGCCAAATGAAAGAAATGCAAAGAAGAGCTACAACAATAACCCAGAAAGCTCAAGACAAGTAGGACGACCAAGACTACGATGGTTGGACGATGTTATACTGGATCTACGCCGAATTGGATCCGGGCCAAGTGAGGCCAAGGTTCTTCATGGACCGTAGAGCCAAGGATCTATATCTATCTATTTAAAAACTATCATTACAATCCAATCCTAGGACAATGTTTCGTGCGTTCTTCACGACTCATTGACTGGTTGAAGTTATGATTCACTTGTTTTTATTCAGATTACCCCAAATGCGGCAAAACAATGTTGAAATATTATGTTTATTCACCATTTATTGTAATTATATTTATCATTTAACATAATTAATGAATGATTGTCCAATTCCTAATCAATGATTAATATTTTTTGTCTTTTATGGTTTGTTTATGTAATTAAATAAACCACGTATGATAATCCAGTATAAAACGGCTGTGATGAATTGAATACTAGTCCGTTGAAATTAGTAGTAGTAAACCAGGGGCCGATTTTGGCTTTAATATTTCCTGTAGTATATAGTCACTGTCAGTACGCAAGGCCACACCTCCTTAAAATCGGCCTAACGCACTACCGTGCTAATAGATTGAAAGAAAAGCTGAATCTAAACTTGTTTTCTAAACCCTGACTACCGATTAAATTATTTACTATCACGTTTAGCACTTACTCCTCTCCCTATTCAGACATATCAATAATTTACATTTAAAATAGTCTTCTGATTAAATTAGTTGCTATTATCTATTCCGACTAATAAAAAATCAAAAATTTACATTCAGAATAGTATTGTAATAAATTTTCGGATATTCACTTGAAAAGTCAATTACTACTTAGGTTCGGGCTGTTTTATTGATAAGTGATAAAAATCAAATAATTATAAATAATCGCATTATTGTTTTCAACTGAAGTTGAAATATCTGTTTTTTTCGAAATAATCATCATTCGCCTAATATGATATTTGAAGTTCATTCACAAGTTTCGTTAATAATTTTGTCCCTCCAAGGATGGGCGAAATCTTTTTCCTTTCGATTTTCTGAATGCTATTTACGTTAAAAAAACTTAGATTTTAAAACAGTTATATTTATTTTTAATCTAGAGCACGATAGTGCGCAAGGCCGAGTTTAAGGGACACATTTGGTTACAAAGTTAATGGTATATCGGGGGTTGGGGTTAGGGGCACATATGTACGTTGTTACCCTCGGCCCGTTTCTCTCTTTACGGCCTTGAAATTATTAGAATGAAACCGTTTTTTACACAAGATCGTACTGAAACTTTCATTTTAGTAATTCTCTAGCAAGCGTCATCTCAAACTGGATTATAATTGTTGTATTGTATATTTGTAAATGAACTTGAGGAAAAGACGTATTAAATGAATGAGTCATTTTATTTATTAATTAAAGTCATTTTTCTATTTTAGTTTTTTATTTTACATAAACAATTGTTTACATGGCTGTTTATTAGTCTGTGTATTAATACATTTTCTCACAACATGAACATAATATGTGTATTCAATTATTTTCAAGGTTGCAAATAAAACATATCTTTTTTAGTATAATACACAACATTTGAAAAAGTATAAAAATGTAATAAAGTATAAAAGTATAATATGTATTTCAAATGAAAAAGACTATCTGCTCACGAATTTAGTTGTTGAATGAATGAATAGTCAATCCGCACCGATCAAGACATGTATGACATAAGTCTTAGATGCTCATTTCAAAGGACTCGTATGTTGGCAGTACACTCTCGATGAGGTATGGCGAGGCGTAACAAGCTTGTCTCGTGCTGACCCGCCTCGCCTCGGGTTGCTTCATTGATTGAACGAGAACTGTATTACCGGCAGTACACTGTCGATGAGACATGGCGAGGCGTAATAAGCCTGTCTCGTGCTGACCAGCCTCGCCTCGGGTTGCCTCATTGATTGAACGAGAACTGTATTACCGGCAGAACACTCTCGGCGAGAGTGTACACAGCTCAACTCGCAACATTGGTCAAGAGTATACTGCCTGCATTAGACGCACAGTATTCCGCTATATAAGTTGAACTGATGTAAGCCTAGTTACTTAAATCTACGTCTTTTCAGATCTAGAAGATATACGAAAATGTCTAACTGAAGCATTTCAGTCCGTACTCTCTCCATAATATGAAGACATAAATTTATAGATGCGTTTGGAAAATTCGCTTAGCCTGCGTGTAAAACCTATGTGTCGTGTTTTTAAATTTTGAATTTACTACTAGTTTTACGATTACCAAAATAAGTTTAAACATTTCGGAAAGCGTCTAATACTATTAGCTGGTAAATAAATTCTGGTGTCGAGTTTACCGGTATGTTAACCGCCGTTCAACTGTGAGCCAAAAGATATAAATATAAATTTTACATTTATTAGTAAAAAGCCATTTGAATGTGTTTTTTTTTCGAATAGGTACCGAACTCAATAGTAAAACAAGTTTTTATGTAATGAACTTGAAAATAAACTTTTTTATGATTATATATATTTTATTACATAATAAATTTGTATATAGTCAACCGCGCCAAAAGTCGAGCTAAAATTTAAAAATTTTATAATTGATTTTATTTGGTTTTGGAAAAAATACTTCGGATAAAAGTTGTTTATTAAAACTATACTAACTTTTATTCGACACATTTTTAAATTTGAGCTCGACTTTTGGCGTTGTAATGTTTCGAAAATCGGTGGAAAATATTGACAGAATGTTTAGAAGAAAATAAAGGTCCGAAGTCTCCAAAACTAGATGCTCTGCACGCGATTTAACAGAAGTACGTTTTGATGTATTCATTGCGTTGTTTTTTTTGGAATCCTTATCAAAAGGTTTCTCAAACTCTGTGTGCCCCAGTGCACCTTCGTGGCCTTTATATAAAATATGTTAAAGAACCAGCCAGCATACTTATTCTGGTTTTAGAACTTCCATCTTATAGAATTCATCATGGTATTTTTCTGGATTAGTTGTTGACATCAAAAATAATGAACCAAAGGACCTTTAAGTATGATACAATTCTTTATTCACTTGGAATTCCCAGAAACTAAATAAATAAAATTTTGGTGCATTACTATTTATTACTAATCAAAAAATTATGTATTTATTTTATAGGAACTACATTTTATCAAGACAATTAAAGTTTTGTCAATTTCATAAAATTGACTCATAAAAAGAACACCGTCATGACGCCACAACAACAACAACGATTGTGTGGGGAGACCAAAGATAACGGGCGTGCTAGTGGTGGTGGCAATACAAATGATAAACATCATCACATACACACCGTTTCATCAAGCAGTTATAAACAAACATCTTTAAAACATCAACAACACATTTCAATTATAACAATTATATCTGTGGCCTTGATTGGATTACTGGCGATTGTTGATACAACCGGGGCATTAACAACATTTGGTAAAACCAGAGTTGGTAGTTCACCAATTTCAGCGCAACAACAAGGTGGTGGTAAAACACAACAAAAGAAAGTCATGCATCCAGCATTTGCACAAGCCGGTCAAAAACCTGGATTAGAAATTTGGCGAATTGAGGTAATTTCATTGATTTTTTATATACATATAGTTATTTTTAATAGAATGGTTATTTTTTTAATCATTCAGAAATTTCTGTATAGCATATATATTAACATTCGAACATAAAAGTTGTATATAAGCACTAATTGATAATTTGTCAGTTTTGTTAGTTGCGCTAGATGTTGCTGATAATATTTAACACTATTTTATATATAATAAATACGGCAAACATTGTTTAATAACTATTTTGACATTGACATAATATATGAGTACGGTTTTATACAAATTGTTGAGTGTTATGCAAAATATTTTATTTTGCAATGTTAATAATTCCTATATTAAATACTCTGTATATACGGATACTTCATTATTTTAATGCATGAACTGTTTATTTTACTTTTTACACATGCACAGATGTATAAAAATGCTAAGTAGTGTATTTATTTATACGTGGAATTTTTGTAATCTACAGTAATTACAGATGTTTGCGCCTGGCATTTCGGTAAAACAATTCTATTTATGAAAAAAAGTCTCAAAAAGAAATTTTCTTAATCTCAAAAAAACGGACTTAATGGACAGATTTCCAATCAGAAGAAATCAATGTCGCCAATAGCGAGATATCTTAACGTTTATCAAGTACAATAGAACTCCTGGAACACTTTTGAAGGAAAGGGCAAAAGCTTTTTAAAAAAACTTACTCCTAATTAAACAATTTGAAATAAACTTCCTCATATTTTGTTTGATAGATAGCGAAAACCGATAGCGATAGGATTATTAGTATTTTAGTGTTCAGTTTCGTGTCAACATCCTGCAAAAATACCGGCCAGTGATGATTACTGATTATTAGACTACCTAACAAACTAAACTTACTAAAATTTAATCTAATTTGTACACATTTTTAATACTGATTAAGCATTAATTAAACATATAATTATTATGTATAATTAATATTAGTTGAACAACAAATAATTTATATATGTAAAATGTTAGCGTGTAAAAAAACAGCATAAACGTAAAAACCACAAATATAAACCTCTCACATAAATAATACTGGTTTCCTTATATCTTAATGTAATTCTTCAAGGTTAAATGCGTTATTCTTAAGGTAAATTTATTTGAAGATATATAAAGAAATCTAGATTGCGATAATGGTCAAATATAATATTAACTTTGTATGTAGAGGATGTTATTTATCCTTCAGAATTTAAATGAGTATAACTAAGATTTTATTCACATGTAACTTTTCCTCCTACTGCAGATGTTAAAAATTATTGCCGTGCCATGGTCAATACACTAACAACGGTGAGCTATCGATTCACAAACTTGAACTAACATTTCATTGGGTGTTAGTTAGGCGAATTTATGCTCAATTTCGGCTTTTAATTGTTCCATTGTCGTCATTTTTCTTACATAGACTTTATCTTTAATTTACGTCAGCTCTAGAAAAGCTTCAGCTCTAGAAAATGGGCATGGTATTCTATGGGACATTCTTGTCCAATCTCCGAGAACTGTTAATATCTTCTAAACTCACCACTACACGTGTGGCAAAAAAAAACTTGGGAAAAAGATTTCTTAAACGTATTTCTGACTTCTTGCGAAACTATAAAAAAAATGTCTTAAAGACCTCTCAATTGAGAGTTCTGAAAAAAGAGGCTATTAAGACGTCATAATTGTACTTCCTAAGACCTAAAGAAGTATTCAAAAAGACATCTTTTAGAAGTCTTTCTGACTTGTATATTTGCTGGGTAAATTGTATTATTGAGTAAAATGACTTGATTTAATGATCTTTTAACTATCTCTAAAATCTAATAATAACAAAGGATTTGTGATATTTTTTAATACCGGAAATATAAAATAATCAATTTTCAACCGTGTAAAATTTTTGAATTTAAATATAATATTAATAGTTTTTGTATTTATGGGTGTATATATATATTGTAAACATAAAATATTTGTTTCAAATTTATTTTTATATCGTATTATCCTGCTTTATTGAAGCATAACCAAACGGAAGTGATAACTATAAAATTATATGTGCAGAGTACAATACATATTTTTAATGCATTTTTAATAATTAAATCTAAATTTGTAATATAATTTTGTATTAGGTGCAGCATCGAATCTTTAAGAGCTTTAACTCGAGTATCTGATATATATATAAAGTGGCGTCCATCGATGCAATGGCGTATGTATATTCAATCGTCCTGCTGGGCTCCTCCGTCACATCTTACCGCTATGACAGTGGTAGAGATGACACGTTAGCAGCACGTTACGTTGTGTTACTATCCCACAGGAACTATTCATTTTTCCAGAATGAAAAGTACCCATCTTCACACATACAAACACAGGAATTATTTCTCATTTATACTAATAGGATATGATAAGTTAATTATCAATTATTACGAAAGTTGCCTAACTACTTTAAAAATATATTTATTATTTTTTTTTAAATTCTTCACAATGTTGTATCAGTTAAACGATTTCGCAAAAATTTTAACAAATATTAAAAGCCAAGTTCGCTAACGTGTAAGATAGATAGATAGATTGTAGAGGCAGCCCTGGACGGGCTACACGTCAACCATAAGGTCCATTGTGATGCCTATGAATGTGAGGATGTGAGTAGAGCAGGAGGAATTTTTGTGTATAGGCTAGAAGTTGGTAGGATATGCGGCTGCAGCCGACTGTGATAGGAACTATGCCGATATTCATCTGGAGTTCGTGAAGGAAACTTCAGAAAACCTTCTCAAGCATAGCCGGTTACTTCGTTCTTGTCCATACGCCGACAGTTTAGTCAATTAACCGCCCGTTTTTTTTTTAATAATTGACAAACTGCCGATGTCGGGATTCGAACCCATAACCTCCCAATTTCCAAGTAGGCATACTGCGAAGACATAACGCCTTAGATAGCTTGGCCACTTGGACTGGTAAACGCTTACGTGTAAGGTTTAATAGATCCGCTAAATCCGTATGGATACATTAATGCAAAACTTATTACAAAATCAATCCTTTAATTAAATCATGTTGATACATACTTAAACCATATTTATTGTTGAAAATAATATCTAATAATAGTCACACCTTTGTAGAAACATTGATTAGATTAAAAAAAATTGAATTTTTATCTATTAATCAATAAATTATTACAAAAATTTCTATGAATTTATACGATTTTATGAATTAATAATATTTTTACTTATCATATAATGTTTTATTTATATTTAATAATTAAAAACATTACAATTTATTTGTATTTATCAGAAATATTATTTTCGTGATTCATAAAATTACCTGCGGTTAATATACAAAATTTTCACCCGGCTGCTCGATGGAATTAACACGTGTCCATATTCAGGAATAATGGATACATGGCATCTGATAATATGAAAAATTACGCAAAAGTTTTGTGTATACTAATGGGTTTATCGTGAAGTATACGTATATACGTTGCTGACGATGTCTTCGCCTATACATATATACAAGGTTATTTCCTTGTCTATTCGTTTATACGGACGATGCCTTCGCGTATAAGTAAACACATCGCACGCTTCGAAGGATTTCGATTTTCGAGCACGTCGGAGGTTTTCTGTAGCTTCATCTGCTTAAAATAGCCTTCGGTTGACAGGTTGTTCTCAAGGAGGGCACACAGCGGTACCTCTGTTTCTAATTATTATTATTATGTTAAAAATGATAAATTTAAGTTATGGGTTCCCATGGTGCATTGCGATCATTAAAATGACAATATTCTCCTTGAGCCTATAATGCTGGCCTATAAATTTGCAAAATTGTTTTATTAATTTAGTCCGTTTAAATTATACAATCTCTAAAATAAAGAAGTTTGTCAAACAAACATATCGATAACTTTGTTCTTGTACATCCTGTAATCCGTATTTTTATTTATATTTTCATGTCAACAAACGCATTTCCTACGCAGCAAGCTTTTCTCCCGACTCTATGACGCTATACCAATTTCCATTATCAATAAATTATTTCGTAATGGGCAGGCATTTATTATGTAGGTCAACATTGTAACAAATCGATATCAAAGTTTCAAAATTTGTTATAATTGAAAGTAATTTTAATAAAAGAGTAAAATAAATAAATTTTTTTATGAATAATAGGGAATATGCATGAAAATTTTTTTTCACATTTATTTTCAGAATATGAAAATACTGTTAATACTGTAATAATATATTTAAAAACGAAATTAAAATCCGACAAATATCAAGGAAGCTATAAGCTTTTAAAAATTATTATCTGTATCTTTCTTGCAAAAATACTAAAAACGGAGTTTTACGTGTATTTTAAATGGTGAGAGTGTAATATGACGTCACATAACATATCAAGAGGGCTATCACCCTCTTTGTCTAATCGGGAATTTCAATCATTCATATCTCGCTTATTTTTAAAGTTATTTAAAAAGTAATTTTACCTTGATATTTGTCAAGTAAACATGCTTCAATTCAAGTGAACAAAAATTTTCATGCATATTCCCTATTAAAATATGTTTGATGTTTACCTACTTAAATACTTATGACACGCATATTACTTTAGTAATAAATGGATTTGAAACTAATGCTAATTACATATTAATTCTAAACGTCGTTGATATATATTTACATATAATTTTACCCGCATTTCCACCAATTTATGGAAAAAATAAAACCACTATCTAAATTATTTTACATACTTTAATTTAATTGTTTAGTATATAAATAAAAATTTCATTTTTTCTTCTACGGGTACAATATTTTGCAAAAAAATTGAGTGTCCTAATGACAAAAAGTTTCAAACAACACTTGATGTTTTTATCAGATAAACAATTTTTGCATTTCAAGATTTTTCTTAGATAGATAGATTGTCGAGGCTGCCCTGGACGGGCTACACTTCGACCATAAGGTCCATTGTGATGCCTAAAGATGTGAGGAGGTGAGTGGAGTGGAAGGAATTTGTGAGTAGACTAGGAATTGGTAGGATATGCGACTGCTGCCGACTATGATAGGAACTATGCCGATATTCATCTGGAGTTCGTGAAGGAAACTGCAGAAAACCTTCTCAAGCATAGCCGGTTACTTCGTTCTTGTCCACACGCCGAAAGTTTAGTCAATTAACCGCCTTTTTTTTTATAATTTACAAACTGCCGATGTCGGGATTCGAACACATAACCTCCCAGTTTCCAAGTATGCATACTGCGCAGACATAACGCCTTAGACCGCTCGGCTACTTGGACTGGTAGATTTTCCCTATATTGCACCATTTAAAAGATACATGGAACTAAAATATAATTATTGGATTATATTTCCACCTTCTATTGGCTGGGTGCCTATGGACATTCAGGAATTAATGGAAACGAGAAGGCTGATGAGTTGGCCAGAATGGGTACTAGTGCTCCACTAAACGGTCCAGAGCCGTTTCTTGGAGTGCCGAAAAGCACAATAAAATATAAAATACCAACCGTTCGTTGGGTAAATACTCATGGTCAAGATCATGCAAAGACTCTTACAAAAAGCTTCTAACAGAAAAAGTCCTCTGAGCTTTTACAACTAGGAAGAAACCAATTGAGGATATTACTGGCCTTCTTACCGGCCACTACGAACTCAATAAACATTTGGCCATGAAGAGGAAGAGACCGAAATTCACATTCTGTGTGAATGCGAAAGTTTTCTCTCAAAAGACACTATCATTTGGGATGAACAGATCTCCATTCAGATAAAATCAATGAGGTTTCGCCGAGGAATATCCTAAAGTTTATCAAGACCATAGGACTCTCTTGGAATACTTTTGAAGGAAGGGAGATACTTTATATCAAATTGATCGCGGTACAAAAACACTTTTTAAGACTTGCTTCTGACTCGAATTTAAATATCTAATCTAATGTTTTCCCCTTTAAACTGTAAAATTTTTTTTTGAAACATTTGTTTTGTAAATACATATTTAAAAAAATATTTAGGTGTAAACTTTTCAAATGAACACAGTGTATAAACGCAATATGCATATTTTAAATAATATTAATAAAAGGTTTATTTTTACAGAATTTCGAACCAGTACCAGTTTCTACAAAAGATTATGGAAAATTCTATACTGGTGACTCTTACATCGTTCTCTTTGTAAGTTTAATATTATTAAATATTTACTCGCTGTGCTCACAAGGGGACCCCGGCCCGAAGCAGCATTCGGCCTTGGCTTCGTATCTTTGACATAATGCAAAAAACCGCAACCTTCTAGCATAGAAGTAAAAAAAAATTCGTTACGCAGGAGCTGCTTCAACTTAGCGAATTTCCTTAAAATACATAAATCACTTTCTAGCGGTCACAATTTTAGTCTGATCAAAATGAAATGTCGTATATGATTTTAGTATTTGCAAGGCCAATTTTATTAATAAATGTCATACATGAAGGGGAAATGGGGGCATAAAGAAAGAAGAAAACACAAAATACAAAATATCTCTTTTAATATTAGAACAATCAAAAAATGCGTAAGGAACAAAGTTGTAGAAAATCATGTTTGCTACAATTCATCATCTCATCATTTTTGCTCAAACTCTAATATGTACAGAGATAGTGAGGAATTTAGTTTTCAATCTTAAACCGTCAATATTTCTGTAAATATTAGTGTAACAGAAAAAATGATGAGAAACAAAACTACAGTAAAATTTAATACCTAAAACTTTACTTCTTATAAATTTTTCGATTTTTCGAATATTAAGGGAGATATGTTAAATTTTGTGTTTCCCCCTCCCTTTAAACCCCCCTTTCCCCTCGTCGGATTTTACCCATTAACGAACTTGACCTTTCGAATATCAAAAGCGCCTCAGATACCAAATTTCATTCCGATAAAATGAAAACTGTGACCGCTAGAGTGATTACAGACACATATATATATATATATATATATATATATATATATATATATATATATATATATATATATATATATGTCCATAGATATATATATATAAATTTTACAGATGGAGATTTTTGACATCTACTAGGTAGGATCGATGGACATTTGAAGAAATTTTTGCGAAATTTTTACTTCGGTACGGGACCAATAGCTCTATTTCCTTTCAGGAAATTCGCTAAAAAAGGTAATTTTTTGGGGGTTTTCCCATTTCCGGGGGGTTGCGTTGGGAAATTTAAAGTTTTCCAATTTTTCCGTAAGTTTGAAGTTATTCCGCGTCGAATGTACGTATACGTGAGTCAGTGAGTTACACAAAAGGCTGTATATTATATTATAGGATTAAATACATTCATTACAAACACACTAAACGAAATATCATATTTCAGACAAAAGAAAAATCAAGCAAAAAAAGTTGGGATATTCATTTCTGGCTTGGATTAGAAACATCTCAAGTAAGTCATTTAATTTAAAAATGATGTGTTCTGGAAAAAATGTAATATTGATCCTTTTTTTTTTAAATTAATTACTAGGATGAATCAGGAGCAGCTGCTATTTTAACTGTTGAACTTGATGATCAACTGGGTGGCACTCCCGTCCAATACCGTGAAGTTCAAGAGCACGAATCACAAACTTTCCTTTCACACTTTAAAGGCGGTATTCGTTACTTACCAGGTGGAGCAGCAACTGGATTTACACATGTCGATCGAAATGCATTCGAAAAACGTCTATTCCAAGTTAAAGGCAAACGGAATATTCGTGTGCGTCAAGTGGAGCCAAGTTTATCTTCTATGAATAAAGGGGATTGCTTTATTTTGGATGTAGGCAAAGATGTCTATGTATTTGTTGGCGAAAAAGCAAAACGTAGTGAACGTCTAAAAGCTATTACCGCTGCAAATACAATCCGTGATCAAGATCATGGTGGTCGCTCAAAGATACATATTATTGATGAATTCAGTAGAGAGGATGAAACGCAAGCGTTCTTTGATACGCTTGGATCAGGTAATCGTCAAAGTGTTCCAGATGAATCCAGTGGTGGTGATGATGAAAGCTACGAGAAAAAAGATGAAGGAGTTGCTCTTTATAGAGTTTCAGATGCCGGTGGTTCAATTAAATACGAGCAAGTTAACGATAAACCATTAAAACAAACTTCATTAAACACAAATGTAAGATTTAATTTGCGCAATAAGGAAATATACTTTAGTATCTGGACACAACATGATCCTCTTTTTAAAAGTTTTAAGTTTTCATTTCCCAAATGAAGCTCCTAATTTTCAACTTAGTTTAGTATCTGTTCGAATCTATGAAACCACGCTCTGCTACCATGTTCGAATAAAACGACCTTGTTGAAATTTAAACTTACAATTGAATTTATTATTAAATTGATTATATTTTTACCTTATAAATGACGTTATTTGTTAATTAATTTGCTAACGCAGCAAAAAAGTAAAAGAATAATAAAAACACATATATTGAAATATGATTACATACTCCAATATTCAATAACCTATATTTTTAATAGTAGCTGTATGATATGCTAATTAATAAAATAAATGAATTTGTTTAGGATTGTTTCTACTTGGATACAGTTACATCTGGTATTTACGCTTGGATTGGTAAAAAATGTACGGAAAATGAGAAACGAGAAGTTATGAAAAAAGCTGAAGAATACAAAAAAACAAGAAAATATCCGGCATGGGTTCCTGTCCAAAGAATTATCGAAGGCGGTGAACCGGCTGCATTTAAACAATATTTCCAAAATTGGCGGGATCGTGGTGAAATACATAGTAGAATTATGAAACGTTCTGTAAATTGGGAAGATGATAATGAAAGACGTTTAATAAGAGTTTTACAAAAAAGTGGTGGTAAAGCTCAATCATTTATGCCAGACAATGGAAATGGTAGCGTAGAAATCTATCGTGTAGAAAATTTTGAATTAGAACCAGTGAATGAGAATACTTATGGGATGTTCTTTGGCGGTGATTCATACGTTATCAAGTATCGTTACAATTCAGAATTTGGTGAAAGATATATCATTTATATCTGGCAAGTAAGTAATATGTTGTTTTTTTTTTCTCGAAATTTTCTATAATCCACTTTTCTATAATCTCATAATCTTTATAGGGTAATTCTAGTACACAAGATGAAAGAGCTTCTTCAGCGTTGCATGCAGTCCGTTTAGATAATGAGTTAGGTGGCAAAGCTATACAAATACGAGTCACCCAAGATCACGAAACAAACCATTTCTTGTCGATTTTCAAAGGAAAGATGATTGTATTTATGGGTGGTAAAGCAAGTGGTTTTAGAAATATTCAAGACCATGACACATATGATGTGGATGGTACTCGATTATTTAGAATTCGTGGTACAAACGAAGATAATGTGCGAGCCACACAATTACCAGAAGTTGCGGAATCTTTAAATTCTGATGATGTGTTTGTTTTAGAAACACCCAATAACTTATATATTTGGAATGGAAATGTAAGTATTAAACATCAATCATTGTATTCACTCAGGTTCCACCTTTTCGGTTGAGCCGAAGGTATCTTATTCTGGCTCTGTAAGGACATTCTTCCAGAAGGTAAAAGGGCGTGTCATCCACCCCATTACAGTCCTCCAACTCTATGAGGGATAGATGTCTTTTGAACCTGCAGTGACCGGTAAAAATCCTAACCAGTCAATGAGCTAGGTTGACCTTACGCCATTTCTGCAAATTTTTCTATTTAATCGGAATATACAATACAATTATTCCAGGGTTCTAGCGAAGAAGAGCGTACATTTGCAACAAATATGGCTCCTGCATTATCACCAAATCGTGATGCAATTATTGTTAATGAAGGTGACGAGTCCGATGAGTTCTGGCAAGCTTTAGGAGGTAAAGGAGAATATGAAACTGAATATCTGAATCACTCTGATGAAGATGAAACACGTTTATTCCACTGTCATATTAACAAACGGGGTTTGTTAAAAGTTGAAGAAATTAGTGATTACACACAAGAAGATTTGGATGAAGATGACATTATGATTTTGGATACAGGTGATGCAATCTATATTTGGATTGGCAATGAATCATCCATTGAAGAAAAACAACAAGTACTTAAAATGGCTAAATCGTATTTACGTAAAAATCCAGATGAACGCAGTCATGAAGGTGATGTCATAATAACAATTAAGCAAGGACACGAGCCTGAAAGTTTTAAGGAATTGTTTCCATCTTGGGATTCAGATATGTGGCAGAATCATCTCAGTTATGATGAATTCAAACAACAAATTGAGAATGCAAATAATGAAATTGAAGATTGAGAACATTTATTTTCTGAATATTCTTTATAACCTTTAATTCTATTTAACCTGAAAATTAATTTTGTCTACGTCATTAATATTATATATACAAATATTTCATATAAAAGTTGTAAAATGTATTAGCTAAATAAAATTATGTTTTATAAATATATGTAATACAATGTTTTTTTGAACATGTCACAACTTTCCTAACGAATTTAGATCGCGCATCTAAATTGTGGAAGGTTGAAGCCATGGATACTACACAAGGATACCGAACTCAAACGGGAGAATTGACAAAATATGGCAACGAAATGGTAATAGTAATATTTACTTTTTATGCCACTAGCGTCGCTAGTTGTTCATCCGTACTACAATCCGTACCGAAGTGAGTATAGTATAATAAATAGGAGTGAAGTAAGCAAGTAACCAGTTTTATTTCGTAGTGTTTATTTTGAAGTATGCAATTTGTTTCAACTAAGTCTTTATTGAAAAATTGAAATTACTTATCATTTATTAAAATTGGCTGCAAATAATTTTGATAATACTATAAATGGGTAATGTTTTTCAATTAAAACTCGCACCTTATACTCTCACCACTGTTTCCGGTATAGAAGCGACACTACTGACATCTTATTTTTGCCAATTATGTATTTACATGGAGTTCGGTATCCTTGTATAGTATCCATGGTTGAAGCTTTCTAGGCCATTTTTAATTAGATGTTGTACACAAGTTCTATGGTCTATATTGACTTACGACGAAAGAATCTGCGATTATTTTTTCGATATCTCAAGTGGTTTTCGCGATAATTAAATTTTTAATGGCATATGCTATCCTGCAGGTTAGAAATCTGTGTTACATCACAGAGCGCAATATCCGTTACACGTTGAAAATAAACGGAAACGCATAACGCGTCAAAAAAACGATAACTTCAACAAAAAAACACAATAAGGCGATAAATATTTTAAATTTTATTTAAACATATACAATTTTTATAATTAAAAAACAAATATTTTACATCAATTTACATAAATAGAAATAAATGTTAAAGCAATATTTGTATACAGTCCGGTTTTTTTACACATGCAAATTTTGATGAAAGTTTTCAATCGCAATAAAAATATTTGATATAACTAAAGTTGCATTGATGTGCACATGATGAATTTCATTTAAAATATATCAATCACATGTTTGTTAACAGCTATAACTCTCGTCTTGTTTACTATTTCGTTCTTTGTCAACCACTTCAGTCACATGATCAGAGTATACCAATCACAAGGAAAAAAATAATACTGCGCTTGCGTACCAAATCATGCCATTAAAAACTTTCATCAAAAGTTGCATGTGTAAAAATGGGCTATAAATAGTACAGTTTTTTTTGGAGCTGTGCAACAATATTAAATTTTTGATTATCTACTATAGTTGAATTATTCTTCATGTTTAGTAAACACAAAATTAAAGTTTTAACATCAACAATAAATATTTAGTTTATTTAGTTATACCAGTAGAACTCGAGATTAATTGGGACTGGGGCCAATTCGGATAGTTAGAAAAATCGTTAAAAATGATCTTATTTGCTTTTACAAGTTTTTTCCTCAAAGCGATCCGGAAAATTGGAGTTCTAACTGTATTACAATAGGGAAAATGCATGAAAATTTTTTTTCACTTGAATTGAAGCATGTTTACTTGACAAATATCAAGGTAAAATTACTTTTTAAATAACTTTAAAAATAAGCGAGATATGAATGATTGAAATTTCCGATTAGACAAAGAGGGTGATAGCCCTCTTGATATGTTATATGACGTCATATTACACTTAAACCATTTACAATACACGTAAAACTCCGTTTTTAGTATTTTTGCAAGAAAGAGACTGATAATAATCTTTAAAAGCTTATAACTTCCTTGATATTTGTCGGATTTTAATTTCGTTTTTAAATATTATTACAGTATTAACAATATTTTTATATTCTGAAAAAAAATTTTCATGCATATTCCCTATTGGAAAAAACAGAGTGATTTTAAATATTTAAGCCAGTAGGTTCTACAGGCCTGTAGGATCTTCAGTTGACCAGTAGTAATCTTTTATATATTTGAATGGTGAAGACGCAAACAGTTTTCTTTTAATTTTTTGGAAAATGGACCCTCATAGGGTGAAACAAAGGGTAAGCGATCTTAGGGAACTTCAGTATTTTAAAATTAGCTACATGAATTGATATTTAGCCTATCTAGAGCACGGTAGTGCGTGCGACAGGCCGAGTTTAAGGGGCATTGGGCCTTCTCACTTACAGTAAATTATAAATAAACAAATAAATGCGTGTAACAGCGTTTTAAGACATAACGGGCTTTACAAAATTTTTGCGGGCGATGTCGCAACGGGTACCTATAACTAGTATAATGTATGGTTATAGAACAAAGTGTTGCGATTGTTCAAAATGAAAAATTGTATATTAATTTGCATCAAAAACAGGGTTTAAATTAGATAGATATTTCCCCTGACTCTGATAGCGTTTCCGTTTGAAGCACGAGAGAGCATTCTCGCTACTCTGTGATGACGTTATGCTCGACCTCAGTTCTTGCTCGAGAATTGTGCGGCCATTTATTTTCAATCGAACTTGTTTATGATCATTTATTATTATGTTGACTGTCAGTCTCAAATACTGAAGTACATTTTAGCTGTTGTTTTGGGCAGCACTTTCAGCACTGTACAAATAATATATTCTTTGATTTCTAAATATGTCCGTCCGTGTGCGTAAAAGAATTATTATTAAGTAAAACTGGAAATAAAATTGAATCTGATGGCACTGATGACACTTTGTACTATTATTAACGATGCAGGTAATAATATACACAGGATACAATTTATAATTGTAATTATAATTAAAGCGTCTTCATCATCAGTACTTTCTGACGATGATAAAAGTTCCAACAATGTCAAAATTCGTAGGTTTTTCGACGCCATATTGCACTGCACTATTCCTCTGACCTTACTAGTCAGAGCAAGATGGTGCGCACTAGGAGTTCTTTCTATCGTCAATCGAAAACGAAAAACTCAGTACGAACAATCTAGAATAGTCAATCGAACATACATTTTATACTTAGAGTGCTCACTCAGTGCACACGAGGACAGTCAAAAGAAAACGCTATGAAAAATATATATATATTGCGTCTTCCCCCACTTGAAAATAACAACAAATCTGTATGGTTTAGATTTAATTTTTAACTTAATTCGTCAATGTTCGTTGTCTTGGTCGCCACATAAGTTCGACCTAACATTTGTCGTTGAAATTGTTTTTAAAATTGAAGATAGACGAATTAGACCACAAGTAAAGCATAACATAAACATGCAAGCTATACTTCCGATTCCTGTAAAGTTAATCGACTAGAGTACATTAACAATTAACAGCGATAAAACGGTTTTGTTAGTCAAAGTCATCCATCTTGTATCAATAATCAAAAAATCATGTATACCAACGTTCACAATTATGTTTTCTTTATAATAAATTAGCTTAAGCTTAAGATTTAGCATGTGTATATTTTTTATCAAAATTTAGAATATATTCTTGATTATCACGATCTATCAAATAAGAGTCACTGAATTTACACCATGTTTAGTACATACTAAAAAAAATAGCTCCGTATATCAAAATTTAGTGACTCTATATCAAAACAATTCAAAGCCGATATATTAGCAATTTTATGAACTATTCTGGATAAAAATTGAAAATATAAGCATAGAGTGTATTCCGTAATAATAGCATCAATAAGTTTTAAGTTGGCATTACTTAAAAAGGAGAGGTAGAGATGGATGGTCCTGTGTTCCACCATCATAAACATCATCAAAAGTCGTTTGACATATGCTATTGTAATGATAGAGGAATCATTTTTATTATTTATTTATAAATTGTACTTAGTTAATCTTATCTAGAGCACGGTAGTGCGCAAGGCCGAGTCTGTTATTAAACAAAATAAAATATAATTTTTTGTTTTTATTCAATTTTATTTAATGTTTTGTTTCTCAGTCATTGCATGATTCTGACAGCAGAAGATTTGTGATTGATGTTTATGATGGTGGAACACAGATCCATCCATCCCTACCCCTCCTTTTTAAGTGATGCCAACTTATAATTTATTGATGTTACCATTACGGAATAAGCCCATAGTCTGTCCGTAAGTGGTTTTTTTAAAATTACTACCATTATATTCTAACTACTTTTAATAATCCAATATAATTATAAATGGTTAAGAACGATGCGGAAATATGTTCAGCGGATACCTTTCGGATCGGGAATAGACCTTTCCATTCCAAATTAAGATTCGTTTTGTTTCGGCCAAAAAACTTAATATGAAGAAATGAGTAAGCTATATGTTCCAGATTACATATTCCATCCAACGCATAGAAAAAAATAACTGCTTCAAATTCTTCTGTCGGAACTGAAAGACAAATCGATAGCTGTATCCATGGATACTACACAAGGATACCGAACTCAAACGGGAGAATTGACAAAATATGGCAATCAGTCTGTGTACCACCACTAGTCGCCATGTAAACAGAGGAGAGAGAGAGATGTTTTTCGCTGCTAATTTATTCGCCGCGAAGTTCGCTTCTCGATTATTTCCGCTTTGATGTGAGCGACCTTTATATTACTTCATTTTTAACGTTAATTAAAATAAATGTGCCTATCGTTTGTATGTACGAGCAGTGTTGTTGCCAGAACCTTTTGATACGAAATAGCCTAGCTGCAGTGCGCATGTAGCACTCACAAATAGCCATGTTCGTAGTCGCGCACAAGTAGCTTAAAGCGGAAAATATTAATTTACAAGTTAATTAAATTTAATATACCTACCAAAAATTTATTATTCAATACGGAAAACTTTTTTAATGAAAAAAAATGTAACCCAGTTGGCAACAAATAGTCGATGAATAAAATTTGATAGCCGCTTGGTACAAAAAGATAGCCCCATCTGGCAACACTGTGTACCAGCAATGCATACAAATGTCTATATTTCGATCATAGATTCTACTCAAGTATCGGATTCAATTTTTACCTTCTAAGTATATAAGTTCTACGAATCTTTCGGAAACAGTCTTTACTAGAACTAAAGGTACACTCAATTACTGACTAATTTGTCATCAATATGGCGTCCAGTGGCTACAGTATACATCTCTGTTTAATTTATTGAATTGACATTGATGTATACTGTAGCCACTGGACGCCATATTGATGACAAATTAGTCAGTAATAGAGTGTACCTTTAGTATAATAGCAGTACACACTCGGCGAGGCAAGGCGAAACATAACTTAGCAAAAGAGTGTACTTACAACGTTCGACTCATTAAAAGTAGGTTTTTTGACACGAGTCAAAAGGCAGCGAGTGGTGAGTGCGAGCAGCCTCAGTAGACTCTCGTCTACATTCGATTCAACTTTCAACCACCATTTTTAAATATTCAACTATCAACCGCTTTAATTGTACCCATTAATCTGAATAGTAGAATACGAAAATAAATAAAAACTGTATAAATTTATGAATACTTTTTTTATAACTCATTTGAATAATAATTATTTTTAATAGTTCAATCCAAAAATTACTACTCCGTAACTTTTAACTTAAAAATGTATAACTTTGCAGGTATACCAACAGGTAACTTTTTAGGTTGTCCTTACTGGCAAGAACTGTACATAATTGGCGAGAGTGTACACACAGCTCCACTCGCGACTTCTCGCCTTACGAATGTCTCGCCAAGTGTGTACTACCGACATTAGAATCTAAAAATGTTTGAATACATTATTATAAAAGTCATGATGACTGAAACTCTAACTGACAGTAAATTTTGATAAAGAATTACTTACAAATGTATGTATTAAAAAAATGATTATACAATAACATGTTTTAAATAGTATCAATATTCAATTTATATTTCTATTCCTTTCGACGTATAGAAAACACTTTCGAACAAATACAAACATTCCTTAGAAATATCACAGATAAATTACATATATATATATTTTTTTTTTATTGTATACTTTATTACTATAAGGGGTCTTTCATACCGAAGATACAAGACGCAAGCATTCTGGATTTTATTTCAGTCGTGGTGGTTTCGTTTCTTACGTGTTTCGTGTTCTTCTTATTGGTTTCAAGTGTTTTGCTCGGGGAAAAAGAAAGTAAATATACAAGAAAGAAAATAAGTATACAAAATAAATGTATGTAAATATGTATAATTAATTTACAGGATGCACAGCATCTTGCATCTTCGGTGTGAAAGACCCCTAATATGAATAACAACAAACAACATCATCATCATCATAGCACCATCATTTTTATGGTGGTGATCTTTTTTTATTATTTTATCATTTAAACACATTCATTTTCTTTAATTCTAAACTTTATCTAATTAAAATTTAATAATTATACATAATAATAATATTCATACAGGGTGTCCCCCCGTAAGTAGTCGAGTTCCATAAGAGGGTAGGTAGAGAGTACGATTTTGGAACGAAAAGTCCTGGGACATTTTTTTATTAGACGCACCGTTAATTAATTGTTAATTAATTAAGGAAACTAGCTAGGAAGGAAACTAGCTAAGAATAGCTAGGATCTATGTAAAGTTGTATCTATGTGTTCCAAAGCTATTTTGAATTTTATCTGTCGCTCGTATCCGCAGAAACAGGAAAGTAAAATTTAAGGGATAGGATCTTTGTTTTATGAGGGTGCATGTCTTGCGATTTTCTAAAAATTGATAATTCCAAAAAGTTAATTATTGCATTAATAAAAAAATTAATCAATAAAATAATTTAATTAATGCACTTTTCAACGAATTAATAATTTGAAAAATTTAAGCAATAGATTTTTCCAAAAATTGATAATTAAATCAAAAATGAATTATCAAAAAAAATACACTTTTGCAACTCTGGTTTCAACCTAGTTTCCTTAATTAATAAATAATTAATTAACGGTGCGTCTAATAAAAAAATGTCTTAGGACTTTTCGTTCCAAAATCGTACCCTCTACCTATCCTCTTATGGAACTCGACTACTTATGCGGGACATCCTGTATAATATTTGCATATATATTTACAGTACTCTATTTTAGAGTTGAAGCGAATAATACTTATCGAGATCTAGAATGGATCAAATGATGACATATTGAAAAATTACTGGTTAAATCGCTTCAAGATTAAACATAGAATTTTAATTCAGATAAGCCCCGTTTTTACACATGGAAGTTTTGATGAGAGTTTTCAATCGCAATAAAAATATTTGATATAACTAAAGTTACGTTGCTATGCATACGTTGAAATTCACTTGAAATATATCAATCGCATGTTTGTTAACAGCTATAACTCTCATCTTGTTTACCATTTCTTTCTTTGTCCACTACTTCAGTCACATGATCAGAGTAAACCAATCACAAGGAAGTAGGATATCAACACATCGTACACACTGCACTATTCTTACATCTGAAGTTAATGATAGGATTTCATGAAAAAAATCGTCAAAATAGAATTCTTCTTCTCTAAAATGATAACGAGTTCCAAACTCAAAAATCCAGGAGTGTGAAGTTGCGGAGGAAAAAGGCTTGATTTACACAAAGATGGCAAGCTAATGATTTAAAATATAAACATTTGGTTTAAGAAGTGCAGCATATCTAGTAAATATATTTAGTACCTAGATAGTTAGCTATAATATTATAAAGTAGATCCAATTATAAATAATACCACCATAACGTTAACCATCCTTTAATTAAATATTGATATGAAAAAATTAACTACACAAGGATACCCAACTCAAACGGAAGAATTGACAAAATATGGCAACGAAATGGTAATAGTAATATTTACTTTTTATGCCACTAGCGTCGCTAGTTGTTCATCCGTACTACAATCCGTACCGCAGTGAATATAGTATAATAAATAGGAGTGAAGTAAGCAAGTAACCAGTTTTATTTCGTAGTGATTATTTTGAAGTATGCAATTTGTTTCAACAAATTCCTTTTTGAAAAATTGAAATTACTTATCATTTATTAAAAAAAAGTATTTTATTGAAAAAATACTTTGACTGCAAATAATTTTTATAATACTACAAATGCGTAATATTTTTCAATTAAAACTCGCGTCTTAGACTCTCAACACTGTTTCCGGCATAGAAGCGACACTACTGACATCTTTTTTTTGGCCAATTATTTGTTTACATGGAGTTCGGTATCCTTGTGTAGTATCCATGCTCGGACCTCTGGATTTCTAGTCCAGTGTGCGTAAGGCTGCTACACCAAAGATGATTCTGACGTATGTGTTAATCTTTACATATCATTGACAGTATTACTTTGTTGTCAAATATCAACATTATTATTATTATTTGTGTACACATAAACGTCACAATACAATACTTATGTCAAATTCCATTAAAGTTTACCTCAAGACATAGTATGAGAGAACTGACGCCGCGTATACTATATAGACACAAACATGTCTAAATTGAATTTGATAATTAAATATCAATATTTAAGCATCCTTTTGTTGTTTTTTATTTAATAATTCATCAATTTGTGTTTTGTACATTTCTTTGACATCTTGTAAATCTAAACGTAACTCTTGTACTTCTTCAACTTTCTCACCGTACATCAGACACATGGCATCATATTTTTGGCTAATATCAATAAATTGTGCATTTAATTGATCGTAATTAGCACAATGCATTTCTAATTGTTCTAATTTGGATGTTAACAATGCCAGTTCATTTGTTAACAGTGTACGTTCATTGTCACGTCTAGACATTTCCCATTGCAACTGTTGTATGTCACCATCACGTAGTTTTAATGTTGATTGGAGATTTTCTAAAATTGCTGTTGGATTACCACGTATACTATCGTATACAGTACTGTAGCGACCGGAAGCTGATGCCCCACATTCCAAATTATCATCCTGAAGAAACAACAATCGTTTAAGCTTGAATTATACACTTTTACAATAGATGTGCGGGAAACGTGCTACTAATTGGATATAACTTTTCGTCTATGTTTATGTCTTTCAAGGGTCAGATTTCTACGGTCATTATCTCGTTGAGGGAAGCATGAACTGAGAAAAGAATAAGTTTTCACAAAAATCACTACAAGCTACACGAACGGTCAAAAACTGTTCTGAGTGAACCCAAGATTCACTTAAGATATATTTTTTAAATGACGGTAATAATTCTAGAGATTAAAATTCAATTTTTTTTTATTCGCAATTATAAGCAAAGTGGCTGACGGCCTGGTGTTAAAATCTCCGTAACTAACGCAAGCTAGGTTTAAGAAAAAGTTAAAATGGCAACAACTGCATTCGATTTCCCTCTTCAATGCATCTTATTCTTCTTTCTTCATTTAAATCATTTTAAATAATCAATAAAATTCAAGACTCGTATCACACTTTGTTGACATTGTTACATTTAACCTCACTAACTTAATGTATACTGTAAACACTTCTAAATGACTACAATCTTTCTCCAATCTATTAAAGTTATCATTTCATCTTTCTTACACTTATTCGGTTAAACCTAGGTTTAGGTTTTTACTTACTTGTGGCCAAACAATGCTTCCAAGAGATTCAGATAGTGAAATTCGACCTAATGATAACGTTGGTGATGAATCACGTCTAGCCATAGTTTGTTGTGCTTGTGGTATTGAAGACTGTCGTTCAGAAGAAAATGGTTCATGTCTTTGTTGTTGTAGTTGATCCTGATTTAATATAAAATCATATTTAAATATACCAACAACTGAGAATAATAGAAATTTACTGAGTGGAGTATTTAAAAAAACTAGGTGAGCGAAACCTCAACCACATAAGCTCACAAAATGATCAGTAGCTGGAGGTCCACAATTTGGACATCTTATTCAGTAGGGGATTCTACTGTTATTGCCTCGAAGATGAGAGGCGAAGGGTTCCATGCACCTAGTTAGTGAGAGGCCAGGTGACTCACCTGAAACAAGTACCCTCGTTGGTGAGAGGCGAGAGAACTCATCTAAAAACAAGCACTCTGATAGGAACAGAAAACTAGTAGACCCAACCCATGTCGTTATTTCTGGGATACGCTAAAATTTGAAATTCAAACTCACTAGAGTTCTGTTCTTTTTTATATAAAGTCGTATACTCCACCGAACCAGTCCAAGTAGCCGAGCGAACTAAGGCGTTATGTCTGCGCAGTATGTATACTTGGAAACTGGCAGGTTGTGGGTTCGAATCCCGACATCGGCAGTTTGTCAATTAAAAAAAGAAAAAAGGAGCGGGTAATTGACTAAACTGTCGGCGTATGGACAAGAACGAAGTAACTGGCTATGCTTGAGAAGGTTTTCTACAGTTTCCTTCACGAATTCCAGATGAATATCGGCATAGTTCCTATCAGAGTCAGCTGCAGCCGCATATCCTTCCAATTCCTAGCCTACTCACAAATTTCTTCCACTCCACTCACATCCTCACATCTTTAGGCATCACAATGGACTTTATGGTCGAAGTGTAGCCCGTCCAAGGCAGTCCCACCCAATATTATCAATAATAAGCCAATATAGAAAATTTTAATACATACTTGTAAATCTATAACTCGCATTTTTTCTGTTTCTAAAATTTGTTTTTCATTATCTAATTGTTGATTTAAGATCGCAATTTCGTTTGATAACCTTTCTATTTCTTCATTAGCTTTTAATAGATCGTTTTCGTATTTTTCTTTTATTCTAAAAAAAAAAATAGGACAAAAAATCAAAACTCAACACCACCATTTCGAGCAATCGAATAAATTACTGAAAATATCGCTCAAATTTTTCTAGTTGAGTAATGTTTCGATATTCAAATAAATACATACGTTTGTGATTCATTGTCTGCTATAGCTTGACGTGTTTTTAATTCTTCGATTTGTGAAATAAGTTCATCATTTTGTCGTAAACCTGTATTATAATTCGTTTCCAACGTTGATACCCGTGATCGTAAATTTAAACAATCCTGACGTGCTTGTCGTTCGTTCTCTGTTAACGTTACCAGGGACGTTTGTGCTTCATCTAAAGAAATAGAAAATAATTAAAAATCTATTCACGAAACGTCTCTAGGTACGACATTTCATGTTTACATAATACGCCGACGTTTCCTAGAAATATCTAGAATCTTCGTGGATAAAACAGATTTCACAATGTAACAACGGCATAGGCTGTTTTAACACATGCAACTTTTGATGTAAGTTTTCTATCGCAATAAAAATATTTGATATAACTAAAGTTACATTGCTGTGCACACGATGAAATTCACTTGAAATATATCAATCACATGTTTGTTAACAGCTATAACTCTCATCTTGTTTACTATTTCTTTCTTTGTCAACCACTTCAGTCACATGATCAGAGTGCACCAATCACAAGGAAGTAGGATATCAACACATCGTACACACTACACTACTCTTAGATCTGAAGTTACATATAAAGGCGCAATTCCACTGAGACAACACTGAACGACATGTGGTTTGATTCTTGTTTCCTAGTGTTGCCTATTGTAGGCGTCCGACTATGTGGCACAAAATTCAATTAATGTCGCATGCCGAATTAGTTGCCCCACATCGTATGCGCGTTGTCATACATGAGTGTAGCATGCGTCTAAAGCGATTCCATGTAGGTAACTGCAGTTTGGTACATCATGACATTACAAACAGCCGCGGCAGCTGCTTATTTGGTAATCGTCCACTCCATGTTGCCCGTTCCAAGCCGCCCCGATCCGTTGGCTGTTGGATCGGACGACGACACTGTTCGACACGTTAAATAATGTCGAGAGATGACGCAATTGACAGGCAACAACGGTCAACATGTAGCATGCGGCAAGAAGACATATTTTTTGTCGCTTTGTGTTCCTTCTATGTTGCCTAAAAGTTGCCTCAGTAGAAGATTTCATGAAAAAAATCGTCAAAATAGAACTCTTCTCTATTTCATCAAACTAAAAACATGAATTAAAAAATACTACTGCGCCTGCTCAGCAAATCAATCACATGAATACTTACATCAAAAGTTGCATGTGCAAAAAAAAACGAGCGTATATAAATTTTGAAATACATTTTCCGATTGATTATTTACAAAATATTAATCATAAATTCATACTTAGTTTATCCAAGAGTTCTTGTTCTTGTTTCTCCCAAGAGTTTTGTTTAAAACTGTACGTTGATTGTAACGCATCCAGCTGTCGTATTAATGGTTTTGTTGCTTGTGATATAGATTCGGCTAATTCTTCATTACGTGCCTCTGAACTTTCCATTCTCCTTAACAATTCATTGTTTTCATTACGCAGTCCTGCTTCTTTACGTGAATATTCTTGTTCGGTTTGTCGTAATTTATCACGCAGATCTTCCAATTGATTTAATATCTCTTCATTCTGTGATTGTGTGATACGTTTGGATGTTTCCATTTCAGCTAATGCTTTCTCACGTACACTTAATTCGTGACTTGTATTCTTCTTATCAGATAATTCCTTTTTAGCTGCATCTAATGATGTTTTGATTGTTTCTAATCGTTGTGTGGTATCGTCTAGCTGACTTTTTAATAAACTATTTTCACGTTCCAAAACATTTGTTTTGGATGTTAATTGATGTACCGCTTCAATTTGTGACCGTTCTACTTTTTCTTTTGCCGATAATGATTTTTTTAATCGTTCATTTTCAGTTGTTATTTCTTCTAATTGAGTTCTGTAATTAAAGATTGGCATTTTTTTTATATTAAGACTCGATTACATTGAGCGAGTTAGTAAAGCGGTTAGAGTAGCGGCTAGTAAACTTGCCCAGTGTAATCATGTTCACTAGCAAACTAGCAGATTGTAAACTAACTGCGGGTAAAGTTGAAAGCAGGGCTACTTTACTCGCTACTGGCTAGCGTGTGGGATTATTAGCTAGTGAACTAGCCGTGTGTCATCATGTTGCTAGTGAACTAGCTGCTAGTAACTCGGTGGTTCCTGGTTTCAGTGCCTACAAAATGAAATTCCACAATATTATGAACGTTCCACTTCATTTTAACACCCAGAAATGTTCAGGAAATGAAAGAAAAACAACAACACGTGGTTTACTCGCTAGTTAGTTGGGCTACGAGCAAAATTTCAGCAAGCTAAAAATAATTAAGGTCTATTTGCGTTCAACAATGAGTCAGGCACGTCTAACGGGCCTCACGATCGTAACCATCGAAAATAAACTTTCCTATGAGACGAACTTTGATGAAGTTTTAGACTCATTCGCGGAAAAGAAAGTTCGACGTGTAAAGCTGTAGTAATAAGAATAATAGCACCTAGACCAAGGGGTCCTCTGTACCCTCCCTGAGAACAACCTGTCACCCGAAGGCGAAAGGCCTCCGGGCAAGAGGTGCCATATTAAGCAGATGAAGCTATAGGATTCTGTCGAAGCCAGACGCCACACAGAAGGCCCACAACTTCTCCGCCGGGATTGTTCCCAGGATTGATGGATCCAAAGTAAAGCTGTAGTAAATAAGTAATAAAGAGTCAAAATTTATTTAATGGTTTTTATTCTCCCAGTAACAAAAATTCCCACCCAGTATATTTGTTTCGTGAGTTTTTTTGAAATCATCATCTCAAATTTTGGGGGAAATTCGTAGATCCGGGGCTGAGTTAAGGGGATGGTAAAAATTTTATGTCGAAAATCATTCAAGGGTGTGGAAATTTGATATCACTTAAAATGATCGGGTCAAGAGTAGCCCGTCTGTTGAGGTTTGGAATTGAGCTCCATAAAATAAACTCTTGTGTAAGTCATTTGATTCAAAAAGTATAAAATCAAACAAATATGATAATTGATTTTCGTAAAGTTAAAAATTAAATAAAAAATATTCCTTACTTTAAACGTTTGATCTCGTTAGCGGTTTCCTTTTCAGTTGCACGTATTTTTTTAATAATATTCGATTGTTGCAGTTGCGTTTTTGATAATTTTTCACCTTCCTCTCGTAATTCCTTGATAACATCATCTTTTTCTTGTAGCGACACTTCTAAATCACTTTTCGACAAACGACTGGAATCTTGTTTCACAGCATCCATTTGTTTTCTTAAATTATCACGTTCACGAATAGCTTGTTGAAACTTCCGTTCTAGCGCTGACATTCGTTGCGTATATTCTTCGGTCACTTGATTCACATCTGCCGATTCCATCTGTTTCGAGTGAACCGCATACAATTGAGTTTTTAATTCAGCATTATTTTCAGCTAATTCGATATTCTGTCTATTCATATCGACTAATTTCGATTCACGTGCTTCTAGAATTTCCGTCATTTCTGAAATACGTCTCAATAGTTTTTCAACTTCTGAATGACTATCATCGCTATGACTACTAGCCTCAGATAGTTCACGATTATGGCCTTTGATTTTAGTCATCATAGTCTTACTAACTAATTCTAAACCTTTGAATCCGAATAGTTTAGCGGGACTTTGACGACTCACACTTTGCGTAGAACTACTGTCACCATTTGGACTCGAAATGATTTCTATGTCGGATGAAGTTGTAGTTTCGAATTCATCCCCAGACGTATGATCAGAGGTATGTTCAGATTCGATTTTAATTAAATCACTTCGACTTTCTGATGACATTGGAGATTGTTCTCGAATTATTTCCGGTGTCTTACTTTTTCTATCGTTAGCCTTTTCGATCATGGCATCGGCTAGCATATTTTTGACATAAACTGAACTTTCATTCGTCGTAACTGTTTCTGTACTACTTTCCAAGAAAGTTGAAGGGTCTCCCTCACTTGTTGTAATTGTTCGATCTGATAGTGAGCCATCATCAGGTCCTGATTCTTCTTCATCCACTGGATTTATAACGTTCGGCGATTCGACTAAAGCTGTTATACTTTGGTTAGAAACTTGCGGTTGAGTATCGATTAATGTCGTTAACGGTTCTTTTGAAATGGTGTCCTTTGTTGTGTGTACAAGTGATAAATGCATTCCAGTTTTACTTGGCGGTCGTGTTATAGGTTCTCCAAACGAACTCATACTTTTATCTGGACTCAATGATAAATCACTTGGAGTTGATTCACTCATTTCACGTAATTTACCAGTATGCGGTTCGATAAATCGTGATTGAAATTGTTCTAAAACTGTATTCATGGTGCTTTCTGAAAATGAAGCGAACGAAATTGAATCATCGGCATTACTCGCCTCTTCATCATCATCTTCTGGAATAACTTCGATACTTTCTGGTGATACTTTTGAAATACTTTCACTTGTATCTGTAATCGAATCAGGTAAATCGGAACTCGGTGATAAAAATTCATCATCTGTGGTAACAAAATGACTTTCACCAAGCACTTCAATTGAACTAGGACTCGTTAAGCTATCTGGAATTATTTCAACAGATTCAGAATTACGTAAACCGGAACTTGACGTTGATAAAGAATGACCGTATGAGATCATTTCTGAATCGGGGGTTGAAGTACATCCTGTATCACTAGAACCAAGAACTTCCACTGAATCCGAACTATTTCGACCACTTTCACTAGATATGATTGACAAACGGTTGCAATAAGCACTATTGGATTTTTCTTTACGTTTTATAACGGGGGGTAATTTTTCTTCGTTTGATAAAGTTTCAATATTTGTAACAATTTCCGTAAATATTTCATTTTTCGATGTATTTTCTTCGAATTTCGTTTTTTCCCGCCCAATTTCCACTCCATCATCAATAATTTCTTCAACAACCAATTTACTTTCATTAAATATTTCATTTACTGAATCATCAGCTAAGCTCTCAGCTACAATATCTTTACTGCTTTCTCCTATAACTGAATCTTGCCCTGCAGGTTCAAAAAAAGACCCCGTAAATGAACCCCATAAGCTTGTTGACATTGCACTTTTTTGAGATTTTGTCGGACTTTTGGTGATAGGATGTCGACATGTGTTAGTTGACTCCGGTAGTGGTTCAGTTAAACCCCAAGTATCAAAAAAATTTTCAGAATCTATCACTGGTGTCCTTGGTTTAATTTGCACTGGGGTATTTGTACTTATAGTACGTTTTTCACAGGTAACAGTTTCATCTTGAATATCTAAAGCTTTATCGATGGTTTTTTGAGCTTCTTTTAATGCCGATTTTGCCAAACTGGCAATACCAGAGGTATCAAACCAGCTCATGTTTATATTTACATCACACAATTTGTTAACAAACATAAACGATAAAGTTTACATCGTAAATGTAAACACACAGGTTAAGTATATGGAAAAAAATCACTTACAACGTAACTTTGAAACAATTGTGGGCAAAATCACGTAATAGTGAAAAATGGCATAGAAAATATCTAAACATTTAAATATTTGCAGATTATATTCCCGACAAATATTTTCATTTTGAAATTTTGACAGCACATCACTTGAGGGTTTATGGCTGACCTGCTGATGCTGCTGACAGTTCATTAAAAGACACGTCATGTGTATTTAAATTATTACACTTAATTAGATGAATAAAAGTGCAGATTATGAATTTACGACAAATTATCAATTTTTATATAAATTTGAATTTATCTAAAACAACTTTTGGAAATATATTTTAATTGCAATTTTATTTATTTATTTAAATACAGATAATTTGTCCTCATTGATCAAGCTCCAGTGGCGCAATTGGTTAGCGCACGGTACTTATAAGACAGTATTGTTGTGAGCAATGCCGGGGTTGTGAGTTCGAGCCTCACCTGGAGCATATTTTTTTTTATTTTCCAAAACATTATCTTATTTATGCATGTTTAAACATGTTTTTGGAAAACGGTATTGCTGGCCTGTATCCTTTATCACCAATAGGTATTTATCTGGAAAAAAAAAGGTGAACATTGAAAAATTGGTGTTGATTGAACCAAAATTATCCTAGAAGAGAAAAATTCTATCACAATCATATTTGTTATAGATTTTTAGTAAGTACAATTAAATAAGACAAAAAATCGGATGAACCACGGAATGAAAGATTTTAAGCTGAAAATTTGCATAGACCTTTCTTTTGACATTCGAAACACTGGGCCAAAGTCTCATAAAATCGCGTGTCCGCGTCTGAAAACATTCAAGAGATAAGGTCGCGAAAATCGGTTTTTTGCAAATATCTCATTTTCTATGCGTCAAATCGCATTTGAAGTGATTATAAAATTTGTAAAATCTTGTAGATTGAAATTGTTTCAATTTTCCCTCTTACAGGTCAATGGATACGTCACAACAGCCTATCGGTTATATAAACGACCTAATGTAAAGTAATCTTTTGACTTTTTTATTTTTCTTTAATAATGCGATCTCTGGCAGGAGTTGGGCACAATATTTCAACCTACTAAGCAATAGTTTGGAAGTTATTCACCAGAGTGCGACCACGAAACTTGTAGGCTGATAAGGGTATGTCACGGGGGCTGGAGCAGTAAACATCGACCTACTAGCTCTAGTTTCTTATTTATCCACCAAAGAACATATCCAAGCGATAGGGTTCCCAATAATCAGAAACTGTGTACCATGGTCCAAAAACTAATGAATAAAAAGTTTCAACTCTTGGTTTGATTCTTTTTGGTGTTCGCCCAGATATAAAGCCACCTTAATAAGTATTTCCAAATTTTGCATTCAAAGTCGTTACTTTCTCATTACTTAAATTAGATTGATATTGCTAGTTTTAAACAAAAATAAGTGATCAATTGATTTTTGATAAATCAGAATAATAAATTTTTAGATATTCATTTGCAGTATTTTTTTTGTATATCTCTAGTATCTGTAACCGATTGTTAACATTCGACAAAGTATATAACTGCATTTAGATGTCATAGTCTATAGTTCTATTAATTTATAAAGAATAATATAAATATTTGCAAATTTAAAAAATAATTAAAAAAAAAAAAAAAAACATTTAAAAAATATAAATATATGATGGCTAAAATAAATATAAATTATAAAAAATTGCAAAATTAACCATGCAAATTTTAATATCTAAACTAAAGAGTAAACATATAATATTTATAAAAATATTAAATTAAGGTTATTATTAAAAAAAAAAAATCAATTGAGTAAAACTTAAATTGAAATAATAATTACAACTACTTATTAGAATTTAAATATGATATAAAACATTGTATAGTTTGTGAAGGTTATTTATTTTAAAATAAAGAAAAGATTTCAAACAACAATTTTAACTATGTTAATAAATTCATGTACATTCTCCAAATATAATAATTATGGCATTAAATCGAACACTTGAAAGTAGATGGATTCGTCGTTATAAAACATTTTTTGTGTTCGGATTTTTAATTTTAGTTATACAACTTTACATAGCTGTTAAGTTTTTTACTCTCCACGCAAAAGATCTCAATGAACTATCGACGAATGATAAACAAAAGTTAGATACAATATTGGATTCATTCGGCACAGATGAACATTCTGCTCGTCATACCAAGGAAGAAACGAATTTGGATGATGAAGATACAGCAGTTAATAGTAATTCTGTTAATATATATAAACATGAATCCGATAAAATCTTATCCGATGTTAAAACAATTGTTAAAAATAAAACAGTGTTACGTTTGGAAGAGTTAAATTTTGTTCCAATATGTGATGTAGCATCAAAAGATGCTATTTCAGCTATACATAGGGCCAAAACACAAAACTGTAAACATATGATTGTAAATATTACGTGCCTTATACAAGATGGTCAGTTGTATCCAGTTAGTTTAAATAATTATTGTCCCCATAAAGACTTACATGCGGGAAGATCTTTGGGGTGTTATAAAGATGAAAAAACTTATAGGTTATTGAGTGGTTATTATGCAAATTATAAATCAAATAATTCACCAGAACATTGTATACGTATGTGCCTTCAATCTGGTTTTGTTTATGCCGGAGTTCAATATTCGTAAGTTTTATACAATTACAATTAGTCCAGATGTACAGAAAATTTAGAGAGTCGAATATAGTTTTCAAAATTACCAGTATTCAAACCCCGTGTACCAACAAATGTTCAAATTTATTCCTCTTAACAATCGTGTGCACGGGGATACTTCAACTAAACAAATCGATTTTTCACAATCAATAGCTGAATTTTTCTTATGAAAATTCTCTAAAAACAATGAAACCTTTATCTGCCGGTTTGTGGCATCGTAACTCCCAAACGAATGAACCGATGTTTGACGATAATCACTTCATTGTGAACTCTTGTTGAACTTTTTACGTTCCCAATATTGGAAGAGACATTAAGAGAGCTAATTCTCATAAAGCAATTAATTTAAACCTTCCTGAATTTTTTGTCATCATTCTTATATTGTTCTATTCTTTAAATTAAGCAAAAAATTAATTTTAAAAATATTATTTATAATTTGCATTTTAGTACTGAATGTTTTTGTGGCAATGATCAACCACCTTCAACTGCGCGTCTTCCAGATCCATCTTGTAACATGAAATGTCCAGCAAATCCTCGAAAAGCTTGTGGGGGATATTTTACAATAAATATATATGAGACCGGTATAGCTGGTATGTTGTTCTACATACATAATCACTAATTTCATTAAAAAAATTATATGGATGGTGTTATGCAAAAAAGAGTTAACCCGCAGGTGGCTGGTTTTAAGATATGATAGCTGATAAATGTAATACTACTTTAGAATTGTTATTTGATTATGTTTTGAACAGCTGATTGGGCTTGAATCATTTTTGCACATTGTAGGGAACAATGTTTTCTCTCACTTGTGGGTTTTGTGGGTTGAGCGCTTTTTGCATAACACCATCCATATATGATTAATTAATATGGCTAAAATAAAATATTTATGTAATGATTTCCATATATAGCTTTCTCGCCACAACAAGCAGAATTAACGACATCGAAGAAACATAATCAAGTACGAATAGCATATTTGTTAACGTTAAATGGCCGTGCTGTCCGACAAGTGAAACGATTAATTAAGGCCCTATTTCATATCGATCATTATTTTTACATTCACATTGATGCTGTAAGTAGAAAAACATTTGTTGCTTGTATCTATATTTTATTAAGGTAGTTGTGTCGTGTAAAACTCATTTTCGACTGAATTTTTGATAAATTATTCAAAATCTAGAGTACGGTAGTGCGAAAGGCCGAGTTATAGTTTTGGTAAAACATTACTACAGGTCTGATACAAAAGTAGTAATTTCATCACACTTTTAAATCTATTTAAAAAAAACGCGTCGAGCGATTTGGCTAAAAAACTAGGACAATGTAAAAAATGATGTTAGATTTATATTTTGAATAAAAATTATGGACCCTTTAATTATTTTAAATAGATTAACGAACAGATTGACATTTTTATTCAAGTCAAAAAAGTATAATTTACAATCTTATAGCGTTTTTTTTTGAAGCACGAGACAGCATGCTCGCTACTCTGTGATGACGTCATACTCGTCCTCAATTCTTGCTCGAGAACTGTGCGATCGAACTGTCGATCGAGAACCTTACTAATTAGAGCAAGACGTAGCGCACTAGGAGTGCTCTCTATCGTCAATCGAAAATGAAAAACTCAGTGCGAGAAATCTGTAATAGTCAATCGAACATACATTTTATACTTAGAGTGCTCACTCAGTGCACACGAGGGCAGTCAAAAGAAAACGCTATGAGTTTATTCATATAATTGATGTGTTTAAATGTACCAAAACCGTTTAACTTACTATACAGGAAGAGTAACCATATAACCGTTCCACTTTTAGAATCCCTGTAAGAAACACTAAAAATTGAAATTAAACTCTTATTTTGTAAGGACTGACTATGTTCAAGAATTTAAGTAAATAAAAAGAATAATAATTCATTTTCAGCGACAAGATTATATGTACAGAGAATTATTAATTTTAGAAAAACGTTTCTCAAATATAAAATTAGCACGGAAACGTTATGCGACAATATGGGGTGGAGCCTCGCTTCTACAAATGTTATTACATTCAATGCGTGAACTGCTGAAAAAATCAGATTGGAAATGGGATTTTGTAATAAATTTAAGTGAATCAGATTTTCCGGTCAAGACAACGGATAAACTTGTTGAATTTCTAACAGCAAATCGTGGTAAAAACTTTGTAAAATCACATGGACGTGAAGTACAACGTTTTATTCAGAAACAAGGACTCGATAAAACATTCATTGAATGTGATGCCCATATGTGGCGTATCGGTGATCGTCAACTCCCGTGGGGCATTCAAATCGATGGAGGTAGTGATTGGATTGCATTATCACGTGAATTTATCATATATGTTACACAAACAAAACCGGATGATTTAATAACCGGACTATTAACAATTTTTAAATACACATTGTTACCTGCCGAATCATTTTTCCATACGGTCTTACGTAATTCACAATTCTGCCATACATACATCGATAATAATTTGCATGTGACAAATTGGAAACGTAAACTCGGTTGTAAATGTCAGTATAAACATGTGGTCGATTGGTGCGGTTGTAGTCCCAATGATTTTAAAGTGGACGATTGGCAACGGATCTTGGCAACGGAACTGAAACAATTGTATTTTGCACGGAAATTTGAACCGATTGTGAATCAAGCAGTTATTCTACAATTGGAAGAATGGCTTTACGGTCCACATCTATTAAATGTCACAAATATAAACAGTTATTGGCAGAGTGTCTATCACAGTGCTGATGTGAGTCCATCTGCAGATGATGTCGTACATACAATAAGTAACAGTATTCTTAGATTATTAAGTAAACAATTAAATGCTCAACAATGCTCAATATCGCAGTACGAGTTAATTGAGGTCACATCATATTTTACAAATGATTTATTTCACGGTACAATTTTAACAAATTATTTTAATGGCAGCGCCTACAAAATGGAAACATTCATTCAATATCAGAGTAATATTTTAATAAATAAAAATAATAATAATAATTCGTTGTTGAAACGTTTAAAATCATTCTACGTATCCAGTGATTACGATCAGAAAGAACAGATTTCACGTAATTTTGGTCGGTTTTTGGGACCATTTTCTGAACCGATTATTATTTATGAATTTCTACCAAATATCAATAGTCATCATAATAAATATTGTAACATAACATTTGTATGGATCAATCCGTCCGGAGATGTTGTTGATGTTGCTCAACCAGCTCACATTGATAGTAATTATGTTATAAATTATGTTAAGTTACAAGTGAAAGGTCCTCTATTACCTGGTACATGGACCATTAAGTTAGTACATGAGAAAGTAGTTCTGGCTCAAAGTGTATTTTTAATAACGCCATTAGAATTGATTGGTAAACATGCGATAACACCGATGCAATCACAGATGGTACATGCGGGTACATCGAATGTATCGAAAAAAGTCACCAATGATTGGTTAAAATATGGTAAAGCATTGAACGATCGACGTATGCTGAAATCATTGAGTGTATCGAATTCAAAACGTGTTGGTGACGATCTACACGATTGGATTGATACGTTAGTTAGTAAATTTTATAAAATTAATAGCACTTGTATTTATTTAATTCATAATCAACAAGTTCATCATTATTTTCAATGCAACGCGTTGGTCAAGTTTGATGCATGCTCCAATACATTGTGGAGTACATTTTCGGCGGATCCCAAAAGTGATGTTAGTTCAATTAATTCAATGATGCAAAAATTAAATATTGATTCGAATTCAATACGGTAACAGTTATGAAAATTATTTTGTTTTTTGTAAAACTGCGTTCTGTTTTTAGTTTAATATTCATCATACAGATTTAGTCTGCATTCAATCTGGATTGTTAACCTTGTTTTCATTATATCAAATGTCCGTTTTTACACATGAACGTTTTCAATCGCAATACAAATATTTGATATAACTAAAGTTACATTGCACTGTGCACACAATGAAATTCACTTGAAATGCATCAATCGCATGTTTGTTAACAGCTATAACTCTCGTCTTGTTTACTATTTTGTTTCTTTGTCAATCACTTCAGTCACATGATCAGAGGATACCAATCACAAGGAAGTTGGGTATCAACAGACCGTACACACTACTCTTACGTTGGCGATCCAGGTTTAAAATTAACATCTGTTATATTTTAATATAAAACTATTTGAAAATATATTTAAGATATTGAATTTATTTTTTACGCTCGTACCAAAATTGAATGAAAAAAATGGATATTTGGATGAATTTCCATGTGTATTAATTTGTAAATAGAAAAATTACGAATGGCAAAAGCTTCTTTTTTTTTCAAAGTATATTTAGTGGAATTAAATGAAAGAATCGAATGAGTTTATATCATTTACAGATCTTGAACTGCTTGAGCGTGCAGTTTACAGTATAGAGCAGCAAATATATGGATTTTGAGTTCATTGCTTTATTGCCCGTTTTTACACATGCAAGTTTTCAATCGCAATAAAAATATTGGATATAACTAAAGTTACATTACTGTCCACACAATGAAATTCACTTGAAGTATATCAATCACATGTTTGTTAACAGCTATAACTCTCATTTTGTTTACCATTTCTTTCTTTGTCAACCTTTTCAGTCACCTGATACTACTGCGCTTGCTCACCAAATCATTCGCATGAATACTTACATGTGTAAAAACGGGCATTGACAGATTAACGAAGAATTTTCATGTTGGTAGAAAAGCAGTGAACAAGACGATAATAAATTTTATTAGCTCACCAAGCTCAGAATTTCGGTAGTTCGGTAGTGTGCTATTCAAATTCTTGCAGGTAGGTTAATAATATTTAGTCGCAAACTGCTGTTCTACGACAATTTAAATTCACTCTAAAGATTCAAAACCGTCCATTACATTTTGTGTAAAACATTGAACCATTTGGTGAATTTAATGATTCTATCCCCCATTTTAATTTTATTGTATTTAATAATATACAGGGTGACCTACTAACTAAGTTATATGCCACCCGGTTTCTTAAACGACGGAAAATTTCGGAAAAATAAAATACACGAATTTAATTATTTTCAATGATTTACCCGTTTTTTTTAAACCCCAATATTACAAGATACAGCATCCAACTTTTTTCTTCAAATGGAACATTGTTTTTTTTGGTATGGTAGTTTTAAATTTAAAAAAAAATACAGACGAATTGAGAACCATCCTCCTTTTTGAAGTCGGATTAAAAAATTAATATTGAACAAACTCAGTT
This sequence comes from Nineta flava, assembly GCA_963920215.1. Taxonomy (NCBI): domain Eukaryota; kingdom Metazoa; phylum Arthropoda; class Insecta; order Neuroptera; family Chrysopidae; genus Nineta; species Nineta flava. The sequence goes on from OY986042.1 coordinate 3,493,811, forward strand.
TAAATGGGAGAAGCGAATCTCGTCGGGCTTAAGTAGAAGGAGGAGCACAATGGACCATATGGTCGAAGTGCTATACTTTTTAGACCCCAAGATCTATCTATCTAACTCAGTTTAATGTCAAAATAAACTGTTTTGATCTAATTTCGGACCGCATATGTTTTTAAAAAGAACCTTACAATATCTCAGGCTACTTATACTCGAGCTAATAACTACTGATTTATAATTTAGGTCACCCTGTATATAGTCCAATAACTACAGACTCACTGACAAATATTTGTCAGTCGGAGGCAGCTCTATTATTCTGTTTTATTTCTAAAGAACTAATAACTTATGTTATTCGCAATTCGAAGCAAATGTAGATATCATCATTGCGAACGTCTAAGCTAGGTTTAACCGAATTAGTGTAAGAAAGATGAAATGATAACTAAATGATAGATTGGAGAAAGATTGTAGTCATTTAGAAGTGTTTACAGTATTCAGTTGCGTTTTTAAGTTAGTGAGGTTAAATGTAACAATGTCAACAAAGTGTGATACGAGTCTTGAATTTTATTGATTATTTAAAGAAATTTATTTAATAATTTATTAAAATTTAATTATTTTTTCTTAAACCTAGCTTACGTTAGTTACGGATTTTAACACCAGACGTCAGCCCTACTTTGCTTTTAATTGCGATTAGGTTCAATAAACATTGATAATTATTGTAATAATTGATTATACGACCAATTAACTAAGTAAATATGCATGTGTATATATTAAATATAATATTAGCTAGGTGCCATTTTAATTGATTAGCTTAGTAGATTATAATATTGTTTATAGATTAAGTTAAATTAATAATGATTTGTTCATTTAACATTATATTTGCCGCCATAAATAATAATACATTTGTATATAAAAAAATATATATATCTTTTAGTCAAAAAAAGTATTGTTATTGTTGACGATATCAGATATCAGTATTTATTTTATGGAAATTAACCATTATTTAAAACCTCCGTTAAGTTAGTAGCCTCCCGGCTTCATTTTCCTGAACTTTATGCAAATCGTTTGAAAGGGTTTGAGAGTTAATATTTTTCACGTAATTTGAATTGTTTATGTGAAGTTGGTCCCCCAACTTAAAATCTCAAAACTTTCGTTAATGGAAATCGTTGGAGAGAGTACAAAAATTATTTGAGAGTTCATATTTTTTACATAATAAATGATTTTAATTTTTTTGTGTGCAGCTGGCCCCCCACTTAATTTTTTTGTGAAGTTGGGCTCTATTGCATATCTCAAAACTTTCTTTTATGCAAATCGTTAGAGAGAGTTTGAGAGAACAATTTGTGAGTGAATATTTTTTACATAAAAACGATTTTAATTTTTTGTGTGCAGCTGGCCCCTCACTTTATTTTTTTTGTGAAGTTGGTCCATATTTGAGAGATCAATAATTATTTGAGAGTTAATATTTTTTACGTAAAACCGGTTTTAAAAGTTTCAAGTAGAGTGAAACTTTGATATTGATGTGATTATTTCAATGATTTCAAAGTTTTCATGTGCAGCTAGCCCCTCACTTCGTTTCTCAAAACTTTCGTTTTTGCAAATACTACAATGGGTCTCTAACGATTCTCAAACGATTTGCATAAAGAAAAGTTCTGGAAAATGAAGTCGGGTGGAGCTAACTTAACTGGAGGTTTATTTAAACTACATTAAAACAAAACAAAAAAACGTGTATATAAGAATAAGTTTGAATGTCGCTTACGATCACATAACTCAAAGAAGTGATTCTATCCTTGCTATTAACTCTAAGTAGGTTAATCTTGTCACAAATATAATGATATTTTATCTACCAGATTGTATTATGTGATGATTAATTAACATTCAAACATATTCTCACTCTTTGTAATAATATACGTATAATATTTTCAGATCACCTTGGGGCACTTCGCTCGCACAGCTATAAATTGTGTAGCCAGATTATAATATTATTTTAAAAAATACTTGGACAAATTTCAGGGGTTAGTTCGTGAAACCACAGCAAGAAGTCTAGGATTGATAATATTCATAAAAATACGGGAGATACGGGATTTTCGTGCAGCCACCCGATTTATCTCGCAAATAAATTGAGTAGTACTATTCATCGAAGACATTTGATACTGAACCATAATTTCAAGAGACTGTATTTCGAAAACATAGCATTTTCGAACCCATATTTAAATCGAATGTTTTTTCTTATTTTGCTGTGAGAAAACAACAGCCCCTAAGGTTTTTCAAACATTCTGTATATTCGGTAAAAAGCATAACGATTATTTTATGAATCTTGCTGGAAATATATTTCTTTTAGTTCAAAAAATATTTGAAAAAAATATCCAAATTAATCTCTCTGCTCTAATAATGTTGCCCTAACTATCATTGGCGAAGAATTATGAGAACAGTAGGGATAGTCGACGATCTATATTTATTATATTGTTAAAGATTAACTATACGTAACGAAATTTAATATGCAAATATTTTCTTCTAAAACAGATCGATATTTACACATATCAGTGCCCGATCCGTGGTCCCAACGACAAGGTTGTTCACACTCATTCGCGGAGTGATGAAGGATGTGAGTGGAATGGAAGGAATTTTTGTGTGTAGACTAGGAATTGATGATAAGAACTATGCCGACATTCATCTGGAGTTCGTGAAGGAAACTGCAGAAAACCTTCTCAAGCATAGCCGGTTACTTCGTTCTTGTCCCCACGCCGACAGTTTAGTTAATTAACCGCCCCTTTTTTTTCTTAATAATTGACAAACTGCCGATGTCGGGATTCGAACCCATAATCTCCCAGTTTCCAAGTAGGCATACTGCGCAGACATAACGCCTTAGACCGCTCGGCCACTTGGACTGGTATCCTAGTTCATACTCGTTCAGTATTCAACATTACTAAACAAGGATAAAACACTGTCGATTGCGGATAGAAATCACAGTCGGTAGAATCGAGGACCGGTCGGTCGCAGTGCTGATGTATGTCAGTCGATCTTAAATTTTGGATATTCATGTTAATATATTACTTAGTAAACTAAGTAAGTTACTAAATACATCTAATTTAGTTTTTTGCCAGGACACTTGACAGTTACTAAACAACTTAGATTGTGACGCCATTTTGCTTAGTAAGTGCTGCCAGATTCGAGGATTTTTACCTAAATTAGTGAATTTAATAAGGCTTAGAGAAAAACCGAGGAGATTTATTCTTGGGATTGTCTTAGTTTTGTCAAGTTCAATATAACGAATAGCAATAAAAAATCTTCAATTACATTCGATATTAAATGTAGAGGGAAAATCCTCCAATTTGGCAACACTTCTGATATGTTAGTAAGTGTGTTCTGAGATAAACACGCGGAACAAAGGCCCGTATTCATAATCCAGTCTTGAGCAACTGTTTAAGCTTACCTTAATGAAGACCGTATTATTGGTTTTAAGACATGATTAATTCATAGATATACATTAAGATCATCTTTGGTAAAACGATGGTTTCAAGCATTATCTTATTCGGTTTAAGATTAGCCTTAGTAAGACGAATCTTGATATCATCTTAATTTTGTTTGTGAATTTCTGTAATAATTCTCTGAAAACTGGCTGGTGGTACCTTAATCCGCGACGATTGACAGTAGCTAAATTCTGTTGTATTAGTGGTAATATTCCAAATTTAATACTGATTTTATCGAATGTAAATCTTTTTTTAAAAATTCGATGTTTGATTAAAAATCAAAAAGATCTTGTGTATCTCGCGAATGTAGTAGCATTTAGGCATACGTATAATTATGTCTTGATCGGCAGAATCAAAATCGATAACAATTTGATATTATCTGAACCCAATAAATTCATTATCTTCGCTATTTGTTTCACTGCAAAGTTATTAAGGTCTGAAGTCTACTAAAATGCTGACTTAAAGAAAATCCTTTTTTTTTTTAAATAAAAAGTATGGATCAGATCTATATATAAAAGGCAAAAAACCCCTTAAACTCTGCCTGCGCACTACCGTGCTCTAGATTAGATTGCAATCTTATCTGACTGTGAATACATCAACAGTTTTCATTTCTTAACATTGCCTTAAGCTATGACTATGAATGTTTATCTAATCACACATATCATAGCTAAGATCAAACTTTCAAGCTTGGCTTAAAATTGCATCTATGAATCTAAACGCATCTATGAACTTATGCTTAAGACCGGACTATGAATACAAGGCTTAGATGCCCAGTAGTAAACTTTTTGTAGACCGACGACTGACTAACTTAGTTTACTAAGGAATTAGTTGTTCCAAAGACACGCTCTCATTGACTACCATCAATTTAGACAATTTTCGATGTTATGTAATATCTTTAAAATTAAAAATTTCCGATTTTAATAATGTAGATTATAGACCATAACAAATTCACATTCATAAAGTATGAAATTAAAATCTTAACTTAATAAACTAATTCTAAGAATTTTAAGAACGACAGATCATGTTTTTATTAAACTATGCAGCGTAACTTTAATCGAACGTAAGCAATAAATAAATACCCCCACTAAACTAACCATGTTGTTATAAGTTTAATAGTTTTAAATTGTTATTCTATTTCTTTCAAATTAGTGGCCATGTTTTTATACTAAAACTTAACGATTTACTTTAAGGGTGCTATTTCATGAAAATGCTACGACACTCGTTTAGAGCATCAACTTTGGGAGGACAGTTTGTTGCTTGTATAATTGTTACATTTTGATTACTTCTTAATGAACCGACCAAGAAAGTCGCGGAGCGGGGGAAATCCCCTTACCAGCCGTTCGCCAGACCTGTAGGTAGATTAATGATGAACGATACACCAATTTTCGATATTAATGTCGAGATTTTAACGCCCAATACTACAAGCTATTGTTTTACTTTTATTATTTTACCATGTGGCCGAATTTGGCGCCCAAAACGAGCGTCGTGTTAGTATGAAATAGCACTTATAGGTTTAGTTTATTACTAATTTAGTTGCTCATTTGCTTTTTAGCCAATCAAATGACCATAAAAATTGGAGTTGAGCTATAGTGGATTTAAACAAATGTTTAAAATCTCCGATTAAAATACAGAAATCGACTTTTGAAACAAGTTTATATTGCTTAATACTATTTAAGCGATTTAATTGATATGTATTTAGCACGTCATATGCTGCTGCTTGGTATTTTTATGGCTTAATTTTATTGAAAAAAATTTAACAAAAATTTTGTACATGAAAACACATGTATTTCGTTTGAAAACTTCAAATCGTATTTTTTGTGATGATATTTAATATTTTTTAATAAAACATTGATGGCTGTGTTTTTTGCATTTCATATTTTTATTCAAATTTCCTTTACTTGCCTGCTGCTCTAATATCTATAATATATTCTTTGCTGGTTGATTTTAGGAGAAATTTATGACTTGTTGGTCAATACTAGCTTAAGTCCATCCTTATATTTCTAGATCTATATACAGTCGAAACAGGATATAACGACATTGAAGTGACCACATAACTAAGGACGCTATACCCGATAGTTGTTATAAGCAAGATGCATATGTACAAATTAAAAAACAGTCCGGTTTCATCCGCATTCAAGATTTCCTCTGGCTTGTAACCTTTGCACATAGGCAGGCCACTTATGAGATAGCCACCCTTCCGTCACACCAGCAGACCCAAGATGACGAGTAGTTCGTTTTTTATTGAAGGACAGGATCACTTTTTGGCACGTTATTTGTCTTCTGGTGTTTAAACTACGTTAATAAAGTCTCTTCTATAACTTATGTTCAAATGCTTTCGACCGTTTAATTTTCAAAGAATTGTTTTCAAAAAGAACTTTTATTTTGTCCTTATTCTTCCAAATCGTTAATATTGTAAATAGTGAGAGGCCACATTCCTTTGCAATACCCCCATTTTCTAATCTCCATACAATATGTGATTTCTCTTCAATATTAAACACTCCCCTTTTTTGCGACATGGTGACGTGAAAATATGCACTAAATAAGTCGTAAAACATGCAAAGTCAAATGGCACAGAGCGCGCAAGTGGTTCGGGTGGAGTGGGAGAAAGTGTGTAGCTAATAATAAGACGAAATAATTCTTCTTATGTCGACATTCATTAGAATAAGGTTCAAAATAGTGTTTTATTTTACTGAAAAAACATGTCGTTATAGCCGATGAATTTCGATAAAGGTTCGTCGCTTTATCCGATGTTGTTATAGGCGGTATGTTAAAATAGGTGTTTATATAGGGATTCGGTTGGGACCTTGCCACCTGGCCGTTCAACGATTACTCCATATTAACCTTCGTAAAAACAACAAGTGGATTACCGCCGAATCCTGGTAAGGATAGAAAGAATGAGTTGGGTTGAATGTAGAATGATAAAATTGAGGGATTAACAATAAAAAGAAAAAGGACCATACTAAAAAGAATACGTATTTAGTTTATTAAAGTATATAAAATAACACACATTGAAATGACAACAGAATTAAATCAATAGTCAATATAATTAATCACTGTTTTAAATATCAATATCACAGTGACTAAGTAACCAATCAACCAATTACTAATTAGTCGCATTCAAATTCAACAAAATAGGCACATTTATTTATTTATTTAGTAATATAATATACTTTTTACATATGTACAATTAAATATACATTCGACTAGGATTCGTTTCACTGTTGATTCGTAGGCTGCTGCTACTAATTTTATCATCAAGCATTTATCTACCGTCAAAATAAACTAAATTTTGTATAATTTTATTTAAAATACACATCAAATTAGTAACAAAAAAATAAATAAATTAATAATAATAATCTTAACAACAACCCATTTTAACCTTGTTTGACAGCACCTTTACCATGCAATTCGATAAAGCCTTCCAAAGATCTGGGCACTTGGCCTTGATATGTTAAATTGTGTTTTTTCACTGCCTTTGCAGCCATACATTTTAAACTTAATTTTAATTGTGTACGTAAAATTACTTCAGCAACATCTAAAATTTAAAGTTCGTTAATTTTTAGAATATTTATGATTCGATTTGTAGACAACAACCCGATCAAAGACAAATGACAAACTTAGATGGGATCTTTAAATAGAGCGTTGGTAAAGGCTCGTTTACAAGCTGACAGTTGGCGAATTCACTAGCGGCTAGTAAACTCGTCCAGTGTAATCCTGTTCACTAGCCAACTAGCAGATTGTAAACAATCTGCGAGTAAAGTTGAAAGTCGGGCTACTTTACTCGCTACTCGCTGGCGTGTGGGGTTGTTAGCTGGTAAACTAGCCGTGTGTCATCATAGTTGCTAGTAAATTAGCTGCGAGTAACTCGGTGGTTTCTGGTTTCAGTGTCTACAAAATGAATTTCCAGAATATTATGAACGTTCCACTTCATTTTAACACCCAGAAATGTTCAGGAAATGGAAGAAAAAACTACTGGTTCACTCGCTTGCGAGTGGACAGTTTTGAGTCATCATCGATATCTCACTAGCCGACTCACCCGCTTCTAAACTCGCCAACTAGCAGTTTGTAAACTCGAGCAATTTAATCGAGGCTTTAAGCTACTAAGCTGAAATTTTCCGATTTTCTCTTTATTTATGTCCTAAATTCTATAGATTAAACAAACTTCAAGTCTCTGGACCAATGGGTAGTATTACTCTAGAATTTGATGATTTATCCGGGAATGAGTTTAACAATTACTAAATTCTGCGATCTTTAAAACTCTAAACTTTTGAATTCAAATATATACGAAAAAAAAAATATACACATACTTGTTGATGAAGCTTTAATCGGCGTTTGACCTTTTGCATTTACTGAATCCATGTGGGCACCACCGTCCGTCAAATCAATTATAATCGAATGTAACGTCAAAAAATCACTAATAGGATCGTCATAACTAACTATAATATGTAACGGAGTATTTCGATCAGAATCCATGGCATTTACATCGGCACCAATATTTATTAACAATTTTGCTGTGGAAGCGCAAGGAAATCTAGAAAATTAGAAAATAACACAATTATTATCAACATTGTATAAATTTCTAAAAAGTCGTTCGATGTCCAATGGACTATTTTACTAAATTTAAAAAAATCCAGCTTTGTCTCACTTCCGTAAAATGCTATAGTAAGAAAAATGATATATGTTTTTGTTGATTTAAATTAAAGGTATATTTACTGTCAAAAGTGAATATATTCTCGCTAATATCCTTTTTATTACCGCTGTCAAATATTATTATGAATATATATTTTTACCAAGGAAATTTAATTTTCATGTTAGGGCAGAGGTCTTATAAGGAAGGGTGGGAGAAACGAACTTACTTGCAAATATCACTGATATGAAAATCATCCACTTGTGTATCAGAACTGACAGCTAAATGCAACAATGTTTTGCCATCTTTTAAAGTTAATTGTAATTGATTTAAATTATAAACTAATTTTTTAATTGTAAAACAATCGCTTTCATCACATTTTTTTGATAATTTTGTAAATATTGTTATTAAGTATAAAGCTGTTTTTAAATTACTTTCCACTTCATCCTGAAAATAAGGATCAAAATCATATTTATTTACAAAATAAGGATCAAAATTAACTTCGCATCATTTTCATGTAATTTACAGTGACGCATGACGGTATGGTCGAGAGTTATAGCTGTTAACACGCATGCGTTTGATATATTTCAAGCAAATTTCATCGTGTGCTCAGCAATGTAACTTTAGTTATATCAAATATTTTTATTACGATTGAAAACTTTCATCAAAAGTTGCACGAGTTAAAACGGGCTATTGCAATGGTTTCCAAAGTGATCTATATGGATCACCAGGAGTCGATTCCGACCTGCAAGGGTTTATATCAGCGTACAAAATATTTAGGGGGTGCAAGAAGAGATGTAAATGGGGGAGCCTACGAAAATGGATCCATTAAAATTAAAACAAAATTTATATTTCAGTGCATAGAAGACTCATCCATGCGTGTAAACACAGATGATATAACAATTAAAAATAAATAAGTGTTAAAAACCTTAATATTCGAGACATCGTCTTTGGGACCAGGATTTGCAATTTTTTGTTTATTTCGTTCCAATTCCAAAACAGTTGATCTTAAAACTACTATCACATGTTCCACACTCAAATCTTCATTAATATGAATCATTTGTGAGAAGACTTGTGCAAAACGTAACAGATCCTTAACAACGGCTATTTGATTCTTTTGCCGTAAATATAAAGCTCGTAACCACAATTCAATGCATCGATCGAATCGAGCATTGTCAGCAAACACAGCTCCACGAAATACAATTGGATGTGGTACCTCCGGATTATTCGGTCCTAATATACGTTCACGCACTGTCAACGATTCCATATGTATAGCATTGTGATTGAATCGTATTGCTTCCAAATCGGCCAGACTTTGACATTCAATCGAATTTTGATATGCTTGAATTGGTGGTATGGTCTTTTTCCGTATAATATTATCCGCATCCAAATATCGCAGTTGCATGCTACGATGTAGATATTCGTATGCTAATTCTAAACAATAATTATCTTTGTCGTTGGCATACGATGCACCCAACAATTCGAGTGCTTCGATTTGCTCGTCAAATGTTACTTCCGGTCGTGTGATCAGATATTCCACTACTTTAGCTCTCGTACGTTCGGCCGCAGCTGTTAATGCTGTCATACCATTCTCATTTTTTGTTATACTTGCTCCATTGTCAAGTAGTTCACGGACAATGGCCGTATGTCCACATTCAGCAGCAAAATGTAAAGCTGTTGCGCCACAATGAGCTTTTTCATCAGGATTTGCTTTATTTTCGAGTAAGAAACTAACCTAATGATAACAAACAATTAATATCTTTAATTTGTTAAGAAAACAAAGCTCTAAGCTTATTCTTAGAATTTAATTTTCGAACTTTTTCTTTAAAAATTATCTTTTAATGATTTTTTTTCTTCTTAAAACTATCCGTAGTTTTTGTAAAGGAAAATATTTTTATAATATGGAAAAGGAAAGTATTGGATCAACTTTTTATAAAACTTTGGGAGAATATTGTTAGAAAATTTCTACAATTTGTCTCTTCGATCACAAGGTTGAAGTTTTACTCCGTTCCGATTTGCATGGGTTTTAAGTGTCAGAATTTAGAGCTATATAAATTATACCAAGAGCCCATAGATATATAGATAGATATACCTTGGGGTATATAAATGTATTGCACTTCGCCCTTATGGTCTCCATTGTGCTTCCTCTTCTACTTTAGTCTGACGAGATTAGCTTTCTCCCATATCTTGGCAATAGACCACTTGCTATTGCCAAGATATGGGAGAAACCGATTACATATAAATTAATGAGTGTAAGAAAGATGAAATGATAACTTAAATAGATTGGAGAAAGATAGTAATCATGTAGAAATGTTTACAGTATTCATTAAGTTAGTGAGGTTAAATGTAACAATGTCAACAAAGTGTGATTAGAGTCTTGAATTTTATTGATTATATAAAGAAATTTATTCAAATTTAATTATTTATTTATTATATTAAGAATTATTTTCTCTTAAACCTAACTTACGTTAGTTATAGATTTTAACACCAGACGTCAGTCCCACTTTGCTTTTAATTGCGAATATCAATAATAATATTCCAATTCCGTGAAAGTAGATGTGAAAGTCATGAACATGAAGAATAGATATATTAGGAGAGCGAACGTAATGTTAAAAAAACGGTCAAGAATTGGTGTAACTATCTTTTATCAGTAGGGGTCACTGGTCTCAGTGCCGTACGGAATTTAAATGTTTAAATGTAGGCGCCAAAAAATCACTTTCATTCAGTTAATAAGAAGTCTTAGTTTTATAGATAATAAAAAATTGTTTTCGATTATCAAGTAATAATAAAATAAATATTAATAGTAGAGAATTCTTAATAATCTGCAATAAATTAAAAGATGAAGAATCATAGTGATAATTTTGCAATTAATAATAATAATATACAATATATGTTTACAATAACTAACATATATTAGATAAAGAAAGAAGATGACAAAATCGGTAATTACAGACCATATTCCTTTCGTAAATGCAGACACGCATTCCTAACCTTAAACAACCTTCCACTCATAGATATATAACAGTTTATCTATGCTTTCCCTGTACAACATCGTCCCATTTTTTCACATTTATAAAATTAAACAATTTTTATACTTACAATTTTTATTTGTAAGATGTGATAACCGTTGATTTTAATATGTAATAATAATAATTCCGTACGGGCAGATTCGCACTGCCGCTAGTGGCGAAAATAATAACTATGATCTCTACACATTTTTGAGGACACAAAAACAGACGAATTGCCTATGTCGTTCAATCTCCTAATATATCTATTCTTCATGGTCATGAATTTAAATTATGTTTATTTATGATAAAATGTAATAAAATACTCACAACATCCAGATGACCTTTAAATGCAGCAATCATGAGACACGTATTATTGTACTTATTAGCAATATGTATGTTGGCATTGTGATCGGTTAAGTACTTCACAATGTCAAGGCTACCATCGAAACAAGCAGCTCTTAGTGGTGTTGAATTTGTTCGTGTTGGATGATTCACATTGGCTCCAGCCTTTACTAACGTTTTTACAACATCCAAATGTCCTGTATAAATATACAAAAACATCATAGTTTCATTGTCAAGTAGCATTGTTGCGGCTTCGTCCGCAAAAATTTGTTTAAAGACCTTATAAATATTTCTCCCTATCAAAGACATGAGTTTCTTAAAACACGGTTACAGGTGTTATTTGTTTAATATAAAATCAATTTTCATCTCTCTAATTTTAAAATACAAACGCTCACCCCATGTTTCATCTCCTTGAGGGTCTATTTTCCAAAAACTCGGAAACACAAAATCAATCAAAATTTTAAGTCTCTAACTATATAAATCGATACTCTGATTCCCTATTTTACCCCCTTCAGGGCTGATTTTCAAAAAACGTGTATTTCTTTATTTATTATTAATATTCAAAATACCAATTTTCATACAAAAAATATTGATATCCCAGTAAAAAGCAAAATATTCACCCCTCAAAAGTAGTGAAATCTATGTAAGGGCCAAAAAGTTTGCTTAACAAAAGTGAGAAAATGATTGATATAAATTTAATATGTTAGTTTCTCAGGTGCAGGGTATTTCATATTTTCAATGATACATTAAAATGTGTACATTCCTTTCCATGAATTATGGCAGGATTCATGTATATATAGAATTGGAAAAATCCACGTAAACGAAGTCGTCCCGAGGTACAGCTAGTAAGAATATAGAAATTAAATGAAGTTTATAAACGGATAACAGACAGTGGCAATAAATAATACCAGACCAGATCAATGATCATCGATCCTTTGTCACGAACTACAATTTAAAAATAATCCGAGTTGCGAAAGTTAACTCCTTAATTGAAATAAACAATCATTGCCGTTCAAACATTTTCGATAATATTTGGCTATTTGCCTAAGTTAGGTGATTGAACCATTCATTAATAAATACTATTTCTATTGTTGTTAAACTTTCGTTAAAGTAGTTTCATAAAAATTTCCATTCTGTTTTATAGGTATCTAGAAAAGAAGATGTATAGAATGTCTTACCAGCTCCAGCAGCACACCATAGAGCACTGGCACCATCAATCACATAACCATCAAATTTAACAGTACCTTCTTTCTCTAAATCAGGTTTAAATTTCGATATCATTACCTGTACAACTTTTTTGTGACCAAATTTAGCGGCTATAATTAATGGTGTACATTTTTGTCCATCACTTTCATAACATAACTGAAATATAAGTCACAAAAATGGAATTTTATAAACACCTACACAAAATTTAAATACAAAAATAGTATAAAAAATGTCAATGCCCTTGACGATTTGTTATGAACAAAGAATAATAGTCATTTACGTAAATACGCAGAAACTCACCTCGTTTAATAATTGCTTAACCTCGTCTTCAGGTTTATCAGATAGCAGTTCGTAAAATGGTATTGCCATACCATCTTTAGCAGCATAATAAACACGATTTTTAAATGATTGTGATAATTCACACATATTGATATTAATAAAACTTTGTTTATTAACAACAAAAAAACATTTCCTTCGATCAGATCAACTGCTTTGACGTGCTTTGCAACTTTACAACTGTCAATTACAAACACAAATAACCAAAATTTTCAATTACAGATATCTTCGGACTAAACACCAAAGCAGTTGGCTATGTTCCAGCCACTAGTCTTGTTATATTTATAATATATAAATAAAATCAGTCATCATTTTTTAAGACAAAAAGCCCTACTTAAAAGGAATAATAGCCATTGTTCGATATATCTTTTTATAGTACATCGTAAATTATACGCATTAACGAAGTTTCAGACAAAAAGTTTTGTCTGAAAAGCGACGACCTTCTTAGATCTTAAATATTTGCATTCTTGTTCATATATATTCTTGCTTGAACACTCATGTAAATTTTTCCGAAAAAATATCTAAAAATATAAATGATAGCAAAAAATTATTAGTTCGAAATATTCTTTATAAAAATATTAATATATGTGCCATCTATACTCCAATCACTAAATCGTGTAGCAAAACAATTAGGTTTAATTATCAGTTAAACTAACTGAAAAGTGGCTAACGTCTGGTGTTAAAATCCGTAACTAGCGCAAGTTAGGTTTAAGAAAAAGTAAAAATCGTCGGGTTCTATCAGCGTCAACGTAACTTAATATATGGATATATAATATATCGATTTTTCGACCCGGATCTATTTCATCGGTCGTTTTCGTTTCTCAGCGACAATGTCCAGATTTTTCAGCTTTATCGCTACAATTCTTGAAGTGTCGGAAAATTCGAAATTGTACCACGCGACCTATTTTGTCGCTGAAAACGAGTGACGAGCGACAGCATGAGGCCGTACCTTAAGAAGTTCTTGGTTTAGTTACTGCTCACTGCGTGTATGTGTCCAATTGAATGCACCCTAAGTCATTTCTATGAAAGAGTTTATGTTTATAATTTATTTCCGTGGAGTTTAACAACCGTCAGAAACTGTTACAACAAATTTTTCTGTTTATATGAAAAACTAACCAAAATAGTGAAAATGTGAAAAATAATTTTTTAAAGAGTTTAACACGGAGATGAATACAATAAGTTTAATAGCAAGTAAGCAATTAGTAGAAACAATCGAATCCCCTTTGGTAGATACCATGCAGTCCAGTAATATATCACAATATATTCAAAATACTGGTTTCCAGCCGGACGTATATTTAAATTTATGTCTATTAAAATATTTCGAAAGTCGGACATCACCTAATATTAAAATACTGACACTAAATAATGCAATACTCATGTTGAATTATCTTGAATGTAGTTCTATTGGAGGCGACATAACTACATTTGTTAAATTAGCATTACGATTTAAAAATTTAATGAAAGTTATTCCACAAAGTTTACCAATCGAAAAAGATCAAAAATTCGACGAATGGTATACGATATTTTTAAGAAAGATTAAATCACAGATTGCTGAAGCATTTAGTAAAATTAAAGCCGAAAGTGATGAGAATGAAACATTTATCAAAAGGTATCTTTTATCGGATACAACGATAATGACAAAATGTCTTATGGTGATAGAACGAGACATTATTAAATATAGTAAGGATAACAAGAAATCCGAAGAGAATGCCGCAGACTCACTGGTTAATATTGTTAACAATATTAGTGATTATATTGAAGATAGTGCTAAAGACGGTAATTTTAGTTCTGAGGATGAAGAACCACTCAATTGTCTTATTCAAAGAAGAAAGTCTGTAGATATCAACTCAACGTGTAAATCTAATTCGAGTGAGGAATCTGCCGCATCAAAAGAAGAAAATACAATACCAACAAAATTGCCGGATAACGATAATTCACTTGCAGTATTAGAAACTAACCAATTAGTTATTGATAATTTAATAATTGTGGACGATTTAAACAACAAAGATCCAAAACCTAAATCTTTGGATGAAATTGTAAATTCTAGATTAAAACCATTTTTATCGAATTTAGATGAACAGGTATCCAATACAAAAGTGAATAATGAATTAATTACCGAATCATCTAACTTGGACAAACAGGTATCCAAGACAAAAGTGAATAGTGAATTAATTTCTGGAACATCTGATAAAGAAAATGTAATATCTAAATCAGGTAATTATCTAGATTATATCCATTTTTACATTCAACTACTTCCGAGAATTTGTGCCTTGGAATATTTTTTAATCGATTGCAATTATTTTTCAAACTGTGTCGAGATATTTTTGTGTGTGTTAACTGGTAATTAAATTTGTAATTTAATTAAATTCTAGACGCGATCACAAAAGTTTTACAATCATTTGTGCCGATTGCTTGTAAATCACCATCAGATCCAGAGCGCGGTAGTGTGCAAGGTCGAGTTAAACAATCGACTAGCGAAAATTCTCAAAATTTAGTATTGACATCATCGAATTCAGGTAGTTTAGTAATTGATACGTCTGAAACAATCAACAACGTATCTAATTAATTTTTTTAATTTAATTATAGAAGCAATCACAAAAGTTTTACAATCATATGTGCCGATTGCTTGTAAACCACCATCTGATAAACAATCGACTAGCGAAAATTCTAACAATTTAGTATTGACATCATTGAATTCGGGTAGTTTAGTAATTGATACGTCTGAAACAATCAACAATGTTCCACCTAATTCAACAGCGAACTCTAAAGATGTCGATATTCCAACAACTGTTAGTGAAATGAACATTACATCGATTACACTACCAGAGAAAGAAATCAGCACTGATGAACCGGAGAAAATTGTTAATGAAACCACAAAACATCATGCCTTTGACGATTCGGAAGATTTGATTAAATTAAAAATGACGTTACGCTCGTATGATGATATCATCAAAGAAGCTATGAACACAGAGATCACTACTACCGAAATTATTACTTTAGATGACGATGATGATAATGATGATGTCGATAAAGTTACGATCAGTGATGTAGCTGCAGTTGACACGAACAGTAAAGATGAAACAAACAAAACTGATTCTGAAAAAACACTTGCAACATATTTACAAAGTTTTGTAAGTGAGACCAACGATGAATCAAATCTTGTTAATCCAACGGTAAGGATGTTCGTATTTTTTAGCGAATTTCCTGAAAGAAAATAGAGCTATTGAATCCGCACCGACTTCAAAATTTTTCAAATGTCCATCGATCCTACCTAGTAGATGTCAGAAATCACCGTCTGTATAATTTATATATCACTATAGCGGTCACAATTTTAATCTGATTGGAATGAAATTTGGTATTTGATTCGGTTTTGGTTTTCAAACGGTCAAGTTCGTTAATGGGTAAAATTGGACAAGGGGAACGGTGGGTTTAGAGGAAGGAGGAAACATAAAATTTGATATATCTCCCTTAATATTCGAAAAATCGAAAAATTTATAAGAAGTAAAGTTGTAGGTAGTAAGTTTTACTGTAATTTTGTTTCTTATCATTTTTTCTGTCACACTAATATTTACGGAAATTTTGACGGTTTAAGATTGAAAATTAAATTCTTTAATATCTCTGTACACATTAGAGTTTGAGTAAAAATGATAAGGTGATGAATTGTAGCAAACATGATTTTCTACAACTTTATTCCTTACGTATTTTTCGATTGTTCTAATATTAAGAGAGATATTTTGTGTTTTCTTCTTTCTTTATGCCCCCTCATTTCCCCTTGACATACGGTCATTTATTAATAAAATTGGCCTTGCAAATACTAAAATCATATACGACATTTCATTTTGATCAGACTAAAATTGTGACCGCTAGAGAATGATTTATGTATTCTAAAGGAAATTCGCTAAATTGAAGCAGCTTCCTGCGTAACGAATTTTTTTCTAATATTATTGAATCTCTTTACATAATTGATAAAAATACAATTTTAGTTAAATACGCGAATAAAATTTGTTTTTTTTCAGTCTGGACTACCAGAAAGTACTCACACCGAACTTATAGTCAATGAAAATGATGGTGAAAATTCTCAAACTTCTAGTGATATTGTATTAACCAATACAACACCACAAAACTTTCTAATTGATAAACAATCCATAAAGAATTCCATACCATTTCGTACATTTATTTCCAATGCCAAAATGATGTATCGTTGTGTGAAAAGTTCATTTATCGATGATTTTTTCCTCAAATATTGTGCTTCGCATGGGAATTTTTCAATGCTATCACAAAAACAATTACTTGCTGTATTGTGTAAAAACTTTTTGGATATTGATCTGTATAAACGTGTTGAAATCTATACCGATATTGTGGTCAGTATATTTAAATTTTGTGTTGAAAATGCACCAGAACTATTGGATTTTACATTCGATGCTATAAATAATGATGGAAAACTCTTCGGCGAATGTTTAATACAATTTAAATCAATGTTGAAGTATATGTTGTACTTTTGTCTGGATAAATTACAAACGAAATTGAAAACTTTACAAAAATATACAGCGGATATTTTAATAACACCGGACGATGTACAAGATCTGGCCATTGCATTTAACGTACTGACGGAAGCGCATTTTAAAGCTCTGCGTTTGATCAGTCAATCGAATATAATTGATATCAAATATTCGCCGTTGCCACGACAAGGATTAACTATCCGACAAATATATAATTTTCCTGGTGTTACAGTGAAATGTCAATTTACGGACATTGTTTTTGGCCGGACAAACTTATCGAATTATAAATCGTGTGTGACATTAACAACACGTAAAGATCCGGCTGTTGTTAATAAACGGTTAATTGGTGATAAAAAATTGAAATTACTTGAGCAAAATGAAAAAGATTTTGCGCTCTCAACGAAATATCTAATGAATTATTTTCAGAATGTGTTTGTTGCATTTCAACAGGGTGAATTGTCTGGTATCAAATATTTGCGTGATGTTTGTTCGGAATTTTTAAAGGATATTGAATATATCAGTCCTAGTAGAAAAGCTATGGTCATGAACAGTGAATATCACTGTTCGCTCAGCAATTATGCTTATTCTGTAGTACAGAATCTCAAGTAAGTCGTCATTTTTTATTTTATTTCGTTTCGAATTATTTATGGCATAATTTTCCTTCCAAACAACTTTAGAATTTATATCTTTGAATATATTTTAATTTCAATCAACTGAAAAAGGCGTTGAATTCTATTCGAGTCGTTTATTAAATCGATTTAGACGTAAGAATTATTAAAATTTATTTACGAAAATTTGTAGTTGGGAAGTATTTAATGAGGATTTATGTAATAGCGTTTTCTTTTGACTGTTCTCGTGTGCACTGAGTGAGCACTCTAAGTGTAAAATGTATGTTCGATTGACTATTATAGATTGTTCGCACTGAGTTTTTCGTTTTCGATTGACGATAGAGAGCACTCCTAGTGCGCTGCTCCATCTTGCTCTGACTTGTAAGGTCAGAGCAATAGTGCAGTGCAATATGGCGTCGAAAAACCTACAAATGTTGACATTGTTGGAACTTTTATCATTGTCAGAAAGTTCTGATGATGAAGCCGCTTTAATTAGAATTACAATTATAAATTGCATTCTGTGTATATAATTACCTGCTTCGTTAATAATAGTACAAAGTGTCATCAGTGCCAACAGATTCAATTTTATTTCTATTTTTACTTAATAATACTTGTTTTACGCACGCGGTCGGGCATATTCAGAAATCAAGGAATATATTAAATGGACAGTGCTGCCTCTACAGTCTGATCAGTAATGCAAAACAACAGCTAAAATATACTTAAGTATTTGATTCTGACAGTCAACCTAATAATAAATCATGAAGAATAGATATATTAGGAGATTGAACGACATAGGCAATTCGTCTGTTTTTGTGTCCTCAAAAACGTGTAGAGATCATAGTTATTATTTTCGCCACTAGCGGCAGTGCGAATCTGCCCGTACGGAATTATTATTATTATTACATATTAAAATCAACGGTTATCACATCTTACAAATCAAAATTGTAAGTATAAAAATTGTTTAATTTTATAAATGTGAAAAAATGGGACGATGTTGTCAGGGAAAGCATAGATATACTGTTATATATCTATGAGTGAAAGGTTGTTTAAGGTTAGGAATACGTGTCTGCATTTACGAAAGGAATATGGTCTGTAATTACCGGTTGTCATCTTCTTTCTTTATCTAATATATGTTAGTATTGTAAACATATATTTGTAATTATTAATTGCAATTAACACTATGATTCTTCATCTTTTAATTTATTGCAGATTATTAGGAATTCTCTATTATTAATATTTATTTAATTATTACTTGATAATCGAAAACAATTTTTTATTATCTATAAAACTAAGACTTCTTATTAACTGAATGAAAGTGATTTCTTGGCGCCTACATTTAAACATTTAAATTCCGTACGGCACTGAGACCAGTGACCTCTACTGATAAAAGATAGTTACACCAATTCTTGACCGTTTTTTTAACATTACGTTCGCTCTCCTAATATATCTATTCTTCATGTAATAAATGATCAAAAACACCATGGATACTACACAAGGATACCGAACTCAAACGGGAGAATTGACAAAATATGGCAACGAAATGGTAATAGTAATATTTACTTTTTATGCCACTAGCGTCGCTAGTTGTTCATCCGTACTACAATCCGTACCGCAGTGAATATAGTATAATAAATAGGAGTGAAGTAAGCAAGTAACCAGTTTTATTTCGTAGTGATTATTTTGAAGTATGCAATTTGTTTCAACTAATTCCTTATTGGAAAATTGAAATTACTTATCATTTATTTAAAAAAAGTATTTTATTGAAAAAATACTTTGGCTGCAAATAATTTTTATAATACTACAAATGCGTAATGTTTTTTAATTAAAACTCGTGCCTTATATTCTCACCACTGTTTCCGGCATAGAAGCGACACTACTGACATCTTTTTTTGTCAATTATTTGTTTACATGGAGTTCGGTATCCTTGTGTAGTAATCATGATAAACACCATGAAGAATAGATATATTAGGAGAGCGAACGTAATGTTAAAAAAACGGTCAAGAATTGGTGTAACTATCTTTTATCAGTAGGGGTCACTGGTCTCAGTGCCGTACGGAATTTAAATGTTTAAATGTAGGCGCCAAGAAATCACTTTCATTCAGTTAATAAGAAGTCTTAGTTTTATAGATAATAAAAATTCTTAATAATTGCAATAAATTAAAAGATGAAGAATCATAGTGATAATTTTGCAATTAATAATAATAAAATACAATATACGTTTACAATAACTGACATATATTAGATAAAGAAAGAAGATCACAAAACCGGTAATTACAGACCATATTCCTTTTGTAAATGCAGACACGCATTCCTAACCTTAAACAACCTTTCACTCATAGATATATAACAGTATATCTATGCTTTCTTTGTACAACATCGTCCCATTTTTTCACATTTATAAAATTAAACAATTTTTATACTTACAATTTTTATTTGTAAGATGTGATAACCGTTGATTTTAATATGTAATAATAATAATAATTCCGTACGGGCAGATTCGCACTGCCGCTAGTGGCGAAAATAATAACTATGATCTCTACACGTTTTTGAGGACACAAAAACAGACGAATTGCCTATGTCGTTCAATCTCCTAATATATCTATTCTTCATGATAAACACGTTCGATTGAAAAAAATGGCCACCCAATTCTCGAGCTAAAACTGAGTTCGAGCATGACGTAATCACAGGGTAGCGAGCATGCTCTCTCGTGCTTCAAAAGAAAACGCTAATAGTTTGATCAATGAGACATTATTAGTTTTGTTGTTACGTTTGGAAATATTAGCCGTAGAAAATAAGTACGGGTACTTAATCATTGTTTCTGAATTGAATTCCTTTTCTATTTTTTTTTGTTTCAGCATGAATCGAATTAGTTTAAAACACGTTTTTAATCCAGAAATGAAAGTGTTTTTAATCGAACCCGATACACCCGATCAATGCAGCCTAACATTAATATGCAATTTATGTAATTTAACGTATGAGGCATTCGATAATGAGGTCGCTTTAAAAACGTTCTCAAAACATTTGGTGCGAGTCCACGGTTATTTTGTTGATTCACACACTTGTGTTAATTGTTTTAAGACCCATTCATTTCAAGAATTATTAAATAAACGATGGACTCATGAGTGTTATAAGTAAAATTAATTCAATTCTATTTCGAAGAATATAAATATTATAGATTTATTGTTAAACTTAAGGACGTTCATGTGCTACGGCTAGAGTCAAATGAGTACTATTGGTCTAAGATCCGGCATTAGAAAAATCTACCTTCATCTGTTAATTGAATGAAATAATGTTTAAAAGGCACATAACAATATTATAAATGTATGAGTACAATGTCTGCCACCATAGTCCTGCTGGCTATTAACATTAATTAATTAATTAATATGATATAGTGTCTTTGTTTGTTGCTCGAACAAATATAATTGTCTCTCTCTCTACGTAGAACACATTTTTTGAAAATTTTATTACTGTGATATGATAAAATATATTTTAATAATAAATATATAATTAAATTATTTGCAGCCTATATAAAAAAAATTGTAAGTAATAAAATTTTCAAAAAATGTGTTCTACACAGAGAGAGAGACAATTATATTTGTTCGAGCAACAAACAAAGACACTATATCATATTAATTAATTATTTAATGCTAATAGCCAGTAGGACTACAGTGGCAGACATTGCACTCATACATTTATAATATTGTTATCTACCTTTTAAACATTATTTCATTCAATTAACAGATGAGGGTAGATTTTTCTAATACCGGATCTTAGACTACATATTTAAAAAAATTTATTTAGTATTTAAAAAAAAGTTGTAAAGTATATCAATAATCTTAAAAGTATTTAATGTAAAATATCAGGAAATGTTAATAAGAAATTGATTTGACATGATTTGACAGATTTGACAATAAACTATGTTTTGTTATGACAATGTTCAGAGTGTATATGTGTAGATAGATAGAGGTTGTCCTGGACGGGACACACTTCGACCATAAGGTCCATTGTAATGCATAAGGATGTGAGTGGAGTGGAAGGAATTTTTGTGTGTAGACTAGGAATTGGTAGGATATGCGGCTGCAGCCGACTATGATAGGAACTATGCCGACATTCATCTGGAGTTCGTGAAGGAAACTGCAGAAAACCTTTTCAAGCATAGCCGGTTACTTCGTTCTTGTCCACACGCTGACAGTTTAGCCAATAAACGCCCCCCCCCTTTTTTTTTATTAATCCATCCCAGTATATGTGTATATGTATGTGTATATTTTTTTTACTGTGCGCTGTCGTCAGTTTTCTAAATATGATGGCAAAAACAAACCTAACAAAACAGTTTTAATTTGATTAAATTATTAATTCAATCGTTCATCAACACCATTTTTTTAATGCAAATTATATAAACTGCATATTTCAAATAATATTTATAAACATTATTTATTATGGTGTCTACTTTAATAATATAGTTATTATAATTGTAAGTACAAAGAAATTCTGTTCTCCATAAGACGCTGTGTTCGATTTTTAATCGATAATTACTCTTTGAAAGGATCGTCAACAGGTTTTAAATTTTTGAGGGAGGATAACTATCGAATTGTGAGCTATTCAATTTACTAAACAAAACATTTGTATGTACTATTAAGCCTCATGCATGAACGTCCTTAATTATATATATATATATATTGTTAATCTTAAAATATTGTGATACTATTTTAAAATGTAAATATAATCTTTCGTTAAATAATACGTGAAAATGAAGATGATAGCATGGCGTGTGGAAAATAAAGTACCAATAATACCACTATTTAGTTTTATTTAGTGTACATATTTCTTTCAGGGCTTTATAATGGTTCATACAAAATTTTTAAAAGTGAGTATTATAAAGGTGAGTATAAAACGGGCGAAAGTGTTTAAAAAATGTATTTTCACTTTGTTTCGATTGCAAGGCGAAAGAGATAACTCGGATAACTGACAATTTGCAGGACCAACACCTGCCGACTTGTCATCAGTGAAAGTTCTTTGTGTACACATTGCTAGAAAGTGTAGCTACAATTTTTACATGGTATTATTTTGTGGAAAATTTTATGATTTTATTAAGAGGATATTCACGAAATTTAACGTAAAATGAGGAACATTCTTTGACATGAAAATCATACACGTCCTAGATATATTTGATTTGTTGATTCCGATTACAAATGGAGCTTGCTTTTTAAATACGACCAGTTCCTGCCAGAAATTAGTTGCGTTTAAGTCTCGAGAATATTTTCGAGCTAGATCAGCTCCATTTTTTTTGCAGATCAACAGTGGACATATTTACAAAAGCGTGGCCACTTTATTTACAGTTGCTGCTGCCGCCCTTTCCGAATTCACCCAGTAAAAGGAGTTTTTATCAAACATATGAACTTGGCACCCCCTGAAACTTTCCTCTGGATACGAGCCCCGATCTTCAGTGAACATATTTACAAAAACGTGGCCACTTTATTTACATTTGGTGCTGCCATCCTTTCTGAATTCACCCAGTAAAAGGAGTTTTTATCAAACATATGAATTTGGCACCCCCTGAAACTTTCCTCTGGATATGAGCCCCGATCTTCAGTGAACATATTTACAAAAGCGTGGCCACTTTATTTACATTTGCTGCTGTCGTCCTTTCTGAATTCACCCAGTAAAAGGAGTTATTATCAAACACATGAACTTGGCACCCCCTAAAACTTTCCTCTGGATAGGTGGTCCGGTTTACACCCCCCCCCCCCTTTGATACGAGGAGGCTGATATCATTGAACAATTAATTTTAAAATATATTTATTTTATTACAACTATACTACACAATCAATCATCAAGTTTAAGTACTTGTTTCGATATTTAAGTGAATACTGTGGTTTTTATAACATTTGTAGACAATTATTTCAACAATAAAAATTCCAATACCAATTGATACTAAAATTATCCAAACAAGAAATGCAAAATATACTTCAGTTAATCCAACAATCACAAAATTTGCACCAGCATTATCACATTTCGGTTTTTCAGAATAAAATTTTTTATAAAATCTTTGTTGTATACCATTTTCTTCTATTTTCATTACTCTAAAAAAAAAAAAAATTTAATATTCATTGAAGTTGTCTGCTAATTACTACAACACTGATTCAATACGACCAAAAACATTTAATAAAATATAGGCCCGTTTTTACACTTGCAACTTCAGATATAAATATTCATGCGATTGATTTAGTGAGCAGGCGCAGTCGTATTTTTTTATGCATGTTTTAGTTTGATGAAATAGAGAAGACGATTTTGACGATGTTTTTCATGAAATCTTATATATAACTTCAGATATAAGTGCAGTGTGTACGATGTGTTGATATCCTACTTCCTTGTGATTGGTATGCTCTGATCATGTGACTGAAGTGATTGAGAAAGAAATAAATAGTAAACAAGACGAGAGTTATAGCTGTGTAACTTTCAAGTGAATTTTATCGTGTGCACATCAATGTAACTTTAGTTATATCAAATATTTTTATTGCGATTAAAAACTTTCATCAAATAATAATAATTAGAAAGAGGGGTACCGCAAACGGGTCTCTAGCACCTAGACCAAGGGGTCCTCTGTGCCCTCCTTGAGAACAACCTGTCACCCGAAGGCGAGACGCTTCCGTGTAAGAGGTGCTATTTTAAGCAGATGATGGTACAGGATTCTGTCGAGGCCAGACGCCACACAGAAGGCCCACAATTTCTCCCCCAGGATTGATGGATCCAAGGGGATGGTTTCATCGTCCTCCATACAGGCCCTACAAGTGGGATCATCAGAGATCCCCAAGTTATGAAGGTGGTAGTTCAATCGATAGTGTCCTGTCATGAGCCCCACCACCCTTCTCAACTGTATTCCACTGAGCCTCAACCGAACACAGTCGAATGGCCTAGCTGTGCTTAGAGATGAGATGAGCTTGTCTTGCCACCCCTTGATTCGGTAAATTACGGAGCATCTTGCTATGGGAATGATAGGCTCAGGTGAAAGGGGCGCTTAAGATGACCCCTCTCGTGTCAACCATTCCGCTACTTCGTTTCCTTTAACGCCAGAGTGACCCGGTACCCGTATGTCAGTCTGACTGTGGTACTCAGTGCCAAACTTTCATGTTTAAAAACGGGCTAGGATTACAAAGGGTTGAAACCCTACATCACCGTGTTTACAATAAAGTTACCTATATGAATAACCTAACGGCTGTAATAATTTTTTGTGTGATATTTATTCTTACCCTACTTTAAATGTTTCTATGTAAGGTGATTTTTTTGATACGGCTGTATAAGTTGCAGACATTGTCTGCAAAAAAAAAAAAATCAATAATCAATAATTGAAAATGTATAACAATTATTTTGAATGATCGTACTTTGGAAAACAGTGAAATTTCTTTCAGATGACATTTTTCACTTTCTTGAAATCGTTTCTTTACTTCAAAATAACAATTACCATTTTCTGCTAAAAAAGCAAAATACTCTCGTTGAACTTTTTGAATGCCATCTAGCATTGGATAATGATTGGCAACCATTTTATCTTCATACAGTCCTTTTATTGTAGGATCGTTAGAGAACTTTAAAAGAGACAAATTTTTCAGTATATTTAATTATAGGTACTTAGTGTAACTTAAAGATGTCGGAAAAAATTCTTGGAACTATTCCTTGAATGATTTTATAACTATTGATTGGAACAACATTTTGTGAATGGGTTATATTTATCGAAAAACATTTAGAACAAGCTTTTTTTGTAAAATATCTTGTTCTCTTTGCTACTGAGAAATACCAACAATTATTTTTTGTATTTCAACAATAATTTAAGTGAACAATATACACTTCCGTTCAAAAAAAATGAAACAGACCTGAATTGCTAATTTTCTTACATTTCATAAATCTCCTCACTTTTGTAATTCTCTGTATATTATTTATTTATAAACAAAGATAAGTAGTATATTTTTGAAATGTGAAAAAAGAAATGGAAGTTTTATATTTTTTATTTATGTAAACAAAAACATTTACTACAAGAATAATCAAAATTGTGAGAGGCTGATTCGGTTCAGATCTGTTCATTTTTTTTTGAATGGGAGTGTACATCGAAACCTTAGTTTTTAGTTCAATTTGTCTATAAAATTTCATTTTGTTCTATCTTGTAGGAATGAAAATGATCCCAACTACCCATTAGAACTATTAAGGTATGTCATCCATTACAATCTTCCAACCGTAAATACAGAAAGTTCAAAATACTCAATGGTACATGTACACTCCCGTTCAATAAAATTGAACCAATCTGATATGTTAATTTTGTTACATTTCATAAAACTCCTCACTTTTGTAACTCTCTGTATATTATTTATTTATAAACAAAGATACGTAGTATATTTTTTAAATGTGAAAAAAGAAATGGAAGTTTTATATTTTTTATTTATGTAAACAAGTCAGTGATAGAGTAAGAATATGTAATGTAAATACATGTTAAGTGTTATATCTCCCTTTTTCGTATAAAAATTAAATAAAATGTTGTATCTGTCAAAAACATTTACTACAAGAATAATCAAAATTGTGAGAGACTAATTCGGTTCATGTCGGTTCAATTTTATTGAACGCGGGAGTGTATGTTATGTGTATCAGAGACTGTACTTAATATATATCTTTTTAACAAATTGGTTAATTAGTTTTATTGTCATGGCAAATATACGAAGGAATCAAATCATAAAAAAAATCATTGAAGGAATTTTTCCATCACTTTTTTTGCACATAATTAAATTACATCTGGAATTTAAAATATATATGTTTTTACTTTAAGTGCTTTAACATATTCTACGTCTAAAGATCCAATTTTAATCCGTCCATATCTTAGATCTTCGAGAGTTTTAATATCATTGGATGCTGATTGTAACAATACTACTATATTAGCCGAATAGGAAACATAAAAAAACATCAATGATAAGTATAGAAATATTGCCACTGTTCGGCCAGTTAATTGGCGCGGTTCACTTTCAGTACCTAAAATAGAAGGGGGAAAGTATAGATAAATATTATATTCATCGTAGTGTTCTTTGTTTTTATTTTTGATACAGGGAATAGAGACATTGCACTAAGGAATAAATAGGGGAAAGCTGGATTTTTGTACGAACCATTCACTATTCACCATTGAACCATCATTCAATAAAAGTTCGTTAATTAAATATTGATATGAAAAAATTAACTCGTCAACTACGAATCGAACCCCGGCCCTCTGGATATCTAGTCCAGCGTGCTTACCGCTACACCAAAGACGATTCTGACGTAAGAGCCAACTTTTTTCATATCATTGACAGCGTCAACA
Source organism: Nineta flava (assembly GCA_963920215.1). NCBI lineage: Eukaryota > Metazoa > Arthropoda > Insecta > Neuroptera > Chrysopidae > Nineta > Nineta flava. Next base: position 3,521,214 of record OY986042.1, read on the forward strand.
ATACAATGTTCGTTAAAAAGTTCGTTACCTTTGACTCCGAATAAAATTTTTAGCGGCACACGTATCGATGGGGACTTTAAGAATTTTGTTTAGAACCACTAAAAGGAAGGTTCATGCAAAACACCAGCTTTCCAGGAATTTTTTCGAAGTTTGGCCTTTTTATTGTCTTTATTCTCTGAACTATATTACCTTGCTGACATAATCCACCTAATAAAAACAAACATATTTCTGCCGGTTTGAACTGTAACTGCGCTACATTATACGTATCCTGTAAAATATAATACATTATTATACATACAGGATTGTCCAAAAATCTGGTAACCACAGATTTATTCCTAACAGCCGAATCAATCACATAAAATCTGATGTTCTTACTGTGATGATGACTACATTATAGTCGAAATATGAAGGAAATAAAATATTTACTTCCGTTAAAAAAAATGCGGCAAGAGGCAGTTTCCCCAAAGTGGTTTTCACAGTTGAGGATTAACCCCTCTTGCGATTCCATAAAGTCTCATGGACGTTCAAATTATTTTAAAGCAAAACACTAACTTCCATACACTATATTAACTTTTTATATGGACACTCTCATTCATAAAAATTGAACCAGTTGAAACATTTTAAGTGTTATTGTATGTGATTTAATGGTGGTTCAATTTTTATGAACGGGAGTGTACGTAGTACACAAAATGAATAAACATACCTTATTTGTAATATCAATTTCATTTTGGTGTTTCATTTCGTAATATATGGTCATGTATAAGATCAGACTAGAAATAATGCATAATCCACCAATCGAAATCCAAACGTTCTTTTGAAATGACAATCGAAATATATTCTTAGTATATGATAATGGTGGCTTACGAAATATGAAAATTAATCCTGTTTTTGAGTTTCTTGACAAATATTTACAACCATTAATTCTTATAGAATTTATTAATAATCCATTTCCTTAAAGTTCATATATATTCAATTAACAACATTTCTTCAATGGGAAAAATAGAATTAGACCAGGAAATGGGTAGATTTGCATGACACTTCTCCGTTAAATTTGCGAATAGTATATTCTTGTAGGGCTGATAGATTCACCACCCATTTTTTTCCCACGCGTTCAAAGTTGGCGAAACGGAAAAAAAAGAGGTTTTTGAGCGATATAGCGATAAAACTGTGAATTTGACAGAAAAAAAGTAAAGGAACGATTTTTAGGTATTAACAAGACAAACAATTTGGCGCATCGGAAATTAAAATCGTTTAAAGTAAACATTTAAAGCAAGATACCATTTATGTCATCTATACGACGATTTAAATTTCCCATAATTCCAGTCCAACTGCCATTCACGAAATGACCCCAACCATCAGTTAATTTCCATTTTAACGATGCATTGGCATAATCCATTAATGTTAAATGAACATAATGACTGTGTTTAGTTAATGAATCCTTATTTGGTTCGCTAAAATAGAAAAAGAGTACCTATAGAAGGATTCATTTTCTTTCGAACATGTTATGATAATCAAAATTGTTTTTACTTTGTTAATATTAATCACATTAATAATATTATTTATTTATAAATAAAATAATGTGTTATCAATCAAAAACAGTTAACTAATCTTTCAGAAATAATTCAACAAATAAATTAATTATCGAAGCAACTAATTAATTATCAAATCAAATAAATAATTCAAATCATAAAATATTTATTACAATTATGGACAAGTAAATCGAATGTTAAGTATAAAACCACAAAGATTACATTAACAAGACTCCAAAACTACGTTTCTTTCGTCTAAGGGCTATTTTACACATGTAACTTTTCAAGCAACTATTCAAATCGTATACTTTGGTAAGCAAGCGCAGTAGTATTTTTTGATGAAACTATGCAGCTATAACACAATAGACCTGGCGTCTGTTTCGATGCAATCTTATATGTAACTTCAGATGTACGAATAGGATGATTGGTTTACTTCCTTGTGATTGGTTTACTATGATCATGTGACTGAAGTGGTTGACAAAAAACGAAATATTTAGCAAGACGAGAGTTATAAGCTATTAACAAAACATGCGATTGATATATTTCTGCATGTACATAGAGATGTAAGTCTAGTTATATCACATACATTTATTGCGATTGAAAACTTTTACGTGTAAAAACGATGACTACTGGGCGTTATAATCAACTTGAATTATTTACTTAACAGCTGGATCGAACAGCCTCTTTGTTTTGACGGAAAACGAAGGAGTTTTGGACTACTTTTAATTTGATTTTTTTTTGCATTGCCCTATTTAGATGTTTCAAAGCTGATTTAAAATTATATTGTTGTAGATCAATTTTGAAGAAAGATGAGTGTACCCGCCAGGGAAAAATTTTCCAGCAATTACTTGAATGAAATAATTATAGTAATATTATTCATTCAATTAATATTAAGTAAAAAATTTGAAGAGAATGGATCGAATTTACCTCCATCAAATTTGGATTCAATATCAAATGAGCCAAACAGAATTTCGAATCATTTATTATTACTCACTGGTCAAGAAATTAATACAATTGTACAACAATTCGATGAAATTGTTGACGACTTAAAAATATTAAGTACAATATTTAGTTTACGATCAGAAGAGTCCAAATTACGTGTAATTAGATCAATTACATGTACAATTAACAAAGATATGTTAATCAGTTTAAAAAATGAAATAGAAAGTATTCTAGCAAATGTATCAAACATTAACGATCATGAAAATATGTGTAATCTAAATCCCAACAAACTGCAGGATAACTGGAACGAATCAACAAAAGTAATTCAGTGTGGTATTCAACATTTAAGAAATAGATTTGTTAAAGCGGCATCAGTTAATGGTTCCATCGAGAAAATTCTTAAATGGAAAAATGCGTATGAATATTTAATTGATAAATACGAAAAACAAAGTGATCATTTAAAAAAACCAATCCCCCAAGAATATCAATTAAAATTTAATAAACTACAAACTGATTTACAAATTTTAGATAAATCTCTGAATACAGCATTAGAACGTTTAGAAACGACCACAATTGATTTGTGTACTTTAGAAATAAATACGGGAAAAATCGAACATGCCGTTGAACATTCCAAACATTTAAAATTAATATCCATATCTAAAATTGTAAAGCAATCGTCTCATTTTCAAAATAGAACCGAGAAATTACAAAATTTTGAGAATATTATGAATTTCATTAAGAAACAATCAAAATTCGATTTGGAAAGATTGGCGTACAATACGTTATACAACGAAATATTCGAATATTTTGCATTAGAATATGATACGTTCGAAAGATTAGAAAATAAAAATACCATCATGAAATTATGTATTTTGGAAATAATGCTGGGCAAAATCAAAGAGGCTGTATCACATTTTAAACAATTAAAAATAATTTCAATCTCACAAATTGTAACCGAATTTTTTAATTATCAAAATGATAACGATGAATTCAGAAATTTTGAAAATATTATGAATTTTATTAAGAAACAGCCTAAAATGGAGAATGTAAAAATTGCTCACCGAACGTTATACAAACATCTGTCCGAACATTATCAGTTAGAACGTTTAGAAATGACAAAAATGAATTTATGTGTTTTGGAAATCATTTTGGGCGAAATAAACGAGGCTGTTCAACATTTTAAAGATATTAAATCTGTAATATCAATTTCTCAAATTATAAAACAATCGTATAATTGTCAAAAGGGTACCGATGAATTGAACAATATTAGTCGTTTCATTCGAGCACAATCAGACACATGTGACGTCATAGTTGCCTATCAAACTTTATACAAGGAGACATCGACAATATCATATAATGATTTATATTTTATTGTACCTCATCTATTTATAAATAGATCGTTTGAACACCGCAATAATTGCTCTAACGAGACCCAAGATTTTAGGGCTGATTTAGTGTTTTACAGTTGTGGAATCCTAAAAAATTTATTCAAAGAACACAAAATTAATATACATAGACACTTTGATGATATCATCAAGCCATCCGTACAAAGTGCTTTAAAAAAAGAGAATATTTTAACAAATCAATTTACTATTATTATGGAATGTGTAGAAAATCTAAGCTTTCTGGAACAGAAATCCATAACATTCACAATTCTATTTGAAGCATTGAAACGACAAGATTTAGTCAATAATAATTGGCGAATAACACAACTTGCATATCATGTTAAAAATTGTATGGAATGGCCAGAATATCATCTTATGGATGACAAATACAAGCAAATGTTTGAGAATATAAAAAGTAAAATACCGACTTGGGCTCGAAAACTGATTTGGGCAGGTGATCAATGTAAATTGAAGAATCGTTATTGGAATCAATATTTATATGCGCATGATCCATTTGAATATGATGCAAAACGTCGTAGAGTGCTATCTTCGCAAGAGTGTAAATCCGTAAATATTATGGCAGCAGAAAGCGAATGGAAATTTGAAAGTGTTCAAACACGAGGTATCGATTTTTTTATCAAAAATGTTCAGTGGAATGAATATTTATACGCTGCCTCAAATCCTAGTTCGCGATTCAAGTTCTTTGATCGTCGCACAGTATTTACTTGGAGCCATAATGGATATTCACCAGTCGAAGGCTTATGGAAAATTTCACCGAGTTCTAATGGAAGTTATATAACTATTCAAAATACATATCTGAATGGTGAATACTTGTATGTGGGCGGTTCAGATACATGGCCGGATAAGTTAGATCGTGGGGTGTTCACTTGGGTACAACAAGGAAAGCTATCAGATATAAGGCTTAAAGAAAGTGAATGGCAATTAATATGCTAATGACGTCAAATGTAAAAACATATAGAGAGAGAAAGAGAAACCATACATTCGTGTCTACGTGTAGCCTGTGTCCAAAACTTAGGTTTTAAACGGAACGAAAGAGAGAAAATATTTCAAAACACGATACATTCGGACATGCCCATGGACTAATTTGCTATTTTTGACTTCACCGTAGTAGAGTAGGTTCAAATAAAATAATACGTTACGTGAATTTATGTTGATTTAGAATTTCGATGGTATCAGAATGATATTGTACGTATGACGTATGTATGGGAGTTCTGTGTAAATTTCTTCGTCGAAATGATATTTCATGTGTAGTTCTTGTATCCACCAAATGAGTTTGTTCCGTCCAAAAACCAATCACTTCATAGACTAAAACCAAACCAAATATTATATTCTCACTAGTTTACATTAAATATTTGTTAAGTTATTAGAAAAGGTATTTGGCCGAAAAGTATTGCAGATCACATCAAATGTATAGAAAGATTTATATTTTTTTTAAATATACAATATAGTATATGTATAGAATAATATTAATGTACCATTATAGTATAAAGACATGCAACATTGTTTTTAAAATGTCCACTGCACATGACATTCATCACATTCAAACGAGTGCAAAAGTAGCATAAAAATGTATAAGCATTAATATACCAATACAATCACATATCATAAATGATCAAATAGACAAAAGTCATTCCCAATCTAGCGATAACCACGCTCTGCTACCATATGACGTGAGACATTTTTTGTTTACTGGGATATACAAAATAAAAATCGTAAGATGACATATATTTTTTTTCGAACAATGAAAGACCACAATACCTAACGTTGAGAAATATTTGGAATATTTATAAGGTTGTTGTAGAATAATTTTATTGCTATGATTTGTAGCTATTGTAATTTCACTATCTATAAACCATGACATTTCATGAAACGTTTCAGTAAAATTTGTTGGATATAAATTTATCAGTAACCATTTGTTTGGTGCCATAAATAATGAACTATCGTTTGCCTAAAAAAAATGAAAAAGTTTGATAAAATTCGATTGATACATTGATGTATCTTTGTTCGAATCAAGTAAGGGAATATTTATTTATATTTTTAATATTATTAGTCAATTATTAATTACTCTTAGACCCGTATTCATGGCTTGGTCTTAAGCGTAAGTCCACCTTAAGCATGATCTTAAGGCAGCGTTTAGATTCATAGACTTAATTAATTTTGTTTTGTTTTAAATGCTTACTTTAAGTAAAATATCAAATGCTGTTGGACAAGCTAAATCTAAAACTCTTAAGTTTGTGTGATCATCTTGAAAATGTTTTAAAAATGTATTCTCATTCTTCGAAAATACCAATGGTGAATTTTTATGTTCTTTTCTTAATGCGACGAGAACATCTGAAAGACCAAAAAATCAATAAGAACTCCAATTATTCAAATTTCAAAAATGAAAAATAGCATCAATTAATTGATTCCAAAAAACTTATATGTATTTATTCTAAGAAATTTTCGCTAAATTTACGCAGCTCCTGCGCAACGATTTTTTTTTAAATTATGGTTTTTGAATACTATACTTACTCTTAGGCCAACATAAAAATAAACTATATTTAATATTTTGATTTTCATAAAAATAAAATAAATCTGTTAAAAATTTATTTTTTAATTCAAGCTCATTATTGCATTTCGCACTACTAGTGAGAACAACCACAATTATAATTGTAAAGTTAATTATTTTGATATTCCACATCATATGTTTATTGTTTGCAACGGTACACAGAAGGTTTTCAACCACCTAGAGAGTTGCTAGAATTATATATAATTTATATGGAAAGAAACAAATTTAATGTGATAAATTCTTAATTATCATACCTTATGTTTATACAAATGTCTATAATTACACACAATTTATAATTAATATTTAAAAAAAATATCTTTTCCATAAATATACAAATAAAGTTTGATATCAAGTAGGCTGGCAACTTTCATGATCACATATAGGTACTTTTTATACCCGCTATATTATATATAACTCGCTCTGTCCACAAGGGGGCTCCGCCCTTTTGATCGCCAGTGATGCCTTCGGCTTTGGTTCGGCTCGTCCTAGCAAAGAATACATGCCCTGGGCATAATGCAAAAAACCGCACTCTTCTAGCATGTGTAGAAGTAAAGAAGGTATATATTTAGAGAGTTTTTCCTATTTTCGGGGAATGAGAGGGGGCGTTGAGAAAATTAAAGTTAGAATTTGTATAGATGAGTGAATCAGTCAGGCAGTCAATTAGTCAGTTACACATAGGGCTGTATATATTATAGGATTATAAGAGGGTATATTAAGTTTAGTCCCGACTTTGTAACGGTTAAAAATATTGAACGCAGAACAATTTTTTTTGGTATAGCTGTTTATAAAATGATCTAATTACTTCATTTCCGCATGTACGTCTTCTAGTCTCTTTTTTTTTAATCAATCTTTTGTTTGAATATTATTTTCATTACACTCAGTACATACCAGGTATTTAAGCAATTAACTCAGTTGTTATATTCACATTGTTATTTATAATTTGAATTTTCTTCTATTTTTTAAAGATGATGAAATTTAGTAAAAGTTCTCTAAGTATTGAAAAAAGTTTCCAAATAGATTTTTGGATCGCTTTTTGGAAATATCTAAATCTATACATATAAAATGTTTTGTCCTGAATGACTGACTGACTTGGAAGTTGTGTTCTTTGTATGACGTAGGCATCCGATGAGAAAGGATTTTCCGAAATTCTACCCCTAAGGGGGTTAAAAAATGGGGGCAAAGTTTGTATGGGACAACTTGATTCCTTGGCCCAATCTACTTCAAATTTTGCATAAACATTCAGTATATTTACTTAAATACTAAGTAATATAAGGTCTGTAAAATTACAATTTTCGTGAGCGAAGCTGCGACGGGCAGTGCTAGTATTGAATATAAGTCTATGATAGAAATATTAATTACATCACTGCTTGAAATATGCTGATTGAAAATCATTTGTTCAAATTATTTTCAATAAATAATTAATAAACACAATCAGCTATAATATGTTTATTTTCTCATAACACAAATAAAAAATTACTGTTCAAATTTTTATGATTTCATTTTTATTTTTGATTCAAATTCTATACAAAATAAATAAATTATTGATTTTAACATTTGCATAATTAGATAACCAAGAGGGTGGAATTAATCAGTAGGAACTATTGGATATGCATGCAATTGAAAAATTTTCCATTTCTTATAATCCATATGGCTTATAATTCATGACAGTATTTGCAAATATTACTTGAGTAAATGTAATATAAAAGTCTATTAGAATAAAAAAAACTTTGGATTCCTTCTGATCTAGGAATCTTGGCAACATTCTACTTAGAATATACACCTCTGGAAATTTCTCAAAATTAGATCCGGTTTATAAACGGATCTGACTACATAAATGTAAAATCCAAATATGTAACAAATGTTTTAACTAAACAAAATTCCTCTTTTACCCTTCGCATAGCTGTTTTTCAAAATAATACAACCCTGTCATATACAACAACCCCTACTATGGCAAGAATACTATTTCGTATGACTTTTCAAATTTTTTTCAAATAATTAAGATTTTCTTTACGGCGTACAAGCCCAATTTTACACATGGAAGGTTTGATGAAAGTTTTTAATAGCAATAAAAATTTTTGATATAACTAAAGTGACATTGCTGTGCACACGATATTTGCTTGAAATATATCAATCGCATGTTTGTTAACAGCTATAACTCTCGTCTTATTTACTATTTCATTCTTTGTCAACCACGTCAGTCACATGATCAGAGTAAACCAATCACAAGGAAGTAGGTTATCAATAGAACTTCTCTATTTCATCAAAGTAACAACATGCATCAAAAAATACTACTTCGTAAAAACGGGCTAAGGAAACATCTCTCTTACTTCAAAAAATCGTTAAGGTTTTTTTTCTTCGGCATAGTTTTTTGTTGTTAATCAACAATATTTAGTGGAAATAAATAAAACATTTTTTTTTTATTATTTTATTATTAAAATATTTAAAAATATAACATTTTACAAATTAAAAGAAATTATTAATATAGTAATAATAACAATTAAAATCATTTTAAAATATCTATAATTAATTCTTAACGTGTGCTTATTATTTGACCTTTCGACGATGGTGTTTATGTTTTTTTAAATTTAATCCAAGACCTTGTTTTGATGACTTCTCTTGATTTTCAGTTAATAAATTAGACATATTGGATGAACCTAATTCAATTAAAATATTGTTTTACAGTTTTGTTTTTTTTTTTTTTTAAATATACAAGTAATAAAGATAATGTTAGTTCTTGTTAGAAGCTTTTGTATAATTTAAATGATGGTTATGAGTGTCAATGCAATCATGCAGTTCCTGAAAAGGTTAGAAAAAGCAATTAAAATAAAATTTGTTAAAATTCAGTTAGTATCAATTTTTTATATGTTTATTTAAGTGTTTAGTTTGGGTTTTTTAATGAGACAATGAAAGCCAGGGATGTTGCGGATGTGAAAGTTTTGACATCCGCGGATGCGGATTTATATGTCAAGTTTTTTTTTTTATAGATATACCTACTCAATTTAGGTATGTGAATAAAGGAAAAAGATGGTAAAAAATTTTAATAATCTTTATATTATAATCAAATTTTTAGTATGAACATTTAAAATTTGGTGCATTCTATAATAAAGAGCAATGTCGATGCCTTTTCAGGTTCCATCCTGTTTCACAGAGGTTCTTAGATTAATCTCGCAATAAACAGGTTAAACTGCTCCGGGTGCATCGATTTTAGATGATTCCTCAAAGACGTGATTGTACGGCCCTTACGAGAGTATGTTTTATTGCATATTTTACACTTTTATATTTATTTCGGACATGCTCATCTAGTTTAAAATAAGACTAAATCATATTTTGCGTCGGTGGTGGCATTATTAATTCACTTGTCAAATAGATTATTCAACGCGAAACTCTCAAACAATAATGTGAATAACATCCATATAATAATACCTTGTGACTTTTTTACAATCAGAAATGCTAAATAAAACAAGAAACATCCGCATCCGCTAAAGCCCCGTAAAAATCAATGATTATTGCGGATGTGGGGATGCTAGTGGGCAAATCTGGTAGACATAATCTGGTATGCAAATTATAAACTAGAGTTAGTAGGTCGATGTTTCGTTCCCTCAACCCTCGTTGCATAACCTTCGACCTACAATTTTCGTGGCCTCACTCTGTGAACAACTTAGTAACTACTTCTAGTAGGTTAAAATATTAAGCTTCGCCCCTGGCAGAGATCCCAATGACACTTATGTTATGACGTTATTATAATGTTATGACGCAAGTATTAAACTTTTTGTTTGTTTGAATACTTTGTAGTCGCACGCAATGTTCAAACAATTTCCGTTCCGTTTGATAACAACTTACTTGCTGTGGTAGCGGTGGATGTATTATCTGTTACATGATTGTTTTCATTTTTTGCAATAGTTTCTGGTCTTAATTTTTCATCTTCCAAGTTATTATAATCATCAGCTTCATTATTTATAAATTCCTTTGATTTATCTTCACCATCTGGAACAAAATTAAGTAAAGATTTCGATTTCTATTACTTTTTCATAGCACCACATAGTGTGGTGGAATATAATCGACGTTGTACATACGTATAGACAATTGTATCGTATGTGCATGAAGAATAGGTATATTAGGAGATTGAACGACATAGGCAATTCGTCTGTTTTTTCGTCCTCAAAAACGTGTAGAGATCATAGTTATTATTTTCGCCACTAGCGGCAGTGCGAATCTGCCCGTACGGAATTATTATTATTACATATTAAAATCAACGGTTATCACATCTTACAAATAAAAATTGTAAGTATAAAAATTGTTTAATTTTATAAATGTAAAAAAATGGGACGATGTTGTACAGGGAAAGCATAGATATACTGCTATATATCTATGAGTGAAAGGTTGTTTAAGGTTAGGAATGCGTGTCTGCATTTACGAAAGGAATATGGTCTGTAATTACCGGTTTTGTCATCTTTCTTTATCTAATATATGTCAGTTATTGTAAACATATATTGTATATTATTATTAATTGCAAAATTATCACTATGATTCTTCATCTTTTAATTTATTGCAATTATTAAGAATTCTCTATTATTAATATTTATTTAATTATTACTTGATAATCGAAAACAATTTTTTATTATCTATAAAACTAAGACTTCTTATTAACTGAATGAAAGTGATTTCTTGGCGCCTACATTTAAACATTTAAATTCCGTACGGCACTGAGACCAGTGACCCCTACTGATAAAAGATAGTTACACCAATTCTTGACCGTTTTTTTAACATTACGTTCGCTCTCCTAATATATCTATTCTTCATGGTATGTGTAACGTGTCTACCGGTACAGTCTTCGACTAAAATTAGAAAGCATCTTTGAATGGTCATACTTACTTGTGGTAATATCATTTTTGATTGAATTTCGAATCAATTCATCTAAAACATCAATATTATCAGCATTTTCATCATGTAATTCACTTTCCAAATCAGCTTTTGACGATGCTTCTTTATTTAATGATAATTCTATGCTAGTTGTAGATTTATGTGTTTTTTTTGTGTTGGTAGCTGCTGAAGTTCCTTTTGTAGATACATCAGAATCTTCTGTTTCTTCAGCAATTATTTGACTTTTAATTGATGGTGCAATGGATTCTAAAGTAGACTTCTTAGAATCATCAGATGAAGCAGTATTAATATTAGAATTCTTTTTATCCTCATCAATACCTTCTTGGTCATCACCTTCATTCGTAGATGATATAGAATCGTCATCATTATTTAATTTATCATCAGATTCTGTTAACTATAAAAATAAAGTAAATTTTATTAGTTTTATTTATGAGAAATCTGGTACACAATCTCAAAACAGGGGAACCCCCTACATAGTCATATATATATATATAAAGGAGAACGGGGTAATGAGAGTTAGTGGGTAATGGAACCAACCACAATTTACACACACAGGAACGTACAAGTCGCACCGAAATGACTCGAACGGCTTCGGGAATTTTCGGTTATGCCACGTGATCGCTGTGGCATGCGCATGGTGGTAACGAGAAGAAATTAGTTTTGTGAGTCATCGTTATAGAAAAGTTTCAAATCTCGTAATAGAAGTCAGTGCCTGAATTTTTAGCATTCTGTTGCGTTTTATGATTATTAAATGCCTTATTTAATAAATTTTATGATAAAAATGGAAGATAGATGGTTTATAGCAATGTTAGTTTTATTAATTCGAGATATTTAACATTCGGGTAATGGGAGAGTTTAGTTTTGGGAATTGAAACGGGAAAAACAAGTTTTCAAGGGCATTTGGTGAAGGATGTCAAATGAAAACTTATTGAAGCATGAATTCATCAATATACATTATGTATTTTATTTATTATATACAAAACAGCATTAATGTAATGCGGGTTATCTGTTTTACCAAATAGTTTTGCCTATTACCACATTAAAATTGAATTGCATTTTTATATAATTTTTCACGGAACATTAGTAAAATAATTAAGTAAAATTAGTCAAATTAGTAAAATAGTAAATAGTATAGCATGCCCTTGACCGATTTTTTAATTTTATTTTTTAAATATTTTATCCTTTTGTGCGGTGTCTTTTGTGAATTGAACAATATACATCATTTTTTCCGTATGATACAAGCTATTTCAGTAGGAGCGTTTGAGAATTCATTTATAAAGTTGGACCTGGCAATGCTTGGTTTGGGGGAAATAGACCCGAGTGGAGGAAAAATCCTTTTTTTTGTGAATAAAAGTTCATTAAACATTTACGATTTATATTATGCATCGAGGTAAAAAAATAAGTTCGTAATCCTTTAGATCGAGGACATTGAATAAACACTTATTCACAGCAAAAATATTTTTAACTATTATGTCAAAAACAAAGCATTTCCAAACCCTTGACTGTATGAATTATTCATCTCCAAGTTGTTTATACTCTCCTCCTTCTCCTTTTATTCCTCGCCATTATTCCTAAAACATGCTGTATAATCCAAGTCATATTAATGTCATTTACTGTTATATCGATTTTACGGTTAGGCCAAGTAACATTTTAACATAATTCTTAAATAAATCAATCAAAATTTCAAAGTTTTACATTATCGGATTAGTGACACATTGCAAATGGTTATTAGGTCTGCTGTCGATTCAATGTCGAGATTTTTTCGTTTTAATCTATTCAATTAACATCCAATATGCCATGCATTAGTTAACCTTGTTTCATCAAGATAGATAGATAGATATAGATAGATCTATGGGGTTATAAGAAATATTGCACTTCGACCTTATGTTCCATTGTGCACCCTCTTCACATTAGTCTGACGAGACTCGCTTCTCCCATGTTTTGCCAATAGCCAGGAGTAATTGCTTATAAGGTTCTCCCGGAGGTTTTTCATCAAGGTGAGCGTCCGCTTTTAGATTGAAAAATAGTCCTAAAATTGAGTGTTCTTGCGTAACAAGGCCAATACTGTCTACGTGCCAGTTAGGTTTTATGAAAATAAAAAAGAATTTAAGAAAAGTGGTTTCTTTTAGTACACACTTTCTCTTTTGTACACGTTAATTTTTCAATCTTATAGATGAGGACATTCACCTGGGCGGAGGGAATAAACCTAGGATAATCATTCTGTGTCTGAACTAAAGTAATTAAAACGAAAAATCTTCACGATAAATTCAATTCAAATTGTAATACAGCAACCTAACAATAAGTATTTGAAACTCAAATTGCGTTTAGATATCAAGTGGCATTACCCACCGGCGATTAGTTAGTAATTATGCCCGTTTTTACACATGTAACTCTAGATGTAAGTATTCATGCGAATGATTTAGTGAGCAAGCGCAGTTGTATTTTTTGAGCATGTTTTTAGTTTAATGAAATAGAGAAGATTTCTATTTTTACGATTTTTTTCCTGAAATCTTATATGTAAGAGTAGTGTAGTGTGTACGTTGTGTTGATATCCTTCTTCCTTGTGATTGGTATACTCTGATCATATGATTGAAGTGGTTGACCAAGAAAGAAATAGTAAACAAGACGAGAGTTATATCTGTTAACAAACATGCGATTGATATATTTCAAGTAAATTTCATCGTGTGTATAGTAATGCAACTTTAGTTATATCAAATATTTTGATTGCGATTGAAAACTTTCATGTGTAAAAACGGGCTAAGAGTATATGATTCTTACATCAATCTCGGATTCTTCATCAATTGAAGATGATTGTTCAGCATAATCTTTGATCTTTTTCATTATTTCATAAATATTATCATCAATTGTGTTCTCATTTTTTACGTGATTATGCTCTTCGCTCTCAGTTTCACTTTTGTCATTATGTGAACTCTCAACAATCTGTGAACAATTAAATACTAATTTTAAGTAAATGCATTGGAAAACATTTATTTGTATCTTTATTGAAAACTTTGTTGAATAGAAATTTGTTATACAATTTTTATAACATAAAATCTATCCAATTTTGAATACAATTTTGAAAAATTCGAATAAAACGTTATTCATTAGAGAGATATCCGGCGATCTTCAACCATAAAGATCCGATAAAAGTTCAAGGTTGATTTTCAATATTGAACAGTAGATCCTCGGTAAGTCGAACTTCAAGGAAATGAAAAGTTTTTATTAAGCATGTTCGACTTGAAGAGACATGGGCGAACTAAGACAATTCGGCGCCCTCTTTTGAAGTACATTTTCATGTTGACGCTAGACGCGACAGTACCGGACTAAAATGATTTGCTCGGTACTGTTGAACTGTGTTTATGTGTGTCTAATCTATGGTTTTACTTGAGAATAAAATGTAGTTTTAATAAAATTCCGGACTGAAGATAAATGCCCAAAAGACTAAAGAGATGCGCTTCGGGAGTAACAGAAACGATACGAGATTTGCCTTAGATCAAGAGATAGAACGTGTTGGCCAGTTTTGCTACCTGGGGAGCATCATTACCACAGATGGAGGTACAGCAGAATATATCAGGTGCCGGTGTTTCAGTCAAATTGAAGATCTAACCAAATACGTACGACCACAAAAAACTGCGGATTTTTCGAACAAGTGTCAAAACTGTTCTCTGGATGAGACGTGGAAAACAAACAAACAACTTATAAACGGCGTTCAGACGTTTATTAATAGATGCAGAGTTTCATCTTTGGGATGTGGTGGCCACAACTTGTTTCTAACGAGGAGTTGCGAAGGAGAATAGACGAATCATCCGTTGACATACAAAATTCGCCGTTGAAAATGAGAATGGGTTGGACATACTTTGCGTCGCAGCGAAAGCAACATCACCAACACCTCGAGGCGAATTGTCAAGGAAGAAAGGCGGAAAGATGCCCTATGCTCCACTTAGGAGTTCTAGGACCTATTATTATTAATATTATTATTAAAATAAAACATTACAGTACATACCACTGGCTCAACATTTTGTTTGTGACACGGATTTGATTCCATATATAATCGTTGCAAACAGAATGCACTTGAAATGCTTGTGTATAAACGCTTAATTAATGATTGATTTTCCATATTTTTTCTCATCAAAGCAGTAAGCATTCCTTTTGATCTAAAATTTAAAACAACCTGTATTTTTTAGATGCGAATGTTACCCAGGTGACGACTGTAATATTAATTAATTATTCGAATATTAAAGTTTCAAATATTTCGCTACATATTATTATAGACAAGGTGAAAACATCGCATTCGTCAAATAAATTTTCCCTTACAATTTTTTTTGCATATTCACGTTTGAGCATGCCCCTGTTCTCAATTTTTTGTTTGTTTAAACCAGAATGACGAAATATTTTGACCCGAATGGAGTTTTAGGTTTAAAACTAGATATTTTGGACTAAACAAAAAAGTTCTCTTGTCAATATTTCGATTGAATGATTGAAAAAATGCAAAAACGGCCGAAAATTTCATAAATTAAATTTTGCCATTTAATTGATTTATAAACTTACCGTATAATTTTTAATTTTGTTCTTTTTACTTGAATAAAAAGGACAATTGAACAAGGGGTGATAGTTTCCATTCCTATTAGTCCAGTTCCCATATTTACAACACCTTTTAAAATTCGTAATGCAATTAACGCAGGAAAAAATAATATCCATGGTAACGGTCTCACCAAAGGTGGGTTTGTTACATGATCTAAGTATAATAAAAATAATTATAAAGTGTATTAATAATCTGCAATATAATTTCAATATAAATTATATTAATAAACAAAAAATTCGTCACGCAAGAGCTGCGTAAACTAAGCGAATTTCCTCGGAAATTGGTAATACAAATATCACTTAATAATATCATTAATATCATTGAATTGTATTATCCCAACAAAAACATTCTATTTATGGAAAATATCTATTCATTTTATTTATGCAATTATCTATGCAATTTTGATATAGTATTTCAAAATCTTCTACACTATTAAATACCAAGTAATACCTTGTTTTTCTGAAGGTTCATCTGCTGCTAATACCTTGTTATATATATATAAAGATTAACATACCTGCATTATTCTCAAGTGCCATAATTGGCACTGACCATAGTGCTAATTTTTCAACAATCCACAAAAAACCATCCAATTTTGATAGTATATATTGTCCAATTGAATATTCAGCCATAAATAAACCAACACTCTTCAATAATTTAAAAGATCGTGCAGAAAAAGAACCACCAGCCATCATCACGTCCTTAAAAATATACATTTATTATAACAATAAAAAAGAAACAAAATGTATTTATATAATCACCTTTGGATTATTTTCATTCTTTGAGTCCATAATGATACAGAATTTTGCGGTGATTATATTTTTCCACAAATATCTAAATCAAAAGAAAATCGTGTATCATATAGATTCGAATTATAGTCTTCATTGTTGATAAATTATAGTAAATTTAAATTCATCTTGAAAGATGTTAACATTTATAGTTTATGTTAGTTAAACGTTATTTGTTTCAATGATTTGCTTTTTTGTCCGCCGTTATCAAAGTAACAGATACGATGATCGTTTAATCATATGAATTCAACAAAATAATTCAGTAACGTAAAATTTATTCAAATCTCCTTGATCTGATCTTAGAATGAATGGTTTTGTTTTTGAGTACCAGCTTGTAGGCAATCCAAACCCCATACAGAAAACTTGACTAACTCCCAAGAAAAACTGTACAAATGAGTAATCAAAAGTGTATTCAAATATCGGTTAATTTTATCAAGGTCAGATAATATAATCTAGTATATGCAAGTAGTCTAGTGTAAAAAACGTTTTATCAGTTTATTAGACAGATAGATATATCTTGGGGTATATATATTGCACTTCGACCTTATGGTCCATTATGCTTCCCCTTCGACTTCAGTCTGACAAGATTTGCTTCTCCCATATTTTGGCAATAGCCAGGAGCTTGCTTATCAGGTTTTCCTGAAGATTCATCTATTTCCTCCTCCTCACAGCACAGTGTGCACATAATGGATCCGTTATGAAGCCCTATTGTGTGCAGATCCTGTTTTTGGAATTCCTAAAATAGGATCTGGGCCTATGATTGGTATTCCCACTCCCTTCATTGCTAAGGTATCTGCTTTTTTGTTTCCTTCGACAGTAGGCAGTAGTTCTTCTAGACAGTGCTTGACTATAACCCCTGAGGTAACTTCAGTTGCAGACAAGGCTTTTAGAGCAGGTAATTGGCTTTCCCAGAGAATATACGTTCTGGTTTATGTAGCCTCTACGTAGATTCTCATTGTATGGAATAGGCTTCTACCTGAAAGACTGTGGCATATTTCCCCAAGTTGAGACTTATGTTTGCCTTAAGTCTTTCATCGTAAATTCCCGCCCGGTCCCTTCTCCAGTTTTGGAGCCGTCTGTATATCAAACGATTGCTTAATTCTTGAAATAGAGTGGTTCTCCTTCCATCCACATGCCCCTATCACAGACTATTAGTTTGTTGATTACGAGGCCTATTCAACAGTTCCATGGAATCCACCGATCTAAGTCAGAGAGACACTATCAACCTCTTTCAAAAAAGCTTTGTGGAAGCCCATATAACATATAACATATAACCAAACGCGTAACCAAATGGTCAAATATGGTAATCCAAACGACACAAGTGGTGCTTTTTTTTTAAATTTTGCAGTCGATTTGTGCCAAATCTATTTATTTTCAAAAAAACGTCTTGAATAAACGTTGATGGTCAAAAAAATCCTAACATCCAAGCATTTTTATTAAAAATAGAATGGATTCGAATATTTTGAAAAAAAATCTTGATTAAAATTCGCAAAGCATTAAATTTCGATGGAGCGCTTCAAAGTCCGCGTCTGAATAATAATATCATAATTCTTAAAATATTGATATAAATTTTAAGTAAAAACTGCTCGAACATTATTAGCATGAAATTTTTCAATGCGTGATACCTAACAAATTTATCATAATTTTATATATTAAAAGATGATATAATTAAAAAATTTCAAGACAAAAAAAAAAAAAACATATATTATCTGTTTATATGGATTATAAAAATGTTGTCAATTTATTAATAATAATAATAATAATATTACTAATGCACTTAATACAATCGAATGACCCGGCCATGCAATCCAAGACCTTTGGCATTCAGATAATATATATATAAAATTACATATGAAAAATAGTAAAAGTATCATGAATAAAAATAAATATTTCGATAGATTAATTGCAATCAATATTTTTTTCTTCAATATTTTTCATAAAATGAAATTAGCATAAATAATTAACAATAACAATTTTGATTTTTAATTTCTATATAACAATATTCATACTCTAAATTTTTAAACTTACCAGAATCTGACTAAAAAGATGATCTTACACCCAGTAAAAAAATCGATTAAAAACAGAATATAACTGAAATGATATTTTTTTTTCCAAATAAAAGTTGTTTTTGACAAATTGTCTATATTATATAATAAATAAACATATTATATAATTAGTTTTATGATTTATTTACATAGTATTTACTAGAATATGTAAATTCCGTCCCCGCAAGTATTATCAAAATAATGCGTGTACATATATTCTGTACAAAATTCGTCCCGACCCCGTTGTTTTACAATATTATAATTCTGTCTAGAATCCATAAAATTTTTGTCCAGAAAGATTCAATTTTCAAATAAAGTGTATCATAGCTCAGTGAAATAGTACACGCAAATGAGCTTACCTCTAACAAAAATAAACATGGAGATTTTCCAACGGAATTATCTTTGTTTTGACATAGCAAAATTGTGCGTGCAAAAAAAGTTATTGTAGCTCCGAAAGGTCTCGAATATCAGTTTTTCTCAAATATCTCTTAAACTATTGGTTTTACGTTAACAGCTAGGTCAATATTAAATAAATTTCTTAGCAAATTCTACACAAAAATTGTCCCTTTACCAATAGCCCTAGATATAAACGGTTGAGAAACGTTGCAATAAACTGAGTTTTAAGTGAGTTTTAACTGAGAAATATCGATGAATATTTCAAGAAATTTTTGTTAATTTATCGATACATCCACAAAAGCTGAATTTTCGAATGGAAGCAAAAATTCAATATAAATGTAGAGCGACACAAAAATGTCGTCATATTTATTGTGTAAGTTTCTCAGGTGCAAGGTATTTCGTATTTTACTTGACAAGTGGTCTAATTTTAATATATAGAAAGAAAAAACTTGCCACGTAAAATATGAAATACCCTACACCTGAAAAACTTACACAATAGACATATACCAATCATTTTCTCATTTTTGTTAAAAAAATTTGGGTCCTTACATAGGATTTCACTACTTTTGAAGGCGAACATTTTTGTTTTTGCTGGGATATCGCGACTTTTTGTATGCAAAAACCTTGACTGCTGTCATAATTTTTATTTGCGTCGGATATCATTACTTTTTGTAAAGTTGTTTTATGCGCACTGTATGATGCGCATGAAATGAAATATTCATATAGTCTAGAAATTTTAGAGAAATGTCACAAATGGAGAGGGAACGAGTTTATGACTCTTTGTTAGGTCAGGGGACGAAACAGTCGTGTATCCGTTTGACTATGTATATAATATACAAATAGTATTAACTATTTGTAAAAACAATAATTTATTGTGCCAAATAGCATAGGTATACAGAATGTTCAAAACATGTTGGGTGTAGGAGCGGATTAAGAAATCTCTAGGCAGCTGTAAAATAGCTGCCCACTCTTTTAAGGTACATTTTCATACTGACGCTCTACGCAGTCGTCGGGCTTCGAAATGGACAAACCATTACCGGATCCATATTTACACCGTTACATGCATATGAAGTAACCTAACTTTTCGAACAACCTATATATATATATATATATATAATATATATTTTATTTTGAGAATTCTGACCTAAAAGTTTATCTATATTTACTGTCATATAGCATAAAACTGATCACTTTTAATTATTAAAAAATAAATTTATGTAAATAAAACAAATCGTTAGACATTTTACTAATGTACAAAGGTCAAAATCTATTCAAAATTATACTACATACATAAAAATAACTATAGGTAATCAGACTTTAGGTGTATCAAAATAACATAACGTGGAGAAACGTAGGTGTTAAACCAACGGAAGTGACTAGCGTTTACTTAATTTGACATTTAAGTAATATGTCTAAACATTAAAATGACAAAAAATGCTTGATATTAAAAATCAAACACATCTAGGGTGGGAATCTCTCTGCCGCTAAACTACCTGAAATGTTATGGTAGCGGAATACTTATAATCGTTCACTATCTTTGATATCGATGTTTTATTAATTTGTTTATTTACTATTTATTTTATTAATTGTTTTTTTTTTTGTAAACTAACGTTTATTTATATCCATTGTTAGTGTGGTTGCCTGTCGGGTATATTATACCAATGGAAGTGACTAGCGTTTACTTAATTTGACATTTAAAGTTCTAGGTTTTAGAAATTAAATTTCAAAATTTGTCTCATGTTTTTAGATCAATTAGGAACTCGAGTAACATATATATATATGTTCTCGGAGAATAATTACGAGTAACTGATGATGACTACTTGGTAGTCAAAATATGTATTTATAAAATATGAATAATTGGGACAAATTTTAAAATTTGAATTTCTATTTGCCAAAGTATTCAAATTTCAAAAGTTAGTTAGAAGTTAGATTTTTTAACTCAATTAGTAATAAAGACTCGCTTGTTTTATTTCGGCTAGATTTTAAAATTTTATACCTTGATTTGTGCCTTTATTCATTCGGTTTTCGAAAAAAATTTTCAAATAAAAGTTATTATTATATTTATAATGAACAACTTTTATCGGAAGTATTTTTTCTAAAACCGAATCAATAAGGCACAAATCCATTTTAAAAACTAACATCAACTTTTGTACCTAAAAATGTGCTATTGAAATGAAATTTGTAAAAACTTACCTCCTACATTAAACCCACAAAAAAAAACCATTAAATAATCACAAAAAATAAATAACCAGCTAAGAAGCTAATAAACAATTAGGCGGCGCCGCACTGAATAGGATTAATTTTGTAATGTTATCAATGGATTTGTAAAGTATGTTTCAAAAATGCAATAAAAAAACTGAAATTGTATAAATAAATGAAATCATGAGGATGACATGAGTAAAAAAAATATAACAGTAATGTAATTCACGATACTGCGAATATAAAAATAATAAAAAAATTAATTCATATTAGTAGTTAATTAATATTATCGATGATATGTTTACTTAATTTTCAAATATAATTTATTACGTCTATAATCAAAATTTGTATGCAAAATATAAAATATAACATTTAATGCACAAATTATTATATCATAATGACCTTTTTTTTTGGTAAACTATATTTCCTTTAATTTTAAATTATGCCTCAATTCCTAGAACACTAGTGGGACACGCACCAAATTAGCAACGATCGTAACATATATCTTTGACTCCATATGCCAGAGATAGTTATCGATTAGCTAATTCATACTGATGATGACTACTTTGTAGTCGAAATACGTGTATTTATAAAATACAAATAATTGTTCTAGGAATTGGGGCTAAATTTGAAATTTAATTTCAAAAAACCTAGAGGTCTCTTTGATTATCTTAATAATCTTTATTATTTCCTTTAATTAATACACCAGTCCAGACGTACAGTTATTTATGGTCAAATTGGGCTATAGTCCGCAGGACGATTGAGGTGCCAGTAAAATTTCTAACCATACCATATAAAATGAATCTGAAAACGTTTTATTCATAAAAAAATTAAGCTCTCCTGATATTATATAAAAATAATTCGTCGTCCAACGCCCAGATGCTTTTCTCAAAAACTGTCAGTCCAATTTAGGTGAAAATTAGGGAGTAAAGGTACACTCTTCCCCCAAAGCATATTCGACATCGTCGCCATTTGATGCGTGAGACACGCACCAAATTAGCAACCAGTAACATATCTTCCATATCCCGGAGATATAGTTACGTTTAGCTAATTCATACTGATGATGAGTACTTTGTAGTCGAAATATGTATTTATAAAATACAAATACTTGATCTAAGAATTGGGGTAAAATTTGAAAATTATTTTCAAAAAACCTAGAGTTCTCTATGATTATTTGAGTTATTGGGTTATTAAATACGTGCATGCGCAGAACTATTTATATGATTCAGGTGTCAAGTTCACGTACCTGAATATTTGTAAATAGCTTGAGGTAACAATTAAATAGCACACGTCTGTCAAATGACGTTTATGCCACACGGTGACATTTTGACTCCAACGTGAAAAAATGGGCAATACTTCAAGGGGTGTCAAAATTTCTTTGACAAAATGTTGGTACATATTTCTCACCTTTACACAGATGCCTGAACCTTAACCATACCGTATTTTACGATAATAATTTGATTGTTATTGGAAATGAAGTTGGATGGGGTTCGAAGTCTGAAAGTGGGATTACGGCAAGTATCGTGTTATATAAAGAGCTTAGTTTGCAAATTCCATAGTTTTTGATTGAATATATAGAATTTAAAAAAAACACTTTTGATATTCCTATTAAAAACTTTATAAGTCAAAATACGGAATCCTCGATGGGCGAGTCCGACTCGAACTTGACCGGTCTTATTTATTTCCCATAATAACACATTTCTGATCAATTTCACCTGTACTATTTATTACGTGTTTATAGTTCGAAACCTCTCCGAAATGCATCGTAACATATGAATTAACTAATTACAAAGAGGACTAAATAAATAAAAAGTTACACTGTTATTTTAATTTTATTTATCTTCAACATAATTGAAAAAAATTTGATACATTTTAAAGGAACAAAATAAATCGTCATGAAGGAATCACTCCATAAAATTTTATTTACATACTGTAAATGAAATATATATAATATATACTTAATATTAACTAAGGCAGACACATTTTAGAAACGTAATGTCAATTCTTAAAAATTGTATTCATTCGCAATTCAAAGCAAATATAGATGTCAGCATTGCGTACGTCGTCTAAGCAGGTCTAAGCTAGGTTTAACCGATTACATATAAATTAATAAGTGTAAGAGAGATGAAATGATAACTTTAATAGATTGGAGAAAGATAGTAGTCATTTAAAAGTGTTTACAGTATTCAGTTTGTTATTAAGTTAGTGAGGTTAAATGTAACAAAGTGTGATACGAGTCTTGAATTTTATTGATTATATAAACAAATTTATGAAAATTTAATAAATTATTTAAATTTAAATAATTTATTATATTAAGAATTATTTTCTCTTAAACCTAGCTTACGTTAGTTACAATTTTCAACACCAGATGTCAGCCCCACTTGGTTTTAATTGCGAATACACCACTTAATAATAAGTCCAAAGTAATATAAAATAAAAATTTAAAAAATTCGACTGTGTAAAAATATAATTAACATGAATCTAATGACACCTCACTACAGAGTGTGCCAAAGATATAGACATACATACATACACTCGAAAAACATCACCCTTTTCTGGGGGCGGCAGTCAGGAAAAAATTTACAGACGCTCTGACCTTTATCACTAATACTTTTAAAATCTAATAGCGTTTTCTTTTGAAGCACGAGAGAGCATACTCGCTACTCTGTGATGACGTCATGCTCGACCTTCAGTTCTTGCTCGAGAATTGTGCGACAATTTTTATCAATCGAACGTGTTTATGATCATTTATTGTTAGGTTGACTGTCAGTGTCAAATACTGAAGTACATTTTATCTGTTGTTTTGGATTACTGATCAGACTGTAGAGGCAGCACTGTCAGCACTGTACAGATAATATATTCTTTGATTTCTAAATATGTCCGTCCGTGTGCGTAAAACAAATATTATTAAGTAAAACTGATGACACTTTGTAATTATAATTAAAGTCTCTTCATCATCAGAACTTTCTGACGATGATAATAGTTCCAACAATGTCAACATTCGTAGGTTTTTCGTCGCCATATTGCACTGCACTGTTGCTCTGACCTGACTAGTCAGAGCAAGACGGAGCGCACTAGGAGACGAAAAACTCAGTGCGAGCAATTTGTAATAGTCAATCGAATATACATTTTATACTTGCACTGAGTGCTCACTCGGTGCACACGAGGGCAGTCAAAAGAAAACGCTATAGTCAAGTAAACAAATTATAAATTCAAAATGTTTTCTCATTTATTCGTTATCAACAATTCCATACGTTTCACAATTCAGTTTATGTAGAGCACTAACTAAATGGATACGTAAATTATCAATATTTAATACGGTCACATCACAAATGTCACACGTCACCCCAGCATTCGATGGGAACGGATCGATACGTCGCGATAGATTTAACAATTGTGTTATATTCTTTTGATACGCAATATTTCGTGCTTCTTCTGCCAAATCAATACACGCATGCAACGGA
Source organism: Nineta flava (assembly GCA_963920215.1). Taxonomy (NCBI): domain Eukaryota; kingdom Metazoa; phylum Arthropoda; class Insecta; order Neuroptera; family Chrysopidae; genus Nineta; species Nineta flava. The sequence continues at coordinate 3,545,991 of OY986042.1, forward strand.
TATATTGAGTACGGTTCAATCGCATATTCCGCTGGTTGTAATATCGTTGCATCATTATAATGACCCCACGAAGTTTTATGTGCCTGCGTATTGATTTCAATCGATCGACGTTGAATATTTAACAGTTCCAATAATTTACTTTGTATATTCCGTTGACATTGTCCAAAATTCTCCTCCTGATTGAATGGCGGTTGGGTACAATCTTCTAAATAGAGTGCAGCATTGATAAAATATCGTAAACAATTGATTAAATTGATATCGTTTGTAGTTAATTCAATATCAATATTGATTAAAATATCATGATCACGAAATAGTGCATGTTTTGTGTCGGGATCATAACCTAGACCGCATAAAGCTGCCGAATATTTAGTACCATCGTCCGTTGTCCGAAACTCCATTTTATAACAGAATAATAGTGCCATTAACGTTGGGAATCCTTGTAAATTTGGCATTAACGTTGTATAGCGTAACGTTAAATTGGTTCCCGTTTGATTTGTGGTAGCACATGATGCTACCAATAACCGTTCATGTGAATCTTGTGGTTCAGCATCCAATAAAACTGTATTTACTGATTCCGAATCAATCCTGATGGTATATCCATGACTTGAAACATTTAAACCATAAACACGACTCTCTAACGGACTAAATGGTCCTCGGAGTGTTAGTTTACGTCGACATTCGTGCACGGTGGGTGATGGAACATCTTGTGTGAGTGCATTAAAACTAGCTGCGCACTCTGTTTGTTGAATATTGTACGTATCACGTTGAACTTTTTCCATATTTAATTGAGCTTCCCGCATTTCATGATTCCATTTGGATAGATAACTTTCCTCTGATGCTGTTGCATATCCGTTATCCAATAATATTTGATTAATACTACGTTCCGTTTGTACTTGTTCACGTATAGGTCGTAATGTTCTTCGATTTATTCGAGGCGGTCGTCGTTCTTCGGCAGGTTCCAAAAGTTCTATAGATACTACACCTTGTGTCACGGAATAAACCTTTGCAAGGAGAATACGATCATGGGTCAGATTATAAAATAAATCATGAGCTTTAGCAGTCCATTCAGCACGATTATGCAGCAAAATTGATGGTTTTAATTTACACAGTACACATTCGTAAGCTTGGGCTGGGTAATTCATTAAACTGGGTGGTAAAATTCGTAAGTCTGCAACAGGTACTTCAGAAATATTGCCATAATCGACATAAAATACTTGCGCACTCGTTTTACCATTTTTCAATGGTATCACTCCAAGACAACGTGCCCGGAAATAAGCCGTCTCGAATGGTGCCGCATACAAATTACCAACCATTACATCTGGTTGCTTCACTGGTATTAATTTTTTGGATAATGTTTTATCAATTTCCGTTAATATTTCATCGTATTGGAATCCAACATTTTGTACCCAAAAATGACCGGGATCAATGACATGCGAAATACGTATTGTGATTAATGATATCTCTAAACCAGGTAATTCTGGTGCACATGCTACCAGAGGAGATAAACTACTGGTTCTGGAATCCGTTAAACCAAGCTGTTTGGCTCGTGTTAATGCTTCGTCCAATGGAAGGATTGGAATTGTAATAGTTTTATAAAGTTGCCGGCGACGAATAGATCGATATACTTCTAATGAAACATTACCGGGCATAACACCTTGAAAATTATGTTTACCATCTTGTATTGATGTTGGATCTCGTTCGTGACATCGATATTGAATGTAAACTTTATTGCTACAATCGAAGGATACAATCATATCCGTACCACATGATTGCATTTCCTTTTTAATCGCACTGACATACAACGGTCCCGGTTGTTTGGATTCAAAACCCTGTAAGTAAACAGTATTGTTGGGAGTCCGACCACCAAGTGTTTTGACCGCTTCACGTTCATCAATTTGATTTGGTGCATGAACAAAATAATTTGGATAGAATGCACCGCATATCACAACTTTTAGTACCAGCGGTTTTTCCGTTTCTTTCCATTGAACGCCACCATGATCTTCAATAATGTTAAATGTTTTTAAACGACTCTTGATCTCCAGTATTAATTGATGCATTTCATCGAGTACACGATGCTGTAAATAGTGACGACGTCCCCATGCCGCTATATGTTCACGTGTATTCTTTGTCTTTGTTGTAAATACATTACCTAGAAAATTCGAAAATGAAATTAGGGATACCTGTATGCGAAACGTGTTGACGTGAATACGTCTTTAAATTTGCTTCCATAGTGCGGTAGGCAATTCAGACAACTGATGATAATAAAATCGGGGATACAGTTTGGTGTTGCAGCTAAATATCTATCATCTACATTTAATTACACCACTCGATAGCTAAAGGATCAAAGAATTCGTTACGTTGAGTGAGGAGTGAGACGCATCGCGTGCGCAAAGGGGGAAGCGCCGCCAGTTTGAGGTCGTTTCGCTGCGTTATATAATTTCCGTTTAGTATAACTTTTGACTCGGAGAAGCTAATACGTTCGTTTGAGTTTCAATCGTCAGCTCCCGTCAAGATCTATCGATAGCGTATATAAGACATTCGTGTGAAATAGTTATAGTTAATATATATGGTGTTAAAGTAAAAAATTAAAATAAATAATTCAATGTCGGTCTATGCTCATCGAAAAGCCAAATCAAAATATAGAGATCGTACTCATACCGGCCACCATGGTATACGGTTGGAAAGGACTTCTCAAGAGCAATCCAGTGATACTCCGTTACGTTACCCATTAGATAGATAGATAGATATATCTTGGGGTCTAAAAAGTATTGCACTTCGACTCTATGGTCCATTGTGCTCCACCTTCAACCTCAGTCTAACGAGACTCGCTTCTCACATATGTTGGCAATAGCCTGGAGCTTGCTTTACGTTACCCGTTACGTACACGTATTCACGTAAAACACACGGACGTGTGCACGACACAGCCACACCCCTTTCTTCTTTAGATGGTAGCGTGTCACGTGACCAATAAACCAACTAAATCTGGAGTCAATGTTTATAAATTTAACATGACGTGTCTTTATTTTTTAATATTTTATTATTTTGTAGCGATTTTTGACACAAAGCTAGTTTATTAGCTAACAATCCCACACGCCAGCGAGTAGCGAGTAAAGTAGCCCGGCTTTCCACTTTACTCGCAGATAGTTTACAATCTGCTAGTTGGCTAGTGATTACACTGGTCCAGCTTACTAGCAGATATTAAATTCGCCAACTAGCAGCTTGTAAACTCGCTCAATGTAATCGAGCCTTTACATCCCTCATGCCATCTAATTTATTGGCCCGTTTTTACACATGTAACTTTAGATGGAAGTATTCATGCGAATGATCTAGTGAGCAAGCGCAGTAGTATTTTTTGATGCATGTTTTTTTAGTTTGATGAAATAGAGAAGACTTCTATTTTGACGATGTTTCTCATGAAATCTTATCTATAACTTCAGATGTAAGAGTAGTGCAGTGTGCAGGATGTGTTGATATCATACTTCCTTGTGATTGGTGCACTCTGATCATGTGACTGAAATGATTGACAAAGAACTAAATAGTAAACAAGACGAGAGTTATAGCTGTTAACAAACATGTGATTGATGCATTTCAAATGAATTTCATTGTGTGCACAGTGCAATGTAACTTTAGTTATATCAAATAACTATAATAACTTTCATGTGTAAAAACGGGCTTGTAAAATATGACCGACCATACCTTGTGTGTGATGCCGCCATACTTTATACACATTTAATATTGCAATTAAATCACTACACGATCCATCTGCCCAACTTAATTTTGAATTGTACGCATTCATACCCTCCTTGAACGGTGTACTAAATACATTTTTCGTACTCATACCGGCCGCCATAATAATCGTATCATCCAGACAACTGAACAGATAGCCCAATATAATCATTTTAGATAAATGAATATCTAATGGTAGCATCGCCATAACATGTCCAAAATATGTTAAATCACCATCCATTTTACTCCATACACCGCTATGTGTCAACAGCAGAGCACCAATCTCTTTTAACACTAACATGGTACGTTCAATTTGATCCAATCGTGGTGGATCTAATGCTAGGGCTAGAATCTCTTTGGGCGAACGATCTAAATTCATACGTTTTGTCAGCAATATCAATATGTCCAACGGACAACGTAACATTTCTGGTACAGATTCATCTTGTATATAATCTTCATAGAAATCTCTGGGTATCAGACGATAAACTCGACCATCAGTAACACGTCCGGCACGTCCAGCACGTTGTTTACAATTTGTTTTGGCCGCCCAATTTAATTGTAAGCATGTGAATGTGGTTTTTGGATCGTATAGTAAATCTTTGGTTAGACAAAAATCTATCACATATTTAATATCGGGTACAGTGATCGAACTCTCAGCAATATTTGTTGAAAGTATTACTTTTCGAACACCGTCACGTGGTGCAATAAACACTTTACGTTGTTCTTCGGTTGTGATTGTCGAATGTAATGGAATTATTTCATATTGTACACCGGATTTGTATATTTCTTGTTGTAAAATTCCATCGAGTTCTTCAATTTCATGTATACCCGGTAAAAATACAAGAACAGTACCTAATCAAAAGAAAAAAAAACAAGCCATTTACAAAAGTTATTCATTATTCAATACAAAAACCGGTGCCATGCGTGTCGGGATACGCAAAAATTAGGGATTTAGAATCAACAAAAAATACGTGACTATATTTTGAACATTTATTAATCCATCAACAACTTTTGTTTGAAACTCCTTTTTTTTTCTCACGCATTCAATAATTCTGAGGTAAATACAAAATTTACGAGGTATTTCTACCAAAACTATGAGATGTATGAAAAAAATTTCAAACAAAATTTTGTTTTATTGCACTGCACTATTGCTCTGACCTTACTAGTCAGAGCAAGACGGAGCGCACTAGGAGTGTTTTCTATCGTCAATCGAATCGAATATACGTTTTATGCTTAGAGTCATGGATACTACACAAGGATGCCGAACTCAAATGGGAGAATTCACAAAATATGGCAACGAAATGATAATAGTAATATTTACTTTTTATGCGACTAGCGTCGCTAGTTGTTCATCCGTACTACAATCCGTACCGAAGTGAATATAGTATAATAAATAGGAGTGAAGTAAGCAAGTAACCAGTTTTATTTCGTAGTGATTATTTTGAAGTATGCAATTTGTTTCAACAAATTCCTTTTTGAAAAATTGAAATTACTTATCATTTATTTAAAAAAAGTATTTTATTGAAAAAATACTTTGGCTGCAAATAATTTTTATAATACTACAAATGCGTAATGTTTTTCAATTAAAACTCGCGGCTTATACTCTCACCACTGTTTCCGGTATAGAAGCGACACTATTAACATCTTTTTTTTGCCAATTATTTGTTTACATGGAGTTCGGTATCCTTGTGTAGTATACATGCTTAGAGTGCTCTCAGTGCACACGCGGGCAGTCAAAAGAAAACGCTATAAGTAATTTTTTTCTAAATGTATATTTAAAAAAATATTTAGTTGGAAACTTTTCAAATGAACCCCCGTATACATTATAGAACTTGACGAATATGTACCTTTAAAAAATGCATAGAAAATAAGGCACGTAAAGCCCAAACTTACCCAAGCACGTGCTTGTTATACTTATCCTTTAATCCGCCACTGTGCAATCGCCTCAGTTTAAATCAGTTTACTAAATTGCATGAATAGGTTAAGAGAAAAAGCAACTCAAATTATTGCTCTTAAAACGTAAAACCCACAATTTGGGGATAATAAGAGTCAAAATTTTACTTAATCTTAAAAATAAGATTAATAAAATTTCGTATGTATTTACCTGGATATGTACATTCCGTATCTAAACGATCCATAACTTTTATAAGTTTCGCACATATTCGGTACATGTCTACGTGAATTGTTGGATTATCAACTATGATATCCGGTAGTGGACCTAATGCCTCCAACTCTTCTAAATAAAACACTTGCGTTTGATGTTTACTCCGTTTTTGTATGGTGACAACTGGTGCCTCGACTAACGCACCAAATATCGGCACAGAAAAATATTCGGAAAATTTCTCAATATTGATTGTTGCTGACATTAATATAACCTTCACATTTCTCGAATTTGTCCGTAAAAATTTTCGAACAATTAACATTAAGAAATCCATATCCTTGTTGCGTTCATGTACCTCATCCAAAATGATATGGGTAAACTCGTTTAAATTTTGCGAGCCAATTAACTTTTGTAATAAAACACCAGTTGTGACAAAAGTCAGCAGAGTTTCGTCACTGGTTTCACGATTCAAACCAATTTGATAGCCAACAACTGAGCCTAATGGCCAATGTCTTTGTTCGGCAACACGTCGTGCAATGCTCATGGCTGCTATTCGTCTCGGTTGTGTTACAACAATATTACAAGGTTTATTTTGTGTACGATAACTGTCTAAAATAAATTGTGGCACTTGAGTACTTTTGCCACAACCAGTGGCACCCTCGATCACCACCACTTGATTGCTTTCAATCATGGTCACAATTTTATCTTTCATTGAATTGATCGGTAAGTCTTCTTGACAATTATAATTGAAATTATAATTTTTATAAATCTGGCATAAGTTATCATTTAAAAGAAGGCTCGCCGTCCCTCCTTTGTACGTTACAGTTGTAAAATCTTCAATGTCATTAATACCGCCTGTACGATTGTCTACTTCTTCAGATTTAATAGACATAGATGACATATTTTCCTTGATGCCACATTCACGAGCTAATGCTTCTTCATTTTCACGCTCTTGAAATTCACGTGCATAATCTGTATCGCATTCAGAACTGTCACATTCGTCTGATTCGTCACTTTCATTTCTTTTGTAGGCCATTACGCCACCCACCATTGGACCAGTTATACGAATCGGTTTGAATCGTTCGCTTAATGAAAGGTAATTATATGCCATTTTGATAATTCTTCAATCAATTCGTTTAGCTCGTAGAAATTTTACCTTTACTGTAAGAATGGAAAGTAATTTTATTTAACTAAACACGGATTCATATTACTTAAATATGGTTCAAGCCACGACGATGTCTCGAGATCTCGAGATCGATGTCTCGTGGATCGACTAATAACAACAAGTAAGTTGTATGTCACGATTCGTCTCTGAAGTTAAACTTCAAATTTTAAACAATTTTATCTATCACTTTGATTTTGGCAGTTCATTCAAAACCATAGAGACGCATGCGTCTGAAGTATTCTGTACCAGCGACTCTCAAACTTTTTTGGTCCACAGATACTGACCTCTATACAACGACATGACACAGACACTAATCAGTGTTTTTTTAACAAAAAATTTAACTAAGTATTAAAGAACTACTACATTAGTAACATTTTTATTTTCTTTCAATTATATTTAAATGTAAAGGCGTCTATTTACATCCGTTGTTAGTCTGGTCTACATAATTTGACATTGAAGTAATATGTTTGAACATTGATGACATTCTTTCTCTCACAAATGGGCAAATGCAGTGCATTATAATTTGATACTTGAAGCCCTCTGAACTGCGTATTTTCAATGCCCAGTAATCCTAAATACGTGGAAACAATTAGCTAATACCCAAAGCGTATGTTCTACGTGCTTGATCAGACCATTTTGATTTTTCAATCAATTAACCAGGATAAAAAAATTTTCAGTTCGTTATATCTTTTCGTTTTTGAGTTATCGGCTTCACGGACAGACGGATGGAGATGCAGAAATGGCCGAATTAGTCAATACCTTAAACTTAATATACCTTGTATATTTACATATACAGGGTATAAAAATAAATAAAAAAAGTTAGAATATAATTTATTCAGTTGTATTTAAAATGGTAACCATACATCAAAAAGAACAATGTATCACACAACAATGAAAATAAAATACGATTGTTTTAACTTTAATAACAAAAATGGCACCCATATTCATTTCTGTTTTAAAGTTAATATTTTTACATACAAAATATATATGTAAATAGAATTTAAAAAAAAAAAAAAGAAAGTATTTTCAATAACTACTAATAAAATTTACATATTTTGAATTTTATCAATTCGGATTTATAATTATTATTTGTAATAAAACATACATTAAATAAATTACCACTTTATTTCAAAATTATAACAACTAAGAACGGAAGTATCTCGGTGGGATTGTAAATTCATTGTAAAATGAGCAAAAAAAAAAACAACCTTCCAATATTACGAAAGTAGAACAACAAACAGATTTCGTTATTGGCACTTGGTATCTTGAATTCAGTGGTACTTTATTTAGTTCCATACTGTATTTTTAAAATTTGTACAATTTTTATATACAATTTTATACCTATAGGATTCATGCAATAATAATCGCTAATAAAGTAATAATCTAAGAGATTTTCTAGTCACAGTTGATTACATAATAACTATGGAGGTTAGAGTATAGACTAACCTCCATAATAATAACGTAACCATGATTTAGGCTCATTTGCACCGAATCATTTAAGTGAGACCTAATTTTTAGTAAATTGTATTGCACCGTTCGATTAGCTGTACTTAAATAGACAAAATAGTAAATTAATTTTAAACCCACGCGATATCGGTTGCTTAAACGATTCTTAACTTTAAGAATTTGTTTGCGCCTGCGCATTAAATACTTTTGAAGTGTCAAATTCAAAATGCTATCGCTACTTATATAATAGCAGTCCAAAAAACGAAATTCGCTTAAACCGACGAACCTTTATCGAAATTTATCGGCTATAAACGACCAACCGTCATATTTTTTCAGTAAGTAAGAAGGATTGTTTTGTCTTATTATTAGCTACGCACTTCACCCGCGCCTCTGGCGCGCTTTGTGCCATTTCAACTATCGGATCTAGCGTCCTTAGTTATGTGGTCCCTTTAATGTCGTCATATCCGGTTTGGGCTGTAATCAGAAAAGTCTTAAATATAAGTATCAATTAGTAAAGGCACACTTAAAAAACCGTGCGAATGGCCATTAGTAATTAGGTTAAGTGTCTTTTTCGAATTTGTGATTAGAGAATCCTGTAACAACGCTTATAAATTAAAATAAAAAACCTAAAACGATATGTATCAGAGTGTCCAGCGAACGGGATATCCGTAAAATAGTTAATAATAGTATTTGGATTAATGTTTACATATTATTTAAGTCTGAAAATGTGAACTATTTACTGATGATTTTATAGAACTGAAACCAGGATCAATAGTGTAAACCAACCTAAAAAATGCGTTGGGTTGATTATCCATTAAGTTTTCAAGTTTCCAGACGCGCGCTGGGCTGGACAATCTGTACAAATTTTGCATGATCCCTATTATAATTTTTGTAAATTTAAATACTGTAGATAAATAAAATATGATTGGTTTCTTATAAACTTGACTAGTAAAGCATTTTATGTAAAATACATAAAATATTTTTGAAAAAAATCGAACAGTTAACGAACGCCGAAAATCGAATCATTTTTTTGCGTTATTTATCGAACACGTGCGATATATAATTGCATTTCAAATTTTGCGCCCTATTCCTAGAACATTTGTTTGTATTTTATAAATACACGTATTTCGACTACAAAGTAGTCATCATCAGTATAAATTAGCTACTAGTAACTATCTCTGGGATATGGATTCAGAGATATGTTGCTTGTTGCTAATTTGGTGCGTGTCTTACCAAATTTGTTTGTGCGTGTCTCACAAACAAATGTTCTAGGAATTGGGGCAAAATTTGAAATGTAATTTCAAAAAACCTAGAATTCTCTTTGATTATTTTAATAATCTTTACGTGATGTATACCTTAATAGAATTTGTTGATAGGGATGAAACTTACGTTGATATCAATCTGATATCAATCTGATATCAAAGATCCAATACGATACGTAATCATTCGGATAATTATTGATAATACTTTTGATATATACGCCAAAAAATGTCAATTTTGTTCTTGTAAATGTTCGATTTTTTTGTCTAATAATCATAAGATGTTTGATAAATGATAAATATCATCATTAATCAATAAGTTTTATTTCTTAGCCTAATAAAAATAGTTGTGACATTTGTGTAAAAGATACGAGATTTAAGTAAACGAAAACAATTTAAAAAAAACACATTAGTTATTATTGCACAAATGGTACTCCTCGGACAATACTCTCAAACTTATTGTTGCATACTTAATTATTCTTTTTAACATCTTTTGATTCTTCTTTTGGTTGTCCACGTCCTAAAATCCTTGCCAATGAGTCCCAAATTCCACCGAAGAACAATGCACATGCTAAATTCTCGAATGGAACAAATGGATCATGTATACCCAATAATATTGATGATAATTTGAAATATACAAAGAATATGACGATTCCAAAGTATACTAAAGCATGTGGGGCGGATATTAAATCGGTTTTTTTGTCCAAAACAAAGATAATTGATGCAACTAAAGATGCTTTGGTGTAGCTAAAAATTAAAAACATTAATTAATGAAGAATCTACTGATTTTCCCCGTAATTTTAATAATTCTAGACAAGTTAGATATAATTTGTAACTTGGGCTGGATTTTTTACAGGCACAGTGGTATTAAATCCAGTGTCGGGCTAAACCTAAGGAGCCCGGCTGGGCATTATGTAAAACATCGAAACTATTTTGTATAGTGTGTTTTTGAATCTTTATATGTACTGCCATCTATGAGCAACTTATTTAAACTGATTTCTTAAATGTAATGCCACCTATGAACAACTTGTTCACCACGCGTCGCCAGGCCAACAGCCGGTGTAACCCGTCGCTTTAGATGTTTTACATAAAAAATCCAGTCTGTAATAAACTATTTTTGACTTATAGCTATTTGACTAATTAACTATTTGACTTACAAAGATGGTTGCATGAATTCCATAGCTGTTGGTGTCCATACACCTCTGATTAATCTCTCAAATAATTTTGTGAATCCAGCTCCATTTCCTTTAAGTGTACCAATTATAACCATTATGACGTATGCATTAGGATAAATTTTCCCGGCATGTGTAACACCATCGTAAACCTTTTTACATCGGTATATTTCTTTCATTGCAGAACAAACAATCTTAATTGGTAAAAATTTAGCTACTTTATATCCAATATCGAAAGGCATATAGAATATAACGTACCTATAAACCAAAAAAATTATAGCTGAGTTAATGCTTAAATACCCGATATACACTGACTTCATTATCAATGATCTGTTTATGAAATAGTTTCAAACAGAAGATGTTTATTTAGATGGATGTACCCCCCCCCCATTCACGAACTTGATCTCACTTTTTAGCTTTAGAACACTCACACAAAATTTCAGCTCGTTATCTCTTATCGTTTTTGAGTTATCATGTTTACGGACGGACAGACGGGCGGACTTGCCCTTTCTAAATATAAGAGCGTCCCAATTATCTTCTTTTTTTTACATATTTAATTGTATACTCACCAAACAAGATTTGCAATAATTAATTGTGGGGTATTCTTAAGTGGGGCTAAAACTGGTTCTCCGAGTAATCCATTACATACCATACCACCAGCAAATACAACTAATAAATAAGAAAGCCAACAAGCTAACGGGTGTTTCCGGGAGAATGATTGCGCTCCTGTAATAATTACAAACATTTACATAGTTTTATGTACATTATTTCTTTTGATAATTGGCTATTGGTTCCAGCTGAAGTCATAAAGGACATCACACAAAATTTGGTACAACACCTAGCGAATAAACCACGTGTTATGAACACGTTGTTGTTTTTTCTTTCATTTCCTGAACATTTCTGGGTGTTAAAAGTGGAAGTGGAACGTTCATAATATTGTGGAATTTCATTTTGTAGACAATGAAACCAGGAACCATCTCGAGTTAATCGCAGCTAATTCACTAACAACTATAATGACACACAGCTAGTTTACTAGCTAACAATCCCACACGTAAGCGAGTAAAATAGCCCGACTTTCAACTTTACTCGCAGATAGTTTACAATCTGCTAGTTGACTAGTGAACATGATTACAAGCAGCTTGTAAACTTGTTCAATGTAATCGAGGCTTTAGAAACTTCACGTATATAATTGATGACGTAAAGCCTTTTTAGGGCGATTTCAAATTCTTTACTTATAAATACTTTTTTTTAAATCAATGATAAGTTATTTAAAAACTTGAGTATTAGTAAATCAGTCATTAAATCTATATAAACAATAATTCTTACCTCCTACCTTATTATAAATTGATAAACAAAAATAATGAATCTTTGAGTAATAATTTTCAACAGTTTTATTCATAATATAGTACCATCAAAATTACATATACATTTTAGTATGACAACAAATTTTTTAATTTTGTTGAACCTATAATACTGTATTTTTTAACTTTTAGGAGTCTAGATGAATAAAATGGAGCATTGAAATTGGAGAAGAACTTTAGTAAGTTATTAAAACCAAATTATATAGAATCAAAAAATGTTTTTTTTTTGTATAAACTGGTAACATATATAGAATTGATAATACATTATATTCTAGATTATTGTTTTGTGCAATTTTAACGTAAAATTTACCACCTCAAAGCCCCAAAGAATCGGAAGCCCCAAAAACATACCGATCCGTGGTGTCCGTTACCCAATGCAATTCAACTCATAGAAACTTGACCAGAAGCTGTCGCGAGGAGCTTTGAATAAAAAAAAAATCGATATCAAAACAAAGCAAGAAGTCGGAATTTTTAATTCTTTGTTTTTGTTTCGTAATTATAAAACAGTTTTTAATTTATCACATAATAATTATCAATACATCTTATTTTATTTAAATAATATAATTTTTCATGTATTATTTTCAATAGGAGACATATTCTCGATACCATCTGGAAATTTTTTCACTCCTAAATCTTCCCAATCATCATTGCAGTTTGTCGTTTGAAATGAATTCTCTAAAAAATTATTTCGATTATGAATTAATGTTTAAGCAACATAATTTCTTGAAACATAATTTCTTATAACAGTATGTATAAAGCCCAGTAATATTAGATCTACGCCCGTTTTTACACATGAAAGTTTTCAATCGCAATAAAAATATTTGATATAACTAAAGTCACATTGCTATATGCACACGATGAAATTAACTTGAAATATATCAATCGTATGTTTGTTAAACGGGCTACTATATATTGAAATAAGAGAAAATAAAAAGATAGATTTATCTTAAGTCAATTATTTATGCTGAAAATTTGGTTCTTAAGGTGTGCACCAAAATTTACGCCACGTATTTAGAAACGAAGATAAAACCCCCTTTAATCTTATTATTTATCAATTTTAGATCCAAAATTACTGGTCTGATATTAAACACTGTTACAAATAATTTAAATTCATAAGAATCCAGAAATGCATTCCAAAATACCTTCTACAATTTCCTGCGATATTCTTTTAAATATATTTTGATATTCTTCAATATTTTCGATCATTTTTTCAAGACGTCTAAAATTAGCTACCCACTTAATCCATTGATTTTTCTAAAATAAAATTACAGCCTAAATTTTACAAGAATGTTGTTTTATGTATTCAAACAGCTGAAGTTTTCAAAACGTTCTAACTCTCCAATACAACTTGGAACGATTACGGGATTCAAAATCACCGGGAATTAACACCAACGAAAGCATCTGCACACAATAGGATTTCATAACGGATCCATAATGTGCAGATTGTACGGCAAGGAGGAGCAAACATCCAGCCATCTTGTAAACGACAAAAGAACGTCGTTTCAGGGTTACTAATCTGGATTAAGGAAAATAACAGATGTGTGTGAACTCAGATCGGAGATAGAACGTTATCGAATCTTTCAATATTTTTGAAAACTTACTGCAATATTTGAAAAAATATCTTGTTTAGGACAATCTTGAATGATTTTACTATGATCTTCAAACTGATTCGATAAATACAAAAACTTTGTCATTAATTGTCGAAATTCTTCACAATTTGTTACAGATAGTGTTGATGATAATTGGTAATTAGTATTTTCAGAGATTGTAATTAATGCAGATTCTCCTTTTGCGACTATTTGATGCTTATATGATATAATATTCTGCATTGTTTGTAACAATGTTTCTAAAGAGTTTTCAATACATTTATTTATAAATAAATATAGTAAACTTCGAGATAAACTCGAACTCGATAAACTTACCAGTTAAATTATTCAAATGAATGATTTTTTGTGTATATTCTTGATGCCATAGTTTTAATTGTAACGTATGGTATCTGTTTTTAAGTTCAATATTTTTATTAAGTAAATCTAATAAAATTGAATTACTGATTGAATTCATTATAACTCATATAGACGGCTTGCTGATAGTTTTAATTATAGGTTAACTATTTTAAAAACGGTTGAATGTAAATTAAATATTTGATTTAGTGAAGTCAGCGTATTGACAACAATTGTTATTTATGGCTTATTTAAATTTTTCCAAAATATAGAGATAATAAATTTTATTTAATGAATATATCTAACTGTATGATAAATTCAAATTTAACGAATTTTTTTATTAACCTTCGTCAAGTGTATAACGAACTAATCTGTATAGGGTTACAAGGTAGTTACAGCGACCAGCGTACATATATCTGATAAATGTTTGTTGATACAACAGGCGTCAAAAGTTGATGTTAGTTTTTAAAATTTTATAATTGATTTGTGTTTTATTCATTCGGTTTTCGAAAAAAAGTTTCAAATAAAAGTTGTTACTATATTTATATTGAACAACTTTTGTCTGAAGTCTCATTTTTTCGAAAATCGAATCAATAAGACAAAAATCAATTATAAAATTTTAAAAACTAACATCAACTTTTGACACCTATTGTACTGAGGGCTACAAAAGTAGCGTTCTTTTTTCAAATATCGTAACACACCTTATTTATAAATATACGAATAACTTTTATTCGAAACATTTTCCCAAAAAGTATTGTTGCATTATATCAAGTGTAAACTATCAAAATTTGCCGCTCTAGGCAGCTGCCTACCTTGTCTACCCGGTAAATCCGCCACTGATACTTAAATTTATTTTATCTTTTGAGAATGTTTTTCATTGTTATTTTTATAATATAATTGGGTGCATGCACATTTTTTTTTAAATTTATTATAAAATTTTATACATTTATATATTTAATGACTGATACTAAAAACATTTTTAAATAATCTTATTATTAATCAAACAATTTATTAAAAATCAAAAATATTGGTAATCAACTAATCATATTTTAGTGTATACACTCCCGTTCATAAAAATTGAACCACTAGTAACATTCTAAGCGTAAATATTACATACAATAACACTTACGTGTTTCAATTGGTTCAATTTTTTTGAACGGGAATTTTATTGTTTAAAAATGAACTGTATCATGGACCTATCGAAAAATGTTAAATTAATAGAGCTCCTAGAATTTTGCCACTCTAGACTATGACAGTTAGAGCTACGAAATACAATCTCATATGGTACTTCACCTTAAAAGTGTCAACCAAAAGCGTTGAATAGTAGCTCAATAAGCAACCAGAATGGCTCTAATAGCAATAGGTAAATCTGTGAATCAGAGTATGAAGACGATTACAATTATAATGAAGCCGGAACTAGTGCCATACTCTAATAACTTGAGGAATTTTGCCATAGCAACGCTATCTTAATTTAATGCTATTTGAGGGACATATTTGATACACATAATTAGTATTCCTTACCTCTAACTTCCCATAATCAAACTTGTACGTTTAAGGGTCCCGGTTATTTTTGTCTACGGAGTCTATAATACTATCATTAAGAAGAACATCGAATATCTCAAATTGTTTTTAGTACGAATAGACTTTTTTTTATCATTAAATTAAAAAAAAAGAAGAATTTTACGTACTAAAGAAACAAACATTGAATTCGTCTGAAATCTAAAAGTATTCGGTTTATTCTTATGATAAATCCTAATATACATCCCCACTTCTATACTATTAAATTAAATTTAGATGAACGGTGATCTGTTATATTTATAAACTACACACAGAGTAATGCCGAATGCGTGTTTCTACTACATTTTCATACTTAAAATGTTCATAATTTAATTCAATAAAAAATGTTTAGTATAAAAAAAAAACTCATTGAAATAAATGTTTTTTTTAATAAAAAAAAATTAAATAAAATCCTCACTCATCCATAAAATACTTACCAGAACCGAGATCTTCCCTAACCGATAAAGCACAAAGTACACAATGTGCAATATCAAAATATGGGAACATTTTTAATTTGATTACTTGGTTAGCAATATCTAAGAACGCCTCCGGATCCATGATTGTTGTCAATTGATTGTTAACTATTTATCACAAAATTTAATCCTCCCGGACACCCCGAATGCTTATAAAATTTTCTATGAAACGTAACTGAGTCGCCGGAACGATTCTGATCGACTGAACCACTGAACTCGTGACTATAACTTATTCATTAAAAATAACATTATACGAAGCAAATTCAAAATACGATTGAACGATACGATCTTGTATACTTATAGTCAAAATTAATTTAAGTTTTTACTTTTCTATTCAATCGAATAATTTATCTATAAATTTATTTAATCAAATAGGTATGTCAGGTGTTCATTACTACATGAATACTAAATGATAACAGTAAGAGTACTTTATGATGCACAAGACGTAACCTAACAATTAAATATTTAATTGTTACCTTTTTCTATATGTTCTCCTTGAAACGAAATAGGTGTACAATTCAAGTCTTAACTTAATTTTATCCACTGCATGACCATTTTGTCTGCAACACTAATTAATATTTATAAAAATATTAACGATTTTAAACTTATAATAACGAATATTAAATGTGTCGCCAAAGTTAACTGAAGGCGAATCGAAATATAAAAGGTTGTCTAATTATTATGAGTATGAGGGATATATATGGAATCTCAAATCTAGACTCTGAAGCAAGACCAGGATTTTGAAGTGGGCATGATTGGCATTGAACTTGTCACATTGAACTTGGGGAGTAATCTATTGGGATCTATACCAGGGGGTTAAAACTATTGGAGTTAGAAACATGAAATTTGGAAGATATGTTCCTTAGAGAGTGTAGAGGTGCACTAAAAAAGGATTTTCTGAAAATTATCCCCAAACTGGGTGAAATAGGGCGTGGAATTTAATATTGGTATCCTGTTCTTTAATAATAAATAAAGAAAAAGGTGTTTCAGCGTTTTTAGAAAATCAACCCTTAAAAAGGTGAAATATGAGGGCTAGGAGTTTGTATGGGAGTGTTGCTTTTTTAAGATAGAGACATGAAAATTGATATTATAAAGCAATATCAAACATGAGAAAAGGAATTATACTTGACGAAAATCCATTAATTATTAAATAAAACAAATATTTGTTACGAAAATCTCAAATATTTGTTTGATTTTACAATAATAATAATATTAATTATAAATAAAGAAATACGTGTCTTGTTAATTAAAAAATGTTCTGCGATTATCATAATTATATAATAAATAGTTTTTAAAACTATAATAAATGATAATCTATTATCTATATAGTTATAAAT
This sequence comes from Nineta flava, assembly GCA_963920215.1. Taxonomy (NCBI): domain Eukaryota; kingdom Metazoa; phylum Arthropoda; class Insecta; order Neuroptera; family Chrysopidae; genus Nineta; species Nineta flava. The sequence continues at coordinate 3,563,528 of OY986042.1, forward strand.
AAAATTGGAGACAATTCTGTACATGGAAAATATATTCAAAATAATTCTAAATTTGGTTCATATAATTGATGAAAATGTGAGTCTTTAAATAATAACAATTGATGTTTGAATTAAATGGTCAAAATGGTCAATAATGTCTATATCTTTGAAACAGTAAGAGATAGAACAAAAATTCAAAGGCAAAAAATGTTCCTTTTTTTAAAATAAACAACTTTTCTCAGAAACTTTTTCATAAATTCTGTATATACTGGTTATTTAAGCAATTAATTCAGTTATTATTTTCACTTATCTATATTAGGTTTGTTCTAGTAGCAAAAAATAAAAATTCCCGAAAATTACATTATACATATATTTCTAACTCTCTCCCTAAATGTAATTTTTAATAACCGATTTCTTCAGACATTCCCAAAAGTTCCATCATTATTTTATGTTTCGGTCCCGTTAGGGTCTTGGTTAATATATCAGCTGGCATTTGGTTACTGTGTATATGTGTACTCTAGTTTTATATTCTCATCTTTTATGTCTTCTCTTACAAAGTGAAATCTTATGTCAATGTATTTTGAGCTCTGCCATCTCCGAGTGTATCAAGCTCTGCCATCAAATTCTTCAGGAACTTTACTAGCTAGCTTGTTTGAAGACATGCCCATTATATGATTGACGATCCACTTTGTTATTTCCCAAATCAGCATTGACGTAGACCAGTCAAATTATCTTCATTCTTTCGATAAACTAAACATAAGCTGATTTCCCCTTTCAAGTATCTTATTACGTGCTTGGCAGCTTCCAATATTTTCTCTATTCCTTCATTTTCTCTAATTTGTTCTCCTTTTTCCAATATGATTTCTATTTCCAGAGGAGTTGGTTCCGACTTACAACCAGTCATATTAAATCGCTCCAGTTTTGATGTAAGATCCCTGATTCAAATATATCGCATTCTTTATTCTCTCAACTCTGATTCCAAGGATGTGCTTCACAGTGCCTAAATCTTTCATCTTGAAAATATTCATCAAACTTCATTTAACTTTTTGTTTTTCTTCAGGAGGAAATCATTCACATATATATAGGTTATATAGAGGTCATTGTTTATATATAGATAGTTAGTGCATTCTATACAGTGATGGAGGTCAGTGGTTGATCATGATGACGTTTATAACGGCAACATCAGCAACTAAAACTAATCAACGAACCAACAATAATACGTGTCAATTTATCAGAAATTCAAACTATACAAATACAGAATAAAGTACGCTAAATTAAATTCAAGTAAGTACAATTTAATAACATTTATGAATGTCAGATTTAATTGTATAAAGTTTACATGAAAATAAACTCCTTGAAAAGTACAGTGACATTTCTAGACCTTCTAACCTTCAAATACACAAAACCGGCAACACTTTAATATCTATGTATCACAAAGATTCTAAATGCGCCGAAGTCGTAGTTCAATGATTTGGTATCATAAATACGCATTTCAGTTACAAAGTAGTCATCACATGTCAATCTAAGTTATCATATTAGCAACAACATTTACTACAATTCATACTTATGATGATTACTTTGTAATATTGAAATGTGTATTTATGAGATACGGAATATTATATCTAGAAATTGATGTGAAATTTCTATGTTTCCATGTTAAAGATACTTACGCCAGTTATAGGCTTTTTGATAATCTTTATATTAATTTAATTATATTTTGTTTCAGGATGATTACAGATGTTCAACTAGCAATATTCGCGAATGCCTTGGGTGTTACGCTGTTTATGTTAGTGGTCGTTTACCATTACATTAGTGCGAATATTGGCCATAAATAACAAGTAACATTTTAATTCCATAAATATTTAAGTAATGATTCATTATATATATATATATATTATCAAAATTTGTATATCGTATAAAATAAAAATTGAATTATAGATATGTGATTTTATAATTCTGTTTTGTATTTTTGAATTAAAATCATTTTATTTATCTTACTCTCTTAAGTAGAAGAGTTAATGATAAATAATGAATGTTAAAATACCAGTTAAATAAGATCAACATCATTAAGGTAGCTCGACTTGTGATAAGAATGGTTCCAAACAGAATAGATTATACAGGGTTTCGAAGGCAAAATGTCCACTACTAGACCTAGAGGTCGCTCAAGAATGAGTTCGATTGACGGAGTTGAACAGGATCTAAAGCGGTGTTATCAACTACCGCCAGAAGGCTACAAACCGCGACGAATATAAAATTGTTAGGAGTCTGCTAGAACTCTCGAACGGGGTAACGCGCCAAAATTAATGATGATCAATGTATGACAAACAAATCTGGATAACATTGAAGGAAAGAATATATTTTAAATTGTGATTTGTCTAAAACTACTAAAATTTTTGATTATTTTAATTGAAATCCATCTTAAATTTTTACTGAATTTGAGCCGCATTCGATATTTTTAAAAAAATGCCGTGTATTAAAGAGAAAACCATTGCGTTTATGACTTACTTTTTTTAGCGAATTTCCTGAAAGGAAATAGAGCTATTGGTCCCGTACCGAAGTCAAAATTTTTCAAAAATTTCTTCAAATGTCCATCGATCCTACCTAGTAGATGTCAAAAATCACCATCTGTAAAATTTATATATATATATATCTATGGACACATATATATATATATATATATATATATATATATATATATATATATATATATGTGTCTGTAATCACTCTAGCGGTCACCAGTTTTCATTTTATCGGAATGAAATTTGGTATTTGAGGCGCTTTTGGTATTCAAAAGGTCAAGTTCGTTAATGGGTAAAATCGGACAAGGGGAAAGGGGGGTTTAAAGGGAAGGGTAAACACAAAATTTCACATATCTCCCTTAATATTTGAAAAATCGAAAAATTGATAAGAAGTAAAGTTGTAGGTATTAAGTTTTACTGTAATTTTGTTTCTTATCATTTTTTCTGTTACGCTAATATTTACAGAAATATTGATGGTTTAAGATTGAAAACTAAATTCCTCACTATCTCTGTACATATTAGAGTTTGAGCAAAAATGATAAGGGAATGAATTGTAGCAAACATGATTTTCTATAACTTTATTCCTTACACATTTTTTGACTGTTCTAATATTAAGAGAGATATTTTGTATTTTGTGTTTTCTTCTTTCTTTATGCCTCCATTTCCCCTTGACGTATGTCATTTATTAGAAAATTGGCCTTGCAAAGACTAAAATCATATACAACATTTCATTTCATCAGACTAACAGTGTGACCGCTAGAAAGTGATTTATGTATTTTAAGGAAATTCGCTAAGTTGAAGCAGCTCCTGCGTAACGAATTTTTTCAAATAAGAGTTGTTTGTTTTTATGTGATAAACATTCTTTGTTTTCAAAGATTTTCTCTATTCGAAATTTACGTGTACTTATGGTAAAGGAGGGGACACGGCATCGTACAGGGTGGAAAGAAATTGAATAAAGAGTATAACACTCAAATTAAATTTATAAACGTTTAATAATTTTTATAAAAGTACAAAATTATATTTAAATATAAAGAAAATTAGACAATTTCATAAATGTTTTTAGAATTAGGACAATTCGATTTATTCATATCATTCGAAATTGTCCGGTAAAATTTCATTGATCGAATGACTAGGTAATTCAAAATAATCAGTAATCTCCCAATCTTGTTCTTTCGGTAGTTGCGTATCGCCTGGTTTTAATGTTGTTTGAAGCGGTTTACCATCTGGACCTAATGATAAATATGATAACAATGATGGTGGAATTGGATGATCCAATGGATGTGCATTTTGTGGTATAGGAATATCTTCGCCAAAACCATTCCATAAATTCGTCTTTGTAAATTGAAAATTCTAGAAAGAATTTTGTAAATTAAAATCAATTTAACTATCGCATTCACGCTGAATGTGAATTCCGGTTTCCTTCTCTTCATGACAAAATCTGCAGACATCATCATTCTCTGTGAGATTGATTTTGTGCAGATGTTTTATTGAGTTTGTAGTGGTTAGTAAGAAGGTTCGTTTGTCTGGAACTGAGGTCACCTCAAGGGTAGTCAAGAATTTGTCTGGAGGAACTTCTGAAACTGGCAAAACGGAACAATGTTAAATTGATCTGGGTGCCGAGTCACAGTGGTTTCGAAGGAAACGAAAAAGCAGATACTTTAACAAAGAAGGGAGTCGGAATGCCCTTCAAGGCCCAGAGCCTATTTAAGGAATTCCAAGGATTGCATGTAAACAGGTGGATCAACGAGTGGTCAAATGCTAAACACCGTGATCACTGGGAAAAAGTACCGCGACAAGAGCTCGGGAAGGTACTGCTTCAGAGTGCAACAAAGAGACTCTCTCTCGATGCACTGAGGCTGAACAGGATACAACTGCGGAGGGTTACCGGATTCATTACCGGGCATTATCCCCTGCGGAAGCATCTGCACACAATGGGACTCCGTAACGGGTCCATTATTGTGTGGCGAGGAGGAAGAAACATCGAGCCACATAATCTTTGACTGCGAATCTTTGGGTTACAGCAAATACAAGATATTCGGTGCATCTCACCCCGAATATATGAATCTTCGGGAGAACTTGATAAGCAAGCTCCAGGCTATTGCCAACATATGGGAGAAGCGAGTCTCGTCGGACTGAGGTAGAAGGGGGAGCACAATGGACCATAAGATCGAAGTGCAATAGTTTTTACCCCGATATTAATCAATCAAGAAGGTTCGTTCACCCCTTACTGAACTTACTTTCAAAAATCGATTGTTCTTGAATGAATTATTAAAAATTTATACCTCTGGTAAGCAATGATGTTGTACACAATAATAATCACCCCCACCATCTCTATGACACCAAGTTCCATCCGGAAAATATGGTGAAATTCCAATATCATTTAATTCTAATCGTGGCGTATAGAAGGTACCTGAAGTCTTACGCCGACAAAATATAGCACATCCCATCCATGGTCGAGCTAAAATCATGGATACATTTGTAATTAAATATTTTATTTTTACGATAGTTTCAATCCAACTAACCTTCTTCGTGGGGTGCTTGTAATCCGGAACTGTTTGGATCTAATTCAGGCAGTCTTTTGGCAAATTGATGACATTGCTCAGTTGCGTATTTAGTTACAGCTTTTCTTTTTGAACTTTTACAAATCTAAAATTTAATATTTATTTTTATAACTACGAACCCGGTTTTGCTATGAGACCCTAGAAAATGGAGCTTACCTTATCGTCTTTACAAAGAACGACATCGTATCCAAAACCATCGCAACCTTCTTCTGTATTGACGGGTACCGGGTTCGTACAATTCCGACGCCTTTCTTGGTAACCTAGTGATTTTTCAATACACCCTGATTTACATTTTGCTAGGTTCCATGGACCCCATCCACCAGGTATTGCATTAACCGGTTTCGTTTTTGATGTTTTTACGCAATCGCCTCCTATACACCACTAATAAATATTATGGATAAGTACTTTTGATTTGTTAAAAATGTGCGTATAGAAATATTACTTTACTGTCACCACAAGTTGTGCCTTCTAGAGCTGGTCCAGCAAAATAAAAACCACTACGATGAGGTGTTTTACATTGTAAATTATAGCATATGGATGACAACTCTTGACTCGGTAGAATATTTGCATCTCGATCTCGTAACAGAAACTCACATTGTTTCTTTGCCGTATACATTTGACCGGGTAAATCCAAGAACTTTGAGTGATCTAATTCTTTATTTGGTTTTTTTGGTGTATCATATAAACATTTAGCCCAACTATAAATTAAGGAAACCGCAGCTTGATTAAATATTCTTTTATTTCTTAAACTATTTGTCTTTTTCTTTCCGCTACTTTTTAATTGAAGTATAGGACGAACACTCGATATGACCGAAAAACCAAACTTCCTCATTTTTGATAGGTGTCGTGCTAATGGGCATAATTTTAGAATGTTCCAAATTTTTGCACACTTATTGTGGGTATTATTATGGTGCGCCCACATATGAGCGCTGCGCGGTATGCGCGCCGCTCGTGCGCATCGAATTCGTCATATTTGGACGGTGCGCACATGCGGCGCACAACGATCCATTTGAAGTCGGTTTTTTCAACGAACACTTTGTATGTTCGCAGTTCATATTTGGACGTGTTCGTGACAGTTTCGTCGTTTTTAGCGCGCATGTGATTATTTATTTTTTTTAAATATTAATTGAAATGTAGTATTTTAGTTCAACTTGAACATTTTTCAAGCTGAACTAAAATGTAAATATTTTAATTAATATCTTTAGATTATTTTCAGGCTTAAATAACGGGTTTATGTGATTGATTCAACTTCACTGCAATATGAATATATGTTCGTGGGTCTCCTATGGATCGCTGGAGGTTCGTTGAAATCAACAATTCCAACGAACCAAAGGCGAGCGGCGCGTATACCGCTCGGGGTTTGTGGTGCGTATATGTGAACTCGAGAAAAACTTAATTGAAGTTCAAATAATTAATTTGGGGAGCCATGGAGACGATCCATTTTAAGCAGGATTTCTACCAGTTTTTTTATTTTTAATAAAAAAAACGACAATTAAGAATCTTTTTTAAAAATAGCTATAAATTATTGGATTTGTTCTGCGTATTTTAAAAAAAATCTAGAATTGTTGACCGTCTCATTGTTTAGTTATAACAACACAAAGTGAAGCATGCTATAAATAAATATAATAATTCTGCACGTACCCTAATTTTTGTACAACATCAGCACTGCATGATGACCACAATGTTTCACCATTTGTACCACGTGATGGTGACATTATATATCCATCTTTGGGACAACTATTTCCATAACTATCGTGATGCATTCCTAAACTATATATAGTCAAAAATTAGTTACAATTTGGAACGTAAAATAACATAATCAATAGACATTTTCATAGAGTTTTACGCGCATGCGATTCTCGGACAGTCTGCAATAAGATGAACAAAAGTGGAAAGTATTGCTTTTTTCATTTCTTCACATTAATTATTTTGATATTCTGCCCGAAACAAAAACAAATCGTAATTTCAAATGAAAAGGTCTATCGATTCAACTTACTTATGTCCCATTTCATGTGCCATTATGTAGACGCTTGTGAAACCTGCACTAGGATATGGTTTGCCAAAAACATTTGTTGTACCTAGTTCTGCAATAATACAAGCATATTTATCTAAACATACACCACCAACTGTTGCTAGCCCCATTGTAATACCACTCTTTCGGCCATTTTCCATGGCATAGAAATCCAACCTAAAATTTTTTTATCAAAATACAGCACTAATTCCAAATATAATATGATCTACTCGGCAAACGAATTCATTGCACTACCATAACATCTATGGTACTTCAGTTGGTAGAGAATTATGGTCTAGAATATCAGAGGTCGTGGGTTCGATCTCCATCCCTAGATGTGTATGATTTGTCATGTCAAAGAATGTTATCAATGTTCAGACATTACTTAAATGTCAAATTAAGTAAACGCTAGTCATTTCCGTTGGTAAAATATAACCGAAAGACAACCATAGATTTTAGAGGCTGCCCTGGACGGGATACACTTCGACCATAAGGTCCATTGTGATGCCTAAGGATGTTAGTGGAGTAGAAGGAATTTTTGTGTATAGACTAGGAATTGGTGGGATATGCGGCTGCAGCCGACTATGGTAGGAATTATGTCGATATTCATCTGGAGTTCGTGAAGAAAACTGCAGAAAACCTTCTCAAGCATAGCCGGTTACTTCATTCTTGTCCATACGCCGACAATTTAGTCTATTAACCGCCCTGTTTTTTTTCCTAATAAATGACAAACTGCCGATTTCGGGATTCGAACCCATAACCTCTTAGTTTCCAAGTAGGCATACTGCGCAGACATAACGCCTTAGACCGCTCGGCCACTTGGACTGGTAAAGACAACCATACTAACAACAATGAATGATATTGACGCTGGATTGAAAATTTAAAAAAAAAAACCTATTTAATTTCTAAAGGTTAAGTTGGGTAAGAAAACTTTGGGGATGATCTCCGTCGTGCATCAAAATCGTGTTTATTATTCAGGTTTCTTGCTGTTTGTTTTCCAGGATTTGGAATAGAGATTTAAATGTCTAGCTGAATGATTAGTTGATTAAATTTGATTGAAACAAATAAATTTACCCAGACACATAAAGTGCCATGTCCCAATGATGTGGATCAGCATCGCCGGATGGATTAATTGACTTCTGATAATCACAAAATGAATTTAATAATTTACTTCGTTCTCCTTCGTAATGCGGCAAACCGATCGGTTGTGTTTTCATTAGATCCATTCGAACAATTACTAAATCAATTGATGTACCCAAACTTGGATGATGATACAATGCTTGAACCTTAATTGTAATTATATTTATGTAAAATTTTATATGAAATAATAATAATGGAGGGAGGGAAAACGTTCTACTTCCGATCTAGTCTTTAATATTTACTGAGATTCCAGATGAAATCAATCTCCAGCCAGAGATTGGTGACTCGAATTAAACTTTTTAAGATATTAAGTTAAACTTTCGAAAAAAGAAAGGAACTGCAAAGCAAAAATAAAACAGAACCTTTTTAGTCTAACTAAGTCTTACATACACTAATGTAAATACCTAAATAATTTTGAGTCGGCACTAAACAAACAAAATATTACAAAATGTAATATTTTGTAATATTTACTTTTAACCGAAAATCAGATTCACTCTTCGCCCGTTTCGATGGAGATTTTTTGGCGCTGACTCAAAATTATTTAGGTATTTACATTAGTGTAAGACTTAGTTAAACTAAAAAGGTTCGTTTTTATTTTTGCTTTGAAGTTCCATTCTTTTTTTCACTATTTTTTTACCCTTAAGGGCGAATTTTTTTTCTCCAAATTTTACGGTACCAACTTCGAAGTATACCCTATCCAAAAAAAAGGAATTATTGAAATCGGACCACTCTGTAAAAATTTATGCGTGGTCTTGCATATATATATATATATATATATATATATATATATATATATATATATATATATATATATATATGTATATATATATATGTATATATTTATATTAATATATATTTATATTATATATATATATATATATATATGGGTTAACTTGAGAACCTCCTCCGTTTTTTTCGTCGGTTAAAAAAACATTCAAACTGCGCACCGATATTGAGTGCTTTCAAAGTGTTTACACACAGACAATATACAGCGATTATGATATTTGTTCTTTAGTGGAAGCGCTGGGAAGTCTCTCATTTTTTTAATTTAATTTTTTATGGCTAGCTTTGGAATTTTTTTCAAATTTATATGGGACCAACTTTGAAGAATACCCTATCCAACAAAAAAAGAATTATCTCAATCGGACTACTCTGTAAAAAGTTATGCGTGATCATACATTTAAAAATATATACAGGTTGAATTGAGTACCTCCTTTGTCGGTAAAAAAATAAATTTTTTCTTTGGTAAGGAAAACATTTGGAGAGAATTATATAGAGTATAGATAAGACGGATCGGTACGGCGTTTTCTGGATTCCAGTGGCGAAAATAAACAAATACAAAATATGATTACCCCATTCATATATGCTAACAACATATCTCGCATATGTTTATCATTGTTGTCCATATATGGTGCAAAAATTTTATAGGCGGCTGCATCAAAAAATAATGCCAATTCTATAGTTAATTTATCTGATTTTCTTTTATTTAATACCAATGGACTTTGTTGTTGTTGCCAATTATCAATTGGAGTAATTTCAACACGTTGTAAATCCGTATCAAAATCTTCTAATTCGAACCATGGTAAATTTTCAACTGATGGAAAATTATCATCATTCCGTTTAATAATATGTGGTATTTCCATTAAACTATTATCCTGATCATTTGTATTATATTCGGATAATGGTTCAGTAAACTTGAAAAATGATTCTAATCGTTGTGTCAGTGGTTTTATTTCCAATGTGGAATTTCCAAAAAGTATAAATCCATTCTGTAAAACAAAAGTTTAAACATACCAAATTATCTAGACTACAGAGCCACATGTTTGGGCCCATAGAACAACTGCTGTTCTGTGGCCCATAGTATAACATAGCTATTTGCCGAAAATTGATTGAGCAAAATAATCTACTTACAACAGATTTTTGGTCACAAAAACTGATGGCCGCAATAAATTTTTGATCTTGATGAATAAAATGACAATCCTCAATTGGTTCATTTAATTCCTTTTTGCCAAACTGATCATTGGTGAAAATTTGTATGTATGGTGGAATTAAATTATAATTTGGTTTTAAATTCAAATCGAAATTTCTATAAACAAAAAATCGAATCAAAATTTTTTTAATGTATTTTCCATTCAATGTATCTTTCTCACTCATTTTAAATGTGAAAAACAAGGTCTTTAAAAAACAGATATGTTTCTTGTTCAAGCATTCTCCAAGTACCATGGATCCCAAAAGTTGATGCCATACTTAAAAATTTTATAATTGATTTGAGCCTTATTGATTTGGTTTTCGAAAAAATGCTTGTAGTACCAACTTTTATTCGGATTTTTTTTTTTCGAAAACCGAATGAATTAGGCACAAATCAATTATAAAATTTTTTTTAAATGACATCAACTTTTGTGGCCAAATGCATTTAGCTAGTCGTTGGATCAAATAATACTTGCAATGTGTTAATACTGGTTCAAGACTGTCAATAACTCTTTACTTGAAATTCGAAAGAGATATTTGTTCAGTTAGAATGACCAAGAAACGCATTTACCAAACTTAACTTTTTCAAACCTTCACATACTTAAAGAATTTGTCGTCATACAATATTTTCACAAAAATTTTGGAGCGTGTAGGAACATGTAGCATAATAAGCCATACTTTTAGTCCAAGACTGTACCGGTAGACAGTTACACATACGATACTTGTCTACACGTGTATACAAATAACTACCTAACATTTTTATAAGTTGCAATCCGCCAACGTTGCTAATATTCCGCCATTTGATACACTGTTTGTTTACATACATGTACTCGATTAGGACAACGTAGAGGGACGTACAGTGTTGTCAAGTTGTATCTATTCAGCATGCCGACACGTATATTTATTTATAAAATGCTTCACTTAGCGTTGTTATAACTAAACAATGAGACGGTCAATAATTCTTGTTTTTTCTAGCTAGTTTTTTAAAAGATTCTTAAATGTAGTTTTTTTTTATTAAAAATAAAAAACTGGTAGAAATTCTGCTTAAAATGGGTAGTCTCCATTGCTCCCCATATTCATTTATACTAGCTCCCCATACCCCCATACCATACCATTTATCTTAGCACGGCAACTACCTTAATAGTTTAGTTTCTCAAATGCGATTGGTTTGTAACGTACGTTGTATAAATTATTTAAAGTGTTTCAAAAGTGTAAAAAATAATAAATAAACAAAACTTTACCTTCCAAATGCTTGAAAACTATATTTATAATTTGGTGATTGAATCGTATTTGCATACATTCGATTGGATGAACGCTTATTCATCTGTTGTACTTGATTATAAATTGATGGTAAAAATATCACATCATATTCTGGTATTAATGATATTGTTGGTGTTCCAAAATAATATTCCAATTCATCAACAGTCATATAATTATGGAAATTACCGTTGTATGATCTTAATTCACATATCAGTATTGAATTGAACAATAATGACAATAATATGAATACCAGAAAGCCATATGAAGCCATTTCGAATGTACCGCACTTACTAAATAATATTTGCAAAAAATATATGATTTGTTTATATACATCAAATCATTGTTATTTTTTGGAGTATTCAGGTGGGATGATATAAGTCTTAGTATAATTATATGCTGGTCGTCAATTTTTTTAACAGGTCTGCATTCTTTTTTCAAGCAATACGAATAAGATCCATCCTTGAAACCATCGTTTTGTCGAAGATGCGATCTTAATGTATATCTATGAATTTATTATGTCTTAAAATCAATAAGACAGTCTTCATGAAGGTAAGCTTAAGTACTTCCTCAAGACTGGACTATGAATACAGCCCTAAGATTAAGATTAATATCATCGAAGTTATCTATTGGTCTAAGATCCGGCATTAGAAAAATCTTCCCTCATCTGTTAATTGAATGAAATAATGTTTAAAAGGCAGATAACAATATTATAAATATATGAGTGCAATGTCTTCCACCATAGTCATGCTGGCTATTAACATTAATTAATTAATATGATATAGTGTCTTTGTTTGTTGCTCGAACATATATAATTGTCTCTCTGCGTAGAACACATTAAAAAAAAATTTTATTACTGTGATATTATAAAATATATTTTATATAATAAATATATAATTAAATTATTTGCAGCCTATATAAAAAAAATTTTAAGTAATAAAATTTTCAAAAAATGTGTTCTACGCAGAGAGAGAGAGACAGTTATATTTGTTCGAGCAACAAACAAAGACACTATATCATATTAATTAATTAATTAATGTTAATAGCCAGCAGGACTACGGTGGCAGACATTGCACTCATACATTTATAATATTGTTATCTGCCTTTTAAACATTATTTCATTCAATTAACAGATGTGTGAAGATTTTTCTAATGCCGGATCTTAGACCATATTAGGAATTTTAAAATATAAAAATGTTTATTTTATAAAGTTTTATTTAGATGTTGATAATATGTCTATCCTCAAAGGACGATCGCGTTAGAAAATTTGCTTAATCTATGTATTCGAATTTTTATAATGTATAGTTTATTGCAGCATTTAATCCATAGATAGGCAGAGACATTACATTCATTGATTTATGACTGTTTACATTATTAAACATATCTATCTGCTTAATTAAAATGCGGATATTTAATTAAAAAACTAATTATTTCTGTTATGAACAATTAAAACAAATTAAAAAGTTTGTTTATTTAAAAAAATGTGCATATTTATATATTTTTATGTTTAACGATTTTAAACATAACTAGCAATCAATTTTAAAATAACATTTATTGATTATAATATTAAAATATTGAGTATTATTTAAGGTTGTAAATGATGGTCTCTAAGCTGCACTTAATCATCTCACCTCAAATGGGATATTAGAGGGGAAGGTTGGTTAGTAGTTGGAAATTGGAGCTACTGGGATAATAAGTTGTTCATTTGGTTTTCGCTTATACAAAAAAAGAAAAATATGTTTTCATCATCGATCATCTAATATATTAGTATTGATAATCGTGAGGTGATCGATGCTTCGCAACTAAGATCATCTAGACATTTTTTCCAATCCTCGAAATTCCTTTCGTTCAGTTCTATTTGCTCTTCTACTATTTTTAACTCAAAATTGCTTCCTGGAATGTAATTTTGGCACGGAACGTTAAATGACGGAAAGAAGTTGACTCCAGCAGAATATATTGAATCTTCTTAAATTAAGCAGCAGAGTTCTATTCAAACTTTGGCATGATTTTTTATTTAGGAAATCTTTCTATTTTCATTTAATAAAATCTTTTTTAATCAAAGACCACCTCCTATTCCCTATCCACCTCTACCCCGGCCCTCTAGCGCCTACTTCCCCTATCAAATCGTACGCATCGTACCGACTGACCTTTAAACGTGAAATAACGGCTCCAACTGAATGATAGTCAACGCCATCTCAACTAGCCAAGGTACTAAATGAGTGTAGTGGAAGTACATGTGACAGCCACCCAAACGCTAACACACATTCTTAAAACACATACATGCCGCGCAGGCATGCTGAAGCATTACTTAATTCCTTGGCTATAGTTGAGGTGCGCATCAATTGGGATTAATGGCGTGCCATAGGATAATCAATCTGTCAAGTTATTCATCAAAATCTACAAAATCCAACCTTAAAAAGTTTAATCTTGTGGAGGGGGGAGTCAAATCAAATTAGAACTTATGTAATGCATATTTTTAACAACTCCAATATTCAACACACGTTATTTAAAAAAAAGAATTTTTAATATTTAGTAAATACGGCCCTTGAGTTTGTTAAATTTCATTTAAAACGGATTAGCTTGGTGTGTTATAGAAGCATCCATCAATCAGATAAAACAAATGCTGTCTGCGTCATAATACGTTACAAACAATATTATGAACTTTATCGTTGACCTTTTGGTTTTTTAATTTTATAATTTTTCCTTAGCAGGTGCTTCTTTAATATTAATATTCAATAATAATAATAATGAATAATAAATATATCAAGAAATTTATAATAACCCTTATATAAAGCTTATTTTTGAATAAATAACATCATCAGGTCTGTGCGGTCTCTGGACATAATATGGATAACGGTGATTTATTATATTTAATTTTGAATATTATCGTCAACTTGTATAACGAATCCTAAAATCGAACGTTAAAAAGTATTTTTGAACAACTCTCTAAATAATATATAAATAATCCAACCATGAAGAAAAATCCAGGAAAAAAATTAACATAGTAAAAGTCTAGGAGATTACTCGTATATACATTTTACCAGTGGCGGATTTACCGGGTAGGAAAGATTAGGCAGCTGCTTAGGGCAGCAAATTGTGTCTTATTTTAGATCCTATCCTTCAAATTTTACAAGCATGAAATTATACATATATATTTAATAAACGTAAATTTCTAAATTATCGTGTTCCAAATTTATAATATAAATTCTCTAAATAGTTAAACAACAATTCTAGAAAATTTTGAATGTTTAAAATAATATCAACACGACTTATAGACTTAAATAATTAGTTTGTTTCAATGGCACCACATCCAAAAATAACTTTTATGCCGACTATTCAGATTTCAGACATTTTCAAAGTTAAATACAGAAATGTATAAACATAGAAAGCTGATTTTACCTCTATATACAGATTACAAATATGTGAGTGAGTGAGTCTAAGCACAAAATTGTTTTTCTTCTTCAGTTTTTCAATTTTGTTGTCCACTTGTCCAAGAAGCTGAAAAGATCAGATGACTGGCACTAACCTCACACTCAAATTTTGTCATAACTATTGGTTGTATGAAAAACAGTTTAGAACAAAAGTTTTTTATACTTAGATAGATAGATTTATCTTGAGGTTTATAAAAATTTTGCACATCGACGTATTATGGCCCATTGTACTCCCCCTTCACTTCAGTCTGACGAGATTCGCTTCCCCCTATTTTGGCAATAGCCAGGAGTTTTGATAAGCAAACTCCTAGCCAGGAGCTTTCTTATCAGGTTTCCCTGAAGGTTCATATATTCGGGGTGAGATGCACCGAATATCTTGTACCTGCTATAACCGAGAGATTTGCCGTAAAAAATGATGTGACTAGATGTTTTCTCCTCCTCGCCGCACAGTCTGCACCTAATGGATCCATTATGGAATCCAATTGCGTGCAGATACTTACGTAAGTGATAATGTCCGGTAACCTATCGAAGTTGTATCCAGTTCAGATCCAAGAGATTGCCTCTCTATGTACTTGTAGCGGTATCGCTTCTTCATTATTAAATTATTATTTTAATATTGTTTATCATTTTTATCTGTTGCTTAACAACTATAACTTCCCTCTATTATCACGGTTGCTTTGAATATTAACAACTTTGATAATTTACATACAAATATATATAATATGTCATAATTCATTTTAATAAAGATCAATTATATCTTTAACATATATTTATTATTTATTTAAATGAATTATGACATATTATATATATATTTGTATGTAAATTATCAAAGTTGTTAATATTCAAAGCAACCGTGATAATAGAGGGAAGTTATAGTTGTTAAGCAACAGATAAAAATGATAAACAATATTAAAATAATAATTTAATAATGAAGAAGCGATACCGCTACAAGTACATAGAGAGGCAATCTCTTGGATGCATTCCAAAACAGTATTTTCCTGATTTTTTGCTGCGGTATGTTTTCCCAGTGATGACGGTGTTTAATATTCATCCACTCGTTGATCACCTGTTTACATGCTGTCCTAAAATAGGCTCTGGATCTTTGAAAGTTATTCCGACTCTCTTCCTTGCTAAAGGTATCTGCTTTATCGATTCCTTTGAAACCATTATGATCTGGTATCCAGATCAATTTAACATTATTTCGTTTTTCCAGCTTCAGTAGTTCTTCTAGACAATCCTTGACTACCTTTTAGAGCAGCTTGACTGCCTGAGAGAATATATACGGTCTGATTTGTGTAGCCTCTACGAACGCAAGCTAGCAGTATGGCGTAGACTTCCGCTTAATTAAAAGGCTGTGGCATATTTCCCCAAGTGGAGGCTTTACCAAAACAACAAAGAAGAATTCATAAGACTAATTTATATTTCTAAAAAGGTTCATCTCATGTGCAGACTGTGGTCTTTAGATAGAGGTTGTGTGGAATCCACACCACATCGTTTCATACATATTATATTTGTTTATTGTTATGAATTAAACGTTTTAATATATTGTTTAATTATATATTATATTAAAATAGAGAAGAAATTGAAATGTTTTTGTACACATGAATATAATCCGTCCAATTGTTCTTAATATAATCATCAATCACTTTGATAATACTAATTGAATGCGTACTATCTATCTATATGCAGACGAAGTTTTAGGGTAAATTTGCTGCTGAACTAATACTTAAACTTAATACTTAAATTTGCATTTCAAAGAGACTTTATTTCAATGTTTAATTTCAAATAAATATAATAATATTTTGTACGATCGCAGTAAGCTCCTCAAATGTTATAGAAAACATGATGAATACGTCTTGAATTAAAAATTTCATACAAACGTTTTTTTTTTATTGTAAAGTCAAAGATCTTTTTATGATTTATACATTTTCATATATCATTATCGTTAATAATATTCTTTTGGAATAGGGGAAAATGTTATTCGAATATAATTCAACTTCAAATACCTATATACAGACTTCAAGCTACCAGCTTTTGTGTTACGTAACTTTTCAAAAACATAAGGGAGCAGCCTAGCCCTCGACTAAACACCGACGCGCTACTAGTGAGTTCAAGAAATAGTTAATAATAAATCACATTTCGTCAGGCTTTGAGCGTTTTATTGAACCCGTTTCTTTATTAATTTCTGATAGATATTTTCTGCCTTACGTAGCACGGAGTTGCATCTAACCTCCAACATTTCCCCCTCCATTTAACATCACATAACATTATACCATATCCCTCCCATCCGCAAAAAAGTATATATTGTGACGAGTATATAGTATTGTGGCGTTTAAGTATACATCATTCGTGGTGTAACGGCTAACACGCTGATGAGTTAAATTTTTCACATTAGTAGTCTATATAGTATACGCTTCTTCTTTCATCCTTCGTAACCGTAATTGAAATTGGTATAGCATTCTGACGTTTAAGTATATGCACAAATAATAATTTGTGAGAATAGTAAGTTAATGTTCAGACTTCAAAGTGTTACTGTCAATGATATGGAAAAATTGACTCATTAAACTATATCATCCGTGGGGTAACAGTTAATAACACGCTGGGTAAGAATTTCAGAAGTCCCGGGATTGATAATTTTCTGGTGGATGGGTTAATTTTTTCATATAAATATTAATTAATAAATGTTGCATGGTTTATGGATAGTTCCCTACGACATATTCGAGTCAGGAGCAAGTCTTATAAAGAGCTTTTGCATTGCGATCAATTTGATCTATTGTACTTCCTTTCCTTCAAAGATGTTACAGAAGTCCTATGATCTTAATAAACGTTAGGATATTCTTCGGCGACAGCTCATTGATTTCGTCTCGCTGGAGATCTATCCATCCCAAATGATAGTGTCTTTTGAGAGAAAGAGACTTTTACATTCATACAGAATGTGAATTTCGGCCTCTTCCTCTTCGTGACAAATCTGCAGAGGTCATTCTCTGTGAGTTTGATTTTGTGCAGATGTTTATTGAGTTTGAAGTGGCCAGGAAGTATGATCAATTGGTTTCTTCCTAGTTGTAAACGCTCATAGAGACCTTTTTCCATGAGATCTTTTTATAAGAGTCTTCGCATCATGATCTTGACCATGAGTCTACGACATATCTATACATTCTGTATAGATTCCCAACATTGCCCACATGTCCTCTATGTATCTTAAAATAAGATTGTACACATTTGTATTTAAAGAAACATGTTGCAATGCATTTTATATTAATATTAATTCATTTTATTCCTATACGATATTTATGAACACGCATATAAAGCCCAAGTATTCTATACATTATATATACTACTGCATCTGTTTTTATCCGGTTCTTCAGTGTTTTTTTTTCATACATACATTTCTTTAAAGTTTACTTACAGTAGTTTAAAGTGCTCCCTTTTTATTCATTTACTAACTATAAGTATAATGTTGTTGCATTACAACCACTTTTTATATACAAATTAACAGACATGCTGTTTGTTGCTGGAAGCAATAAAAGATAATTTACATTTTTAGTGTAGAAACGTTGTTCATTATTGTTTTTAATCAGCAAAAATGCAATCATCAAGTAGAATTTGTTAATTAAGTATATTTTGTAATACTTAGAATGTCGAATAGTGAATTAACAACAATTGATAGTTTGAACAATGAAACAACATTATTTAATTATGTGGAAAATGAAACAACGATGATAGAAATTCATAATAATGATACGGATGATTTTCATATTATTAAATATCCGATTTTGGATGAGGGATGTCTACTTACGTTTACAATTATTGTTGCAATTATAGGTATTCTTGGAAATGGTATTCTATTGTGTATTTTATTTCGTCAAAAGTTATCAGGTAATTTTTTTTTAAATTATTTATTTTTTTGCCTTAACGCGGGAAGATTTTTGACAATAGCTTTATTATCAATAGTGTGGTGAAGTAAGAATGAATCTTGATTTTTAAACAAAATTATGCGTACACTCCCGTTCATAAAAATTGAACCAGTAAGTCACATTCTAAGCGTATATATTACTATATATATATAAATTTTATAGACATTAAAACTTACAATGTTTCAACTGGTTCAATTTTTATGAACAGGAGTGTATACTCCCGTTCAATAAAATTGAACAGATCTGAACCGAATCAGTCTCTCACAATTTTGATTATTCTTGTAGTAAATGTTGTTTACTATACCTCCATTTCTTTTTACACACTTTAAATATAAACTAAGATATATAGTTATCTTTGTTTATAAATGAATAATTATACAGCGAGTTGCAAAAGTGAGGAGTTTTATGAAATGTAAGAAAATTAACATTTCAGGTCTGTTCAATTTTATTGAACGGGAGTGTACTTTAAATGTTTTTCTTTTAAGTGTCCAAAATATTTTAAGCATGAGGCATGTCACCGAATACTAGCATTCTCGAATTGAAATTTTGAATTTTATACCTGGTATATATAATATATACCAGATGTAATAAGTTTGGTCCCGACTTTGTAACGGTTGTAAATATTTATCACAGAAAAAAATTGTTGGTATAGGTGTTCATAAAATGACTTAATTAATCCATTCCCGCGATCAACACAAAAAGTGAAAGCGAGAGATATAAGTAGGAAGAGTTTAAAGAAAAAAAAATTTACTTTTTTTAACAACTTTGGTTTCAAACTTTTTCATAAGCTGAATAATTGTGCCACAATTGTATTTAAGCAATTTTTTTTAAAGATTCCTAAGTGTCGTTTTTTTCATTAAAAATAAAAAAACCGGTAGAAATCCTGATCGTCTCCATTGGTCCCCATGTTAATTATTCGAACTTCAATTAAGTTTTTCTCGATTTTATAATACCCTTAATAACTGTGCCAAAATTTGGAACATTCTACAATAATGCCCATTAGCACAACTACCATCATCTGAATATTTGTTTTTTTTTTCAGGAATCTATTCATTATTATTTCAATTATCCTGTATTGACATATTTAAAATATGTTTTCTAACATATCCAGAAGTTTGGTCACTGAACAACGGCAGTTGGATATTCACCAGTGAATTATGTCCAATATATTTGGGTGTTGAAGTAATTGCTGGCACAATTGTAACATACATAATTGTCTTAATTAATTTACATATAATCACAATATGGAATATGAGTATAAAGAATGTAAAAGAGATTTTAACAGATACAAGTAGTAATCCGCTTACACGAAACAATTGTTATGACAGATTACCAGCAAATAGTAAAAATACATTAAGAGGTGTTGGTGGTTTGAAAAAGAATAATAAATATAAAGCAACAAATAAAATCACATTATCAACCATATTTCCATTAATTATCATATGGACATTAGCAATATCATTAAGTATACCCATGTTTGGATTATCAACGACAGTTATTACAAAAAATAACGGTACCTTCTGTACAATTGTTGATATGCAGCATTTTAGTACAATGCAAATGATTTTATGTATAATACGTATAATTATACCATATTCAATATTATTATTAACAATAATTAGTTTAATATTGAAATTATTAATGAAAAAATATCTACATATTGTTGATAATCAGAATAAACATTCAACGATGATTAAAGTGAAATATTATATTATATTTGGGATAGTATTAACTGTATTTCATATTTTATTATCAACAAAATCAATATTTATTATACAACATACGATCACAATCAAATATGTATCGACAGTTATTGATAAAATGAAAATGCCACCATTACAAAATTTAGTCACAACACCTCAAGTTCATTTAATATTTGCTATGATTTACTATGCATTGACGGCATTCCGTTTTAGTTTATACTTTATTTTACCGAATGTACGGCAATTAATGCGGGGGATTTTTTTAAAAATTGATACTGTAGAAAATAATAAGAATGAAAATTGTGAATAATTTTCCATATTATTTATCTTAAATCAACAAACTTATAATAATTTTTACGTACTTATGTTAGTCCATGGGCAACGGGCTTGTTTAAGATTTTTAATGGATTAAAAACCTCCACCCCATTAGTGGACTGAGTATTCTATTGGTCTCTCCGAATAAGAGAAGCTCTAGCTAGCAGTTATGAGCAGGAAACACTGCTATCGCAATTTTTGAACAATAATGTTAAATATTAAACAAACAAGTGAAAAATAACAACTAACTGAGTTAATTGCTTAAATAAGCGGTATTTACTGAGTTTATGGGAAAAAAGTTTCAAACATTTTTTTACTTTAAAATTTTGTTCCATCTCTTACGGTTTCGAAGATTGATATTTCCTTCCCTGACGAGGGGAAGCATGACGAGAGGAAGTTTCGCCTATTCACGAATTTGAGCTTACTTTTTAGCTCTACAAAATTTCAGCTCGTTATCTCTTTTCGTTTTTGAGTTATCGTGTTGACGGACACACAGACGGACATGCGGAAATGGACTAAATAGGTTATTTTATATTTAGTAACACTTGTACCAAAATTTAAGTCGAGACTAAATTTAATATACTCTGATATATATTAGATTTTTTCAGTTCGAACTTCATGACCGATTTTTTTCTTTCATTGGGGTAATTTGTTTTACCTACAGCAACGGGGTTACTAAATGCAGTGAGTGGTAAGGGTAGATCGCAGCAATATTCACTTGTACATAATACAAGCCCTTTTTTACACATGCAACTTTTAATGTAAGTATTCATGCGAATGATCTGGTGAGCAAGCGCAGTAGTATTTTTTGATGTATGTTTTTAGTTTGATGAAATAGAGAAGATGGTTGTTTGTTTGTCATTTAAGAGGTGGGATTTGGTGATTCACATACTAAAGTTAAGAATTCAAACATAATCAACCATTACATGTGTAATGATTGACTTATACAGTAACCACACGGACAGCTAGTAATAAATAATATTTAATATTGATTCTCTATTGGGAAAGCTTGCCAACACACACGGTATGTAACTTCAAATGTAACAGTAGTGTGTACGATGTGTTGATATCCTACTTCCTTGTGATTGGTATACTCTGATCATGTGACTGAAGTGATTGACAAAGAAATAAATAGTAAAAAAGACAAGAGTTATAGCTGTTCACAAACATACGATTGATATTTTTCAAGTGAATTTCATTGTGTGTACAGCAATGTAAATTTAGTTATATCAAATATTTTTATTGCGATTGAAAACTTGCAATCAAAAGTTGCATTTGTAAAAACACGGGCTACATGGATTAACTGATTAACTCACCGCTTTTTCCAGGTTGATTTACCCTGAAATAGTTTTCCGATTTATTGATGCCACTAAATTTAAAAGAAAAAATTAATTTAAAATTATTAAATTAAATAAAACAAACTTTTTTTTTTCACTTAGAAAATACTTTAATATAAATTAAATATGGAATATTTGTTTATTATTTTTTTTTTAAAATCGACTTTAGTTTATTGCATAAATCATACGAATATTAAAAATGATTTATTTTGAACAAATATAAATAAATGATAGTCATAATATAAAGCCTTATTACTTGAATTGAATTACTTGCAACGAACCCAGCAGCCAGCCACAACAGTAACTAATAATAATACAATATTAATATAATACAAAGTAAAAAAAAAAACATTATTCTCGTTTTTATTACTTTTTAGGTACTTATTATTAAATAAAAACATCATTCAGTGTATCGTCCCAGCACTAACGTTCGTAATAATGGTCCAACTTCTCGGGGGTCTTGTAACGCTTCTAATAACATTTTCTCTACGTTTCTCATTATTGCCACTTTTTGATGTCCTTTTAATGGATATACTATTTCACCCGTAGGTCCAGCCTACGAAAAAAAAAACAATTGCAAATTAAAATGTTGCAAATCATTCAAAAATTTATAGGGTTTATTATTATATTTATGCGTTTTAAATGTGTAAAGCCTTGATTAGATTGAGCGAGTTTACAAGCTGCTAGTTTAATATTTGTTTATTTGTGTATACTTTCGTGTCAACATACGATGTTTGTCCAAATTCTTTTCGGTTACGTATGACAAACTGTAGAAGACTATAGCGTATACTCCGACACATTTCATTGTCATTGAATTTATTAATTAAATTAAATACTTAAGGTTGGCTGTTGGCATCACAATCGTCTTTGGTGTAGAGGAAAGCATACTGGACTAGATATCCAGAGGCCCGAGGTTCGATTCCTGGTTGACGAGTTAATTTTTTCATATCAGTATTTAATTTAATTAATAAATTCAATGAAATGTGTCGGAGTATACGCTATAGTCTTCTACAGTTTGTCATAGTAACCGAAAGGAATTTGGACAAACATCGTATGTTGACACGAAAGTATACACAAATAAATAAATATCACTTTAGCAGAAGTAAATACTGTCTAATAAATATAAAAAAAAAAAATTAGAATAATATGAAAAGGTTGGCTGTTGCATCACAATCGTCTTTGGTGTAGAGGAAAGCATACTGGACTAGATATCCAGAGGCCCGAGGTTCGATTCCTGGTTGACGAGTTAATTTTTTCATATCAGTATTTAATTTAATTAATAAAGTTACTAGTTGGTTATATTACTTGAATAGCTTTTGAGAATTGATGAAAATGCTGGATTGGTTAAAAATTCACATAATTATCAAAGTATTAAGTATCCCGTGGATCGGACGAATAGTCACGGCGTATAAAATAATGCTGTGTCATTGACCAAGACCTCTAAGTTAGGACTTTAGGAGTACTAACCATTATATCGCAAATGTCTCTGTGTGTGATGTTTATAAAAACTCGTATAATATATTTGAAACAAAAAAAAAAAATCATTAAGGACGTTCCAGCACTGTGTTATGCAATCAGCACAACAAACCGGTTTGATTTTATTATACATACAAATAAATAAACACACATATACAACACATAGACAAATACACTGTTCACATATACAAAATAATGTTGATTTGAAGAAAATAAATAAATTTAAACTTTTATTTTTTATAAAACAAAACGGTAACACACAATTTTTTTTTTTTAATTTATATAATAAATATTTATCTTTACTCTCCTATTTTTTTTGAAAATTCTGTCGATTATTTTTTCGGATACAACAGATAATAATTGGGCGGGCATGAAGTTTTACATGCTTTTAATGAGAGAGAGTGAGAGAGAATGATAACTTTGATATTAATTATCTCACGTTCTAAACGGTCAAAAATTCTGAAAGTTCGGGATTTATTAGAAAACATTATATTTAGCCTGTGAAAAAAAAATGAGCAAAATCTGTCGAAAAGTGGTAGTATGCTGGAAACGTCCTTAAAAACATTTTCCCATTTTTTATTCTCAGAAAAAATCCAATAAAATAATTGGAAAGAATCACTGAGAATTTTCAGGTAATCTACGATATTCGGGGACAAACTTTATCAAATCTGTCACTCATATGGTATCGAAAGAAAAAGGATATATGTTTTTGTTGATTTAAATTAAAGGTACTGTCAAAAGTTGTTCATATTATTTGTTATTTCTTATTTAAAATACGTTTGCCTCCCGATTATCTCTCCCTAACATCCTTAAGTAATATGTCTCGAATAAAAATGTATTTATACCTTATACCAAAAATTAACTGATATTGTGTACCCTCCTCGCATTATCGATTCAACGTGATGCCACCAATAAATTGGTATATATAAAATATCACCAGGACCAATAACCGCTTCCATTCCACGTGCTTCACGTAATTTAGGAAATCTATTATAGTCAGGTTTTTCAAAATCAACCTATATACAAATTAATAATAATCAATTTTATGAGTTATCCCCCATTCGACGAACGAACTAGGTAACTAACTAACTTGACTTTGTCTATCGTGTGGATGATATACTGGATATGGATACAGGCATTCAAATTGTTCTGGTGGAAAGAGTATACATCGTTTATGGCCACGAATTTCCGCAAAGAAATTCTGTTGTTCATCATAATGACATGGTGTTACGTTGCCTTCCATTGAGATCAGTAATAAATTTGATGTCAACGGACCCCATGAGTTTGCTTTCTGTTTTACATTCACCCAATTCCAGTTAAAACCACGAAAATCTTGTACTATTGATGATCCAACCGTGTTATTTAAAGCTTGTTGAAGGTAAAGCCTACAAAATGTATTTTTAATAAAAAATCATTACATACAGAGAAGAGCTTTTAGTGATCATATGGCTACAGTAAAACCTCGTTTATCCGGCCTTCGATCAACCGAATCTTCGCGTTATCCGGGCAGCACACAATTTAGTATTTTATTTGCTAGTACAAAGACATTTAAGAAAAGTGTCTCGTCAAATGGAGTGTTTCGATTATCGGAACTCAAGCTCGATGAGTTGAAAAAATTTGTTAAACATTAAAGTGATGTATATTTTTCCCAATTTTTACTATCGATTTCTGGCGAATCCATTTCAGTTGTTATTAAATTTTAACTATTATTCGAAAATCAAATGGATTTGGAAAAAATTGACTGTAAAAAATTTAAAACCGGTGGTAGTAAGTACTAGGGATGTTATGGTGCTTCACAAAACTAAAATTATTGGGAATCCGAAATAAAATAATATCCATACAGTAACCGAATGTTTCTGACAAATTCTCGTAGCTTACATTAGTTTGGCAGTCAACCATTCAGTGAGTTTGTTTTGCTATTAACTTCGAGATCGATAATAGATTCGTATTCGATATCTAATATCCCTTAAAAACCTGGTACATACCGATCATCACCTCGTTTCCATTGTTTCAGTTTAGTAATAAATTCGGACATTTTCATATCTCTACGTGTTGTTGGTGGTACAAAATCCACTTTATATATTTCACCATTTGCTAATGGTCGTGTTATTTTTTTCTCATCATAATATTTGAAGATATGATTTCGCGATACAAATACTGTAAAATCATTGCTAGCCATATTCTCTTGTAGATATTCTAAATTCCATTTGTTTGCTGTACTAACAAGATTTGTTCCAGTAATAACAACAGGTCTCTTAAAAATTAAGATTTTACTTCGTGTATACTGTTTTCTCTAAAATCATCTCGGTAACATATTTAAAAACTTACATTCGATGAAATTAATATATCTACATTTGGATCATTACAATCTAATCGAGGGATATCTTCCAATATAAAATCATATTTACGAAGTTGATTCTCATTCCATTCGACATTATTTTGAGCCATTTTCATTTCAATATTAAAAACAGCTTAATTTTTTTGTATCACATTTCTCAAGTGTAAATAAATCTAGAATATAGATAAGAACGTGTTCTACAGACTCAACTTAATTGGTACTCAATTATAAACGATTAAATTAAAAGGTAAGATAAACTACATATCAAACATCATTTTCTGTATTAAAACTCTATAGTCTATTTTCTTGTAAAAACTTAATACCGTATAAAAATACTTAGAAAGTGATACGTCATATAATAGCGATCGTAAAAATGCGATTAATGACGTCATATCAAAATAGACGTGATTTTCAAGAAAGTAATAATGGTGCAGACTATAGCTTAGTAAGCGAAGTTCATCGTCATAATTGAAGCGAGAGTCATAAGGCAAAAGCTAGGAGCTCTTTAGCAACAGTATCGGACGTTAAATTTCACCGCAGTTGTTGGTTCATATTACGAGCATCAAGTTGTACATATTTTAGCGGAACTATAAATTAGAAAGACAATTAACCTACAATGTCTTTTTAACCAGAATTATTTAATTATTAACCAGTTTAAGTTAGAAAAATATTTTTTGTCCAGTTTAGAACAGCAGACGTGATTTTGTAAATGAAGTGTTCCGACAATGCAAGATTCTCTCAGCGATGTATTAAAGATTTCGAGATTTCTTTTTTTTTATAAATAAATTTCAATATTCTCGAGCCTATTCGGTGAGGCTCGAGAATTATCGGAACATTTTGTCTATAAAAATGTAAACTACCGCTGAAGATTAACATTTTTTACTACCGTAAAAAAATTGCAGCTTTATGGGTGAAGCAGTTTATCGAAGATTTTAGATGTCTTAACAAACAATTAAATCTTAACAAAAACCCTTTCTTAAGAATCTGATTTTCCTAACAAACGCGTTACTATAGTTTTCACATTTTGTTTAAAATAAATTATATTTTGTATGACGTCGTATTGTGGCGTCATCGTAACAACAAAACCTCGAAACAAAACGACACAGCTATGTCAAATAATGGATAACATATTCATTGTTCCTTTCCTCCCTTATTTTATCCACGTTAACGTTATGAGTTTACGGAATACGCAGGCGAAAAAATTAATGAACCTTTAAATCCTATGAACTTCAAAAATTGATATTTCTGTCGTTTTAGAAATATTTAGATGGATATCAATTAATTTAACATGGGGTCTGAATTATAAAAGTAGACTGAAATAATATACCATGACGATTTATTTTGCAGAAAAATAAAGGTACAATGTTAAGGCAGTGCTACATTTTGTGTATGGGAATGATATTCCTCGATATTCTATACAGAAATATTCAATCTGAACTCGAAATTAATGAATTCAGCCACTTTTACTAATATTTTAAGAGTGTTTTTTAATTCAAGATTCTAAAACTATATTATACATTTACAAACGTACAATTCAGAATTTACCACAGAGCCCTTAATTGCTTAGTTATAAGTTTTGTCTTGATCGGTAATTATTTGACGTTTGTGTATTTGACATTTTGACAGAAATATAACCGCAAAAATGTTTAGAAATTTGAGGTTACTTCAATCAAACTGTAAGATGAGCAAAAATGTTAATAAATTAAGAACAAATACAATTTATTTAATCAGATCTCGATCTTTTTCATATTTTACACCGAAACATAAATTATTAATTCAAAATTCTAACATAAACCATGTAAATTTTCAATATACAAATGTCAGAAATGCATCAATTCTGACTTCAATCAGTGAAACATCTCATTTGATATTTACAAAATTGTCAGAAAGTTATCCGGTTCATGTTGCACAAGATTTTTTAGTGAATTTCCATGATACATCAGGTCTTCCATGGTGGGCAACAATTATAGGTTCAACATGCTTATTACGAGCCTGTGTAACACTTCCATTAGGTGCATATCAACAAAGCATTGTTGCAAAATTAGAAAATATTACTGATGAAATGCGTTCTATTGAACATGAGTTAAAAGCAGAAACTGCTCTTGCTATCAAAAAATTTAATTGGACAAAAAAAGAGGCTTTTGTGGTGTATAGACGATCGGTACTTGAAATATATGAATTAACAATAAGTTAAGTTTATACATAAGCTTGAACCCCATTTTATGACATATGCCGCCTAGGTTCTTTTTCTTAAATTTGAAATCTAAAAAAATATTAATTTTTCATTTACAATTAATTATATATCTATAGAAATACCCGCATTAACAAAATTTTGGAAATAAATTATCAGTCAATAAATTTAGAACATAAAAAAATTGACAAACTCAAAATTTAGAATAAAATAATTATTTGACAGAAAAAAGGGTTTATTCTTTCGTTGCACACAAAAGTCAGTCATGTATTTGAGTCCCGTCCTCAGGTCAAAGCTGAAAAAGCCGGCATTTCTATTAGAACTATAAACTGCGATCTAGCCATTAGAAAACTGCTAATCAATAACTTTCGAATGGTTTTTAATTTTGAACTTGATTGTTTTTCCTGGAGTCGTAAGGCAAATTTACCTAGAGTCTCCTCTCATCATTATTTCGCTATCCCCTGTAGTTTTCTCCAAAATATTCGGACAACAAACTTACATACACACACACGCAGCATATTTCCTTTTTTGGTTATTTATCTTCAAATTTCATTGTTTTGAAAACGATCTCAATGCAAAGCATTAAAAATTTGAATGGGCGTCAAGATATTTTTCTTCCAGGGCATTAATTTCAATCCTTTAAGTTTATCTATCTAAAATACTAAAGTCTAAAGTTAATATGTAGCTTAACTTCTTGTTTCTGTTTCAAATAGTAAATTAAATTTTATGTTTCTAATTAAAAACGAAAAACAACTTTTTAGTTAAAAAAACAATGGAATCAATTAATAATCCGTGATAATTGTCATCCATTCAAAACAACAATTTTAATGTGGATCCAAATACCTACATGGATTTGTTTATCAGCTGCCATCAGAAATTTAGTATACATGTTACCAAATTTGGATGTACAAGCACAAATTATTTTTGCTGAATTACAAATTGGAGGATTTCTATGGATACCAAATTTAACAATACCGGATAATTCGTATATTTTTCCAATTGCATTAGGATTGATTAATTTATTGATAATAGAAGTATTTTTCAATCGTTTTTTCTATTCGAGTTTTCTCATTCTCATAAATTCTTACGTAATTATTTTTTTGTTTGTTTTTAGATACAACTTGCGTCCAAGTTACAAGAACAAAAAAAAATACAAAAGTATCTTACAAATTTCTTTAGGGTACTTACTATTGCATTAGTACCTGTTGCTTGTACCGTTCCGTCAGTGAGTAAAATTTTAAAATTATTAACTGCATTACCCGTTGCGACTTCGCCCGAAATAATTTTGTAAAGCCCTTAAAGTTTATTTTCGTATTGAAATTTATTTATTATAGCTGACCCGCACAGGCTTCGTACTGAAATTGTGACTAAACTATTTGTTGTATGAAAAAAAAATTTCATACAAAAGTTGTTTGTTTTTATTAGATAAATAGAAACATAAGTAACGTTATGATTTATTTAATGAATGCGTATTTGAGCATCATTTGGTTTAAACTCGTGAACCAACTGAATCTTAAATGGGAAAAGGTGTAATGTATGTAAAATTCTTTGCAAAGACCGTCTAGACATCACCAACTGCTAAGAACATCGCCTGGTGGAAGTTTCGGGGTTTTCCTTAACACTTGCTTGTACCCGAGCAATGTTCACATCATTTCGAACTGCACGAGGTCTTCCAGCACACGGAAGATCACAGACAGCCCCATGTTGCCGAAAACGTTGAACCAATCGGTAAATTGTCGGAACATGAAAGAAATTTCGATATGATCTTTGTATCTGAATAATCGAATGATGACTTTCAAAATAAAATTGAACAACTTTGGTTCTTTGTTCTGTGCTGAGTCTTTCCATCATAAATTTTCCAAGTTTTTCAAAGTTAATTCTGAAAAAAAAATAAACAAAAAATTTATTCCCAATTCTCGTTGATTGAAATATTTACTAAAATTTAAAATTGCTTTCTATTTTCAGTGCTTGTGTTTATACTGGACAACATCCAGTGCATGTGGTTTAATCCAGAATTTAATGTTATTATCACCAAAAGTTCGTTATTTGTGTCGAATACCAGTTACAAAAAGTAATGTTTCGCACCCTTATCAATTAGTATGGAACAAATTAAAACAAAGATTTACATTTAGCTAGTCACTGTTATCACATTGTTTGTTTATTGTAATATTTATTTAATAAAGTTTTCTATTGTTCAATTTGAATATATATTTCTAAACATTCCTATTGTTATGGAAAAGTTAACTCATCAACCAACAGGAATCGAACGTCGGACATCTGCATGGATTTCTAGCTACACCAAAGACGATTCTGACGTATGAGAAGAGACAAGACATTATGTTACGCGATTCAAAAGAGAGATCAAATAAAACGTTATGAAAAGTATACTCACGTTCAATAAAATTGAACAGATCTGAACCGAATTAGTCTCTCACAATTTTGATTATTCTTGTAGTAAATGTTGTTTACTATACTTCCATTTCTTTTTTCACACTTAAAATATATAATAGTTATCTTTGTTTATAAATGAATAATTATACAGAGAGTTACAAAAGTGAGGAGTTTTATGAAATGTAAGAAAATTAACATTTCAGGTCTGATCAATTTTATTGAACGGGAGTGTACATTTTTACATCATTGGCTTGTCGATTAAAATTTTCTATTTTATTTAATTATTTCTCATTACAGAATCACAAACCAGTTTATGATTTATTGCTAAATCAAACCCAAAATTTACTGTGTTTGAAAGGTATGTAAATATATGATTCGATTTTTTTTTCTTATTGGAAAATTGTAAAATATAGTAGAAAAATTTAAATCATTAAATTGATCCGTAAATATGCATTTTATTCTGATAATGTTAACGCAAATTTTTGAATAGTCTGTAAAGAGCTAATTATTAATCACTACTTATGGAATAAATATCTTGTTTTAGAATTTTTACAAAATTTTATTGATAATAAACTTTGAACGATGTCTTACAAATGTAACAATTGATATGCCATAAAACATTAAATTCGGTTTTTACTAAAAATATTTTATATTATTTTGTTCTCAAAGGTGATATTTACAAAAATTTCATTAAATTAACAAAATTTTAACGTGGACACATAGCATGACGACCTCCGTCTACTGGAAGATTGGCACCAGTAATGAAACTAGCTTCATCACTTGCAAGGAAAGCAATTGTTCGTGCAACTTCTTCAGCTTGTCCAGGTCGTCCTAGAATATGAGTTTCTTTAGCTCGTTCTAAAAATTTTGCATATTGTTCTTCGTTCATTCCTCCTCGTTTATGAATATCTGTAATAACTACCCCAGGATTCACACTATTTACTCGAACTCCTTTACCACCTAACTCTAAAGCAACGCATCTTGTAAATTGATCTAAAGCTGATTTGCTCATATTATAAGCAAGTACTCCCGCAAATGAACGAATTCCATTCACACTTGAAACATTTACAATAGATCCTTTACTTTGTATCAAGTATGGAACAGCCAAATTAGTTAACTGATACACTGATCTCACGTTTACATTAAACACACGATCATACTGTTCAAGATTTGTTGTTTCTATGGTGCCGGTTTCCAAGATACCGGCATTGTTCACAAGCACATCCAATTTTCCAAATTGTTTGATTGTTGATGACAAAATATTCTTTACATCGTTCTCATTACTAAGATCACCAGGTATAACATGAGGCTTCACGTTACCTTCTTTAGCATTCTGACATTGCTCAGCAATTTTTTGTAAATTTTCAACATTTCTTCCGGTGAGAGCTAACTTGGCTCCATATTTTGAAAAATGAATTGCTGTAGCAGCTCCAATGCCAGAACTAGCACCAGTTATTAAAACTACTTTATCAGTAAAATTCATTTTATTTATACTTAGAACATATGTTCACAGCAGACGTTTAAATTTATTGTAAATTTTTTTTGTACAAATATATTCATGAAAGGCTGTTTCACAACTTTGTATTATTAAAGGTTCCGTATATATCTGATCTTTATATACATAAACATTGACAGAAGGTCCATGAACTGATTACCCGTTTCAATATTTCAAGTAATCCAATGTGTTATTATTTATGTCAAATAATTATTTTTTTCTAAATTCTGACAGTTTGAAATGTTAATTTTTTATATTTTATATTTATTGACAAATAATTTATTTCCAAAATTTCTACAGAAACTATATTAGAGATCAACCATCAAAAACCGACTATAACTTTGGAACAGTTAGAAATTTTGAACTTCTAATAGTTTTTCTGGAGTCGAAGGGAAAATTTACCTAGGGCCTGCTTTCATCATTATTTCGCTATGTCCTATAGTTTTCTACTAACAATTCGGACATTTTTTCTTTTATATGCAAAGAAGATAATACACTGCACACTAAATTGGGTTTCTTTTTTTGCCACCAGACGTCGTTACTAAAATTGTCAGTGATCTATACAGTTGACCCGCAGTAATCCGGCCCCTGTCTAATCCGGCAACCCCTATAATCCGATATACCTATAACAGTACATATAAAGCACATTTATTACGGCAAATTTTCGTCAATGCATGCTTAAACTTGTTGTGACTTGTATAAGTATGTAATTTGTCGGATTACAAGGTACTCCTTTTCAAAAAAGTTCCGGACTTCAAGAGGTCGGTGGCAGTACTCTACAGTGCGACAAATTCGATCATCCGACACCTTTTTGCCTTGCAAAACTGTATATATAATGTACACAAAGGTACACTAAGTTTAGTCCCGACTTTGTAACAGTTAATAGCAAAATATAATTTTTTGGTATATATGTTCATAAAATGACCTAATGAGTCCATTTCTTCCCGTCTGTCTGTCTGTCCGTTCTCTACAAGTTTTATAATAACTTTAAACATGATTTGACGCATAGCAAATGAAATATTTTTGCAAAAAACCGATTTTCGCAACCATTCACATTGGATATCTTAAGACGCGGACACGTGATTATATGTGTTTAGAATGTTATAAGAAAGGTATATGCAAATTTTCAGCTTATTTTCTTTGATTTCGAGGTTCAGCCGATTTTTTATCTTATTTACTTGTACTATATATAAATCCATATCTATTAATTTGTAAAAAACGTAAACAAATGCTTATCTGACCCGATGTTATTTTACCCACATGACATATCTTTTACTGATAATATAATATCATTGATATACAAGAAAATAAAAACATTAATATTCCTTATAAATAGTTCTGTCATACAAATTCAATTTTATTGTTTCATCATCTACGCGGGTAATTCAACAATTAAGTTTGAATTCAAAAACTGATTGTTTTGAACATATATGACAGAAGTAAAATGAATTTTTTGGGAAAGGTAGTTTTAATAACTGGTGCTAGTTCTGGCATTGGAGCTGCTACAGCAATTCATTTTTCAAAATATGGAGCCAAGTTAGCTCTGACCGGAAGAAATGTTGAGAATTTACAAAAAATTGCTGAACAATGTCAGAAAGCTAAAGAAGGTAACGTGAAGCCTCATGTTATACCTGGTGATCTTACTAATGAGAACGATGTAAAGAATATTTTGTCATCAACAATCAAACAATTTGGAAAATTGGATGTGCTTGTGAACAATGCCGGTATCTTGGAAACCGGCACCATAGAAACAACAAATCTTGAACAGTATGATCGTGTGTTTAATGTAAACGTGAGATCAGTGTATCAGTTAACTAACTTGGCTGTTCCATACTTGATACAAAGTAAAGGATCTATTGTAAATGTTTCAAGTGTGAATGGAATTCGTTCATTTGCGGGAGTACTTGCTTATAATATGAGCAAATCAGCTTTAGATCAATTTACAAGATGCGTTGCTTTAGAGTTAGGTGGTAAAGGAGTTCGAGTAAATAGTGTGAATCCAGGAGTAACTATTACAGAATTACAGAAACGAGGAGGATTGAACGAAGAACAATATGCAAAATTTTTAGAACGAGCTAAAGAAACTCATATTCTAGGACGACCTGGACAAGCTGAAGAAGTTGCACGAACAATTGCTTTTCTTGCAAGTGATGATGCTAGTTTTATTACGGGTGCCAATCTTCCAGTAGATGGAGGTCGTCACGCTATGTGTCCACGTTAAAATTTTCTTATTTTCTATATTGTTTTACCTATTTTTACGGTGAATAAAATTGTATTTTTATAAACTAAAAGACAATCATTTTATTTCTAAGTTTAAATTAAATTTCATAGTTTAATTCTAAATCTATTATAAGGAATTAATAATTGTTACTATGGTTAATTAATTAATATAAAAATTATGAATTGGCTATTCAAATTTTCGTAAATGTTAAAATTTTTAGACATCCAAATTTTTAGTTAGCATTTTTAAATGAGTGTAAGTTTCAAGAATTTTAATTCGCACTTGAAAGCATGCGGTGACATTCTGAATTTTTATAGACAGAAATTTTGCAAATACACATTGGACAATGTGGAGTACAAATGGCAAATGCTTTGTGGGAATTATACTGTTTAGAACATGGTATACTCCTTGATGGTGAAGTTTGTAAATTATGTCCAGAAACATTCGCAAATCCACTGTTCTCAATAACGGCCTCCGGCAAAGCTGTTCCACGTGTTATTATGGTTGACTTGGAACCGACGCCTATAGGTTTATATTTTAAAAATTTTCTACAATTAAAAAAATTCAGTATTAAATAATATCAATCTTTCAAATAAAACGCAGATGAAATTAGACAAGGTCCATACAGGAAACTCTTTCATCCTAATTGTTTGATTACTGGAAAAGAGGATGCAGCTAGTAATTTTGCACGAGGTTTTTTCACTGTTGGGAGAGAACAAATCGATGTCGTTATGGATCGTGTTCGTCAAGCAGCAGAAAATTGTAATAACTTACAGGGTTTTTTTATTTCTCGTTCTTATGGAGGTGGAACTGGATCAGGTTTTACAACTTTACTCTTAGAACATCTGACTGTAACTTATGCAAAGAAGTCTAAAGTAGAATTTACCATTTATCCAGCCCCAAATGTAATTATAGCTAGCTTAGACCAGTGAAGACAAGTTCTAAAATAAAAGTGGTCTTGGGATTCGCATTGACAAAATTAAAGAACAGTAAAGGACCCCGCAATTTATGTACTTATAGATATATAAATTGGATTTGTGTGAAATTGAAACTTTGGGAAAAACTAGTTTAAGAAGTATCGATCAAAAGTTGTCATAAGTGCGACCTTCAAAAACCATGCTTATGACCTTCACAAGTCAAGCAAGGTCAAAATATACGTCAACCATAAAAAACACAGCAAAATGATTTAACATTGAGATCAGACAATGGTATTTCTATACATATTTTGAGCTGCCAAATCTGAAATTTGCTCCATCCACTTATGTCGTGCATTTTAAGCCGCTAAATCCGAATCAACCATTAAGTACGGCATTTTAATTATTTTTGGACAACAGAATATGCATCAACAGTTGATATATGCAGTGCTCAAGCTCCTAGGGTTCTAGCTCCTGCTCCTAGGGTTCTAGATCCTTAATTAGATCCTAGGTTTTAGATCCCAGATTAAGTAGTGGATAATATTCTCCCTAACTGATTCACATTCTGCAGTCCAAAATTAATGAGATAATTCATGAGTAAATTTTCAGCTTAATACCTTTTATTCCGAGTTTAAATCGTTATTTTATTGGGGTGTGTATGTCAGTACGACATGTATGAATAGACTTGGTAAGATCCATTCATACTCGGTAAGATCTGCAATAGTATTATCTTCCCTGGTCTAGTTAATTATGATTAGAAGACTTCGAATTATTACTATTAACATATACATTATTTATAAATAGTTATCGCCGATAATTGTAGAACCGTAT
The DNA here is from genome assembly GCA_963920215.1 of Nineta flava. Classification (NCBI taxonomy): domain Eukaryota; kingdom Metazoa; phylum Arthropoda; class Insecta; order Neuroptera; family Chrysopidae; genus Nineta; species Nineta flava. Next base: position 3,599,520 of record OY986042.1, read on the forward strand.
AATGCAGTATTTGCCGCACACGAGTCTATTGAAACGATAAATGCCTCTTTCATAATCGATAACGAAGCTGTGTATGATATTTGTGCAAACAAGTTTAATGTAACACGACCTACATACACAAATTTAAATCGACTTATTGCACAGGTACAATTGATTTATATTTTGTATTTCTATGAACGTATAAATTTATAATAATAGGTTTGTTCTTTCTGCATGTAAAAATCATAAGCTTAGAACAATTGCAGAAAGGTCAAATCAAAAGTTATATTTTAATCATACAAATATTTAACTTAAGGCCATTACACAATGAAAAAAATAAGATATAAGAAATAAGAAATAAGGAATAAGGAATAAGAAATAGCACAGCGAACAAAACACAATAGGCGATAAGCTACAATATTCCAACCAATCACAGCGGTTGAATGCCTGCTGCTGGTGTATGCACAAATATCAAAAACAATCTAATAACATCCTGCGTATAACATTGCCAGCCAAATCTGTGATTGGTTGGGAAATTCTGTTGCTATTTCTTATTCCTTATTTTTGAATTGTGAATTGATCAACGGTTCTCACATCTGCTGGATTCCGCTATTTCTTATTCCTTATTTCTTATACCTTATTTTTTTCATTGTGTAATGGCCTTTAAATGCAATTCAGTAACATTATTTAACAGGTTGTTTCAGCTTCACATAGCTCATTACGTTACCCAAACGCTGTTCCTTTAACAATAGACGAATTACAAACAAATTTAGTTCCATATCCACGAGTACATTATCCAATGATATCATATTCCCCTCTTGTTGGTGGCGCAAAAGCAGGTTTTGAAGGTTTTACTATAGCACAAATAACAAATGAATGTTTTTCGCCAGCAAATCAAATGCTAAAGGTTGATGCAAGACTTGGTGCATACTTGTCATGTTGTCTTATTTATCAAGGTGATATTAATGCAGGAGATGTTAACAATTGCGTCAATGGTCTTAAAACTAATCGAAATCTACATTTTATTGAATGGTCTCCACAAGGATTTAAAGTAATTGAATTATTTAATCTCTGAAAATGAATCTCTTATTTGAAATTTAGGGCTTATTCCGTAATGGTAACATCAATAAATTATAAGTTGGCATCACTTAAAAAGGAGGGGTAGGGATGGATGGATCTGTGTTCCACCATCACAAACATCATCAATCATAAATCTTCTGCTGTCAGAATCATGCAATGACTGAGAAACAAAAATTAAATAAAATTGAATAAAAACAAAAAATTATATTATATTTTGTTTAATAACAGACTCGGCCTTGCGCACTACCGTGCTCTAGATAAGATTAACTGAGTATAATTTATAAATAAATAATAAAAATGATTCCTCTATCATTACAATAGCATACGTCATACGACTTTTGATGATGTTTATGATGGTGGAACACAGGACCATCCATCTCTACCTCTCCTTTTAAGTAATGCAAACTTAAAACTTATTGATGCTATCATTACGGAATAGCTCCTTAATACTAAATTCATATAGGTATACAATTGATGTTTATGGCCACCCTGACTCTATGTCAGGGTGGCCCAGCAGTAAGCCTGCATGTCTTTGAAAATTAAAGCTTCCAAAAACGTTTGCCTGTTCGATTTTTATTATCATTTGGTTTCGAGAGTATCGGGCTCTTATAGTCATAATATAGCCCGGACCTTTTAGGCCCAGTCCGATGCTGTCTCTGGTGATACAGGGAAGTGTTAATTTAAAGTGTTAATTTTCGTTACAAACATTTTGAACTGGGCCTATTATTCATAGTGTAAAGAAACAAAATTATACTTTTATGATGAATAATTGCAAAGGTTTAGGTTTTTTATAGATTGCATTGAATCCAACTCCTCCAATGGCAGTCGTAGGAGGTGATCTTGGCCCAGTACCTAGAGCTCTATGCCTATTATCTAACAGTACAGCCATTAAAGCTGTTTGGATAAGATTGTTACATAAATTTGATACTATGTACAAGAAGCGAGCATTTGTACATCATTACGTTGGCGAAGGCATGGAAGAAGGTGAGTTTAAAAATGCTCGAGACGATATTGAAGCTTTGATACAGGATTACAAAGAAATGGAAACGAATGGAGATGATGGAAAAGAAGGCAAAGCTGATGATGATATTTTTATGTAAAACGTATTTTTTAAACAAATGTAAATAATGTCTCAGAATATAAAAAAAAAGAATATATTTTATTATGAAATCTTTTATTTTTATTAATAAAAAAAATTAAAAACAAAGAATAATTTATATCTAGAGCATGGCCAAGTGCGTAAGGCCGACTTTAAGGGGTTTTTGGTATAAATTTACTTCGAAAAAATAAATGGTGCTCGTCGCTCGACTGTCATTCTTGAATTTACTCTTAGGTTCAAAAAGGTTGGAGACCCCTGGTTTGTAGAATGTCAGTATGACATTTTAAATATCCCGCATTCAAAACATTTTGAATCACCTGTATATTTAACCGTCAAATGTAATTTAAATTTGTTTGTGAAGTTTAAATTTCAAAATATGGAATTATTTGTAAATGATATGAATATTTTCGTTAAATTATTAAACCCTTTAAACCAATTGGTAAGTAGCTTCAAAGAAAAACTAACTTGTAAACATTTAAATATAAAATTTTTTTTAGTGTGAAAACTTAATCAGCAAATTTATAGAATTAAGTAGTGAGGAATGTTTTGATGAATTTAAAATTGCTTTAAAACAAACTTGGGAAAATATATATTCACATATTAATACATACAATAATGAAAAATTTAACAATTTTCTTCATACCGCTGATATATTAAAGGTATTCATCAATCTTCCTTTTAAATTTTACGACCATTTATTAAAGATTTTTACAATTACTTAAATATTCCAGAGTGTCGTGTTTTCAAATATAAATCATAAATTATCATCTGGGAAATTATATGAGAAGTTTTTAAAAAATCATGATTTAATTAAGCCGTGTGTATCAATATTAATGATTGAAAGTTCAAAGAATCAGGCTTTAAGTTCAAATCAATGTAGAAATAACTATTTTAAGGTAGTTTTTGAAAAATTAAACGAAAAAATTCATTTTTATATTAATATTTTTATATATTTAGGAATTTGAAAAGTCGAAAATATTTCAATTGTTTCTGTTAATTATTCATCAAATTGAAGTATGTTTAGAAATTTTACTGAACATCTTATGCAATGAACGTGAAGCAGATCTTGTATCAAAAGTTAGTACAAATACGTTAGTTTAATAATCTTAATAATACAATACCGGGAAAATTTGTGATCGATGTTTTTAAGAATTTTTGTGATAACTTTGAAAAAGGATGTTACGTTGTTGTTACAAAGACAACCATAAATGAATTAGCTATTACGCAAAACATATATTTCTTTTCTTTCAAATTTAGAAATTATCTCAAACAAAATAAATTTGATCACATAAACATTTCCCTTCAAAACGGAAATTGGTTGTAACTGATAATAATTTTTAGGAATCACGAAAGTATGTGTTGAATCGTCTTGTTTGGTGTTTGAATTTTTTTTCAAATCCTACCAATAATTTATTCAATGAACAACAACCACAACCGGGTAGTTTTATGCAGTTAATGGATAATGCACTGGATATGATTTATGATATAGATATGGAAACTAAACGAGATAAATCTATTGAAACATTAAGTATTTCAAAAGCTTACATAGAGGAATTACTTTCACATGCTATGTCTATTGCTCAAATTACTTTACCGGAAGAGTGCATTAATATTAAAGCTGGAAGCCAAAAAGTATGTATAATGTAGTGGCCTTAAGTTTAAAATTTAAATAATTGGAAAATATGAATTTCTACTAACTTAAAAGCTTTTTATTTGTTTACGATCTGTAAAAATTTGTATATTACTGACCATTAGAGCGTAGGAATGGCAAAAGATCACTTAAATATCCGTAACCGTGCAAATGGCCGAGCGGTCTTAGGCTTTATGTCTACTTGGAACTGGGAGGTTATGGGTTCAAATCCCGACATCGGCAGTTTGTCAATTATTGAGAAAAAAAAGAGGGACGATTAATTGACTAAACTTTCGGCGTATGGACAAGAACGAAGGAACCGGCAATGTTTGAGAAGGTTTTCTGCACAGTTTCCTTCACGAACTTCAGATGAGTATCGGCATAGTTCCTATCAGAGTCGGCTGCAGCCGCACATCCTACAAATTTCTAGTCTCCACACAAAAATTCCTTCCACTCCACTCACATCCTTAAACATCACCAGTGCAGCCGGTACAATCTATCTAAATATCGGTCCATCGATTTACCCAAATGAATTCTATTTCAGGTATTAAATGAATTTGAACAGTTAAACGTTGAATGTCGAACAGAACAACCAAATATTTCACTTTGTAATTTACTGATTGACTCTGTATCGGATGCTCTATGCAGTTTAGAACAAAGAGTTAACGTTGGAGTTTTAAAATTGTTATTGGAGGTGAGTAATACGATTTGTACACATAAAGCTAATTGATATTTGAAGCTTGAATATTTGTAACGGTTAGAAATGATAATTGAATTTAAAAATTTGGTGTTTAAGGTATTCAAAAATTATGATGAACACTTATTAAATTTGAAGAATTACTGTGTTAATTCAACAGAAGTACCTCGATCCGCTGATGATTTAGACGATTTTATTATATGTTTTGATTTACAAATAGATCGTATAATGCACGTTGGTCTTTTTGCTGTTGCCTGTTCAACTAACAAACATCGTAAGAGTTTTGGTTAATTTTTTTGGGTTAAATCTTTCTTGCTTTATAACTTGTATTTATCAAGAACTTTGGATGTTTATTTGAATCATAATATTTTGTTTTTAACTCGTATTTACACAGGAGTTTTACAAATGCGATCTTGTTTGGCTGGTCTTGAATCATTGGAAAGTGAATTGATTCCAGCAATCACAACATATTATTTGGAACAAAGCATTGAAACTAAAACGCATGCGGAAGTATTAATTAAACACTGGTATGACATGGTTGATACTCTACAAGATTTAATTCATTTAATTGTTGATCCCATTGCATTTACACAGGTAAAACTATGGCGAACAATTCTTTTTCCTCTCAAAGATCAAAACTGTTGTTATTTCATTTCGCGGGGCAATGTCATGTGCATTATTTTCTATTCTATCGGATAGGAGAATCGATTGCGCTTAACATTCTGCGCATAACATTTGCCAGCCAATCACAGGATTGGCTGGCAATTTTTTTTGCTATTTCTTATTCGTTATTCCTTATTTTTGAATTGTGAATTGATCAACGGTTCTGCCTTCTGATGGATTCCGCTATTCCTTGTTCCTTATCTCTTATACCTTATTTTTTTCATTGTATAATGATCTTTAGTCTATAATAAAACTTATTTTAGTAACATCTAATTCGATTGTTTACGATTTAAGGTGATTTTAAATTCTTGTTGTGGCGATTTAGAGAAATTTGAAAATGAAGAATCTAATTGTGGACGTAACTCAAGTGACTTGGATAACATTTGTAATAAGTGTACGTTATTAATGCGACATCTAACCTTATGTATTCCAGAAATATACGAACAGATACCTAGCAACATAAAAGAACAGAAGCGTTTAATTTCTGATTGTAAGTTATTTTAAAAATTATTTAATGAATACTAAACAAATTTGATATTTATGTTTTTGGATTGTTGCTGGATAAGTATTACATGAATGTAAATGCGCTAAAACGATATTATTAGATCAAAATAGTACAAATCCTGTAACTGATATCGTCGCCTATCAACGAATTATTAAAAGATTCAGAATTTTAATAAAATATTTAAGAAAATTGCATTCATCATTATCTGAATCTGAAGAAATTAAACTCGTTGCCAGTGAAACCATCCCGAAACTATCCAGTATGTATACATTGTCAGGGATTCAAACTTTCTACAAGCTCGCTTACCAGCTCATTTTGTCTGTCTTTAATCGGGTTTTTCTCAAAACTCTATTCTTGGAGTTGGTCTACATGATTTCTCAGAAAATAATGACCCGATCTTGTTCAAACTGTGCACACTTCTTTAAGATAATTCTCTAATTTTACAAGGCAATACGTGGTGCAAATTATACCAAAAATAGTACCTTTTTGTACAAAACTTTGCCAAAAATTCAAATTTTCATTTTTTTTCCTTCGTCCAAGCTTCGGATGAATCTATCATGAGTTATTCTGACTACGGCAAGGGAACTTTATTCTGAGGTGTCACTGGAAATGAGGTCCCAATGGCTGAATTTTCAAAATTTTGAAATTAAAATTTCACAAAATATTTGTCAAACGTTGATCTGTTTAAAAGTTGAATAAAATATTTCATTTATTATATTAGAAAAAAAAAAGAAGAGAAAATATGCTTTTTTTTAGCCTTCGAAATCCCTTAAATTTCCATTCACATGGCTTTGAGTGAATCTCACAAACTATCAAATGAAAATCTGTTCGAAAAAATTAAAGGACTTAATTAATTATCAATTCTTATGAGAGTTTCTTTCAGTTTGAATCCTTGATAAAAGCTTTTAATATTTACATAGATAAATAAATTAATTATGTAAATATATTATCTAGAAACGAAAATCGATAACATGTTACAAATGGACGTAAAACCACAAAATAGTAAAACTGTTGGTTCACTGGCATTATTAATGTTACGTGGTGAAATTTTACGTAAAGAAAGGAGTATATTATATCAAACACCGAAAAAAACACCAATGACACCACTACTAACACCATATACAAAAACATTAGAAAAAACTAAAAATGGTCAGTATGTAAAATAAAATATAATAATAGTCCAAGAGTCCAATCCTACCCCTAATCGAACACCCTCACTCAATATGAGTAGTAAATTTCAGAAGTATACATAATTGTCTTTCGAGGGAAATCGATCGCCTTATGGTACGCGCCACGAACCCCGAGCGGTGTGCGCGCCACTCGCCTTTGGTTCGTTGGAATTGTTGATTTTAACGAACCTCCAGCGATCCATAGGAAACCCACGAACACATATTCATATTGCAGTGAAGTTGAACCAATCACAAAAACCCATTATTTAAGCCTGAAAATAATTTAAAGATATTAATTAAAATGTTTACATTTTAGTTCAGCTTGAAAAATGTTCAAGTTGAACTAAAATACTACATTTCAATTAATATTTAAAAAAAAAACAATAATCATATGCGCGCTGAAAACGACGAACCTATCACGAACACATGCAAATGTGACCTGCGAACCTACAAAGTGTTCGTTGAAAAAACCGACTTCAAATGGATCGTTGTGCGCCGTGAGCGCGCACCATCCAAATATGACGAATTACAATCGAAAAAATGGAACTTTCACGGAAATATGTGTGTAGTTTCATAAAATATCGGTCGCTCTTACCCTATTTTGTGCAAACTACTCCGACGACCGGTTTGAAAGAATGGTCCTAACATGATGCGAGCGAAGACAAGCATCTTCACATTTATAATATTATATAGATTGTTGTTATCATATTCTTTTTTTAGTTTCTACTTCATCAATTTCATTTGCTCGAAAATTATCAAGAATATCGTCGGATTGTAGTTTTCTGGAAGATTCTGAAATCAATTTCACTGGTATTGTATTATCTATCTTAAATTATACAATTAGTTTAATCAAATGACCTTGATTTTAATTGTTTGTTGCACTTTTTAGATTTACTGAACGATATCACATCAAATTTAGAATCAACAAAATTGTAAAAAGTGTAATCAAATAAATAACGACGATTTAATAAAAAAAATAAAATAAAATTTATATTAAAAAAGACATGCAAATCTAATGAATTAATTAATTGTATTCCTAAAAAAATTTCACTCCTTCATTATCATCGAACATAATAATTTCACACTTCTTCTCATTTTCCAAAACTCTTAATGCTTTAATTAATACTTCTTTATCTAATCCATAAAATTCTGTAATTCAAATCAGGGATATTAATTTACAGTCTGAGAGAGTTTTATTCAGCTTTTTTTCTTTCTTGAAATTGTTTGCTCTAGGCAGGGCTGGCCCTAACGCCCCCTATATATTTTTTAAAGACAATAGTGGCTAATTATTTACGGGAAATAAAAGTATAATATTGTTATCAATAATTTATTAACAATATATATTTTTTTGTTTATCTTCAACTTATAGCATTTTCTTTTGACTGCCCTCGTATGCACTGGGAGAGCACTCGCAAGTGTAAAATGTATGTTCGAATGACTATTATAGATTGCTCGCACTGAGTTTTTTCGATTGACGATAGAGAGCACTCCTAGTGCGCTCCGACTAGTCAGGTCAGAACAATAGTGCAGTTCAATATGGCGTCGATAAACCTACGAATGTTGACATTGTTGGAACTATTATCATCGTTAGAAAGTTCTGATGATAAAGACGCTTTAATTATAATTACAAATTGCATCCTGTGTAGATTATTAACTGTTTCGTTAATAATAGTACAAAGTGTCATCAGATTCAATTTTATTTACAGTTTTACTTAATAATATTTCTTTTTCGCACACGGGCGGACATATTTAGAAATCAAAGTATACATTAAATGTACAGTGCTGACAGTGCTGCCTCTACAGTCTGATCAGAAATCCAAAACAAAAGCTAAAATGAACTTAAGTATTTGACACTGACAGTCAACCTAATAATAAATCTTCATAAACACGTTCGATTGGAAGAAATGACCGCACTATTCTCGAGCATGACGTCACCACAGAGTAGCGATCTTGCACTCTCGTACTTCAAAAGAAAACGCTATTAGTAAAGAATAATTGTACGGAAATGATACAAAATCCTTACGAGTGGCCCTTAAATTAGTTTTGTACATATTTACCTTCATTTACTGTATTTTCTCCATTAGTTAATTCAAACATGGTACAAACAGTATTTGTCATGCCGTTATCAATTGCCCATTTGTATAAAAAATTCGCAAATTCAGGTAACGTATGCCAATAAATTTCCCATCTTTGACGTTTTTTATCACATGGTGTAGCATGTCCAGTTTTTTCTAACTCCGACAAAATTTTTACAATTACTTCCGAATCTAATTTACGATCAATTGTCTTATTGTGAAATAAGGTCGACCTAAAACAATCAATTACTTATATAGGACGTAAAACATTTAAGAATTCACGGATGTGCAAAGTGTGATCAAGATTTAAAGCAAAATTTAGGCTTTGTAGTAGATCTCGGACGTCAATATCTAGTCACGTTAGTGCAATAAATACGTTTCTGATTACGAGGTATTTCAGCTATTCTCGAGTAAATGAATACTTGTAGTTAATGTATGCTAATTATTTCTCTCTTATGAAACCTAAAGAAAAGAATAAACAAAGAAAATCTAAAATAGTACCTTGTTGCCTCTCTAACATCTAAAATACACTGTTTTTTTAATTTACAATAATCCAAAATCAACAATCGCCAGGCTTCTATTTGTCTCATTCGAGTCTCCAAATGTGGCTGTAAACTTTAAAACAAAAATAAATAGGTAAGTAAATAATACAATTAAGAAATGGAATTTTCTTACGTAAAAAACGGAGGAAACGAATACTGCCATGGCCATTCTAAGTCTTCCATTCTTTAGATGAATATTTTTTACTCAACTTGATCGTTTGACAGTTATCAATTCTTCGTGATTTGACACAAGAATTAGGTATTTTCATGACATTTGGTGTACCTGCGCACTCAAATATGTATAAAGATTAAGGTTCCGCCTCATGATGTAACTCGACGTTCGTTTTCAGCGACAAATTATGTCACGTGTACAATTTTCAATTTCAAATGATAAAAATGTAGCAACAAGTCGCAGCGATATATTACAGATAAAAAATCATACGTATCAGATAAAAAATCGTAATGAAACAGATTTCATATATTGTAATTTTTGTGTGTGATTCTGATAATAATTGATAAGAAATCGCTGTTATTTCACGATCATACCCATATGCTTATTCTGTCCAGTTATATAGAGGTCAGTGATTTAAATATATTCGATACTTTTATATAATTTATATATCAAAAAATTGCTCTAGATATAGAGGTCTTTATTATGTAGAGGTCAGTGGTATACCGTTATGTTATGGAAGGTAGAAGGGAGGAACACCAACTCCGTATAATAAAAGTGTCCGAGAAAACGAGTGAAATTTGGATGACGTTGCTGTAGTAAAAGTTGTTAAGTTGTTAGAGTATGGCAGAATTAATCTGAGAAACTCTGTTGACTAGTTTAAATATTCTTTAAACAAAACATCAAAATTCAGTCAATGGCAAGTTTCAAAACAGAATGATTGACTTTTTGTATTAATTTTAATATAAAGTTAGTACTTCATTATAATTGTAATCAGCATTATGTGTAATATTCTGATCGACAGTTTTACCTAAAATCGTATCTATATTTTCTAGTCATACTCTAACATCTATACATCTAACCCTTATTGCCTATTAGCGCCATTCAGGTTTCTTTTTGAACTACTATTTTAAGATTTTAGTTAGACACTTTTTCAACTTGTCCCACATATAAGATGGTTCTCCTCTTATTCTATTCTCCATGCGTTATGTAAATGTGTATTAGCACCATTTTGGATGGCAACTATCCAAGTATCCAACTCTTTTTTTGTTTGGACATTTTACAACTCTAACCTAAACTTCGCAGTCTGAAGAAAATAGCGACATAATAAAATCAACCGATGGCAAATAATCATATCAATAAGGAAAATGTTAAACTTGAAAAAGAGTTGATTACAGAATTAAAAATTAAAGATGAAATATTAGATGAAAGTTTTATAATGGATCATGAACAAATTACAGAGGAAATATTTTATGATAATGTTAAAATAGAACATGAAAATGAAAACATAAAGCTTGAAAGACAATTAAATACAGAACTAATAATTAAGGATGAACCATTCGATGAAAATGTTTTGGAACAACGACAAATTCATACTGAAAAAAAACATTCTACATGTGATGTTTGTAATAAAACATTTAAAAAACAAAGCCAATTAACACTACATAAACGAATCCATACTGGAGAAAAACCATTTTCATGTGATGAATGTGATAAAGCATTTAGTCTGCAATTCCATTTAACTCGACACAAACTAATACACACTGGAGAAAAACCATTTTCATGTGATGAATGTAATAAAGCATTTACTTCACAAGGTAATTTAGTTAAACATAAACGAATCCATACTGGAGAAAAACCATTTTCATGTGATGAATGTGATAAATCATTTAGTCAGCAATTCCATTTAACTCGACACAAACTAATACACACTGGAGAAAAACCATTTTCATGTGATGAATGTGATAAAACATTTAGTCAGCAAGGCAGTTTAACTCGGCACACACTCATTCACACGGGAGAAAAACCATTTTCTTGTGATTATTGTGATAAAAAATTTAATATGCAAAGCAATTTAACTCAACATAAAATAATACACACTGGAGAAAAACCATTTTCATGTGATGAATGTGACAAAAAATTTAATTTGCAAAGCAATTTAGCTAAACATAAACGAATCCATAGAAAAAAACCATTATCATGTGATGAATGTAATAAAGCATTTACTTCACAAGGTAATTTAGCTCAACATAAACGAATCCATACTCGAGAAAAACCATTTTCATGTGATGAATGTGATAAAACATTTAATTTACAAGGTAGTTTAGTTAAACATAAACGAATCCATACTGGAGAAAAACCATTTTCATGTGATGATTGTGATAAAACATTTCATTTTCAAGCCAGTTTAACTAATCATAAACGAATCCACAGGAGAAAACCCATTTTAGTTAGGCGTACAAGACAATTGCATGCGAAAAAGTAACTATGGTCTGATATTTGTTTTCGACATCAAATAATTACAAGAGAAGCTCTCACTCAGCCCCTTGGAAAATAAACTTTGTAAATAATTGTTTAACTTAAAAGTATAAATCAAATAATAAAAATTTAAATTTGATAACTGTTTTATTTATTGAGTTCCTGATATTTTTTATGAATTATCAAATTCAAATAAAGCTCAAAGTTAGTTTGTTTTTTAAACGGTCACAGAAGAGGTATCTCGAGTACCACTAAACCGATTTAAGGTTGTTGTGAAACTGGTGAGGGAGAGTAGGGATGGTGAGTTTGTCCTAAACTAAATGCATTGATATCTCATCCATTGCCAACTCTAAATAATTAAAAATTTTGCAATGAAATCGTTTCAAATATGTATTTCAAAAAAGTTGCATGGTGATAAAAATAAATATAACTAAAAATAAAACTAGATTTAGAACATTTTTCGATTTACAAATTTAATTATCTCAGAAACAAAAAACAAGATTAATTTGAAATTTGGTCCAGGTATTTATAAGACTTTGATAAATATTATGACAGTTTTTCATAACTCTGGCCGCATATCTGGTTGTCGAGATATATATGAGTGTATTCCGTAATGATAGCATCAATAAGTTTTAAGTTGGCATTACTTAAAAAGGAGAGGTAGAGATGGATGGTCCTGTGTTCCACCATCATAAACATCATCAAAAGTCGTATGACGTATCTATTGTAATGATAGAGGAATCATTTTTATTATTTATTTATAAATTATACTTAGTTAATCTTATCTAGAGCACGGTAGTGCGCAAGGCCGAGTCTGTTATTAAACAAAATAAAATATAATTTTTTGTTTTTATTCAATTTTATTTAATTTTTTGTTTCTCAGTCATTGCATGATTCTGACAGCAGAAGATTTGTGATTGATGTTTATGATGGTGGAACACAGATCCATCCATCCCTGCCCCTCTTTTTTAAGTGATGCCAACTTACAATTTATTGATGTTACCATTACGGAATAAGCCCATAGAGTTTTGTATTCATGTTTTTACCGACGAGTCTATTTAACCTATGTAAAAATCGTAACTTTAACATTTTTTTACTCAAAAACTAAAAACAGGATCAACTTCAAATTTTGACAGGATATTCTTTATTATTGAAATAATAAGCTGTAAAATTTTGAAGAACCTGTCATTAAATTGAATTTTCTTCACAACAACCTTAAACATATCTAAAGGTCGTTCGTGAACGAAGGAATTTTTTATTATATTGAATACTTTTATTTTTTAGTAAAAATTTTACCAACTTCATTTTTGGTTTGTTGCCATTTAAATCACTGGGGCATTTGATGAAATATCAATTTCTTACCTACTCCTCCCCGGAAGCTCTTTTAGATTAGGATATTGTAGATTTTTATGTATAATGGAGGGAGGATTGATACCAAAAAACTTAGAATAGCTTTCGATTTCTTAGAAAATCGTTCGAATATAATTAAATATGATGGGAGCATTCACAGGTATTGTTTGTTGATGGTGGGACTGGTTAGATTAGGGATGGTTATGTTTTTTGAATTTTTTTATTGAATAAATGCAACAAAATAGTTTTTTGTAATTAATTTTTTTTAATTGAATTAATCTTACAATTAATGAAATTTATTTGTTCAAATAAATCTGTATGATGGCATGTCTCGCCTTGCACCACTTTCGTGTTTATTACGATACTATCCCCATAACCTTTCGATGGTCTGAGTACGTACACCTGTTCCAGCATTATTAAATAGATAAGAACCAATTTTAGCATTTAAGATACTTGTCTTACAGTAATTGTGTTAAAAAGTCTCAGCTCATAACATACAATCTTAAATTATATGAAGGGACGTGCTATTCGGACACGCGTGAAATATATAGAACGCCTTTTGATTGATTTATATCAGGAATAGGAAATGGAAAAATACAGCAGGCTGCAGACAAGCCAAACAAATGATAGCTGGGTACAATGCCGCGACTTGGATTATTGGCAAAAACTGGAAACAGCAACCTCTTAGTTGGGGGGTGCTTACCGATCACTGTAGGCTCAAAAGGGATCTATCTCTCATGAGGGCAGTGCGATCTGTCCGGATTGTGGTGATGCCCCTTTCACCTTCTAGAATGTTCACATATTTTGTGTAGAATGTTCTTTCAAAGTCAGAATGAGGTACCTGGCCTTCAAATGGGAAACATACCAGATCTGGTAGAGGATGAGAGTATGTGGGGATGGGTTTCTTAGGAGTCGGTAAAAAAGACCTAGAAAGGCACACACCTCGAAAGGCGATTATGTAAACTTATTAATTTACTTCACATATTGATGAAGGATCTTACCATGGATACTACACAAGGATACCGAACTCAAACGGGAGAATTGGCAAAATATGGCAACGAAATGGTAATAGTAATATTTACTTTTTATGCCAACAGCGTCGCTAGTTGTTCATCCGAACTACAATCCGTACCGAAGTGAATATAGTAATAGGAGTGAAGTAAGCAAGTAACCAGGTTTATTTCGTAGTGATTATTTTGAAGTATGCAATTTGTTTCAACTAATTCCTTATTGAAAAATTGAAATTACTTATCATTTATTAAAACAAGTATTTTATTGAAAAAATACTTTGGCTGAAAATAATTTTGATAATACTATAAATGCGTAATGTTTTTCAATTAAAATTCGCGCCTTATACTCTCACTACTGTTTCCGACATAGAAGCGACACTACTGACATCTTATTTTTGCCAATTATTTGTTTACATGAAGTTCGGTATCCTTGTGTAGTATCCATAGATCTTACCACGGGCTGTTGAACTGTAAGGTCTAAACAAATTTTTATTCAAATAAAACACAATCTTTTTTTTTTTTACTTCTTTATTGATATCGTTCCAATTTAAAATGAGCCAAAACAATCCTGAATGATACAACACAAATTTATGAATGTATTTTTTTTGATTAACAAACAACGTACATATTAATTAATTTAAATTCAATTTTAATAAACAAATGCAAAATTAATTTAATGCGTGAAAATATCCAATTCTATTCAACATGAAAAAGTATGGATCGAAAAACGAACAGAAACATAATATATATTATGGAACGATAATCGATAATGGTCAAACTTGTGAACATTCGAGTTCGATTTTTTATTATTATTGAAAATATATTGTGAAATATGTGTGAAAAAATAAAATATTAAAATGTAGTAAATTCAGCCAAAAATAATTGAAAAATTTTTATTAGTAAAACAATGAATGAATAGAATCTATTAAAAAAAAATTTTTTTTTTTAAATATTTTCAATAATAATATTAATTAAAACAAATTAGTTTTGAGAAACAACAAGGTTTATATTTTAACTGACATTAATTTTTTTTTTTTTGTAAATAAATTTACCAAACTTTAGGCGAGTAAAGTTTGGCAGTTGAAATCAAATGAAATTAGCAACTTTGATTTAACTAAAATGTAAAATTTTGAATATCCCACAAAAAAAAAGCACAAGGCTTATTATTTATATTCTTTTTTTAAACTTTTATTATTGATTTGAGCCCTTATTCATTCAATGTTCCGGATAAAAGTTGTTCATGAAGAACAACAGAGTGGGCCCACACAAAAATAGCAAAATAAAAATTCCTCGGCGTTCCCACATTTTTCATGTCTAAAAAAGTGATTTTGAAGTCTATAAATAACAAAGAAACGATCTTCCAACTCTTTTTCAAATCATCGGGGCAAACTTTTCTTTTGAATTGATGGATCATAGACCATTTTTTTTTCCGATTTTGGTAACCAGATTCAAAATATCTTTTGATTATGACAGTTAAATTTTGTCTATATATGAATTTAAGATATTGATCTCAGATTTTCCAGAAAGTGTCCAATCTACATAGATATATTAAAAACTTTTCCCGAAAAAAAAAAAAAAAACGAATGAATAAGGCACAAATCAACTATAAAATTTTGAAAAAAAAGGACAGTTTTTTTTGTGGCCCTTAGTATACTTGAGATACTAACGATTATTACCCCTTTACTTTAAAAAAAAAACAAACATGAATTTAAAACCTTGTTTAAAACACAGCACGGATAACGGCATCGGTGGCCATCTATTTGATCACATCATCCTCCCGTATAGTGTACAAAAATTGTTAGTTACAAATCCACAGTTAAATTGGGAGGAGGATTCATTTAACAAAACAATTCTTCTATATTTGTATCTCGAAATCGTCAATGTTTTCAAAGAGTGCTCTCTAATAATGTTTACGGAAGAATGGTAGGGGATGACCTAGTAAAAAAACTGTTATCCATATTATGATAAATAAGACTTGAAAAAATATAATTAATTTCAGGATTTTGAACGATGATTTTTTTTTATTTATATTTTTAGGTTATTTTTTTTTTTTAAAAGAACACACCGATTTTTTTTTTTTTTTTTTTAAATATTATTTTGGATTTTGTTTTCTTTTTGCAAGCAAAATAATAATTTTGTTATTGGTTGTTGGTTTGTTTTTTTGTATATAACACGGTATATAGAAGTAGTAGTCATATAAATTGATAGAAGCTATTATATATTTAGAAAAAGAAATCATCATATCTATTTACCAAACACTAGAAATTTGCCACAAAGAAAGCATTTTCAATGATTTCCAATAATAATGCTTTTGTGTTATATACATTTATTATATGCATTAAATAATGCATAAGATGTTGTTGTGAGAGACATAGTTTCATCAAACTATGTCAAAAATAAATGTGGAAGTAACATTTCAGTTCTTCCATTATTTTAGCTATAGATGTATTTAAAAATATATATTTACTCTACGCGTGTATAGTTCGGATCCGAAGAAACACTTATCATCAGAGAAATAAAATATTCATGATAGCTCTATTCCATTGTATATTTACAACTTTTGTTCTAAATATACTTTATGGTATTTGTATGAATTAATTTTTAAATAAAAATCTCATACAGTCACAACCCCACCAATGATGATAACGGATCTGCTGTATGGAAAAAAAATTAATATAAAATGATTTCACAAAATAAATAGGCCTTGGTTTGTGTGTGTGAATCAGGATTCAATCCAAAAAACAAACTTAAAAAAAAAAACACATCTCTCACATATTTTTAAAATAAATTCATATCTCACAACAAACATCATCTCATTTAATAAAAATTGCCTGTTTTACAAAAGGCACTGGCATAACCCTTCCTATCCTTTGTGTTTTCGAATTACAAACAAACGGATTCGCAATAAGACTGATATTGAAATTATTAAAAAATTATGTAGTATGTCTCGTCGTATTTTTGTTGTCCAATATTTGAAATTCAAACAAAATGTGTGGATCCTGATTCACGAGTACTACTCACCAAGGACAACCCATATCATGAAACCCATATCATTATCACGTCGCCTCCTCATCCTCCTTCTTGACACCACATTAAATATTTTATAAGAGTTATTTTATACTGCACAAATAACACTTTTTTCATCGAAATATGATTTTTCATCAAAAAATGAATTTTCTCTCATTTGTTGTGAAAATATTTCGGAGTTTTTTTTTTGATTTTTTTTTTTAAATTTTATTTTTTTATTATTATTATTCTTATAGTTTTTTTTTTTTTTATTAATATCTATTTGCATTATTATTTTTTTTTTTTGTTACATTTCACCACAGAATTATTACAATTCTTAGAAATGTATTTTATTTAAATATCTGTTATATACACAAGTTTTATTTATTTATTTATTTTGGATCCGTTAATATTGGAAGAGTATTTTGGAATTGGATTCTCGAGTATCGCATCATCGTATTTAAATGTTACTGTTTTGTTGTTTCTTTATTTCAACTATCATCACTGCTAAAAGGTCATTTAATCAATCAATCGAAATGGATTTGTGATGTATAAATAATCCGGATCAAAATTAATCGAACGACACCTATAATGTATTAAAATCTACGTATATTAAACTCAAACTACAGAGTCCAGCCATATAAACAGATGAAACGCGTGATCAGTGCACATGGTGGTAATATGATTGGTTCGTTTGATAACTTGGTCCTTTAAATCTGGATTAATACAAGAAGTCTACGTTAATTTGTATGCGAATTATTTTTACTGCTATCATTTTGATTGTTAAATTTGTTCTTGTTATTATTTTTATTGTTTCCATTCGTTATATTCATATTTATAACGAATTAAAAACGTAAATGATAGAACAAAGCCGGTTTGTAATGTTCACGTGTTCAATGAATGTATATGTTATTGTCGATGGACTGTGAAGCTTGAGTTTACTATATAGTCGTCTCGATATTACTAGGGAAAAAACAATCCCAGACACACATACTATGCGTGACAAAAAAAA
This sequence comes from Nineta flava, assembly GCA_963920215.1. NCBI lineage: Eukaryota > Metazoa > Arthropoda > Insecta > Neuroptera > Chrysopidae > Nineta > Nineta flava. The sequence goes on from OY986042.1 coordinate 3,617,765, forward strand.
AAAAGAAGTATCGATTAGTTTTTCTATTAGGACATTGTCTGCCTGTAAAAAAAGATTTTCAGGCAAAATTTGATTAGTTTTTATATAAAATAGTATCAAAATCTTCATAAGATATTCGCGGTGCAAACAAATTATTTAAGTTGTACACCTCGAAAAGGTAGAAGCTAATCATCAGATAATCAAAACTTTTATTTATCTATAATATACGGTATCATTTTAAACGCGCAAATTTCAAATAACAAAATTGGGATATTCTCAAAGAATACTCTCGCTCCGAATTCTATATTATATACAACCTTTTGTGTAACTCACTGACGTATACAAATTCTAACCCACTTCTAGACATGCTAGAAGGATCCGGTATATTGCATTCGACGCGGAAACTTCAAACCCGCGGGAAAAGAAAAAATTTAATTTCCCCAACGAAACCCCTCCACAAATAGGAAAAATCCCAAAAATTATCTTTATTACTTAAAAATTCTATTCATGCTAGAAGGATGCTGTTTTTTGCATTATATCAAGAACACGGAGCCATATGGTAGAAGGCCGCGAGCAGATCGAGTACAGTAACATAAAGATACAAAACCGAGAAGAGAGAGACATGAACCATTCTTAATTACGTTTTTCTAAGTTTATATATACATTCCAATAAATACATACATGATTTTCCTTGTTTAAAAAAAAAAAAAATTAAAAATAAATAAAAAAACTAAAAAAAAACAAACAAACAGAGAATTGCTTGATAACACATTTGGTTTAATTTACTTTGGTGTAGGTAGCGCGTAGTGGTGTTCTTCTTCTTTTTATTATATTGAATTTATGTGATCTCTCTCCTCCAATATTAACGGGAAAAATTCATTTACACATTATTACAATCTTAATTTGTATACATTAACTATTGTAATTAATTTTATTTCAAGTGTACTACCCAAACCGAAGACAATACTGTTTTTTTTTTATTATCTAATTTCGGGTATATACCTAAGAAAATGTTCAACACACGAACGATAAGTTACTCCAATTATATCACTCAAATCATAACTTGGAACAACAAACAAAACAAAAAAATTTCTATTTTCCGATAAAATTCTGAAGTAGACACAAAACAGTCATTAAAGTAACTTATTCGCGACCCCTCCCCATCTTCTCTTTTCTTTCTATTTTTTTTTTTTCAATTTAAAAATACATATTTTAATCTTTCCGGTCTTCTTGATACCACTCTCATTGTGGTGTATCAAGCTGCGCACAAACTTTCTGTGTACATTTTTATATTTTATTACTAAGCAAATCTAAGAAATTTCCATGTTTATTTAGTGGAAAATTAGTTTTATTTCCAATATCAATATATATATATATATATTTATCTATATATATGTGACCCTATTTTAACCCGATTTTTTTATTTTTCGTCGATTCTCGTATGGAAATGTCAATTTTTCATGTTTTAGAAACCCTTTTAGAAAAAAAAAAAGCGATTACGTTTTTAAAGATGGACAGTACTGTCCATTTTGCCGAAACATGGTTCAGTTTTTTCGAACTTAATTTTTAGATCTAGAACACAAATATTTCAGCACGTTATCTCTTTTTGTTTTTGAGTTATCGTGTCTACAGACCGACAGACAGACGGAAATGAACTAATTAGGTAATTTTATGAACACTTGGTAACAAATTTTTTTCAACCGTTACAAAGTCAGCACTAAACTTAGTATACCCTCGTATATTAAGAAATTCATTTTGAATTCTTGTGCAACCTTTGAAAATTTATATTTTGAGTTAAAATTAAAGATTCCCAAAGCATGTAAAACTGATGACATTCGTACACGAAACTTGGAAAAACTTGGAAGAATCGGGTTAAAATTGGATCAACCTAAATTATATATGACTAAAGTTTTTTGTTGAGAAAGCTACAATATAAAAAAAATGATTTATGAATGATTACATGTCTGGGATGAGAGTAAATCAAATAGATTACAGAAAAAAATTAGGACATATTTTTCTTTACAATATTTATAAATAGGTTTTTATTTTATATTTTTCTGTAGCAACAAACGGCGATGACGACGACAGAGAATTCCATTATTTTTGAGAGTGGAAAAAACACAATTGTTTTTGTACTATATATTCATTATTGCAAATTTTAATAGATTTAATCAAAAATATATGAGAGATAAATAATAGAATAGAAAAAAAGTATGTTCCCCAAGTTGCCACAGAAAAGGGGTAAAATGATGGAAAATGATTTGCTTAGTGTGTATGTGGTGTATGAGTGTGTGTGTGTGTGTGTATGTATATGAATTATGAGAGAGTATCCAACCCACGGTTGGATACAATTTTTCTGGTTCTCCACATCTCTACTAACTCTACTAACTATTATTTATTATAATTATTTTTTATTTTTTTTCAAATATAATAATTAAATTGCTGCTAATGTACTGCACACTTGTGAATGGCAAAAATAAAAAATCAAATCGAAAAGTTGTAACTTAAAAAAGAAATACATTTAAAAAAAAACATATCAAATGAAAATTTATAAAATAAAATAAAACAATATAAATATTATCCCAAATAGTGCAACAAAATACTTCTCATCATTTACAACAAACAAACAAAATATACTTAAAAAAACAAAACGAATTAAACTTGGGTCACTTTATTCAACAAGTTCAGATTACGATGCCCCTCGCGTGGATAGTACTGGGGGGGGGGGGGGACTTGGTCCGTAATCCGTGTATATACACACATAATATATTAAAACAAGTAGTAAGAGATTGTTCCAATTCCATGTTTCCCCCCCTCCCGTTACGACATTATCAGTTCAGTTTTTTCCCTCTAGGCAAATAACTTCACACTATGCGGTACTATCGGTTATAATAACAATTTCGTCATCGAGATGCTTAAGCGAATTTTCTTAAAGGAAGGAATCATTATAATTTAGCGACCCGGTCCGGCTTCGTATGGAAATTTTAATTAGAATGTACTTATACATATAAACCGTCCGGGAAAAATTATCTTCATGATGGTGAAAACCATTTCTAAATCCGTTGCGTGGGTTAGACGACTTTCAGTTATCAGAGCGACCCACCCTTTGAAAAGTCTTACAACATTAAAATCATAATTCGAGTTCGAGCAGAAAAAATGGTCAAACAGTATAAATTGTAGTAAAATTTATTTGCTACAACTTTACCTATAAATGTTTTCATTTTACTATATAATGTTCCGAGATATATTTACAAATTTTTTAATATACATTTTAACGATGGCCATTTTTGATATCTTTCCAGAAAGGGAGATCGATGGATATTTGAAGAAATTTTGCTAAATAACTTCTTACGCAAGGAAAAATCGTTTTTCCACAAATTTCATATAAAAAAAAAAGTTTTTTTTTTGTAATATTAATTTTGTAATGCCGGCAATACACACTCGGCAAGGCAAGACTCGCCTCCATTAAAAGTCGGTTTTTTGACACGAGATTGGTGAGTGCGAGCACCCTCAGTACACTCTCATCTACATTCGATTCAACTTTGAACCGCCATTTTTAAATATTCAACAATCAACCGCTTTAATTTGTAGGTCATTAATCTTAATAGATCGATGGATATTTGAAGAAATTTTACGAAATAACTTCTTACGCAAGGAAAATTAGTGTTTTTTTTTTAAATGTACAAATATTCGATATTTATGTACAAAATTTATTAGTCCCGCTAAAATCATTCGTGATTTTCGATTAATCGTTTACTTATTGATAAAACATTATTAATAAGCTCTTGATCGCTTTGCATCGTTAATTTGAAAATGTTTAACCTTTTTTTTTGTACCGCCTTTTAAATTTTGTATTTTTTTTCTATAAGCTTAAAAGCAATCGAATTCGTGGTCAACACTAGGCCATTATTCATTGGGCCATTTAAACAAATTGAACGAAAAAATCGTTCGTAATCGCGGTGATTAATCCCCAATTTTGTTACTAATATTTCTCAATATTTTGAGTAAATCTTTTTTGAACGATATCTAACAATTAGATCAATCGACTTTTATGACCTTGGACTTTTTTTTTACCACCTTTTGTATTTTCTCTTTTTTTTCCTATAAGCTTTAATTAAAGCAATCGATTCGTGGTCAACACTAGGCCCTTATTCATTGGGCCATTTAAACAAATTGAACGAAAAATTCGTTCGTAATCGCGGTAATTAATCCCCAATTTTGTTACTAATATTTCTCAATATTTTGAGTAAATTTTTTTTGAATGGATATCTAACAATTTTAGACCAATCGACGTGAAACTATGATCTTGGACAACAACTCATTACTCTATTTTTAATTCTCAATATCTACAACGTTGTGATCTCTCAATTAATTAATTATTTTCAAATGCACTATTTGTAAAACACAAAACGAAAAAAAAAAAAAAAGTTTAAATAAAAATAACAATATTATTTGAACTACATAGTTAGTTCTTCTTCTTCTAATCTAAATAAGAGTCAAAAATTTGAGATGATTCTTCACCACCATCATTCATTTCTTGTTGATTGATATGCGTTTTTTTTTTTTTTTTGATATTAAAAAACAGAACCAAAATTTTGAAAATAAAAACATTTGGGGGATTATATAAAAATTATAGGATCATCTCAAACTTTTGACACAACAATTTTCTCCTCAAATACTCTCTACACTGAAACTCACGTTTTCTCACATTTCTTTTTTTTTTTTCATATATATATATAAATATTTATCTAACTATTCATTTCAACCCTGATTACATTTTTTTTTTTTGTTATCTTCCCACAAAAATCAACGGGCAGCATATCCTTATACTTAATTAAATATTACGTAATATGGAGAGAGACTACCCCTAATATTATAATAAGCACAAATTTCATATAAAAAAAAAAAAAAAAACAAATAGTAATTTTTTTTTTGTAATATTAGTTTTGTAATGCCGACACAGTACACACTCGGCGAGGCAAGACGAGCACGAGAGTGTACTCACAACGCTTGGTCTGCCTCGTGTCGACTCGCCTCATCTCGTCTACGCTTCATTAAAAGTCGGTTTTTTTTGACACGAGTCAAAGGAAGCGAGTGGTGAGTGCGAGCACCCTCAGTACACTCTCGCGTCTACATTCGATTCAACTTTCAACCGCCATTTTTTAATATTCAACTATCAACTGCGTTAATTGCAACCATTAATCTTAATAGTATAACTCGAAAATAGGTTTGGGTCCGAAACCCTGGGAACAACCCGGCGGAGAAGCTGTGGTCCTTCTTCTGTCCTCGATAGAATCATCTACAGCTTCATCTGCTTAATATAGCACCTCTTAACCGAAGACGTCTCGTCCTCGGGTGACAGGTTGTTTTCAAGGAGGGCACAGAGGACCCCTTGGTCTAGGTGCTAGGGACCCAGTTGTGGTATCCCTCTTATGTATTATAACTCAAAAATAAATAAAAACTATATAAATGTATGAATACTTTTTTTATTATTCATTTTTCCGTGACTTTGAATTAAAAAATGGTAACTTTCCAAATATACCAACGTAATTTCGGGCCAAGCGACCACGTTGACTAACTTGACCGAGAACTGTATTACTAACTGTATTCACTTGCGGCTCTTACGAATGTCTCGTCGAGTGTGTACTGCCGTATACATAATAGTTTTTTTTTTTTCATCACCAAGCGCTAAAATGAATATTTAGACCATGAAATAGTTATTTTCTTTAAACTATGTGAAAGTGGGTTTTTTTTAATAATGAATCTATCTACAACAAAATAACATATTTTTTTTTTTTTTTAAATATCTCGGGCTAACGCTATGAATAATAAAAATAACTAACTGACTCAGCCCGAATTAGTTAATACGATTAAAGAACATTATTTATAATAAAATTAAGAGCACACATAAGCTAGTGATGTTTTTTTTCGTAGGCGTTTATGACGACGACATAATAACGTCTCCCCAAATCATCATCACAGCAATATAATATAATATATATATATATAGTTTAGAAGGCAAGGGTGTTGTTCTAATGATTCCTTTTTTTTTTTATTTCATTATTTGTGAATGTTTTCATCGTTTTAAATATAAATATTAGGTACACGCGGCGTTTTTTACTTCTTTCGTCGTTTTTTTTTTTTTGTCTAAATAAATCAAATCGGGAGAAAAAACCACTCGCTCTAGGATCAATCAAACAACCGCAATATTGGATGCGTTGAGATCTCGATCTCATCGATTTGACGACGTTTTCGAATAAATCCGTATAGTTACTTACGTTTTATGGATTCTTGGACAATTATTTTGTTTATAATAAATATATATAAATATTTAATTATTATGCATTTTGAAAGAGAGAGAGAGAGAGAAAGTGAGAGAGATGTTCTTCTCGAACATAAAAAACCGAATAATTTGTGAACATCTCTCATCCAATTGACACACTATTGAATTAAAAAAAACTTGGAGTGGATTTACAAATAAATAATCATCCACATAGAATATATAAATTAGAAACAAAAAAAGTATGTGTGTGTGTGTCAGCTCCGACACACCATATGATGGAGTTTACTCCTTAAGAACGATTGTCTTTGAACAGGCACAGAAAAAAAAGACCGATATCATATTGGAGCTAGAAAAACCTGTTAAATTTTCTTGAATTAAATTTTTTTTTTCGAGATTAAAGTAAACCTTTGAAGTAAATTACAATAATTATATTAATTATCGATATCAATATCAATAATAAAATAAAACAAGATTGTTTACGTGTTATTGAAGTGTTAAAAATACATGTGGTAATGAACAAAGTGTGTGAACATCGACTGGGTACGTTAGTCTGTCAGGCTATTGTCAGTTTTGGAGAATAGTCGGTTATATGTATATGTAAATATTATATTCTAAAAAAAACGTAACGAGGTCATTCAATCGCTAAATTTTACTCTTCATATTTTTTTCAATACCGGGCGCGCCTTATACGAAAATCGATTCTTAAGGAGTAAACTCCAATATTAAACAAAACAAAAAATAAAATTAAAAAACAAAAGAGTTAAATGGCTTAATAAAATCCATGTTTAAAAAAGTTACCTGCTGCTTTTAGAAAGTCAGTGATCGCAACGCTTTCAAATGGGTGGGTATCGGATGCCAGGCTAACGTGTGTGGACGTAAGCTTGCTGAATGCCGTCGTTTACGTTCCTCACGACTGCTTGCTGACCGCTCTTCCGTTATAATATTTGTGCCCAGATCAAACCAACACAAACTTTGTATTGAACTGAGATCGGATAAGAGTTGTTCACCTTCTTGTCGTACTTCATCACGTAAATCACGCTGTGGTGCTGGTGCTTTATTATCATTATTCAAGAAGCCACAATTGGGACAGAGTTGTTCACGTGAGCTCCATATACGTTCGTTATTCCATAAACCATCGGATGGCACAACAAATTGTTCAAACAAATCTGTTGGCCAAGCATAATCGCCGCCGCACTGTACACATTCCGAGAATGTATGTGTTTTACATTTTGTAAAGAATGATGTTGTATTATCATCATCATCATCATCAGCAGCATCGTTCGACGACGATGATTGATTCTCTGAAGATGTATAATCAATTTCATCAGCCAGTAGTTCTTCATCGCCTGGGAAAAATAATTCATTTGTGTCACATATACGTCGTTTGGCTGGCACAACATCGTGTGGACTCTCTGATGCCGGAAAATCATTCTCATCGGTTTGACAAGCTTTATCATTCTGACGTACACGAAACGTTAATATAAATTTTGATACTATATCGCTTTTAACAGAATCGAGTTCTTCATCATCATCATCATCATCATCGTCGTCATCATCATCATCACTACTTTCATTATCCGTCAGTGATATTATGGACGAACATTTACCTTTGTATTCCATATACTCTACGGGTGAATTATCCTCCGATTCTAAAAACATAGTACCACTATCAGTGCGTCGTAACACTACTTTATCCGGACTACCATGGATATCAAAAGTTGAGCCATCTGGAAGCAAATTAGTCGAAGGGTAACTTTTCTTTCCACAAGCAAGTCGAATTGGACAAAAATGTGTACGTTCTGATGTTAGTAAATCTTCATCATCATCATCTTCTTGTTGAAGTGCATCTGTTGTATGCGTTGAATACGTATGTAATGGTGGAACAACGTAACTATTTGATTCTGTCATGCGCACTGATAATGCTGATGTTATTGTTGCCGTCGTCGTCGTTGTTGTTGTTTCCTTTGGTCTCATTTGCGCGAACACACTGTTTTCTTTAGTATGATTCAGTTTTGCATAACTACTACTCGTATTGTTGTTGTTCTCCCTAATATCAAGATCATTCTGCATATCACCACCACCAGCCTCTGATGACCATCTCTGTTGATTGATTTCCGGATAACCATATTCCCCCCAGCCATATGTAAAGAAACTTTGAGAATAATCAAGACCACTATTGCCAGCACCACCACCATTACCATTGCCATCACCATCATTATTGTTGTTATTATTAAATAATTGATTATTTAAATTTAACCATGACATATTTTCCAGAAATGTATTTGCATTATTTTGTTCCAAAATATTAATATTCTCATCATTCCAAAATGAATTGACGATAATTTCCTCAGTTATTGTGTCTTGATCATTTTTAACTGGATGATTATCAAATGAATTCGGTACCAATAAATGTGATTGATCAATATTCTCTGGCTGTGACCAAATTGAACTGATAATATTTGTTCCACAATGTAAGAAACAGCGTGGTTTTTGTATAACAAATGAAGAATAATCCTCCTTTTTAAACATTGTTAATACATCAGTGTCCGGTGGTGACGATGATGATGATCTAATATCAGACGGAGAAGCTAACAATTCTTGTATATCTACTGGTACATCTTGGAAATCATCCTCTTGTGACGGTAATAAATCTTCGTTTTCGTTGTTCGTTTCGGTGGTACTCCATAATGCCTCAATATTTCGATCAAATTTCGCAACAAGTTTATCCAATTCATCAAGATTTTTATTATGATCAATAGAATCGAATTTAGCAACATGTAAATCAATTTTTTCATCATCAAAGAGAAAAATTTGATCTGATGTCGAATAGCCTTCATCTGTTGGTGGTGGTACATTGCTACTAAATCGATTTTGTTGATTATGCCAATGTACTTGATCATTCCAATAATCATCGATGCTACTGCTGGTGCCTTCACAACGTTCCGCTGATTTATCCATGATGCGTGTTGAACAATTCAATCCCAATTTAGTAGTAACCGGTTGTTGTTGTTGTTGTTCCTTTTTGCTATGATTAAAGTATGCAAAACAACTATTATCTATTGATTTTGACGGCATAGTACTCCAAGATATACTATTTGTTTGGATTTTGTTAGTGTCGTTTGGATGTGTTGTTTTGTTTTTTGTATCGTTGTCACAACCAGTTAATTTTTTTACCAAATGATTCCACGATAATCCACTTTTGTTGGGACTGATTGTTATACTACGATCGTTGTTGCTATTTGATTGACCATTTAATGCTGGAAATGCAGCATAATATCGACGTGCCAGATCGTTTGGTGATATTTTTGTATAATTTTCTACTGTTGAATTTTGAACAATGTTTTGGGATGTTTCTTCTAATTCGTCGTCCGTTTTATTTTCAATTTGTCGTAATTTGATGCATAATTCGTCAACAAGAGATTCAATTCCGCATTGCTGAAAAATAATTCAATAATATTTTTATTAAAATGGTTATTCTTTCGTTTTGTTTCAATAATAATCAATAATTATACAAGAAAGAATTTTCAAACATATTTACAAATATTAATAACTTATAAAAATTCAAGGTATTTTTTCAATGTGTGATAAAAATTCCGACATTTTGATAATAAAATTATCACTTGCTTTTTTATTTAAGGACGTTCATACATAAGGCTTGTTTATACTAGATAAAAATTTATTTTTATAATGAATTGAATAGCTCAAAATTCAATAGTTATCCTCCGTCAAAAATTTAAAATCTGTTGACGATCATTCCAAAGAATAATTATCGATTTAAAATCAACCTTTCGAACACACCGTCGTGTCTTATGGAGAACATAATTTTGTTTGTACTTACAATTAGAATAACTATATTATTAAAGTAGACACCATAATAAATAATATTTATAAATATTCTTTAAAATATAAAGTTTATATAAAAAAAACGGTGTTGACAAACGATTGAATTAATTATTTAATCAAATTCAAACTGTTTTGTTAGGTTTGTTTTTGCCCATCATATTTTAAAAACTGGCGACAGCACACAGTATAAAAATATACACAAACACACTGTCAAATTAATTTCTAATTTACTTTGACTGATATTTTCCAATAAATACTTTAAAAATATTTAAGACAAATAAAAAAAAAAAAAGGTTATAAATCATTGTAAGATAATTGATATATTTTACAACTGTTTTAAAAACCTAAATAAATTTTATTAAAGATAGTACTCATTTGACTGTAGCGTAGCAAATGAACGTCCTTAAATTAAAAATATATTTTTGTGACTACATACTTCTTAACGAACAACTTTCCAAAATAGTTTGACTAGTTTTATCAGTAGTCCCATCAAATAATACCCTTATCTTTGTATCACATAAGACCTATCCTACCCTTCCCCCCACCCCTGTTCAAACAAAACTAAATTTAATAAGTCGTTCGGTAATAAAACTTATGAATCATACCATATAATAAAAATCTTACTGTGTTGTGCTCGAGTGTTGTTGCTATTATCAGTGATATCTAATAGATAAATAGTTTTCGTTATCTAAATACAAATGATAGAATCTAGATACGAATGGTAGTTTTTGTTCAATTATTTGGATAACAACACAGAGGGTAGTTTTGATAAGTATTTTGATATACTTTTGGAGGGGCAGGCTTTATATTCTTAGCTTGGGTATGAGTCATTCCATATGAAAATGAGAGAATATAAAGCCTGCCCCCCCCCCCAAAAGTATATCAAAATACTTATCAAAACTCTTTCGTGTTGTTATCCAAATAATTGAACAAAAACACTATCATTCGTATCTAGATTCTTTCGTCAGCCTTAATATTTGTATTTAGATAACGAAAAATATTTCTCTATTTAAATAGCAGCAACACTCGAAACACACCAACAACAAAAAATCGTTGCTGTAACGATTTCAGATTTTGCTTCAACTTTGAAATGTACCACCAGCTTTGCCGATTTGGTAGTGTTTACATATGGAATGACTCGTATGATAAATACCGTGTGTTCATTTAAAAAGTTTCCATTAAAGTATTTTTTTTTAAATATACATTTAAAAAGTAGCTGAGAAAATAATCAAAAAGAATTCTAGGTTTTTTGAAATTTCAAATTTTGCTCTAATTCCTAGAACAATTATTTGTATTTTATAAATACGTATTTCGACTACAAAGTAGTCATCATCAGTATGAATTGGCTAATTGTAATTATCTCGGGGATATGGAATCAAAGATATGTTACGATTAGTTAATTCATACTGATGATGACTACTTTGTAGTCGAAATACATATTTAGAATAATTTGTCTAGGAATTGGGGCAAAATTTGACATTTAACTTATATTTTAGTTTCAAGCATTCGTGCGTGCGTGATATATCTTATCTTTTGCAAGATAGGGAAAATTTATTGCAATTAATGATTTTCCCTATCTTGCACCGTTTCATAAGATAAGATACACACTCGAAGAAAAGTTAAAAAGGGCATAGATGCATGGAAAAAATATATAAGTTTCCTCTCTTTTAAACTGAGCAACTTTTTAATAAAACATTGATATGAAAAAATTAACTCATCCACCAGGTATCGAACCCTAGACCTCTGGATTTCATTGTACACACAAATAATATGTTGAAAATTAATGTAAAGAACTTTTCTTTACATGAAACATTTTTTTTTATTTTTTCAAAAATGCATATTTTTCAAAATATTTAGATGGAAACTTTTCAAATAAACAACAGGATGTAAGAATTCGTATTTATCTTTAATACGAATTCTGAAACATATCTTGCAATGTTTATTAAACTCGAGAGAAAAAATTGTACTTTTAGAGTTGCATTTGTGCCCCGAATTCATTATTCGATTTTGAAAGAAAATTTTCAAAACAAAAGTTGTTAGTATTTTCATAACGAGTCACTTTTCTACGCAATATTGTTTTTCGAAAAACAAATAAATTCATCTCTGTTTTATTATAGTTCAGTTCTTTCCGGAATCTTTTATGTTTAGGGTCAAAAGTTTTTAGCAAATTTAAATTGAACTTATTCGATCAAATTAATGAATCATCATTTTAAGAACTTGTTTAAATATATAGCTGTAACCTCTTGGGTGCACTCTAAAATGATTCATCTACTGCTATTTCAGGTGTTTAATTGAGAGCCAAATTTCAATTCGGTTAGAATAATGCTGCCTAATTTTACATTTAAAAAAAAATTCGTTACGCAGGAGCTGCTTCAACTTGGCGAATTTCCTTGGAATACATAAATAACTCTCTAGCGGTCACAATGTTAGTCTGATCAAAATGAAATGTCGTATCTGATTTTAGTATTTGCATGGCCAATTTTATTAATAAATGACATACGTGAAGGGGAAAGGGGGGCATAAAGATAGAAGAAAACACAAAATATAAAATACCTCTCTTAATATTAGAACAATCGAAAAATGCGTAAGAAACAAAGTTGTAGAAAATCATGTTTGCTACAATTCATCACCTTATCATTTTTGCTCAAACTCTAATGCATACAGAGATATTGAGGAATTTAATTTTCAATCTTAAACCGTCAATATTTTTGTAAATATTAGTGTTACAGAAAAAATGATAAGAAACAAAATTACAGTAAAACTTAATACCTACAACTTTACTTCTTATAAAATTTTCGATTGTTCCAATATTAAGGGAGATACGTCAAATTTTGTGTTTCCATCTCCCTTTAAACCCCCCTTTCCCCTTGTCCGATTTTACCCATTAACGAACTTGACCTTTTGGATACCAAAAGCGCCTCAGATACCAAATTTCATTCCGATAAAATGAAAACTGTGACCGCTAGAGTGATTACAGACACATATATATATATATATATATATATATGTATATATATATATATATGTCCATAGATATATATATATAAATTTTACAAATGGTGATTTTTGACATCTACTAGGTAGGATCGATGGACATTTGAAGAAATTTTTGCGAAATTTTGACTTCGGTACGGGACCAATAGCTCTATTTCCTTTCAGGAAATTCGCTAAAAAATGCTATGATTAATATGAAAACAACTAAATTGATTCGAACAAAAATTAGTAACAACTAATTAATTTTAAAAACAATATAAATATAAAATGAAAATGCAACGGAAAAAATCAATTGACAAAAGAAAAGCGTTTAAATGGGTGCGCTAAAGTACAAAAAAAAATAAAAAAATACAGTGCTTTTAAAAACATATAACAATAATATTGGAAAACGCATGAAGAAAGCTGACCTGTTCAGAGGCCGACATTAGACACTGAACGGCAGCTGAACGCCGTAGTTGGTCTGGGGGCAATGCATGTCCATTCCTTACACGTGCACGCTTCCGCCCCCGTGGACCTGTTCCACTCCGTCCCACGCCCTATCGTACACACCATGCATTAACACAATCACAAATAAATGTAAATAATTATTATCATTTAGTTTTTTATTATTTATCAAAAATTAGCGTGATTAATTAATTAATTAACACACTACTGATATTAGGAATTGAATGAATATATAATAAAATAATGCATTATCTTTTAGAGACCAGTCTTTTAATAATGGAGAAGATAATTATAAAACTTTGTATTTATATTTAATTTAAAAAAAAAATACAGACGAATTGAGAATCGTCCTCTCTTTTGAAGTCGGGTTAAAAACTAAGACTATTGTATTGAAAATTATTAAGAATAATTTTTCTGATCCCAACACATATTCTAATGATACAAGAAAAAGTATAAAAGGAAAAATATTTTAGATGAGAATATTTTTATCCTCAAGAGAGGAGTTTTCTTTTACTATAATTGCTAAAAAGAAAACGATAAGATCTTGGTTGATTTTTTTTTTTTAATCTTTAAAAGTTTTTTTTTAACTCGACTAATTTTGTCACTTAGTCTAAGAATATTTCTTTCAAAAATTAATTTCTGCGATCAATATTTTCAACATTTACAAAGTCGGGTCTAAGTTTATAATACCCTTATATAAATATATATATATATATAACTAAATTCAGGTGGTACAAAAAACATTTCAAAGGCAATTGGAAATTCACGGAGACTGAGACGATCATCGTGCATGCAACAATAATCGGAAAATAAACGGTTTTAAATAAAGAATATGAAAAAAAAAATTTTTTTAACAGTTTTGGAACATTTTTAGATAAAATTATTTAGACTGCTATTAAAATTCTCTCGATATATTTTTAATATTTCCCGGTTCAGTCAGTCATGTTTCATGATAATTCCAGGTTTATCGGGTTTCTATCACCTTACTAATTTGTATATTATCAGAGTAAAAGAATATATTGGAAGATAAAAATTATATTGATCTAAATTATGATTCATTTTTGCACCAAAATATATCTAATCAAATTTGTAAATAATAATTTCATTCAGTTTTAATTTTAGAGAATTATTGATATCTCTCAAATTTAAATCTCTTTTTATGTTCGGCTACGAATGTCTTAATATAAAAAAAAACCGAATCTACTTTCAATAAAAATTAAAACGAAAAATAGTATCTATTTTTTTTTTTTTTTTTCGATTACTGTACCAAAATTAGGGATTTTCTGGTCTGTAAGTCATACCTCTGATGTTTTTTTATCTTTTAAAATGGATAATAGCATTCGAAAATCAAGCATTGAAAAAATATTAAATAATATGCATACCTTGGTTTGTTCAATACCAAAAAGGTCAAGGTCAGAAGAAGTAAGGTCTTGGGGATCACGATGAAGTAGACTCAAAACATAACGAGTGTAGACTACAGCATCAATACCACGTGCTTCCAGTTGTTCCTCCAGCCAATCAGAAACTACCGATGGCATGGAAACCAACTGTGGATACTTCATGCTATGCCCCGCACCTAAATAGTAAAAATTACAATGTAAACATACCAAGTTTTAATCAGTCCAAGTGGTCTAAGGCGTTATGTCTACGCAGTATGCCTACTTGGAAACTGGAAGATTATGGGTTCGAATCCCGACATCCGCTGTTTGTCAATTATTAAGAAAGCAAAAAAAAAAGGGCGGTTAATTGACTAAACTGTCGGCGTATGGAGAAGAACGAAGTAACCGGCTATGCTTGAGAAGGTTTTCTGCAGTTTCCTTCACAAACTCTAGATGAATATCGGCATAGTTCCTATCATAGTCGGCTGCAGCCGCATATCCTACCAATTCCTAGTCTATACAGAAAAATTCCTTCCACTCCACTCACATCCTTAGGCATCACAATGGACCTTATGGTCGTAGTGTAGCCCGTCCAGGGCAGCCTCTACAATCTATCTCTATCTATCTACCAAATTTTTAAATTATTTAAATTTTCATTAAATTCGAATGAAATCATATGAACAATGTTCTAAATTATCTAAAAAACACCCAGTATATACTGAACTTATGAAAAAAAGTTTCAAACAAATTGTTTATTTCTAAAAAAGGAACTTTTTGTTTCTTTAAAATTTTGTTCTATCTCTTACGGTTTCATACAGTTTTGCATATTTTACCCAAACATGGTCCGGTTATGCCCATTCACGAACTTAACCCTACGCTCTAGAATACATATACGAAATATCAGCTCGCTATCTCTTTTCGTTTTAGAGTTATCATGATTACAGACGGACGGAATTGGACAAATTAGGTCATTTTATGAACACCTAATAAAGGATCTAGAAAATTGATATTTTGCATGAAGTTAGAACGACCGTAGCTGAACACAATTTCAGTTGCTTAATATCTGTCAAGTGTCCTGGTAAAAAAACTAAGGACTTAGTTTTTGCTGAACACAACTATTATACCAGAATTGTATCGTTAATTTATCAACGGGTTTCAGCTAATATCAATTTTAATAACAGTTGCGCAGTTGATATGATTGACAGTCATCAAATTCTGATGCAATCACAGACCTTCAAGGAGTACATCGATTAACTTTTAGTATAAAACCGAAAACTTTTTAAAACTTTTAATATAAAACGAAACAATTGAAAAATAAAGAATAATTACCTATTTGCTGATATTTAAAATATCTTCATTAAGATGCTATGCAAAAAATAAAATCTTGTATCCGAGTTTGTTTCAAAATGATAAAAGTAGACAAATTATTCATGATTGCAGCAAAACATGTTCGTTTGAAATTGTTTACAAGCCATTATTATTATTATTATTATGATTCCACATTGATGAGAGGTCAGTCGTATATAATATTTGAGCCATTGAAATTTTTCGTTAAAAAATACTTTCTTCTTTCTTATTCGTTTTGATAATGGTCCATTTGAGAGTGTTTGAATGATTTTATGAAATATGACAGTTAAAATTTATTGTATATAAAACGTAAAACAAAATTGATGAAAAATCTTAAGAGCAAATATTTAAGTTGTTACTACATGGCTTTATTTCTCATAGTGCTGCCTTTATTGAATGTAGTCACCATCCCATTTGAACTGTAAACCAAAATAGATGCTGATAAAAGTTTACAATATACAAACACAATACACAAAATGCATATTTCATCTATTTAAGTCCTTGAATATACAATACACAGAGACATGAGTCATGTATACCTTTGACTATGTGCAATAAAATATTATCATAACAGACCAAAACAAAGAAATCAATTCATTTTTAAATAAACCTATTTGCTTTGAAGTGATTGAACAATTCAATTCAAACATCTTCATTTGGATAAATTTTTTTCGCGCCTATTTTTAGTATTCACCTTTTTATTATTAAGTGAGATAGGTACCAAAATATAAGGAATATCACAATACATTGAATTTTAATAATATTATTAATAATTTCTAAACAGAATAGCAATTACAAACTTACAAGAAGACAGTGCAAAGTTCAATATAAGTAATCATTATATTATTATTAGTAAACTTGAATAAAGTATGCGTCTCTCAATACCAGCTTAAAATGTATTGCGACATTGATTTTATTAGAATGTTAACAAAACTGTATGAAATATCATTGAAATGCATTTAAATATTATAAATGTAAATAATTATGTGTATTTTTATAAAAATTTTAATAATATTAATCAAATAAACTAACCTGTAAGTAGTTTGGGATGAAGTTTCACCCCTAATATTTCTAAACACACCACCACAACTTAAAAAACATGGCAACTACACTCTTTCAGCTAGCTAACACCAACAGCGTACACTCAAAATGCGCCTGCTTGCATACAACTTGGTTCGTGATGATATTGCTTATATAAACCAATCACAGCACGACAATTTTAAATAATGTGATTTAAATCAATGACCTCCATATAAACTGGATACATAATTATGCTTCTGTGTCTAAACGTGAAATAACTCATATAACTGATACTCAGCGCTACTTAAGATAAGCAAGGTACTGATGCCGGAAGTGGAAATGCACGTGACAGTCCATCAACAGTGTTGTCAGAATATTTTTAACAATGGCGCTTGAATAGTAGCCCAAAAATAGGTCAATGCTGGATAATATCACAAAAAAATTTTTAATTTTCTATTTGATAAAATAATGAAAACACTAATAAAAATAACGTTTTAGACAAATTTATTTGTTATTTCACTAATTATAATGTTAATTTTTTTTGGCGAATGAAATTATTCTATTTAATCATATTAAATTCTTCATGTAATCAGAACATATATCAAGTACTAAAATTTTTTTAAACTAAAATTCTATTTTATTGGAAAAATACTTTGGCTGCAAATAATATTTATAATACTACATAAATGTGTCAAATACGCAAATGCGTCGTTTTTCAATTCAAACTAGCACATTATACTCTCTTCACTGTCTCCGGTTCAAACGAACACTACTGACATTGAGATCTTATTTTTGTCAGCCATTTATTTAAATGGAGGTCGGTCATCTTGTCTAATCTCCATGATCATACGCAATTTAATAATACTCAATTTGATGATACTCGTGTAGTCATAAATATTAATTTTTTAAATCGTAAATATATCGATAACGGAAATTTTTGATTAGTACTAAATTTGATAATCTTATTTCAAAATAAAAAAGTTTAAAAAACTAAAATCCGACTATGAAAAAAGTACGAAACAAGTTTGAAAAGCCTTGTAAATATTGTAACAATTCAAACTGTAACAATTCCCAAACTTCGACTACGAAAAATATTTACTAGATACTTCAAACTTTTTTCTTCTCTTCAATGCTTTTTTCGTAATCGGGTTTACTTTTTTAAACTTTTTTATTTAAGATTTTTTAGTTTAATATTAAGAATCTGTGAATTAAAACCATTCATTTAATACCAAAGTCGATATATTTTAAACTTTTGTTTGTTGCTAAGCGTATTATAAAAGTCATATTCGCCATTTTGAATTTAATATGACACCGCATAGTGGCGTCATGTTAACCGCCGTGGAACTCTAAGACGAAGCTAACTTCAACTCATTCATCAAAATTGGATGAGTTGTTGGCGCTACGGTGCTACGGTGAAATACAAACATATATAGACTGCTAAAAACATAACTCTTCCTTTTGGCATTTCCGTAGTCGGGTAATAAGTATTCGTTTTTTTTTTTAATGCAGGCGCTCTGAAGTAAAAGTTAGTTCCTTGACTAGTTGAATAGCGCTGTAATTGAGGTTAATGACGTAACATAGGATAATCTGTCCAGCTTATACAGAGGTCAGTAAGTGATTTAAATAGATATGTATTCGATGCTGTCATTGGTTATTTGAATAAACGATCGGTTTTTAAACTAAATTCAAATGTTGACAATATACAACTTTTATGAAAATTTTATTTTTTAACTGCGAAATCGACCATCTTTTTTTTCAAGTATATTTTATAAAGAAATTGCTGTAAGATGTTTGCTTTAAATTTCGTTAAAACAATTCATACATTCTATACGCAATAAAATTGTAGCAGATTTACATATTTATCAGAAGTAGGCCGTTAAATATTTAGCGTCTCTTTTCAGAAGCAAAATTATTTTAAAATCTTCATTTTTTGATTTTAGAATTAGATTAATTTTACATTAAATAAATAAGTCTATTTTGGGGTATAATTAACCACCATTTTATAGCCTTTTTTTTTTATGGATTTTCAAAGATAAGATTGTATTTATCAGGACAAATATTGTTAAAAATTTATCAAAAATAAACAATTTTTATTTATGTTACAAAAAAAAAAAACACCAACGATTGATTTCTGTTTATTGGCCAAAATTAAATACTTTTGTTTATAAATTTTTACCAATGACAGTCCATTTTTTAAAACGGCTAAAAATTGGTTAATTATTAACTAAAATTGACTTTATTAGTCAGTTTTATGTTTTTTATATTTAAAAACCATAGCTATCCTACAATTATAATATTAATTATCCGTAAAGTATCTATATTCGAAATATCAACCCTGTAGCTCTTTCCGTTCAAAAGATACAGCACCCAAAAAATGAGCCTAAATTACCGTGCTCTAGATCGAAACTTTAAAATATTTATATAAATAAACTACACTAATAATTAAATGTCTAATAAATAGAAAGCGCACATGTTCATATTATGTACAATATATACCATATTAATACTGACTGACTGAGTGCAGTGAAAGACGTACACAGCATAACCTGTGTACGACTCTAATACAGCGAGTCATGAACCTGACTGACTGACTGAAATATCGTAACGAGGTCATTCTAACACTATATTTTAGTCTCCATATTTTTTCAAAACCGGGCACTTATATGTAAAATCGATTTCTTAAGGATTAAACTCCAAAAAAAAAAAACAACGAATCAATTTTTAAATATTTATTTTACATTTTTTACAATAATAATGCATTAATAAAAACATACAACAGCACCTTAAATATATACTTTTATTTGTTTTTTTTTTTTTGTTTGTTAAATAGGCATTATGTAAACTAACAACACTTTCACCACAAACATACATAATTCCAATTCATTTTCCAAATAATTATATCTTTGCAATTACATAACAAACTATGAAAACGAGTAACGTGTTTTTTTTAAATTAAATTAAAAAACAAAAGGAGAAAAAAAAAACAATATAGAAAAATATTGACAATCTCTGGTTTAAATATACAAATGTCTAAAAAATTAAAAAAAAAAAAAAATTAACTAAAATAAAAATTACCTAATGGAAATTACCAGCAGCGCCGTGCCGCGCTGAATACATTTTTAATTTGGATAATTTTTATTTAAATTGATTTAGGGGAATCTTTTGGGGTTTGGGATTTCGGATCCAAAGTTATATTTGATTGTAGAACAGAATCGGCCGTTATACCAGAACCTCCTGTTGTTGTTGGTACTTGGTTTTGTGTATTTTGACTAAGTTTGAGTTCTTTATCTTTGTGCAAAGCTTTCTCAATTTTATCTTCGACTTCTAGTAATTCTTCTTTATCAATTAATTCGATTAATTCATCTATTTGTTTTGGACTTAACTGTACATCTTCTTTACCGATGATTTCGATTACCTAGAGAACAAACATACAAGTTTATTTTATTTACACTTATCAGAAATAATTCAGTTTCGTTTTATAATTTTATTTAGAATTTTCTTCGGATATTCGATGTACACTCCCGTTCAATAAAATTGAACAGATCTGAATCGAATCAGTCTCTCACAATTTTGATTATTCTTGTAGTAAATGTTGTTTACTATACTTCCATTTCTTTTTTCACACTTAAAATGTATACTAATTATCTTTGTTTATAAATGAATAATTATACAGAGAGTTACAAATGTGAGGAGTTTTATGAAATATAAGAAAATTAACATTTCAGGTTGGTTCAATTTTATTGAACGGGAGTGTACTTTATCAAATATACGAAATAGATATCAAATTATTAAGATTTGGTAAATTTAAATTTTGTATGAGGTTACATCATTTATTATCTCAAAAAGGGGGGGGACACTACATATTTTTTTCGGAATGAGCAGAGCTACTATCCTCTAGTTTACGAAAAATCTTTTAAAAAATTCGTTACGCAGGAGCGGCGTCAACTTAGCGAATTTCCTTAGAATACATAATTCGGTGCATCTCACCCCGAATATATGAACCTTCGGGAGGATCTGATAAGCAAGCTCCAGACTATTGCCAACATATGGGAGAAGCGAATCTCGTCAGACTGAGGTAGAAGAGGGAGCACAATGGACCATAAGGTCGAAGTGCTATACTTTTTAGACCTCAAGATGTATCTATATATCTATTTAGAATACATAAATCACTCTCTAGCGGTCACAATTTTAATCTGATCAAAATGAAATGTCGTATCTGGTACGATTTTGGTATTTTCAAGATCCATTTATCCTCCCTTCCCTCTAAACCTCCCGTTTCCCGATTTTACGAACCCATTAACGAACTTGATCTTTCAAATACCAAAAGCACTTCACATACCAAATTTTATTCCGAACAAATGAAAACTGTGACCGCTAAAGTGATTAATTTATGTCAAATACTAATTTTCTTCTAAATTTTGACAGTTGCAAACGTCAATTGTTTTATATTTTTAATTTATTGACATGATTAACAAAAATTTTGTGAATGCGGGTATTTCTATAGAAACTAAAAACTATATTATTAAAGATTTGGATCCGGTATTTTCACCTATAGGTCGTCGTATCGAATATGATGTCTCTCAAATTAACTCGAAGCATAAGAAACATAATTATTGTATTTAGAATGAAATAATTACCTTAAGAACATCCTCAACTTTAATTGAACCATCTCGATCGTCATCGATTTTACCTAACACTCGTTCAATATGATCGAATCGTGTATCGTCTGGAACTTTTGTAATCTTTTTAATAGCCGCCATTAATTCATCGATTTGAATTAATTGGTCATTAATTGCCGGTTCTTTCTCTTCTGGAATAGAATTGGTTTGTGATTGTTTCAAATCTTGTTTTAAAAGTGTTTCTTTTTTCTCTAATTGATTCAGAACTTTATCCAATTTATTAATCATATTATTCACTTTATTATAAAGTCGTTTAGCTCCTTTGGATACTTTAATATCGGTTTTATTTGTGGTCGATGTTGCCATTGTAACTTCTCTCAATTCATTAACATCCTCTTTGTAATCAGCCATTTCTTCTTTCAAATCTTCGATTTCCTCCTTTTCAATGATTAGCTTTTTCTTTTCTTTGCCAATTTGATCTAAAGCATCTTCCAATACTTCAAAATCTTTATTTGTACAGGAAACGTTTGGAGCATTATCAATTAACTCATTCGAATTTGTGCTTAATATTGGTGCAGGATCTTTAAGAACTTCTTCAGCTTCTTTAGCTTTCCTCTTCTCTAATTCTAAAATTTCCTTCCTCTCCTCTTTCATGCGCCGTTCTTCCTCTTTCAACAATTCCAATTTAACTTTATTGTCAATTTTACCCTCTTTTTCGCCAATCGCTGCTTTCGTTTGTGTTACGATATTTTCTGGTAACGTACAAATGGTAGTTTTTAATTGATCACTTGGCGGTACCGTTTCTGGTAACATTAAGGCTCTAGTTAATAATAGTAAAGATGGTGGAACTTTATGATTCAAACTAAGATCTATCCATTGTCGTAATTGTTTACGAAGTGCTTCTTCCGACATTCCAAATGCACGCATTCCACGAGCTTTACATGCTTGTTGAATTTCCGATAATGTGAGAGATTCGATTCCCTCTCTTTGGATAATTTTATCATCAGCCGCTAAGTTACGTAATTTCATACGTAATTGAAAGCGAAGTAAACTGGATGGTCCTAATGTTTGAACCTCAACTACACGACAAAGGGCAATCAATTGAGAACGATCTAAGGTATCTAAAGTGATCTCATCTTCGAAAACTTTTAAATATTTTAGAATTTCTTCGTTTTTAACGGTGGCTCCGGTTGTTCGAACTTTATGAAACCATTCGGTGAATTCTTTAGCAGTTTGTGACATGCGATCTTTATTTTGAACAGCCATGGAATCTAATGTTTGTTGTAAAAATTTTGCCATTTCAAGTTTGACTTTCAGTGAATTTCTCATTTTCGTATCAATATCTTTAGCAGTTTGAAAAGTTGATGGTAACATTCCCGGGAAAAATTTTAAGAATATTGGTAATGTAAATTCTAAAAATGGCACTATAATAAACACAGAAAATGGTACCAGTCGAAATATATCCCCAACGGTTCGTACTAACATGCGATGCTCTCGGCGAGTTAATGGTTTGCCGCGAAGCAGTCTCGTACATAGACCTGATGATATTTTAATATCGATGAATAGTAACCGGAAGCCATTGTAATAATGTACAACTTCATCCCAAACAACTGTGCGCCACTTCTTTTTCACTTGTGTGGATGGTGTTTTATCACTGATATCTTGTTTAGCCTGTTCCTTGATGGCCTTTACAGTTTCTTCGACTTTAGACGAAGGTTTTAGGGGATCGTTAGATAATACTACAGCCGTTAGTGAAAAATTTCGAGTTATATGAATTGAATTTAAAAATGGGTTTGCAAGTAGAGGGACACCATAATGCGATTGCAACTTTGTATGATCATACGATATAGGTATCTTTACACCTTTACTTCCATTCGCATTCTTCCATCGTTGTTTATGGTCACAAGATCGACTTGCAATATACGCAAAAGCATATCCATTCGAATAATATTTTTCCAAAGATACGTTTTGTAATATACGATTTTTCTCATCTGAAAATATTCAATAAAATGATTATTAATTCAAAATGGTCCATGGTCCTTTTTTACAGAATGATTCATATAAAGTGTTACAAATTTTTCAAAGAGAATTTGATACTTTTAGAGAAAATTATATAATAGCCAAAATTTGATTATGATTTCGTTAAATTTATATCGTCCGATAAGCTTAGCTTTGCATTTCGGATCTGGATTGAAATGAACATACTGTTTTCTATACAAAGAGATTTGCTAGCCCGGTAACGAATTTTGGAAAATGATTGCTGATCTAATTTTGAGAAAAAAATGTTAGTTGAACATGAGATCAATTCATCTGATAATCTCCTCTAAAAATTTTAAACAAGATACCACAAATGCAATGCAATTAAATTTGGTAATAATCTCTTAATAATTTCCTACCACGATACCAAATTTACTATGGAATTTCATTACTTTTGCAAAATTTTTCTTACAAATTTTAGAGGCAGTTGAATCTACTCCATGTTTACATAACATATCCTTTTTAGATTCTAATTAATTATTATCTGCAAAATTTTGACGTTTGGCTGACAAATTAGCCTGTTTATTCTCTCAGGCGCTAATTTTTCCTCATTTCTTTTAAATAAAAACATCATATTAATTTTTTTTCTTTGTAGTTCAATCTTACTATATGACTTAAGATTTTATAATTTTCACTTTATTTATCATGTGACTCATTTATAGTCATGCTACTGATAAGCAACATTTTCTAGAATCAGCATTCTCAACATTCTAAAAATTTGCAACAACTTATACGGGACACCTGTATATACAAATTGGGTAAATCAATTCATCAAAATTAGTAATTACTAAACGGTGCAAAAATTGAAATCACTTCTTAAAATTAATAATATCTATAAATAAAACGCAATCAAAAAAATTTTCAACAAAAAAAATAATGTTATTTGTATATCACATGATTAGCGATAATAGGGCAAAATGAGGCATGAGTAATGACCCAATTCTGTTCGAAACATTAATTTATCAATTTTCATTAAATCTTATCTGAATTGATAAACTAAATTTTCCAAAATATAAAAAGGTAAATAATGGAAAGTTTTCGAAAATTTTTCATGTTTATTATTATAAATATTAAAGTTTTTGACAATCTTTACAAATTTAGATCATAATATTTATTTAGAAATTTTAGTACATAATAGACTTTAGACATAATACTTATTGGGAAATTCCAATATTTCTATAGTTTACGATGAAAATGAATGTCATCGTCAATATAAATAAAACACGTGAAAATGAATGGAAAATTATATAATTTAAAATGAAATAAATAAGAACTTACATTTAATAGCTTTGAGATTAGCACTTATTTTGATAAAATTTGATGATTTTGAATTTCCGAAAAGGGAATGCATTTTGTTTTTTTTTTACTTTTGATTTTTAGTACCATTTAGTATATTATGATACGGTATAGTGTTTAGTGGTCCATCAAAAAAACCGAATTACATACTGAAGTAATGTGCAAGTGTTCACTCACTTGTTTAATTCATTTAAAAATTGCAGCCGGTTATAACCACAATATATGAAATGACAGATAATATAATATAATAATATTCAAGATTATTTTAATGATTTTTGGACTTTACATTTAAATGTATAACATTGTATATGAATATATTATCGTATTAAAAATTATCTTCAAATTTTCATTTTATTTAAAAATTGGTAGCACTGTTAAATGTTGCATGAATTTTCAACATGATATTTGTTAATGTCATCATATTTTTTTTAATATTTCACAAATAATAATTCGCTACAAGCCAAAAAAATTTACGTGATTAAATTTAATGGAATATTTTACTTTTATTTCATGTTAATTTTTTTTTCTATTAATAAAAATGTTGATTGCGGGATAGCTTTCAAACAGTGCCATCTATTTTTGAATTTAATACAATACTTATTGTAAGCAATTAGTTGTGAACATAGCATAACCAAAGATTTAACTAAGAGTGTATTCCGTAATAATAGCATCAATAAGTTTTAAGTTGGCATTACTTAAAAAGGAGAGGTAGAGATGGATGGTCCTGTGTTCCACCATCATAAACATCATCAAAAGTCGTATGACATATGCTATTGTAATGATAGAGGAATCATTTTTATTATTTATTTATAAATTATACTTAGTTAATCTTATCTAGAGCACGGTAGTGCGCAAGACCGAGTCTGTTATTAAACAAAATAAAATATAATTTTTTGTTTTTATTCAATTTTATTTAATGTTTTGTTTCTCAGTCATTGCATGATTCTGACAGCAGAAGATTTATGATTGATGATGTTTATGATGGTGGAACACAGATCCATCCATCCCTACCCCTCTTTTTTAAGTGATGCCAACTTATAATTTATTGATGTTACCATTACGGAATAAGCCCTAAGGTATAGGCGTGCACAAAGAACTATGACGCGTCTTGGAAATTAGCAAGAATACGCAATTATAAGCTATTTATGTTGTTATTAGTAAAGAAATCTACTAAAAATTCGTTGTTATTTCGAAAGTCCTTAAAAATAGCAATTGATTTTAAATAAATTATGCGATATCTTTTTCCAACTTAAAGCTTTTGTAGGTTTGAGAATATAAATAGAATAAACAAATAACTTTTTAATTTTTCAAACATAAAAAACTTAAATTCTTAAATGAAGAAATATACATTCTATAAATTATAAATAAAGAAATAAATACGTGTAACAGCATTTTAACACAATCAGGCCTTAACGGGGAGAAATATAATGTTACTCAATTATAAGTGCACTTATAATTGAGTAATTGCTTTACAAAATTTTTGCGGGCGAAGCCGCAACGGCTAGTACTAGTATAATATAACGTGGTGTGATATCATTATTCAATATTCAAACATTTTCTCACACAGTCTACTTGTAAAAGCTATTCAAATAATTATCATAGAAACCATTTAATACTTTTACGTCAGTCCAATATTGTTTTAATAAATCGGCACCTTTTTGTGCAATCATAATTGTAGCTGCAAATGTATGTTCAGCTACAATTTCAGGCATCGTCAAATTTTGTTGTCGTGACCCATATTCTTTACATTCCTACCACGTTACTTTCATCATTCCCATTTTAGACGATATTAATACAAAGGATGCCACATAATTTAATGCCACAAACTACCGAAATCTTCAGACCCTCCTCCAATTCGACCCGTAGAACTATAACTTATTATAATCCATAGTTCTACTGGTTGTGCCTTGCGAAAGTTCTGAGATTTTTGGTAAATGATTGCATTAAATTGTGGAACAAAATATTCTTAAATGTGATTGATATTCAAATGAGCATCAAACAAACAAGTTGGAAATTTTACATTCCAATATTCTTTAATCAAATCTGCACCTTTTTCTGCAATCATAATTGTAGGGCCATTTATAAGTCCAGATACAATTTCAGGCATAATACTCGCGTCAATAACACGTAATCCATTCACACCATGTACACGTAATTTAGAATCAACAACAGCATTAGAGCTATTCATGGGACCCATTGAACACGTTCCACAGACATTGGACAAACTTGCTGTCATATGACGTATTTGACATATCCAATAATCATCCGATTCAAAATTATATTTTTCACATGCTTGAATTTTATTTTTATGTAAAGTCGGGCCATATGGATCTAAAGATGGTTGTTGAACTACCTTGAGAGCTTCTTTAACCCCAATAAGTAGTTGTCGGACGTCAGCAGGATTTGATAAATAATCTGGAAATATACGTGGATAGGAAAATGGATTATTGTCGCGTAAACGAATATGGCCACGACTTTTTGGTTTTAATAATATTGGAACTACGTTAAACGCATGTTTTGTTGAATTTGGTTGAAATACTTCTTTACAAGTTTCAGAGCTTAAATGATAATTACCACAACGTAACTCATTAAATGGAGCTGAAAATAGAATTTCTTTATTCATGATAGTTCCATTAAATGGATGTGAATGTATCATCGCTTCAACAGGTACTATCGACAACGGGCCTGTCTTATAATTTAAAAACAATTCCTCTTGCCTGTCCACATCTTCTTTTGGGAATACAGGTTGATTGATTGAAAATTGTAATCCAAAGAGGCCAATATGATCGTTTAAATTATTACCTACAGGCAAATTCTTAACTAACGGTATATTTATCTGCGCTAAATAATATTTTGATCCAATGCCAGATAACATTAATAGTTTTGGGGATTGTATGGCACCAGCTGATAAAATAACCTCTTTTTTTGTGTATATTGTATAGTTTTTATCCGAACACGTAAATTGGACGCCAATAGCCGCGTTATTTTTGAATAAAATTTTAGTGACCAGGCTGTTGCGTTTCAAATGAAGGTTTTCTCGACGGATTGGAACCAAATATGCTCTGTTGGAACTTAGTCTGTATCCATTTTTCTTAGTCATTGGCGGACGCTCTACACCAATTTGGATTGGACCATTAATTAGCGTTAATGGTATCCCAGCTTCTTGAGTAGCTTTTATAAATGCTTTGGATAAATTGCTACGGTACATATTAACTTCCGTATGCAGTGGACCATTATGACCAAAATAACCAGGTAATATTCTATTACCAATGCCAACATAATCTTCTAATTTTCTAAAATACTTTTCTACATTACTAAATGACCATCCTGGATTTCCATAAAGATATTCCCAACGATTATAATCTCCGGGTGAACCCCGAGTATACATCATATTATTTAATACACTTGTACCACCGAGGACTTTGCCACGTGAAATTAAATGCGTATTATTTATTAAACTTAGACCAGCCTTAGGTGTAGGTTCAGTTTCAAAATTCCAATCAAAGTATGACCGTCGATTTAGTGGTTGCCGCCCAGGAACATCCATAAGTTTCTTGATTTCTTCACCACCAGCCTCTATTAGAAGTATTTTCCATGCAGATATTTCACTTAAACGATTTGCTAATACACACCCAGCACTTCCTCCACCCACAAGGATAAAATCATATTCGGAGTTTAATGTTTTTGTTTCTGGATATTGTCCAATATTGTTCTCAAGATTGTCTCCATATGTTTTTAAAATAAAACAAAAAAGAAAACACAACTGCAGTAAATATTTCATTTTTGATTCTGAAAATACGAAAAGAGATTTTTTAACCAACTTCAAAACCATGAACGATTCTCAAGACCATTTTATTTCATATTTTTGTGTGATTTTATTAAAGTTACTTCACCGAAACCAAAATTTAAAGTAGTTTGGAGTTCGCAAACCTGTCATATTAATGAACAAGATTGAACAACAGATTTAACAAAACATGTTTTATGTTGCAACTGAAATGTTGATGATCAATAGAGATCAAATTACAATATTTTAAAGTTATGAAATTTAACCTCGCTAACTTAAAAATTAACTTTATTATCTATATTCTCTTTTAAGTGCAAATACTTTAGTCTGTAGAAAGCCTAAGAATGCCTAGAAAGAGGTTGAAATAAAAAGCGAATATGGAAATGTTTTGCTTTTTTTGGTCCTGAGAACATCCACCAGATGTCTAAACTCCATCAGATGTCTAAGTTTTCGATCTGATATAGGAGTGAAAAAGTAACTATCTTAAAACAGTTTGAATGAGTCGAAAAACTAGGTCAAAGACAAGTTTAAATCTGAAAGTACCGGGGTTTAAAATACTAAGTTAACTTTTTCCAAATAACTCGTTTATTATTAATATTAGCGAAAAGGGTCAGGATTACCTTTTTGTAAAATTATTGTTCATAAATTTACAAGTAGTAAATTTATTAAAAAGAATAATTACACTTTTTTGTGGATAACTTTATACTCTACAAAAATGGTCCTGGCACATTTTTCGCTAAAATTAATAATAAAAAAAGTTAACTCACCCCGTTAAATCAAATGGCGATACATTTAAACTTATCTTTGATCTCTCTAACCGACTGACCTCTATTATGTAAATCAGTGCTCCAACCGTAGCCAAAAAATTATGGCGCCATATATAAATTTAATTTAAAAACTAGGATTATTGGTCTAATTTTAAATCCATACTTACAATAAACTGTACAATCTTCGATTGAAGCCAATAATTAAATGTTCACTATCTGTCGTATAATAAAATAATGCAGTGATAATGATAATGCAGTTTCAGCAATTAGTAAAAATATTTATGACAACTATTGAAAGATTCTAACAGAAAATTGCAAAAACCGTGAGTTAAATAATTATTCAATCAAGTATTTAAATTGGTCAAGTATTTAACTTGGTCATATTTACACTTCCGTATGATTATAATAATCAATATTTGGCTAAGATACGAGAAAAAATAATATTAACATAATCATAATCATTTTCTTGAATATCCTATGTCTCCTGATTAGTCCGGACAAACAAACAAACAAACAGACGTTGCATAGTACTACCATAACATCTAAGGTAGCTCAGTTGGTAGAGCATTGGTCTAGAATGCCAGAGGTCGTGGGTTCGATCCCCATCACTAGATGTGTATGATTTTTCATATCAAGCATTTGATGTCAAAAATTGTTATCAATGTTCAGACATATTACTTAAATGTCAAAGTAAGTAAACGCTAGTCGCTTACGTTGGTATAATATAACCGAAAGGCAACCATACTAACAATGGAAATAAATAGACGCTAGTTTACAAAAAACAATTTGAAAAATATGTTAATAGTAAATAAACAAAATTAATAATACAATGGCATCAGAAACGATAGTGAAAGATCATATGCATAGTACTACCATAACATCTAAGGTAGCTCAGTTGGTAGAGCATTGGTCTAGAATGCCAGAGGTCGTGGGTTCGATCCCCATCACTAGATGTGTATGATTTTTCATATCAAGCATTTGATGTCAAAAATTGATATATATATATATATATATCACCTGTCCAAATGGCCGAGCGATCAAAGGCGTTATGTCTGCGCAGTATGCATACTTGGAAACTGGGAGGTTATGGGTTCGAATCCCGACATCTGCAGTTTAGAAATTGTTAAGAAAAAAAAGAGATAGTTAATTGACTAAACTGCCGGTGTATGGACAAGAACGAAGTAACCGGCTATGCTTGAGAAGGTTTTCTGAATATCGACATAGTTCCGATCATAGTCGGCTGCAGTCGTATATCCTACCAATTCCTAGTCTATACAGAAAAATTCCTTCCACTTCACTCACATCCTCACATCCTTAGGCATCACAATGGACCTTATGGTCGAAGTGTGTCCCGTACAGGACAGCCGCTGCAATCTATCTATCTATATATATGATTCCAAAAATATTAATTTTTAAATACTGTGCACATTGTGCAGTTATCGAATAACCTTAAAGGTATTTGAAATAAAAACAAGAACAATTAAAAATAGAATTTTATTAACAAAATATAGAAAATAATAAATAAATATAGAAAACAATAAATTATTTTTTAACACTAACTACCTATCACGTTAGTTACGTCATCCAAACCAATGACGTCAGATTTTGTTGACGTGGCTCACATTCTTTATATTCCTACATAATTTAATTCCACTAACTACCGAAATATTCAGACCCCCTCCAACTCGATCCGTAGAACTATAACTTATGTGTTATAATTCTATGGTACACTATTATCGTTATAATCCATAGTTCTACTGGCCACGCCTTGCGAAAGTTCTGAGGTTTTTGGTAGTTGATTGCATTAAATTGTAGTACAAAAAATTCTCAAATGTGATTGATATTCAAATCAGTATCAAACAAACAAGTTGGAAATTTTACATTCCAATATTCTTTAATCAAATCTGCTCTTTTTTCTGCAATCATAATTGAAGGGCCATTTGGTATTAGGAGCAAATAGTTGCCATTGGCACCCCTTTCCTCCAGCATTTGAGATGATAATTTCAAAAAACTCACGAAACAAATATATTGGGTTGGAATTTTTGTAACTGGGAGAATAAAAAACCATTAAATAAATTTATACTTTTTATTAGTAATTTACTTCAACTTTACACGTCGAGCTTTCCTTTTCGTGAAT
This sequence comes from Nineta flava, assembly GCA_963920215.1. Classification (NCBI taxonomy): domain Eukaryota; kingdom Metazoa; phylum Arthropoda; class Insecta; order Neuroptera; family Chrysopidae; genus Nineta; species Nineta flava. Next base: position 3,649,694 of record OY986042.1, read on the forward strand.
GATGATTCTATAACTTAATATCAAAGTTTGTCTCATAGATTGTTTTATTTTCGATGGCTAGGATCGCGAGGCCAGTTAGATGATCCTGACTCGTTGAACGTAGGTAGGCTAGCTTGCTGAAATTTCGCTCGCAGCTTTCAAATGTCGTCCGTAATGCAGTATATTCTTAAAGCTATATATTGGGAAAAGCTTTTTGCAAGTCATGTTTTGGAAAGTAATCAACGTAATTTTAGACACTCAAATAACTTTTAGAAATGTTTTAAAAATTTAGTTTTAAATTTTGCACAAAGTTGCTGCTACCGTCTTACTATGAACTGCACGCAGCGCCTTTTTGAATGTACCCAGTAAAACGAGTTTTTTCAAAAATATGAATTTAACGCCCCGTGAAACAAGCCGTCCAGGGCAAATGCCCCGGGTTGCCTCACTAGATCCGAAGCTGTCCGAGACCTACAGTAAAATAGAAAACATCAATTTAAGTTGAACGTAATTATCTGTAAACATAATATTCTCTAAATAAACACAATGTTACATTTCAAATTTTACCCCAATTCCTAGAACATTTGTTTGTGTTTTATAAATACGTATTTTGACTACAATGGTAGTCATCATCAGTATGAATTAGCTAATCGTAACTATCTTTGGGATATGGATTCAGAGATATGTTGCTTGTTGCTAATTTGGTGCGTGTCTCACCGACCGTGTTGTGAGAGCAATTCTGCCTTTTCAATGTTTATTTAATTTTGCATTATCTGTAAATGTTTGTTTTGTGTTAATAATATTGAAATAGTAAAAATGTTTTTGCGTTTAAAAAAATGGATATTAAATGTTCTTGCGATTTTTATAATTTTAAATATTGAGTTATATAATTTAGTAAGTTAACGCGAAGCGCCTGTTGACGCACAGCGTTGGTCAACGCGAAAAGTTAGTCAACTCGAAGCGTTAATTAACGTGAAGCGTTAGCTTGCGTAAGTTATACAACGCAAAGAGTTAACGCAAAGCGTTGACGAACGCGAAGCGTAAGCTAAAGCGAACCGTAAGTCAGCCAACGCGAAGCGTTGGTCGATGGGAATTAGCCATTAAAAAAAAATTGATTGGACAGTTAATTGACTAAACTTTCGGCTAAAGTAAACGTATATGCCTGTGAAGGTTTTCTGCAGTTTCCTTTCAAAACTCCAGATGAATATCAGCATCGTTTCTATCAAACTTGGCTGTACCGTATTGGCAACCTACCAATTCCTAGTCTACATACAAATTCCTTGTCCTCCCAGGTATCTCACAATGGTCTAAGTGTGTCCCGTCTAGGGCAGCCAATACAACTATTGTATTTGAAATAAAAACAATAACAATTAAAAATAGAATTTTATTAACAAAATATAGAAAACAATAAACAAATATAGAAAACAATAAATTATTTTTTAACTCTAACTTATACCTGACACGTTAGTTACGTCATACAAACCAATGACGTCAGATTTTACTGACGTGACTCACATTCTTTATATTCAAACAAGTTTTTACATTAATCCAATATTCTTTAATCAAATCTGCACCTTTTTCTGCAATCATAATTGTAGGGCCAAGTGTATGTCCAGCTACAATTTCAGGCATAATACTCGCGTCAATAACACGTAATCCATTCACACCATGCACACGTAATTTAGCATCAACAATAGCATTACGGTGGTGCTTGGGACCCATTGAACACGTTCCACAGACATGAGACAAACTTGCTGTCATATGACGTATTTGACATATCCAATAATCATCCGATTCAAAATTATATTTTTCACATGCTTGAATTTTATTTTTATGTAAAGTCGGGCCATATGGATTTAAAGATGGTTGTTGAACTACCTTGAGAGCTTCTTTAACCCCAATAAGTAGTTGTTGGACGTCAGCAGGATTTGATAAATAATCTGGAAATATACGTGGATAGGAAAATGGATTATTGTCACGTAAACGAATAAAGCCACGACTTTTTGGTTTTAATAACATTGGAATTATATTAAACGCATGTTTCGTTGAATTTGGCTGAAATACTTCTTTACAAGTTTCAGAGCTTAAATGAAAATTACCACAACGTAACTCATTAAATGGAGCTGAAAATAGAATTTCTTTATTCATGTTAGTTCCATTAAATGGATGTGAATGTATAATCGCTTCAACAGGTACTATCGACAACGGGCCTGTCTTATAATTTAAAAACAATTCCTCTTGCCTGTCTACATCTTCTTTTGGGAATAAAGGTTGATTGATTGAAAATTGTAATCCAAAGAGGCCAATATGATCGTTTAAATTATTACCTACAGGCAAATCCTTAACTAACGGTATATTTTGCTGCGCTAAATGATATTTTGATCCAATGCCAGATAACATTAATAGTTGTGGGGATTGTATGGCACCAGCTGATAAAATAACTTCTTTTTTTGTGTATATTGTATAGTTTTTATCCGGACACGTAAATTGGACGCCAATAGCCATGTTATTTTTGAATAAAATTTTAGTGACCAGGCAATTGTATTTCAAATGAAGGTTTTTCCGACGGATTGAAACCAAATATGCTCTGTTGGAACTTAGTTTGTATCCATTTTTCTTATTCGTTGATGAACGCTCTACACCAGTTTGGATTGGACCATTAATTAGCGTTAATGGTATCCCAGCTTCGTGAGTAGCTTTTATAAACGATTTGGATAAATTGCTCCGATACATATTAACTTCCGTATGCATTGGACCATTTTGACCAAAATAACCAGGTAATATTCTATTACCAATGCCAACATAATCTTCTAATTTTCTAAAATACTTTTCTACATTACTAAATGACCATCCTGGATTTTCATAAAGATATTCCCAACGATTATAATCTCCGGGTGAACCCCGATTATACATCATACTATTTAATACACTTGAACCACCGATAACTTTGCCACGTGAAATTAAATGCGTATTATTTATTAAACTTAAACCAGCTCCAGGTGTAGGTTCAGTTTCAAAATTCCAATCAATGTACGACCGTTTATTTAGTGGTTGCCGCCCAGGAACATCCATAAGTTTCTTGATTTCTTCACCACCAGCCTCTATTAGAAGTATGTTCCATCGACTTATTTCACTTAAACGATTTGCTAATACACATCCAGCACTTCCTCCACCCACAAGGATAAAATCATATTCGGAGTTTAATGTTTTTGTTTCTGGATATTGTCCAATATTGTTCTCAAGATTGTCTCCATATGTTTTTAAAATAAAACAAAAAAGAAAAAACAACTGCAGTAAATATTTCATTTTTGATTCTGAAAATACGAAAAGAGATTTTTTAACCAACTTCAAAACCATGAACGATTCTCAAGACCATTTTATTTCTTATTTTTGTGTGATTTTATTAAAGTTACTTCACCGAAACCAAAATTTAAAGTAGTTTGGAGTTCGCAAACCTGTCATATTAATGAACAAGATTGAACAACAGATTTAACAAAACATGTTTTATGTTGCAACTGAAATGTTGATGATCAATAGAGATCAAATTACAATATTTTAAAGTTATGAAATTTAACCTCGCTAACTTAAAAATTAACTTTATTATCTATATTCTCTTTTAATTGCAAATACTTTAGTCTGTAGAAAGCCTAAGAATGCCTAGAAAGAGGTTGAAATAAAAAGCGAATATGGAAATGTTTTGATGTTTTTTGGGTTTCAGAACGTCCACTAGGTGTCTAAACTCAAGTTTGTGATCTGATATAGGAGTGGAAAATTAGTCATCTTAAAAAAGTTTGAATGAGTCCAAAAAAGCTATAAATTGGAAAATTTCTTTACATACAATTTTCTTTCGAGTATTGTCGTATAAATTTTATTATATGAATAACGGGTTTAAAGAGGTGAGTTAATTTTTTCCAAATTATTCGTTTATTATTAATTTTAGCGAAAACGGTCAGAACCCCATTTTTGTAAAATTATAGTTCATAAATTTATTAAAAAGAAAAATTACAGTTTTTTGTGGATAATTTAATTCTCTACAAAACTGGTGCTGGCACTTTTTTCACTAAAATAATAAAAAAATTGCACATCGCAAGATGGTGGCATACCGTCTTTCCTGTTTTAAACTTGTCTTTGATTCGTCTAACCTACTGGCCTCCATCATGAGTCAGTGCTCTAACCAATTTAAACACTAGGATTATTGGTCTAATTTTAAATTCATACTTACAATAAACTGTACAATCTTCGATTGAAGCCAAGAGTTAAATGTTCACTATCTGTCGTATAATTAAAAATGATAATGCAGTTTCAACAATTAGTAATAATTTTTATGACAACTACGCTTTCATTTTTTTAAAGATTCTAACCGAAAACTGCAAAACTGTGAGTTAAATAATTATTCAATCAAGTATTTAAATTAAACTTGGCCATATACAAACTTCCGTTCTAAATGATTACAATAATCAATATTTGGCTAAGATACTAAAAAATAATATTAAAATAATCATATTCATTTTCTTGAATATCCTATGTCTGCTGTTCTGAAATATTTATAATAAAACTAGAATAATTATCAAAGATAATAAATGGAGAGGTTTTTCGACAGTGTACTATACGCGAAACTTTTTAAGATGGTAGCGCCGCGTGAACAATCAACAAACTAAATCTACACCCAATGTTTATAAATATAACCTGCCTTTGTGTTTTTTTTTTAAATATTTTATTATTTTGTAGCGATTTTAGTAAAGTTTTGAACTTGTTACTTTCAACAATTTTGATATTTAGTTTTATGGCCAAAAGTATTTAATTGCAACCGTACACAAGTTCGACATTTTAGGTTAGTTAGTGAATATTAATATAGTTAATATTACTTTCATATATTTGCGAATCGGTTTATTAATTTTCTATTTCTATTTCCACGCTTTGTGCCTATCTTTTAGAGACTTACACCCTAACTTATTTTCATTTGAGCCTAGATTACTGTCTAGAAAAGTCCTCAACCTGCTAATGAAAGTCCCCTCAAAATCGGTTTAACCCTTTTCGGAGTTTAGTCCGGACAAACAAACAGACAGACAAACATTAAAAAAACGCGTTGAATTTTATTTATTTGTATTGACAAGCAGATAAGTAAATAAAGTCAATAATTTGCATGTTATTGATTTGCAATAAATATTTTAGACACAATTGTATATATATATATATATATATATATATACATATATATATATATATATATATACATATATATATATATATATATATATATATATATATATATATATATATATATATATATATATATATATATATATATATGATACCAGCCAAGTAGTCGAGCGGTTTAACGGGCTATGTCTACTTGGGGACTGGGAGGTTATGGGTTCGAATCCCGACATCGACTGTATGTCAATTATTAAAAAAAAAAAGAGAGGGTGGTTAATTGGCTAAATTGTCGGCGTATTGACAAGAACGAAGTAACCGGCTATGCTTGTGAAGGTTTTCTGCAGTTTCCTTCACGAACTCCAGATGAATATCGGCATAGTTCCTATCAAAGTTGGCTGCAGCTCCTGAGTAACGAATTTTTATTAGTAATTTACTACAGCTTTACACGTCGAGGTTTCCTTTGCGTGAATGAGTCTATAACTTAACATCAAAGTTTATCTCATAGATTGTTTTATTTGCGATGTGTAGGATCGCGAGGCCAGTTAGACGATCCTGACTCATTGTTGAACGTAGGTAGGCTTTAATTATTTTTAGCTTGCTGAAACTTCGCTCGCAGCTTGCAGATGTCGTCCATAATGTGCACTATATCCTTAAAGCTATACTAATATTGGGAAAAGCTTTTGCAAGTCATTGGAAAGTAATCGACGTAATTTTAGACACTCAAATAACTTTTAGAAATGTTTTAAAAATTTAGTTATAAATTTGGCGCAAAGTTGCTGCTACCGTCTTACTATGAACTGCACGCAGCGTCTTTTTTGAATGCACCCGGTAAAGCGAGTTTTTTTCCAAAATATGAATATAACACCCCCCCCCCTCCCCTGAAACAAGCCGTCCAGGGCAAATGCCCCGGGTTGCCTCCCTAGATTCGAAGCTGTCCGTTCTCTATTGACTAATATACCGTTAAATGATTACCTCTGCCACGCGGTAGGAGTGGATAATTTTTGAAATGGTCCCATTTTAAATAGGAATTTAAAATATAAATGGTAATTTCCATTTTAGATTTTAAATATATTTTTAAAGATCATTTCCTTTTTACATTTAAAACAGAAGAATTGATGCAGTTAACCTATTTAAAAATGATTAGTTGCTTAAGATAATTTCACTAATTCACCGTGAGATAACGAGTTCAATAATTTGGTTGTTCAAATTGTCCCGCATTCACGACGAATGCGTAACGCGCAAACTATTGACCTTCATCCTATACGTAGGGATAGAGCTCAGTGGCGGAAGCTAATAGTTCATATTTAGTCATGCCTTTTGTTAGATTGATATTGTAATATAGTAATTCAAGTGGGAATCCCGTAAGTGAATCTTTTTTAAATTATCTTAAGCAAAAACATGTCAGAAAAAAGTGTATGTGTGTACTTATGATACGCACGTAAGAAGTTATATTTCTTTCGAAATAATTTATTGAAATAATAATAATCGTAGTAAAAAACTACATTCGAAAAATTATATATTGTATCTAGAACCAATGATTACCACATTTCATTATGGTAGAACAGAACTAGCGTCACTTCTTCCGTTAAAATTAGAGTTTGAAAGACCACGGCATTAAATCCATTATTTACATTAGAATCAGACCCAGTGAAATTGATCAAGACCTATAATTTAAACTCAATGAAAACAGCGTATAAAAATCTCTATTCACGTTTAATCGCGCGATAAAAATGATGGAAACTTAAAAATACATTTCATTTTGGGACATTCTTTATTGTTTCATTTGGTATAAATGTTGTAGACTGATTTGAGTCTTAATTTGTGAAAGTCTATAATTAAGGTGTATGTTGAAATTAATTAGAATCTTATTTCGGACGATTTATCCATTTTCACACTTTTAAATAAACTACTTACTACCATAAGCAGATTATAAATATAAAGTTTTATCAATAATGTGATGATAAATGGAGTCAATAATTTGCATGGTATTGACCATTTACAAACATTTTCATAATAATAATTAATTATAAATGATTTAAAAACCTCAGCTGTTAAAATAAATATTGGTAAAATATGTCTGGGTAAATATAACTATCAATAGTCAATATAAAATCAAATAATCATTATATTGACTAAAACTGTAAATAAAAACAAATACGCGGAAGCTGCGATAACTTAGCGAATTTCCTCCGAATAAATACATCATTTCTCAATAGAAAATAGATCTTAATTAAATGATATTGAAAAGTTTTTAAGTTTTTTAATAATATTAATATTTACTTAACCAGTTCGATTAGCCGAGCTGTTTAAGGCGTTCTGTTCGGAATTGGGAGGTTGCTGATTCAATTCCCAACGGCGACATTTTGCCAATCAAAATTTCATTACAAAAAAAATTGATTGAACAGTTAATTGACTAAACTTTCGGCTAAAGTAACCGGCTATGTTGGTGAAGATTTTCTGCAGTTTCCTTTCACAAACTCCAGATGAATATCAGCATAGTTCCTATCAAACTTGGCTGCAGTTGTACAACCTACCAATTCCTAGTCTGCATACAAAATTCTTGCCCTCCCAGGTATCTCACAATGGTCAAAGTGTGTCCCGTCTAGGGCAGCCGCTACAACCTAACCTAACATTCACTTATGTGTGTGTGCGCTTTCTGGATAAATTTGTAGATGCTATTAACTTCTAATGTGGCATTTATGTTTCAAATTTTTGGAGTCTATTTGTACCGTATTTTTCGTTATAAAAATGCCAACAACTTTTGTTATTTAAATGTCACTATTTGAGTCAATATTTCTTACAACAAAAAATTTACGGGTATCAATGAATAGTTTTTGCAATGATTGCAAAAATATTAATTTTTATACGGGGTGTCTCGTAAGTCACAGAAACTAAACTAAAGGTATGGATAGAAAATTGAACTCTCAGACGAAAATTCCTTACCATTTTTTAATCAGACGCATAGGTAATTAATTAAAATAAGACATCCAATCAGGGGCGCGCTATAGCGGCAGAATGCTAGACGGTAGGAAGTAGGCTACCGCGCAAGCGAGACCCGAAAACACTAGAGCGCTCTCTCGGTAGCCTACCTCTCTCGCGGTAGGTAGCCTACTAATCCCCCGTCTAGCATTCAGCCGCTGTAGCGCGCCCCTGATTGGCTGTCTTATTTTAGTTAATAATTAATTACCTATACGCTGATTAAAAAATGGTAAAGAACTTTTCGTCTCAGAATTAAATTTTCTATCCTTACCTTCAGTTGTGTCCGTGCCGTAAGTCACACCCAGTATACTGTGCAGTTATCGAGTAACCTTAAAGGTATTTGAAATAAAAACAAGAACAATTAAAAATAGAATTTTATTAACAAAATATAGAAAACAATAAATAAATAAAGAAAACAATAAATTATTTTTTAACACTAACTACCTATCACGTTACTTACGTCATCCAAACCAATGACGTCAGATTTTGTTGACGTGACTCACATTCTTTATATTCCTACATAATTTAATTCCACTAACTATCGAAATATTCATAATACTAACTCGACCCGTAGAACTATAACTTATGTGTTATAATTCTATGGTACACTATTATCGTTATAATCCATAGTTCTACTGGCCACGCTTTGCGAAAGTTCTGAGGTTTTTGGTAGTTGAATGCATTAAATTGTGGTACAAAAGATTCTTAAATGTGATTGATATTCAAATCAGTATCAAACAAACAAGTTGGAAATTTTACATTCCAATGTTCTTTAATCAAATCTGCTCCTTTTTCTGCAATCATAATTGTAGGGCCATTTGTATGTCCAGATACAATTTCAGGCATAATACTCGCGTCAATAACACGTAATCCATTCACACCATGTACACGTAATTTAGCATCAACAACAGCATCAGGGTTAACTTTGGGGCCCATTGAACACGTTCCACAAGGATGAAACACAGTCGTTGCCAAATGACGTATTTGACATATCCAATAATCATCCGATTCAAAATTATATTGTTCACATGCTTGAATTTTATTTTTATGTAAAGTCGGGCCATATGGATTTAAAGATGGTTGTTGAACTACCTTGAGAGCTTCTTTAACCCCAATAAGTAGTTGTTGGACGTCAGCAGGATTTGATAAATAATTTGGAAATATGCGTGGATAGGAAAATGGATTATTGTCACGTAAACGAATATGGCCACGACTTTTTGGTTTTAATAACATTGGAACTACGTTAAACGCATGTTTTGTTGAATTTGGTTGAAATACTTCTTCACAAGTTTCAGAACTTAAATGAAAATTACCACAAATTATCTTATTAAATGGAGCTGAAAACAGAACTTCTTCATTCAAGTTAGTTCCATCAAATGGATGTGAAGATATCATCGCTTCAAGAGGAAATATAGACAACGGGCCTGTTTTATTATTTAAAAATAATTCTTCTTGCCTGTCTACATCTTCTTTTGGGAATACAGGTTGATTGATTGAAAATTGTAATCCAAAGAGGCCAATATGATCGTTTAAATTATTACCTACAGGCAAATCCTTAACTAACGGTATATTGTGCTTTGCTAAGTGATATTTTGGTCCAATGCCAGATAACATTAATAGTTGTGGAGATTGTATGGCACCAGCTGATAAAATAACCTCTTTTTTTGTGTATATTGTATAGTTTTTATCCGGACACGTAAATTGGACGCCAATAGCTGCGTAATTTTTAAATAAAATTTTAGTGACCTGGCAATTACGTTTCAAATGAAGGTTTTCTCGACGGATTGGTACCAAATATGCTCTGTTGGAACTTAGTCTGTATCCATTTTTTATAGTCATTGGTGAACGCTCCACACCAGTTTGAATTGGACCATTAATTAGCGTTAATGGTATCCCAGCTTCGTGAGTAGCACATATAAATGCTTTGGATAAATTGCTCCGATACATATTAACTTCCGTATGCAATGGACCATTTTGACCAAAATAGCCAGGTAATATTTTATTACCAATGCCAACATAATTTTCTAATTTTCTAAAATACTTTTCTACATTACTAAATGACCATCCTGGATTTCCATAAAGATATTCCCAACGATTATAATCTCCGGGTGAACCCCGATTATACATCATATTATTTAATACACTTGAACCACCGAGGACTTTGCCACGTGAAATTAAATGCGTATTATTTATTAAACTTAAACCAGCCTTAGGTGTGGGTTCCGTTTCAAAAAGCCAGTCATAATATGATCGTCGATTTAGTGGTTGCCGCCCAGGAACATCCATAAGGTTCTTGATTTCTTCACCACCAGCCTCTATTAGGAGTATGTTCCATCGACTTATTTCACTTAAACGATTTGCTAATACACACCCAGCACTTCCTCCACCCACAAGGATAAAATCATATTCGGAGTTTAATGTTTTTGTTTCTGGATAGTGTCCAATATTGTTCTCAAGATTGTCTCCATATGTTTTTAAAATAAAACAAAAAATAAAACACAACTGCAGTGAATATTTCATTTTTGGTTCTGAAAATATGAAAAAAGATTTTTTAATCAACTTCAAGACCATAAACGATTTTCAATTCCATTTTATTTCTTATTTTTGGGTGATTTTAATAACGTAACTTCACCGAAACCAACATTTAAAGTAGTTTGAAGTTCGCAATCCTGTCATATTAATGAACAAGATTGAACAACAGATTTAACAAAACATGTTTTATGTTGCAACTGAAATGTTGATGAGCAATAGAGATCAAATTACAATGTTTTAAGGCCAGCATGAAATCACTTTTCGACAGATTTTGCTAGAAAGCCTAAGAATGCCTAGAAAGAGGTTGAAATAAAAAGCGAATATGGAAATGTTTTGCTTTTTTTGGTCCTGAGAACATTCACCAGATGTCTAAACTCCATCAGATGTCTAAGTTTTCGATCTGATATAGGAGTGAAAAAGTAACTATCTTAAAACAGTTTGAATGAGTACATCCGCCAGGTGTAAACTCAAGTGTTTGATCTGATATAGGAGTGGAATAGTAGTCATCTTAAAAAATTTGAATGAGTCCAAAAAAGCTATAAATCGGAAAATTTTTTTACATACAATTTTTTTTCGAGTATTGTGGTATAAATTTTATTATTTGAATAACGGGTTTAAAGAGGTGAGTTAAGTTTTTCGAAATAACTCGTTTATTATTAATTTTAGCGAGAGGGGTCAAAACCCCATTTTTGTAAAATTATAGTTCATAAATTTATTAAAAAGAAAAATTACACTTTGTTGTGGACAATTTAATTCTCTACAAAACTGGTGCTGGCACTTTTTCACTAAAATTAATAAAAGAATTGCTAATCGCAAGAGGGCGGCATACCGTCTTTCCAGATATAAACTTGTCTTTGATTCCTCTAACCTACTGGCCTCCATCATGAGTCAGTGCTCTAACCAATTTAAACACTAGGATTATTGGTCTAATTTTAAATTCATACTTACAATAAACTGTACAATCTTCGATTGAAGCCAAGAGTTAAATGTTCACTATCTGTCGTATAATTAAAAATGATAATGCAGTTTCAACAATTAGTAATAATTTTTATGACAACTACGCTTTAATGTTTTTAAAGATTCTAACCGAAAACTGCAAAACCGTGAGTTAAATAATTATTCAATCAAGTATTTAAATTAAATTTGCCATATACACACTTCCGTGTTGTATGATTATAATAATCAATATTTGGCTAAGATACGAGAAAAAATAATAATAAAATAATCATATTCATTTTCTTGAATATCCTATGTCTGCTGTTCAGAAATATCTATAATAAAACTAGAATAATTATCAAAGATAATAAATGGAGAGGTTTTTCCACAGTCCGCTATTCGCGAAACTTTTTAAGATGGTAGCGCCGCGTGAACAATCAACAAACTAAATCTACACCCAATGTTTATAAATATAACGTGCCTTTGTGTTTTTTTTAAATATTTTATTATTTTGTGGCGATTTTAGTAAAGTTTTGAACTTGATATTTAGTTTTATGGCCAAAAGTATTTAATTGTAACCGTACACAAGTTCGACATTTTAGGTTAGTGAATATTAATGTAGTAAATATTACTTTCATATGTTTGCGAATGGGTTTATCAATTTTCTATTTCCACGCTTTGTGCCTATCTTTTAGAGACTTACACCCTAACTTATTTTCATTTAAGCCTAGATTACTGTCTAGAAAAGTCCTCAACCTGCTAATGAAAGTCCCCTCAAAATCGGTTTACCCTTTTCGGAGTTTAGTCCGGACAAACAAACAGACAGACAAACATTAAAAAAACGTGTTAAATTTTATTTATTTGTATTGACAAGCAGATAAGTTAAATAAATCTAATAAGTTAATAATTATGGTATATATGATACCAGCCAAGTAGCCGAGCGGTTTAACAGGCTATGTCTACTTGGGGACTGGGAGTTTATGGGTGCAAATCCCGACATCGACAGTATGTCAATTATTAAAAAAAAGGGAAGTGGTGGTTAATTGACTAATCTGTCGGCGTATGGACAAGAACGAAGTAACTGGCTATGCTTGTGAAGGTTTTCTGCAGTTTCCTTCACGAACTTCAGATGAATATCGGCATAATAATAAGAAAGAGGGGTACCGCATACGGGTCCCTAGCACCTAGACCAAGGGGTCCTCTGTGCCCTCCCAAATATCGGCATAGTTAAAGCTATACTAATATTGGGAAATGCTTTTTGCAAGTCATGTTTTTGAAAGTAAACGACGTAATGTTAGACACTCAAATAACTTTTAGAAATGTTTTAAAATTTTAAAAGTTGCTGCTATCGTCTTACTCACTGCACGCAGCGCCTTATTTGAATGAATCCAGTAAAACGAATTTAATTCAACCAGATGAATTTGACGCCCCCTGAAACAAGCCGTCCAGGGCAAGTGCTCCGGTTTGCCTCCCTAGATCCAAAGCTGTCTGTTCTCTATTGACTAATATGCCGCTAAATGTTTACCTCTGGCAAGCGGTAGAAGTGGGTAATTTTTGAAATGGTTCCATTTTAAACAGGGATTTAAAATATAAATGGTAATTTCCATTTTATATTTTAAATATATTTTTAAAGATTGTTTCCTTTTTACATTTAAAACCGGATTTCCCCGTGAGATAACGAGTACAATAATTTGGTTGTTCAAATTAGCATCTTATTTCGGACGATTTATCCATTTTCACACTGTTAAATAAAGTACTTATCATAAGCAATTTATAAATATAAAGTTTTATCAATAATGTGGTGATTTATCAAGGCGCTGCTTGAGTCAATAATTTGCATGGTATTGACTTTTTACAAACATTTTCATAATAATAATTAATTATAAATGATTTAAAAACCTCAGCAGTTAAAATAAATATTGGTAAAATATGTCTGGGTAAATAACTATCAATAGTCAATATAAAATCAAATAATCATTATATTGACTAAAACTGTAAATCAATAAAATACGCAGAAGCTGCGACAACTTAGCGAATTTCCTCCGAACAAATACAACATTTCTCATTAGGAAATAGATCTTATTTAAACAATATTGAAAAGTTTTAAAATTGTTTACTAATATTAACATTCACTTAACCAGTCCGATTAGCCGAGCTGCATAAAGCGTTCTACTCGGAACTGGGAGGTTGCTGATTCAAAATAAGACAGTCAATCAGAGGCGCGCAACAGCGGCAGAATGCTAGACGGGAGAATAGAAGGCTACCGAGCAAGCGAAACCCGAAAACACTAGCGGGCTCGCTCGGTAGCCTACCTCTCTCGCGATAGGTAGTCTACTACTCTCCCGTCTAGCATTCGGCCGCTGTAGCGCGCCCTTGATTGGATGTCAATATTTTAATTAATAATTAATTACCTATGCGTCTGATTAAAAACTGGTAAAGGACTTTTCGTCTCAGAATTAAATTTTCTATCCTTACCTTCAGTTGTGTCCGTGCCGTAAGTCACACCCAGTATACTGTGCAGTTATCGAGTAACCTTAAAGGTATTTGAAATAAAAACAAGAACAATTAAAAATAGAATTTTATTAACAAAATATAGAAAACAATAAATAAATAAAGAAAACAATAAATTATTTTTTAACACTAACTACCTATCACGTTAGTTACGTCATCCAAACCAATGACGTCAGATTTTGTTGACGTGACTCACATTCTTTATATTCCTACATAATTTAATTCCACTAACTACCGAAATCTTCAGACTGGCCACGCCTTGCAAAAGTTCTAAATGTTTTTGTTAGTTGAATGCATTAAATTGTGGTACAAAATATTCTTAAATGTGATTGATATTCAAATCAGTATCAAACAAACAAGTAGGAAATTTTACATTCCAATATTCTTTAATCAAATCTGCACCTTTTTCTGCAATCATAATTGTAGGGCCATTTGTATGTCCAGCTACAATTTCAGGCATAATACTCGCGTCAATAACACGTAATCCATTCACACCATGTACACGTAATTTAGCATCAACAACAGCATTAGGGTGGTGCTTGGGACCCATTGAACACGTTCCACAGGCATGGCAAAAAGTTATTGTCAAATGACGTATTTGACATATCCAATAATCATCCGATTCAAAGTTAAATTTTTCACATGCTTGAATTTTATTTTTATGTAAAGTCGGGCCATATGGATCTAAAGATGGTTGTTGAACTACCTTGAGAGCTTCTTTAACTCCAATAAGTAGTTGTTGGACGTCAGCAGGATTTGATAAACAATTTGGAAATATTAGTGGATAGGAAAATGGATTATTGTCGCGTAAACGAATATGGCCACGACTTTTTGGTTTTAATAATATTGGAATTACGTTAAACGCATGTTTTGTTGAATTTGGTTGAAATACTTCTTCGCAAGTTTCAGAGCTTAAATGATAATTACCACAAAGTAACTCATCAACTGGAGCTGAAAATAGAAATTCTTCATTCATGTTAGTTCCATCAAATGGATGTGAATATATCAGCGCTTCAACAGGTACTATAGACAACGGGCCAGTTTTATTATTTAAAAATAATTCCTCTTGCCTGTCTACATCTTCTTTTGGGAATACAGGTTGATTGATTGAAAATTGTAATCCCAAGAGACCAATATGATCGTGCAAATTATTACCTACAGGCAAATCCTTAATTAACGGTATATTGTGCTTTGCTAAGTGATATTTTGGTCCAATGCCAGATAACATTAATAGTTGTGGGGATTGTATGGCACCAGCTGATAAAATAACCTCTTTTTTTGTGTATATTGTATAGTTTTTATCCGGACACGTAAATTGGACGCCAATAGCTGCGTTATTTTTAATTAAAATTTTAGTGACCTGGCAATTACGTTTCAAATGAAGGTTTTCTCGACGGATTGGTACCAAATATGCTCTGTTGGAACTTAGTTTGTATCCATTTTTTATAGTCATTGGTGGACGCTCCACACCAGTTTGGATTGGACCATTAATTAGCGTTAATGGTATCCCAGCTTCTTGAGTAGCACATATAAACGATTTGGATAAATTGCTCCGATACATATTAACTTCCGTATGCAATGGACCATTTTGACCAAAATAGCCAGGTAATATTCTATTACCAATGCCAACATAATCTTCTAATTTTCTAAAATACTTTTCTACATTACTAAATGACCATCCTGGATTTCCATAAAGATATTCCCAACGATTATAATCTCCGGGTGAACCCCGAGTATATATCATATTATTTAATACACTTGTACCACCGAGGACTTTGCCACGTGACATTAAATGCGTATTATTTATTAAACTTAGACCAGCCTTAGGTGTAGGTTCAGTTTCAAAATTCCAATCAAAGTACGACCGTTTATTTAGTGGTTGCCGCCGAGGAACATCCATAAGTTTCTTGATTTCTTCACCGCCAGCCTCTATTAGAAGTATTTTCCATGCAGATATTTCACTTAAACGATTTGCTAATACACATCCAGCACTTCCTCCACCCACAAGGATAAAATCATATTCGGAGTTTAATGTTTTTGTTTCTGGATATTGTCCAATATTGTTCTCAAGATTGTCTCCATATGTTTTTAAAATAAAACAAAAAATAAAACACAACTGCAGTGAATATTTCATTTTTGATTCTGAAAATACGAAAAGAGATTTTTTAACCAACTTCAAAACCATGAACGATTCTCAAGACCATTTTATTTCATATTTTTGTGTGATTCTATTAAAGTTACTTCACCAAAACCAAAATTTAAAGTAGTTTGGAGTTCGCAAACCTGTCATATTTAACAAAACATGTTTTATGTTGCAACTGAAATGTTGATGATCAATAGAGATCAAATTACAATATTTTAAAGTTATGAAATTTAACCTCGCTAACTTAAAAATTAACTTTATTATCTATATTCTCTTTTAATTGCAAATACTTTAGTCTGTTGAAAGCCTAAGAATGCCTAGAAAGAGGTTGAAATAAAAAGCGAATATGGAAATGTTTTGCTTTTTTTGGTCCTGAGAACATCCACCAGATGTCTAAACTCCATCAGATGTCTAAGTTTTCGATCTGATATAGGAGTGAAAAAGTAACTATCTTAAAACAGTTTGAATGAGTCGAAAAACTAGGTCAAAGACAAGTTTAAATCTGAAAGTACCGGGGTTTAAAATACTAAGTTAACTTTTTCCAAATAACTCGTTTATTATTAATATTAGCGAAAAGGGTCAGGATTACCTTTTTGTAAAATTATTGTTCATAAATTTACAAGTAGTAAATTTATTAAAAAGAATAATTACACTTTTTTGTGGATAACTTTATACTCTACAAAAATGGTCCTGGCACATTTTTCGCTAAAATTAATAATAAAAAAAATTAACTCACCCCGTTAAATCAAATGGCGATACATTTAAACTTATCTTTGATCTCTCTAACCGACTGACCTCTATTATGTAAATCAGTGCTCCAACCGTAGCCAAAAAATTATGGCGCCATATATAAATTTAATTTAAAAACTAGGATTATTGGTCTAATTTTAAATCCATACTTACAATAAACTGTACAATCTTCGATTGAAGCCAATAATTAAATGTTCACTATCTGTCGTATAATAAAATAATGCAGTGATAATGATAATGCAGTTTCAGCAATTAGTAAAAATATTTATGACAACTATTGAAAGATTCTAACAGAAAATTGCAAAAACCGTGAGTTAAATAATTATTCAATCAAGTATTTAAATTGGTCAAGTATTTAACTTGGTCATATTTACACTTCCGTATGATTATAATAATCAATATTTGGCTAAGATACGAGAAAAAATAATATTAACATAATCATAATCATTTTCTTGAATATCCTATGTCTCCTGATTAGTCCGGACAAACAAACAAACAAACAGACGTTGCATAGTACTACCATAACATCTAAGGTAGCTCAGTTGGTAGAGCATTGGTCTAGAATGCCAGAGGTCGTGGGTTCGGTCCCCATCCCTAGATGTGTATGATTTTTCATATCAAGCATTTGATGTCAAAAATTGATATATATATATATATATATATATATATATATATATATATATATCACCAGTCCAAATGGCCGAGCGATCAAAGGCGTTATGTCTGCGCAGTATGCATACTTGGAAACTGGGAGGTTTTGGGTTCGAATCCCGACATCTGCAGTTTAGCAATAGTTAAGAAAAAAAAGAGGTAGTTAATTGACTAAACTGCCGGTGTATGGACAAGAACGAAGTAACCGGCTATGC
Organism: Nineta flava; assembly: GCA_963920215.1. Classification (NCBI taxonomy): domain Eukaryota; kingdom Metazoa; phylum Arthropoda; class Insecta; order Neuroptera; family Chrysopidae; genus Nineta; species Nineta flava. Next base: position 3,667,544 of record OY986042.1, read on the forward strand.
TTGAGAAGGTTTTCTGAATATCGGCATAGTTCCGATCATAGTCGGCTGCAGCCGCATATCCTACCAATTCCTAGTCTATACAGAAAAATTCCTTCCACTCCACTCACATCCTCACATCCTTAGGCATCACAATGGACCTTATGGTCGAAGTGTGTCCCGTCCAGGACAGCCGCTACAATCTATCTATCTATATATGATTCCAAAAATATTAATTTTTAAATACTGTGCAGTTATCGAATAACCTTAAAGGCATTTGAAATAAAAACAAGAACAATTAAAAATAGAATTTTATTAACAAAATATAGAAAATAATAAATAAATATAGAAAACAATAAATTATTTTTTAACACTAACTACCTATCACGTTAGTTACGTCATCCAAACCAATGACGTCAGATTTTGTTGACGTGACTCACATTCTTTATATTCCTACATAATTTAATTCCACTAACTACCGAAATATTCAGACCCCCTCCAACTCGACCCGTAGATCTATAACTTATAATTCTATGGTACACTATTATCGTTATAATCCATAGTTCTACTGGCCACGCCTTGCGAAAGTTCTGAGGTTTTTGGTAGTTGATTGCATTAAATTGTAGTACAAAAAATTCTCAAATGTGATTGATATTCAAATCAGTATCAAACAAACAAGTTGGAAATTTTACATTCCAATATTCTTTAATCAAATCTGCTCTTTTTTCTGCAATCATAATTGAAGGGCCATTTGGTATTAGGAGCAAATAGTTGCCATTGGCACCCCTTTCCTCCAGCATTTGAGATGATAATTTCAAAAAACTCACGAAACAAATATATTGGGTTGGAATTTTTGTAACTGGGAGAATAAAAAACCATTAAATAAATTTACACTTTTTATTAGTAATTTACTTCAACTTTACACGTCGAGCTTTCCTTTTCGTGAATGATGATTCTATAACTTAACATCAAAGTTTGTCTCATAGATTGTTTTATTTTCGATGGCTAGGATCGCGAGGCCAGTTAGATGATCCTGACTCGTTGAACGTAGGTAGGCTAGCTTGCTGAAATTTCGCTCGCAGCTTTCAAATGTCGTCCGTAATGCAGTATATTCTTAAAGCTATATATTGGGAAAAGCTTTTTGCAAGTCATGTTTTGGAAAGTAATCAACGTAATTTTAGACACTCAAATAACTTTTAGAAATGTTTTAAAAATTTAGTTTTAAATTTTGCACAAAGTTGCTGCTACCGTCTTACTATGAACTGCACGCAGCGCCTTTTTGAATGTACCCAGTAAAACGAGTTTTTTCAAAAATATGAATTTAACGCCCCGTGAAACAAGCCGTCCAGGGCAAATGCCCCGGGTTGCCTCACTAGATCCGAAGCTGTCCGAGACCTACAGTAAAATAGAAAACATCAATTTAAGTTGAACGTAATTATCTGTAAACATAATATTCTCTAAATAAACACAATGTTACATTTCAAATTTTACCCCAATTCCTAGAACATTTGTTTGTGTTTTATAAATACGTATTTTGACTACAATGGTAGTCATCATCAGTATGAATTAGCTAATCGTAACTATCTTTGGGATATGGATTCAGAGATATGTTGCTTGTTGCTAATTTGGTGCGTGTCTCACCGACCATGCTGTGAGAGCAATTCTGCCTTTTCAATGTTTATTTAATTTTGCATTATTTGTAAATGTTTGTTTTGTGTTAATAATATTGAAATAGTAAAAATGTTTTTGCGTTTAAAAAAATGGATATTAAATGTTCTTGCGATTTTTATAATTTTAAATATTGAGTTATATAATTTAGTAAGTTAACGCGAAGCGCCTGTTGACGCACAGCGTTGGTCAACGCGAAAAGTTAGTCAACTCGAAGCGTTAATTAACGTGAAGCGTTAGCTTGCGTAAGTTATACAACGCAAAGAGTTAACGCAAAGCGTTGACGAACGCGAAGCGTAAGCTAAAGCGAACCGTAAGTCAGCCAACGCGAAGCGTTGGTCAATGGGGATTAGCCATTAAAAAAAAATTGATTGGACAGTTAATTGACTAAACTTTCGGCTAAAGTAAACGTATATGCCTGTGAAGGTTTTCTGCAGTTTCCTTTCAAAACTCCAGATGAATATCAGCATTGTTTCTATCAAACTTGGCTGTACCGTATTGGCAACCTACCAATTCCTAGTCTACATACAAATTCCTTGTCCTCCCAGGTATCTCACAATGGTCCAAGTGTGTCCCGTCTAGGGCAGCCAATACAACTATTGTATTTGAAATAAAAACAATAACAATTAAAAATAGAATTTTATTAACAAAATATAGAAAACAATAAACAAATATAGAAAACAATAAATTATTTTTTAACTCTAACTTATACCTGACACGTTAGTTACGTCATACAAACCAATGACGTCAGATTTTACTGACGTGACTCACATTCTTTATATTCAAACAAGTTTTTACATTAATCCAATATTCTTTAATCAAATCTGCACCTTTTTCTGCAATCATAATTGTAGGGCCAAGTGTATGTCCAGCTACAATTTCAGGCATAATACTCGCGTCAATAACACGTAATCCATTCACACCATGCACACGTAATTTAGCATCAACAATAGCATTACGGTGGTGCTTGGGACCCATTGAACACGTTCCACAGACATGAGACAAACTTGCTGTCATATGACGTATTTGACATATCCAATAATCATCCGATTCAAAATTATATTTTTCACATGCTTGAATTTTATTTTTATGTAAAGTCGGGCCATATGGATTTAAAGATGGTTGTTGAACTACCTTGAGAGCTTCTTTAACCCCAATAAGTAGTTGTTGGACGTCAGCAGGATTTGATAAATAATCTGGAAATATACGTGGATAGGAAAATGGATTATTGTCACGTAAACGAATAAAGCCACGACTTTTTGGTTTTAATAACATTGGAATTACATTAAACGCATGTTTCGTTGAATTTGGCTGAAATACTTCTTTACAAGTTTCAGAGCTTAAATGAAAATTACCACAAAGTAACTCATTAAATGGAGCTGAAAATAGAATTTCTTTATTCATGTTAGTTCCATTAAATGGATGTGAATGTATAATCGCTTCAACAGGTACTATAGACAACGGGCCTGTCTTATAATTTAAAAACAATTCCTCTTGTCTGTCTACATCTTCTTTTGGGAATAAAGGTTGATTGATTGAAAATTGTAATCCAAAGAGGCCAATATGATCGTTTAAATTATTACCTACAGGCAAATCCTTAACTAACGGTATATTTTGCTGCGCTAAATGATATTTTGGTCCAATGCCAGATAACATTAATAGTTTTGGGGATTGTATGGCACCAGCTGATAAAATAACTTCTTTTTTTGTGTATATTGTATAGTTTTTATCCGGACACGTAAATTGGACGCCAATAGCCGCGTTATTTTTGAATAAAATTTTAGTGACCAGGCAATTGTATTTCAAATGAAGGTTTTTCCGACGGATTGAAACCAAATATGCTCTGTTGGAACTTAGTCTGTATCCATTTTTCTTAGTCGTTGATAAACGCTCCACACCAGTTTGGATTGGACCATTAATTAGCGTTAATGGTATCCCAGCTTCTTGAGTAGCTTTTATAAACGATTTGGATAAATTGCTCCGATACATATTAACTTCCGTATGCATTGGACCATTTTGACCAAAATAACCAGGTAATATTCTATTACCAATGCCAACATAATCTTCTAATTTTCTAAAATACTTTTCTACATTACTAAATGACCATCCTGGATTTTCATAAAGATATTCCCAACGATTATAATCTCCGGGTGAACCCCGATTATACATCATATTATTTAATACACTTGAACCACCGATAACTTTGCCACGTGAAATTAAATGCGTATTATTTATTAAACTTAAACCAGCCCCAGGTGTAGGTTCAGTTTCAAAATTCCAATCAATGTACGACCGTTTATTTAGTGGTTGCCGCCCAGGAACATCCATAAGTTTCTTGATTTCTTCACCGCCAGCCTCTATTAGAAGTATTTTCCATGCAGATATTTCACTTAAACGATTTGCTAATACACATCCAGCACTTCCTCCACCCACAAGGATAAAATCATATTCGGAGTTTAATGTTTTTGTTTCTGGATATTGTCCAATATTGTTCTCAAGATTGTCTCCATATGTTTTTAAAATAAAACAAAAAATAAAACACAACTGCAGTGAATATTTCATTTTTGATTCTGAAAATACGAAAAGAGATTTTTTAACCAACTTCAAAACCATGAACGATTCTCAAGACCATTTTATTTCATATTTTTGTGTGATTCTATTAAAGTTACTTCACCAAAACCAAAATTTAAAGTAGTTTGGAGTTCGCAAACCTGTCATATTTAACAAAACATGTTTTATGTTGCAACTGAAATGTTGATGATCAATAGAGATCAAATTACAATATTTTAAAGTTATGAAATTTAACCTCGCTAACTTAAAAATTAACTTTATTATCTATATTCTCTTTTAATTGCAAATACTTTAGTCTGTAGAAAGCCTAAGAATGCCTAGAAAGAGGTTGAAATAAAAAGCGAATATGGAAATGTTTTGCTTTTTTTGGTCCTGAGAACATCCACCAGATGTCTAAACTCCATCAGATGTCTAAGTTTTCGATCTGATATAGGAGTGAAAAAGTAACTATCTTAAAACAGTTTGAATGAGTCGAAAAACTAGGTCAAAGACAAGTTTAAATCTGAAAGTACCGGGGTTTAAAATACTAAGTTAACTTTTTCCAAATAACTCGTTTATTATTAATATTAGCGAAAAGGGTCAGGATTACCTTTTTGTAAAATTATTGTTCATAAATTTACAAGTAGTAAATTTATTAAAAAGAATATAATTACACTTTTTTGTGGATAACTTTATACTCTACAAAAATGGTCCTGGCACATTTTTCGCTAAAATTAATAATAAAAAAAATTAACTCACCCCGTTAAATCAAATGGCGATACATTTAAACTTATCTTTGATCTCTCTAACCGACTGACCTCTATTATGTAAATCAGTGCTCCAACCGTAGCCAAAAAATTATGGCGCCATATATAAATTTAATTTAAAAACTAGGATTATTGGTCTAATTTTAAATCCATACTTACAATAAACTGTACAATCTTCGATTGAAGCCAAGAGTTAAATGTTCACTATCTGTCGTATAATTAAAAATGATAATGCAGTTTCAACAATTAGTAATAATTTTTATGACAACTACGCTTTAATGTTTTTAAAGATTCTAACCGAAAACTGCAAAACCGTGAGTTAAATAATTATTCAATCAAGTATTTAAATTAAATTTGCCATATACACACTTCCGTGTTGTATGATTATAATAATCAATATTTGGCTAAGATACGAGAAAAAATAATATTAAAATAATCATATTCATTTTCTTGAATATCCTATGTCTGCTGTTCAGAAATATCTATAATAAAACTAGAATAATTATCAATGATAATAAATGGAGAGGTTTTTCCACAGTCTGCTATTCGCGAAACTTTTTAAGATGGTAGCGCCGCGTGACCAATCAACAAACTAAATCTACAGCCAATGTTTGTGAATATAACGTGCCTTTGTATTTTTTTAAATATTTTATTATTTTGCAGCGATATTAGTAAAGTTTTACAAACATATTATTGAAATTATTAGTTGTATCCCGCGACCAGCCCTGGATCCAGGATTTTTCTAAACCGGGGCAAATACTTGCCATTAGCGCCCCTTCCCTCCAGCATATGAGATGAAGATTCCAAAAAACTTACGAAACAAATATACTGGATTGAAATTTTTGTGACTGAAAGAATAAAAACCATTAAATAAATTTGCACTTTTTATTAGTAATTTGCTGTACACGTCGAGCTTTCCTTTTCATGAATAGACTCATTCATAGACTCATAACTACATCAAAGTTTGTCTCATAGACTGTTCTTATCGATGGCTAGGATGCACCCAGTAAAACGAGTTTTTTCAAACATATGAATTTGGCGACCCCTGAAACTGTCATCTAAGGCAGGTGGCCCGGATTTCCCCTAGATCCGGGGCTTTCCGCGGCCTACAATAAAATAGAAAACATCAATTTAAGTTAAACGTAATTTTCTGTAAACATAATATTCTCTAAATAAACAAAATGTTCTTTATTGATTAATATGCCGCTAAATGTTCACCTCTGCCACGCGGTAGAAGTGGGTAATTTTTGAAATGGTCCCATTTTAAATAGGAATTTAAATTATCAATGGTAATTTCCATTTTAGATTTTAAATATATTTTTAAAGATCATTTCCTTTTTACATTTAAAACAGAAGTATTGATGCAGTTAACCTATTTAAAAATGATTAGTTGCTTAAGATAATTTCACTAATTTACCGTGAGATAACGAGTACAATAATTTGGTTGCTCAAATTATCCCGCATTTACGACGAATGCTGTCATTAAACTTATATTGTGAATGTTGATAGATTCTAGCGGCTGCCCTGGACGGGCTACACTTCGACCATAAGGCTCAATGTGATACCTAAGGGTGTGAGTTGAGTGGAAGGAATTTTTGTGTATAGACTAGGAGTTGGTAGGATATGCGGCTGCAGCCGACTCTGATAGGAACTATGCCGATATTCATCTGGAGTTCGTGAACAAAACTGCAGAAAACCTTCAGAAGTATAACCGGTTACTTCGTTCTTGTCCATACGCCGACAGTTTAGTCTATTAACCGCCCTTTTTTTTTCTTCTTAATAATTGACAAACTGCCGATGTCGGGATTCGAACCCATAACCTCGCAGTTTCAAGTATACCTATTGGCGGGTTTGTGAATGTAACGCGCAATCCATTGACCTTCATCCAAAAACTGTGTGTGTACTTATGGTACGCACTTAAGAAGTTATACTTCTTTCGAAATAATTTATTAAAATAATATAAATAATAATAATTGTAGTGAAAAACTACAATAGAAAAATTATATATTGTATCTAGAACCAAAGATTACCACATTTCATTATGGTAGAACAAAATCAGGCTCACTTCTTCCGTTAAAATTAGAGTTTGAAAGACCGCATTAGAATTACATTAGAATCAGACCCAGTGAAATTGATCAAGACCTATAATTTAAACTCAATGAAAACAGCGTATAAAAATCTCTATTCACGTTTAATCGCGCGATAAAAATGATGGAAACTTAAAAATACATTTCATTTTGGGACATTCTTTATTGTTTCATTTGGTATAAATGTTGTCGACTGATTTGAGTCTTAATTTGTGAAAGTCTATAATTAAGGTGTATGTTGAAATTAATTAGCGTCTTATTTCGGACGATTTATCCATTTTCACACTGTTAAATAAACTACTTACTACCATAAGCAATTTATAAATATGAAGTTTGATCAATAATGTGATCATAAATGGAGTCAATAATTTGCATGGTATTGACCATTTACAAACATTTTCATAATAATAATTAATTATAAATGATTTAAAAACCTCAGCTGTTAAAATAAATATTGGTAAAATATGTCTGGGTAAATATAACTATCAATAGTCAATATAAAATCAAATAATAATTATGTTGACTAAAACTGTAAATAAAAACAAGTAATATAACAACTAACTGAGCGTTCGTAAATCTGAAGCGTTAGTTAACGCGAAGCGTTAAGATAATGCAGAGCGTAAGTGAGTCAACACGAAACGTTAAGATAAAGCGAAGCGTAAGTGAGTGAACGCGTAGCGTTAGTTATTCACAGTGAAGCGTCAGTGATTCAACGCGAAGCGTCAGTCAACACGTAGCACTAGTTAACGCGAAGAGAATGTTAACGCGGAACATAAGCAAGTCAACGCGAAGCGTTAGTTACTAAACGCGAAGCCTTATTCCACGCGTAGCGTTAGTCAACACGGAGTGTTATTTTTCAACGCCAAGTCGACGTTAAGCGACTTGGCGTTAAGCGACTCGAAGCGTTAGTTAAAGCGAAGCGTAAGTTAGTCAACGCGAAGCGTAAGTTAGTGGATGCGAAATGTTAGTTAACGCGAAGTGTTGGTAGGTAGACGCGAAGCTTTAGTAAACACGAAGCGCTAGTAAACCTGAACCGTTAGTTAACGTGAAGCGTTAGTTATTCAAAGCGAAGTTTCAGTGATTCAACGCGTCAGTCAACATGAAGCACTAGTTAACGCGGAAAGTAAGCATGTTAACATGAAGCGATAGTTAGCACGTAGGGTTAGTAAGTAACCACGAAGCGTTATTTTTTATTATTTTAAGTCGACGCTAAGCGTTAGTTATTCAAAGCGAAAATTTAGTCAATTTGAAGTGTTGACTGACGCTACGCGTATACTGACTGACTTCATACAGTAACCACACGGACAGCCAGTAATAAATAATATTTAACATTGATTCTCTATTGGATAAGCTTTCCAACACACACGGTATATGGTTATTGGTTCAGCGTTTTCGGCAACATGGGACTGTCTGTAAACTTCCGCGTGCTGGAAGACCTCGTGCAGTTCGAAATGATGTGAACATTGCTGGGGTGCAAGCAAGTGTTGAGGAAAACCCCGAAACTTCACTAAGCGACGTTCTCAGCAGTTGGTGATGTATAGGCGAAAATTTTTTAAGGTCAGAGGTGGAGTACAATCCAGAATTGTGATTCCAACAAGATGGAGCCACAGTTCACACAGCTCGTCCAACTAATGGCTCTTCTTATGGCGATCAAATACTATCGCGATTTTCTGATTTTCACTGGCCACTAACATCCTTTACCACTTTTTAATCAAACGCATAGGTAATAAATTATTCATTAAAACAAGACAGCCAATCAGGGGCGTGCCACAGCGGCAGAATGCTAAGCGGGAGAGTAGTAGACTACCAACCGCGAGAGGAAGGGCTACCGAGCGAGCGCTCTAGTATTTTTGCGTCTCGCTTGCGCGGTAGGCTTCAATTCAATTTTCTATCCATACCTTCAGTTGTGTCTGTGACTTATGAGCACCCAGTACACTGTGCAGTTATCGAATAACCTTAAAGGTATTTGAAATAAAAACATGAACAATTAAAAATAGAATTTTATTAACAAAATATAGAAAACAATAAATAAATATAGAAAAAAATAAATTATTTTTAACACTAACTTATACCTATCACGTTAGTTACGTCATACAAAACCAATGACGTCAGATTTTGTTGACTTGACTCACATTCTTTATATTCCTACATAATTTAATGTCACTAACTACCGAAATCTTCAGACTGGCCACGCCTTGCAAAAGTTCTAAAGGTTTTTGGTAGAAAAGATTCTTAAATGTGATTGATATTCAAATCAGTATCAAACAAACAAGTTGGAAATTTTACATTCCAATGTTCTTTAATCAAATCTGCACCTTTTTCTGCAATCATAATTGTAGGGCCATTTATATGTCCAGATACAATTTCAGGCATAATACTCGCGTCAATAACACGTAATCCATTCACACCATGTACACGTAATTTAGCATCAACAACAGCATCAGGGTTAACTTTGGGGCCCATTGAACACGTTCCACAAGGATGAAACACAGTCGTTGCCAAATGACGTATTTGACATATCCAATAATCATCCGATTCAAAATTATATTGTTCACATGCTTGAATTTTATTTTTATGTAAAGTCGGGCCATATGGATCTAAAGATGGTTGTTGAACTACCTTGAGAGCTTCTTTAACCCCAATAAGTAGTTGTTGGACGTCAGCAGGATTTGATAAATAATTTGGAAATATGCGTGGATAGGAAAATGGATTATTGTCGCGTAAACGAATATGGCCACGACTTTTTGGTTTAAATAATATTGGAACTACGTTAAACGCATGTTTTGTTGAATTTGGTTGAAATACTTCTTCGCAAGTTTCAGAGCTTAAATGAAAATTACCACAAAGTAACTCATTAAATGCAGTTGAAAATAGAACTTCTTCATTCATGTTAGTTCCATCAAATGGATGTGAATGTATCAGCGCTTCAACAGGTACTATCGACAACGGGCCTGATTTATTACGTAAAAATAATTCCTCTTGCCTGTCTACGTCTTCTTTTGGGAATACAGGTTGATTGATAGAAAATTGTAATCCAAAGAGACCAATATGATCCTGTAAATTATTACCTACAGGCAAATCCATAACTAACGGTATATTTTGCTGCGCTAAGTGATATTTTGATCCAATGCCAGATAAAAATAATAGTTGTGGAGATTGTATGGCACCAGCTGATAATATAACCTCTTTTTTTGTGTATATTGTATAGTTTTTATCCGGACACGTAAATTGGACGCCAATAGCTGCGTTATTTTTAATTAAAATTTTAGTGACCCGGCAATTGCGTTTCAAATGAAGGTTTTCTCGACGGATTGGTACCAAATATGCTCTGTTGGAACTTAGTCTGTATCCATTTTTCTTAGTCATTGGTGGACGCTCCACACCAGTTTGAATTGGACCATTAATGAGCGTTAATGGTATCCCAGCTTCTTGAGTAGCAGTTATAAATGCATTGGATAAATTGCTACGGTACATATTACCTTCCGTATGCAATGGACCATTTTGACCAAAATAACCAGGTAATATTCTATTACCAATGCCAACATAATCTTCTAATTTTCTAAAATACCTTTCTACATTACTAAATGACCATCCTGGATTTCCATAAAGATATTCCCAACGATCATAATCTCCGGGTGAACCCCGATTATACAACAAATAAGTTAATACACTTGAACCACCCATGACTTTGCCACGTGAAATTAAATGCGTATTATTTATTAAACTTAAACCAGCCCCAGGTGTAGGTTCAGTTTCAAAATTCCAATCAAAGTATGATCGTTGATTTAGTGGTTGCCGCCCAGGAACATCCATAAGGTTCTTAATTTCTTCACCACCAGCCTCTATTAGAAGTATTTTCCATGCAGATATTTCACTTAAACGATTTGCTAATACACATCCAGCACTTCCTGCACCCACAAGGATAAAATCATAATCGGGGTCTAATGTTTCTGTTTCTGGATATGGTTTAATATTGTTCTCGAGATTGTCTCCGTATGTTTTTAAAATGAAACAAAAAAGAAAAAACAACTGCAGTGAATATTCCATTTTTGATTCTGAAAATATGAAAAAAGATTTTTTTAACCAACTTCAAAACCATGAACGATTCTCAATTCCATTGTTTTTCTTATTTTTGGGTGATTTTAGTAACGTAACTTCTACGAAATCAAAATTTAAAGTAGTTTCGAGTTCGCAATCCTGTCAAATTAATGAACAAGATTGAACAAACATTGTATGTTGAAACTGAAATGTTGATGTGCAATAGAGATCAAATTACAATATTTTAAGTGGCTGACATGGTTCATGAAAAGTTATGAAATTTAACCTCGTTAACTTAAAAATTATCTTTATTAACTATATTCTCTTTTAATTGCAAATACTTCAGTCTCTAGAAAGCCTAAGAATGCCTAGAAAGAGGTTGAAATAAAAAGCGAATATGGAAATGGTTTTATTTTTATTGTTGAATAACGAGGTCAAAGACAAGTTTAAATCTGAAAGTAAGGGGGTAAACCGGGAGTTAAAAAGGTAAGTTAATTTTTTTCAAATAACTCGTTTATTATTAATATTAGTGAAAAGGGTCAGGACACCATTTTTGTAAACTTATTGTACATAAAATGGTCCTGGCACTTTTTTCGCTAAAATTAATAATTAAAAAATTAACTCACCGCGTTAAATCAAATGGAGACCAAATCCCTAGAGGGTGGCTTCCCGCCTTTGCAGATTTAAACTAGTCTTTGATCTCTCTAACCGACTGACTTCTATTATGAGGTCAGTGCTCCAACCGTAACCAAAAAATTATGGCGCCATATATAAATTCAATTTAAAAACTAGGATTATTGGTCTAACTTAAAATTCATACTTACAATAAACTGTAAAATCTTCGATTGAAACCATTAATTAAATGTTCACTATCTGTCGTATAATAAAAATGATAATGCAGTTTCAGCTATTAGTAAAAATTTTTTATGACAACTACGGTCTAATTTTTTAAAAGATTCTTATTGAAAATTGCAAAAACCGTGAGTTAAATAATAATTATTCAATCAAGTATTTAAATTAAACTTGGTCATTTACACTTCCGTGCTGTTTGATTATAATAATCAATATTTGGCTAAGATACGTGAAAAAATAATATTAAAATAATCATATTCATTTTCTTGAATATCCTATGTCTCCTGTTCAGAAATATCTATAATAAAACTAGAATAATTATCAAAAATAATAAATGGAGAGGTTTTTCCACAGTCCGCTAAACGCGAAACTTTTTAAGATGGTAGCGCCGCGTTACCAATCAACAAACTAAATCTACACCCAATGTTTATAAACATAACCTGCCTTTGTGTTTTTTTAAATATTTTATTATTTTGTAGCGATTTTAGTAAAGTTTTGAACTTGTTACTTTCAACAATTTTGATATTTAGTTTTATGGCCAAAAGTATTTAATTGTAACCGTACACAAGCTCGACATTTTAGGTTAGTTAGTGAATATTAATATAGTTAATATTACTTTCATATGTTTACGAATCGGTTTTTCAATTTCTATTTCCACGCTTTGTGCCTATCTTTTAGATACTTACACCCTAACTTATTTTCATTTAAGCCTAGATTACTGTCTAGAAAAGTCCTCAACCTGCTAATGAAAGTCCCGTCACAAAAAGTTTAGCTGTTTTAGAGTTTAGTCCGGATAAACAAACAAACAGGCAGACAGACAAACATTTAAAAAAACGCGTTAAATTTTAATTATTTGTATTGAGAAGCAGATTAAAGTTAAATAAATAAAGTCAATAATTTGCATGTTATTGATCTGCAATAAATATTTTAAACACAATAATAAATATATATTTATTATTGTGTTTAAAATATTTATTGCAGATCAATAATATATATATATATATATATATATATATATATATATATATATATATATATATATATATATATATATATATATATATTATATACAATAGAATAGAAACAAATCAAGTATAAAATTTTTGAAAAATCAGCCATACTTTTGTGGCCCATGGTACTCACAGTTTTTTTAGTTATTCTTGTACAAAAAACTGGGAGCCTAAATGATTGAAATATAGAAATATCTAATCAGCAACATTCATTCAACTGTAATACAATTCGAGATTTTCCTGATTAATTATTTAGTCGTATTTCCTGTTAATTGGTTTATGGCCATCCCGAGCTCCATAATATCCCTATATTAGATTAGATTCGACTCAGGAGCAAGTCTTGTAAAGAGCTTTTGAACCGCGAGCAATTATATCTATTCTACCTCTTTTCCTTCAAAGATGCTCCAGCACTCCTATGGTCTTAATAAACGTTAGGATATTCCTCGGTGACACTTCATTGATTTCATGTGGCTGGAGATCTGTCCATCTCAAATGATGGTGTCTTTTGAGAGAGAGAGAGAGAGACTTTTGCATGTCAATTCCGGCCTCTTCCTCTTCGTGAAAAATCTGCAGAGGTCATTCTTTGTGAATTTGATTTTATGCAGATGTTTATATAGTTTGCAGTGGCCAGTAAGTATCTTCAATTGGTTTCTTCCTAGTTGTAAACGCTCAGAGGTCTTTTTCCATGAGAAGCGTTTTATAAGAGCCTTTGCATGATCTTGACCATGAGTATTTACCCAAGAACGGTTAGTTTCTTGGTCCGCCCATTCTTTTATTTTATTGTGCTTTTCATCACTCCAATAAACGGCTCTGGGTTGTTTAGTTAAGCACTAGCATCCATTCTGGCCAACTCATCAGCCCTCTCGTTTCCTGACCATCAAGACACCCAACCAATAATGACTTTGTTATGTTTACCCAGACTTCTCAGTGAGTCGATACACTCCAGGACAATTTTTTGAGTTTATTCCAGGTGAACCTAACGCTTCAAGCGCAATCTGACTATCGGAGATAAAATATATATTATTATACCTTTGTAGTTTCGTTGAAGGTTCTTGATTGCACATCTATTAATGGCATACACTTCAGTCTGGAATATCGAGGCGTATTTACCAAGATACTGATTGGATATTCATACTTGACCACTCGCAGGTGACGGTTTCGGGTTCATCCGTATACTAGATTATATCTTGGCTGTTCAGAAATCTTCGCCATGCTGAGAGATGCCCAGATTTATAACACGAAAGGTTACAGTGAGGCACATATCAGCATCTTCTAAGATAGCCAGGCAGCACTTCGGGCCCTTGAAGCGTCAAGATTCCAATCGAGGATAGTCTATGAATTCTTCGAGGAACTGAACCCCACCTGGCACTGAATAACACAGTCAAATTGAACTGGGTACCGGGTCACTCTGGCGTTAAAGGAAACGAAGTAGCGGACTCGTTGGCACGAGAGGGGTCAACTCAAACGCCCCTTTCCACTGGGCCTATCATTCCCATAGCAAGATGCTCCGTAATTTACCGAATCAAGGGGTGGCTGAGACAAGCTCGCCTCGATTACTGGGACTTTGCACAGGGCATGCGACAGGCTAAGTTGTGCATAAGCACAGCTAGGCCCATCGACTGTGCTCGGTTGAAACTCAATAGAATGCAGTTGAAAAGGGTGGTGGGGCTTTTGACAGAACACTGTCGATTGAACTACCACCTCCATAACTTTGATGGGATCTCTGATGATCCCATTTGAAGGGCCTGTATGGAGGACGATGAAACCTCCATACATGTTATAAGCACCTGCAGAGTGTCACGTATAAAATGTTTGGGTCCGAAACCTTGGATCCATCAATCCTGGGAGCAAAATCCCGGCGGAGAAGTTGTCGGCCTTCTGCTTGGCGTCTGACCTCGACAGAATCCAATATCTCCATTGCACCTCTTACCCAGAGACGTCTCACCTTCGGGTGAGAGATTGTTCTCAAGGAGGACACAGAGAACCTCTTGGTCTAGATGCTACGAACCCATTTGCAGTACCTCTCTTTCTAATTATTATTATATCTTGGCTGTCGAAAATCCCTATATAGTAAAGGCTACAAGCAAGGGGTTAATAAAAATTGCAACAACAACACACATTTAATTATAAACATTTTCTTATTCAAACTTATATTCTTACATATACACAGTACAAAAAAATTATATTTGTCTTTGCTTTGAAGACAAGAAAACATACATGTGTAAGATATATTTAATATAGTATAGGTACTGTACAAAAGACTCTGGTTTTAAAGTTAAAACTGTACAATAATCACTGCGTCAAGCAAATAAATAAAGTCCTTTTTGTTTAAATGTTTTTAGCGCTTTTTAAAACAACGTATGTGATTTTATATCAATAATATACATATATATATATATGAGAAACATGAGAAAAGAAAGTATATAATATTGTATCATCATTAATCTGGCAAATACTAGGTTGTTTGTTTTTTTTTTTTTTAAATATTATTTTATTTTTAGTTTTTTTTCCTTTTTATTTATTTATTTTATTTATTTTTATTTTATACATAAAATAACCCAATGAAGTAGCAATTCTGTTTTTTTTATTTATATCGTCATCGTCTCAAAAAAAAAAAAAAAAAACCTACGAAGAATATATGTCCGCTAGAATTAATTTTATTTTATGCATTAATGGAAATTATTACAATTATTATGAAAAAATCGTTGTATGCTCACGAAGAACCGAGATCATTTACCACCACACTAGAGTACTACACTTTATATGCGGGCGCACACGGGACGGGGTTAACAAATTCGCGCATTCATTCTGTTTTGTCAGAAACACGACTCTCTCTACTAAATCAAAACATAAAAAAAAAAAGCCCCGTTTTAATTTTTTTTTTACTTTTCATACACTCTTCTAAATTGGCACTTTGAATGAAATAGCACTTTTGTTTGCAGTTCCATTACAAGTTAATTTTTTTTTTTACTTATTTAAGTAATTATAATTTATTTTGTAAGTAATTATGTTGCGTTGTGTTTTTTTTGTTTATTTATTAAATATTAATTTTTAATTAAAATGTCTCAGAATTTTTGTTAAATATTTAATAATAGTTTTATTTATTTATTTATAATACACAGGCACAGTGATACTGAAAAGACAACATTGATTGTTAAGTGTATATACATATATATATAATATATATATACATATATATATTTATATATTTTTTTAAATTAAGGTTAAGTGTGTGTGTGTGTTGGTTTACTTGATGGATGTTGTGGACCAAGTGTGTGTTTGTACGCTAGTAAAGTACTGCGCCATCTTGTATTTTTATTTTAAGTTATGGTTCTGTCAGTGATAAAATTGATGAGCAGCAGCTTCCAAGAAGTGCAATTGGATATTTTTAGAAAAACAAATTTCTAAAGGTACAAAATTATGTACTAGTTTTCATGTTTCTCTAATGTCTATGAAGAGATTGATGTCAATGATTCTCAGCGAATTTTTGGTACAGTATTAAGAGAAACACCTTTGCCACAAAAATATTTGGCACGAAGTTATTGTTGTAATTCGTTGTAATTAACAATGTTATTAATTATAACAACTGTTTTATGTGAACGTTTCAAATTAATTGTGACATTGTGATTGTAGAAGTGTGTATATACGCTAGTAGTATGTATACTGTATAAAAAATTCGCCGAGAATCATTGACATCAATGTCTTCACAGACATTACAAATATGAAAAATAGTACATAATTTTGTACATTTAGAAATACTTTTTTTCTAAATATATCTAATTGCACTTCCTGGAAGTTGCTCATCAATTTTTCACTGGCATTGTGTGTAATTATTTCTTGATAGTTAAAATTAAAGTTGACTTTTTACATGTATATCAGTATGTTTACGAGTTTTGACAGAACCATAACTTAAAATAAAAAACACGAGACGGCGCACAGGTCGTCCGCCAAAAATACTTTACTAGTGTATATGATGAATCGTTTTTCCGAAAATTATATTCAACTACAACACTCCACTACTAGTGTGATTGGAACAGACAAATTATTCAAAACCAAAAATTCGATGCGCGTACCAGCAGTCTCAAAAAGGTTTTAATTTCGAAAGTAGTTGTGTGTACAATATTACAATTACAACACGAACGAGCGTATATATTGATTAGGGAAAATTTTTAGAACTTGTTTCGGTAGTAAATGATCAATCAACATTTCCATTTTTAACGTGATTGTAATATTCTTTGGTTGTCACAAACTATACTACTACTAGATTTAGGTAATCGCCACACTAAACAATAATGATGTTGAATGCCTGTTCCAAACACACCCACCAGTTGCGTAAGATAATCCCCGAGAGAAACGATCCATAATAGTAAAATATTTAACATGGATATTATTTTGATGATTCATTGAATAAAAACTAACTGCTAAAATTGTTTTGAACAACTGACTGACTGACTGACTGACTGTGATCATCAAAACAGAACAAAAAGGTATGTCGTCGGGTGTATGAAGAATACAGTTTGTTTAATTAAAACAAAAAATGGTTACTTGCCATCAAGTGTACTAAGTCAACTACTAACAGGAAGATAAACCGTGCAATTTCAGCCAACTTTTACACTGCATTGCTATTTTTTTACATACACTTTTATAATAGTTTTACTGTACAATATCTCACATTTTTTCTCTAGCATTCATCTCTCATAATATTTACAAACAAAACAAAAAAACTGTTTTTATTTATACAAGTAATAAACTTCATTCAACTTAATTATTAATTAATTAATTACATCCTTTGTTTCATACATCACTAAGAGGAGTTAGATACATATTATATATATATATATACAGTTGGGGTCTCAGTATGCACTCCGTTTTTTCACAAAGATTCTAGGCATTTCATGAAACGTTCGACGTATTGTATTAACTTGAAACATCTAGTGTCTGGATTAGAGTACTTCGACGGATGGTGTCTAACATAATCTGCCTTACTTTATATCGTGGTCTCATAGTGACCATCTTTGAAGAATCCTATAGACGTTTTATGAAAAATCGGCATGTAAAAAATTACACGAAGCCACTAGATTTATTTATTGTTCAATATTCCTTCGGTAAACGCATGAATAATATATTTTTATTTATCCGACTAAAAGACCCGGATTTTTATTTGTCCAAATCTGTATAAATGCAGTAAAACCTCTCAAAGGTTACATTGTATCTTTTTTTCAGTTTCAAATTTTAATTATTTCAATATTTTTAGTCTTTTACGACCGATGGAATAGTTACATTATTTAATTCTTTAGTCATTGTTTAGAAATTACGGATGTAGTATAAGAATTTTAGGTTGACAAATCTTTTCTCATGCAAATATCGGGATGAATAAAAATATATTATTCTTCCAGTTTTGTTTTAATTTTTGATTATTTACTTGAGTGGCCGGTTTTTTTTTTTGTTAAAAGAAAGGAAATATTTATGTTATATTGATATTTAATATAATAAACTTGATGTATTGAGTTGTTTTTAATATAATTTTTTTATTTTAATCTAATATACAACAATATATGCTGCTTTCTTTTCTTTGACATTTCACGTAACAACAAAATGCTAATTTTTCCCTTGTACACTTTACAAAGCTTCATCATTTTAAACTACGGCAGATTATGTTAGACACAATCAGTACAAATAAGATGAACTTTTCACGAAGTAACTTTCCCTGTCTAAACAATACGCCGACGTTTTATGAAATGGCCGGGATCTTCGTGAAAAGATACGATTTCACAAAGAGACCACGACATATATATATTTTTTTAAATCAGAGGAATAATATAATAAGTCACTATATATATATATAGATATATATGTATATATATATATATACTGTGTGGTTTTATTTAAAATGCCGCCACACATAATGGCATTAAAACTATTTTAACATTATCACACACGTAAACACATTAGTTTGTTTTATACATCACACAACAACACTGTTCCCAAAACAAACAAACAAACAAAAAAAAAACCAACAACAAAAATGTTATGTATCAGTCTGATTTGGTTATCACAAAGAGAGAAGCTTTAAAAAAATTATTGTTTTTTTTTTATGTATTTCCACTACTTTCTTTATTTTCAGCGGTGTCAGCACTAATTGGACTACCAGCCGATGAATTTGTATCACTACTTGAACCACTGACACCAGTTGCAGTAGCATCACCCCCGCCAGCACCACCACTAGTTAAGTTCGTACCACCACTAGCACTAATGTCTGATGTTTCTGTTTTACAGCGTGGCGTGTCGAGCATACCACTCAACACCGATAATGAATCTTTAACCGCATGATAAATAATATTCTTAATTTGTAGCTTATCTTCGTGATTTGTGTGTGTATCGGATAATGCACGGAACTCTTGTGTCAAATGGAAACAATGCGATACATTCTCTGGTGACACAAAATCTTCAGCAACTTTTATACAATTATGTAGATTACGCACTTGATGTGGAGCACCCGCTGGTATAAATACAGCATCACCCAAACATTGTACAATTGCGTAACCTTCAACGTTGTATTCTTTGTATAAACGTTCTCGTAATGGACCATCCAAATAACAACTCTGATCGTGAATCGGATCATGATGTGGTTCCAAGCGTGCACCACGTTCAATTGCCACCTTATTTAATAGATCACGTATTTTATCCGCATCACGTGCATGATATATATGCCATAATGCACCAGGTAATTCACCTTTATCACGTACACGTCGTCGTGTTAATATATCGCAACCAGCTTCATCAATGGCACGAAATGCTTCTTTAATGTGCTCATCGTTGTCACCATCTTTTGGTATGCCAACGTAAACCATCACATTGACGGCATCGGATACATCCAGATGTAAGTTTGTTGTACCTTTCGTTGGATATAAAGCCGATCCATAAGCGTTGTACATTTTGGGTCCTAGATCAGGTCGAACAAAACATTCAGGCAATCGACTTGCTAAATTTAATCGACCAGTTCGATGTGTATACTCTGATAATGGCAATACTTTCATTAAATCAGAGTAACGAGTTGGTAACATTTCAGCAAAATCTTCACCGGGTGGCCAATCTTTTAATTTCAATAACATTGGATTTCCTCTTTCGTCTTTCAGTCGCTTTGAAAAATGTTCAAAACCTTCCCAAAATTTACGCATTGGTTGATTTGGAACCAAATTTCCTGTCATACAATTTATTAAATCGTTTTTATCATCACCAAAATCACGTGCGAATGCATCTGGATGCCATAATTCTCTATTTAAATTTTTTGTTACATCACTAACAATCACTGGCTGTCCCCGTTTCCATTGATCCTTTAAAAATAAATTCAATTTTTTAGTTATAATTTTCTGGTTCCAGGAAGAAATTTCATATATCTCTCGTATTTCTAAGGACCTTTCTTAAATCCGGTCGTTAAACATTCTGAATAGGCAAGGGACCCTATTAAACCTGCGTTTATTCGAAAAGTTTCCAGCTAAATATGTTTTAAAATATGCATTTTAGAAAAAAATGTTTCAAACAAAAGTTGCTAAGTTTAAAGGGGGAAACAATGCACCGTGCCCGCCGCCGCGTGGTATAACTTATCTTTTAAACGGAGCAAGATAGGGAAAATCTTTAAACGCAAAAAATGTTAATCCTATTAAAACAAACTGCTTTTGTTTGAGTCTTTTTTTCTAAGATCCCATAGTTTTGGTGTAAATACTGGTTTTGGTTTGATTGAAATTTTTTTAGAAAATGATTATGTAACGAATAGCAGTAACACTCTAAAAATCCATTTAGGTTTTTTTTGAGTTTACTCCTTAAGAATCGATTTTCATATAAGACGTTGGTATTGAAAAAAATATGAAGAGTGAAATTTAGTGATCGAATGACCTCGTTACGTTTTTTTCAGTCAGTCAGTCAGGTTTATGTCTCGCTGTATAGAAGAGTAAACTCCTTAAGGAGTAAACTCCACGTGCGTCGGAGCTGACACACACACACTTTTTTTTTTACTTCTTCAATTGATTGATTTCTTTGAATTTTTGGATTCGAGTGATGGATTTATTTAAAATTGGACCAAAAGGTATTGAAAAATATTTGTACTAATTCTATTAAAATAAAATTTTTGCAACTTACTTGAAATATTTTGTAATTTTTAGCATTATTGGCTTCTGTAAGTCTCAACAATTTGCCATCACAGAGCCAAGAATGTGGAACATCTGGATACATTTCTCGACTTTCAGTTAACGTCATGATTCTGACAGCCACTGGTTCTCGACCCTTTTCATCCCACTTGTATCGCCTGACGTAATGTTTCAATTCGACACCCATTTCTTTCATAATTTTACGCTCCTCATCCGGTAATGTATCTTCAACGACCATTGAAATAACATCATCCAGTGTATTCGTATTTTTGTTGGACTTGTTTACAGCAGCTGGCGATGATGCACGGCTACCATTTGTTTTATGCGATGGACGTATTAGTAACTCTCTGAGCGTAGAAAAGTTGCCATCCTTTTCATCATCGGAATCACCAAATCCCATTGATCCATCCGAGCTGGTTGTACTTTTCTTGTCCTCGTTCGATAAAGCTACATGGGCAAGCCATGACAAAGGTGAGTTTTCTTGATTCTCTTGTTTAATATTAGCACCATTAACTATACCTTTTTCATCTTCGATTTTCTCCTGTTTGATACCATTCGTTTCACCTTTGATTATACTCTTTATTGCATCCTTCGATGCACCATTTGCAAATTTCGTACGAACTTCTTTACTTAACGGACACTCGCAATACTGGGGAATGTTCCATAACTCACGTGCCTCATGAACTCTCAGACCAAGTTTAACTAATGAATCGCCAGCAATGATTTGGGTTAACATTAGTTTTTCTTGTTCGTGAGCTTGACGATTTGTACATAACAACCATGAAAAATCATCTCGATCTTTACCAGATTCACCCCATATTTTGATAGTACCATTTTTACGACCCTACAAAATAAAAATAAATATTAATAATCCGAATTATAAAAATGGGTTTTTTAAATTTTACCTTATAACAATCTAAACAAACTACAAAACCACATTTTCCACAAGCCCAATGGAAATTAAATAAGGTAGTCTCACAAACATCACACATTTCTCGAACACCTTGTACTACTCGTTTCCATGCAATTGTTTTATCTGTAATTAAAAAGAATAACAAATTTAGTGTCTCCAATTCAATATTTTGAATTATTCTCCAATTAAATAATTCAAAAGAAAACGTACCATCTGACATATGTTCCGAATGAGCATCTTTCTCTTGAATTAATAAATCGCAGAATTGATCACCAACAGATCGCAACAAGAAACGTGACATTTCTTGATCTAAATCGGCTGGTGGTGAATCTGCCATTGGAAGCCACAATTTTAAATCATCCTGAATAAAATGAAAAAACAAAATTGATCTCAATATATTCAAAAACATCACGTATATTCTTTTTTGCAGAAGAAATGAAAAAATAATAATTACCTCTGTTGCATCTTTATAAGGATCTGAAAAACCAGCAATTGCTAATTGTCCATTTTTAGTAAACCGCAATCTTCGAAATGCATAAAATCGACAGAAAATATTTGGCATATTCTTTGATCTTTGATTCGGTGTCCATCGACATTCACGACATTTCGGTAATTTGGGTGCCACTTCAAAGCACGGACGGTCTTGTAAAAAACTTTCACCGGTTTTTTTTAATTGCCCCACTGGAGGTTTGCGAAAGGGGTCGCGCGGTGGGGTCGGTGGTTCTTCCCGTGGCTTCTTGTTGCGCGGCTCCTCGCCTTTATCGTTTTTTGACGACTTTGGTCGTCTTCCTCGCTTTCTTGGTTCTTTCTCTTTAGCACCAGAATTTGAATGGTTATTGGTACTGCTACCACCATTTGTGGTTTTCTTACCACTATTTTGATTTAAACTAGCACCAGAATCAGAATCTTTATCACTAGCAGTGTCTTTGTCACTATCACTACCACTCTCACTTGCTTGTGTTGCTGCCAATTTCTTTTTTTTAAGTTCTTCGGCGGCTGACTTTTTTGCAACACCAACACCTTTTTTACGTTTCACTTTGGGAGGTTTTCGTTTTGGTGGTGATTTTCGACCTCTTTCTTGATCGGAACTTGATGAATCATCCGCTTTATTTGTATCAGTGGCATGTCCATTTAATGAGGTATCTTTACTAATCGCAGGTTTCCTACTACCTTTATTCGATAATCCCTTTGAACTTTTATTTATACTATTGACGGCCATTGATCCGATGTTATGTAAAGATGTCGTTAGACTTGGAGGTGGAGTTGTCACTTCTTTTACTGGAGTAGTTACTACGGTATTAGTTAATGTTATGGGAAGTGTCTCGCAACTTCCAGATCCAGTTACACCTGTAGTATCTTCCACATCTTCGCCTGTATGTCTTTGAAGCCAAGCTTTCTTTAAATGTCGTACTGGGTAATTACCCGTTACAGATTTAGTAGGACCAGGACTATTTGACTTTTCAGAATCAATGACACTGGGTGTTAACGATACTTTTACAGGAGTACTTGGAGGTTGTGTTGTAGATGTGGGTGTAACACTAGCAGGTACAGGTGTAGGCACAGGACTGGGAGCGGGACTATTACTGATAACAGGAGCACTGGCAACAGAAGCAGGCTGAGTTGAACTACTACTTCCAGTACTCGAAGGTCTTGTAGCATCAGCGGACGCTGGTCGTGTTGGTAAGGTTGTGATGCTGACCATAGGACTACCTACTGATACTTCTAATCCAGCTGGTTGAGGTTGGGACACAACCATTGTAGCAGCTGGTGAACAATATGCGGCAGTATTTACCACAGTTGTAATTGTTGTAGCTGCACTAGCTATTAGTGGACTGGGTTCACTAACTCGTGCTAGTTGCGGTTGTGACGTGCTATGCAACGACAAAGGTTGAGTTTGTGGTTGCAAAGCTAAAGGTTGTGTTTGAATTATAGGACCAACTCCAGGTGATTCCACTCTCCGTTTTTTAACATCCATTGGAATTGGACTACCCATTGGATGTTGATGAATACTAGTTTTCCTTTTGGGTGATTCAGTTTGGTCTCTGTTAGAATTACGATCTGAAGAAACTCCTAAATCTAATGGCTGTGTTTGAATTGCTGAAGTATTCATACTCGTATGATGAGACGGTGGCACCAGACTGTGCAAATGATGTTGATGAGGAGATCTAGACATATTTGGAGGCGCTGCTGCAGCAGATGGTGGTGACGTACCATGATGCGGTGGTATTGGTTTTACAGATAATCCTGGTACTGATCCGCCCGAATAGAGACGTTCGTACATTGCACGATCAGCTGCTATTGTACTGTTGCTGCGACTACTATGGGCCGGTGGCGGCAACTGAGATACAGGCATGCCTTGAGGTGGTGGCGGATGATATTGAGATGATACTTGTTGATAAGGAGATGGTGATACTGATGAAGGTAAATGGGATATTTTCGATGTCATCGGAATTGGATTATTAGACATAACATCTTGATTTCTACAAACAGGAATTCCACTAACAATTCCAGCAGTCGGTTTACCATAAATATGAGGTGGTGCAGTATTTACTTTGGATTTTGAACTAGTACTGACAGAAACGCCGGTCGGTAATGTATAATGTTGTGTGCTTGGTATTAAATTGGGTTGTGGAAGATATGGTGGATAACCACCAGCAGTTGAAGTTTTGGTGGGTGGAAATGATAATATTTGCGCATCTCCTCGACTGTATCTTGAATCAGGCGGTGACGGATGCGGTTGTTGTGAATGTGGATGTCCATGTGGAGACTGCCTTTGCAATGAATGTGGACTTGGCAGTTGACTTGATGATCGATGATGTCCATGAGACATTTGTTTTTGTTCTTGATGGTGATGTGGACTTGGTGCATGCGGATGTACACCATGATGTGGAGATTGTGAAGGACTTCGATATTCATACAAACTAGTTTTATGTTGCTGTGCAACAGTACTTGGTATATAATGTGGAATCATATCGGTTGTGCGTAATTTTGGGCTTGGGGAATGTGATACCTTTGGTTCCATATGATGAGGACTTTTACCCTCATGTTTTACAATCACAGTATTTTTAAGTTCACTCATTAATGGTGGTGGTCCTACCATATCTCGTTCTCTTTCCATACTAATTTGATTTGATTTACCTAAAACCATACCAGAGTTCGATGACGGTGGAGTTGATTTGTGATGATCAGACTTCTGTTTTTGTTCGGGGTGTGGAAGAAAGGCTCCCTGTTGATACGCTGGATAATTAAATAAACTTAAATTAGGTTCGGCTTGTGGTAATACGGAGTGTTTTGTTGGAATTTTATCGCCGGGTTTACTTAGTCCACCCGAAGATCTACTGTGTGCTGGTGGTGGATAATCAGCTTTGCTAGGCATTTGTTGACGATGTACCTTTTTTAATAAAAACAATTAAATATTAGTTATAAATAATTATTTAACAACCACTATAAAGTGTTTTTATTGATTGAGAGTATTTACCGCTTGCTGTGAATAAAATGCGCGTTCCCGTAATCGTTCAGCAGTCACTAATTGTTGCCTTTGTTGTTCACGTTGCTGATGCTCTTGTTCAGCACGTTTTCGCTCTTCCTCGACTGAAGTACGTTGTGGTGGTTGTAATGTATTAAAATTCCAACCCATGCTGCTACGATCTCCTCCACGCTGTATAATCAAGAGTACAGAGTTAATTTTCTTAATTCGTATTAACAAAATTTGATTGAATACAATAAATGTCAAGTGTTTAATGACTGCCAATAATATATTTTAAACAAATTATTAAAAATTCAGGTAACTACGTTAATATTAATCATATTTCACAAATAATAGCCAATCGAATATAGAAAATAATTTTTTTTTTTAAATATTCGTTCAGTAACCAAGTTTTTTTTACTTGCTTAATCTACGATCGATTTTTTTTCTGAACGTGGGCATTCATTATCTTTTAATAATCTTAATCCAAACAAGCCGTAGGATGGTTTTATCTCTGACTGTTACATTCTTAAGGGCAACTCATGAGATCTACACATCAACTTCCCAATATTTGTTGTTTTTTTTGTTAATCTGAATACTTTTCGTAAATTTCAACAAACTTTTGCGAAATTGTTTCACTAAAATACCGCCAATAGCTGTTTTCCATTAAAAGATCTCATCGGTTGTGTTTACCGAACACGTTGGCGCGCATTTATTTTTTCTATCTAGCGAATTATTTGCAATATTTGGAATACTATATATTATTTGGAATCATTTGGAATACTCGCAGCTCGTCGTAGATTTTCAAACCACGCTGCAAAACCCATATGAAGTACGGGAATTCACGTAAATGGGCTTAAATTGTACCGTATTGGTGGTAGAAATTTATTTATTTCCAAAAGTCTATTAAAAATTCCGTTTAATTCTCGAGTTTCCTGGTTGTTAGTTATTAATTTTTAAGGTTTTTTCATTTTTGAAGAACTGTAATTCGTCAAAAAGGAACTATGTAGAGCAAGCAAATTTTCTAGAAGGAAAAAACCATAATGATGAATGAAATCAAATTACTTTGGTAATGTCACTTCATCCGGAATAATCGCAATAGCTGAATTTTCTTAGGAAATAAAAAACTACACAATCATGGTTAAAAAATTGATTATAAATCTAATTCGAAGTATTTGTTTTTTTTATCATGAAATAAAATAATGAGTAAGAACCAAACATAAAATAAAAAAATTAAATCGAATATTAATAGAATGACCTCATTTACTTTGTTGTTGCATTATGCAAATAAACTGAAATAGAAACTTATTATAAAATAATATATTCAAACATAAACTTTATACGATTGTGGGAGTCTCAGCAGTTCAACTGAACCCACACCACAATCATTTGTTGTATTATGATTATTATGAATAGTTGGTTGGTTGGTTGCATTGCATTGCATCTGCTTTTATTTACATAAATATTTAATTCTAGAAAACCATTTTATATCAAATGGAATATTTATTTTAATCAAACAACAACACGGCCTTTTAAATAAATAGAGGACACACTCGATCGATCATACCATGATAAATATCTACGTCATCAGTTTTCGTCTCACCAGTGATCAACCATTGTGTTGTAAAAGCAACGATTCTACTTTTTGGTGGTTGGTGAATTTCAGAGGTTCATTCGTAAACTCATTTTTGAAATATGATAGTAAGCAACAGTGACTAGTCCAAGTAGGCGAGCGGTCTAAGGCGTTATGTCTATGCAGTATACCTACTTGGAAACTGGGAGGTTATGGGTTCGAAGCCCGACATCGGCAGTTTGTCAATTATTAAAAAAAAGGGGCGGTTAATTGGCTAAATGTCGGCGTATAGACAAGAATGAAGTACCCGGCTATGCTTGAGAAGGTTTTCTGCAGTTTCCTTCACGAACTCCAGATGAATATCGGCATGGTTCCTATCAGAATCGACTGCAGCCGCATATCCTATCAATTCCTAGTCTACTCACAAATTCCTTCTACTCTACTCACATTCTTAGGCATCACAATGGACCTTATGGTCGAAGTGTAGTCCATCCAGGGCAGCCTCTACAATCTATTTCTATCTAAGCAACAGTATCCTTTATCAAATCAAATTTTTCGACCATTTGTGAATCGAAATATTCGCAATTGACCACATTAGATTAGATTACATTTGAGTGAGGAGCAAGTCTTATAAAGTACTTTTCTACCGGCGATCAATTTGATCTTTTGTACCTCCTTTCCTTCAAAGGTGTTCCAGGAGTTCTATGGTCTTGATAAACGTTAGGATAGGCTTCGGCGACATCTCATTGATTTCAGCTGGTTGGAGATTTGTCCATCCCAAATGATAGTGTCTTTTGAGAGAGAGAGAGAGACTTTCGCATTCACACAGAATGTGAATTACGGTTTTCTCCTCTTCATGACAAAATCTCCAGATACTATTCTCTGTGAGATTGATAGTAAGTATCCTCAATTGGTTTCTTCCTAGTTGTAAACGCTCAGAAGCCTTTTTCCATGAGAAGATTTTTAATTAACCACATACTAAAATTGTATGACTTTATATTTCTCAAAACTTGTTTATTAAATATTTATCTTTTTATGACCAATCATTAGAACAATTGATTATTAGAAACTTGATACAACAACATTAAACCACAAACAAAAATTTTATCAGTAATTAGCTCTTGAAGCGTCACATCAATATTATCTACTATAGTTCCGAAGAATACGTGACGAGTGACTCTTATAGTTCCGGAGGGGAATGAGACTGCTGATGAACTGGCAAGGAAAGGGTCGTCAGAGCCTTTCATAGGACCTGAGCCATCCTGTGGAATAAGTGAGGCCTACCTCAACACAGCCCTCTGGAAGGCAGAGGAAGAAGAAAGAAACAAGCTTTGGGAAGATTCCCCAGGGCTGCGGCAGGCCAAGATCCTTCTCGGGCAGTATAACCGAAAGAGATTCGAAACCTGCATTAAGCTCACAAAAAATGAGTTACGAATCCTAACGGGCTTTCTCACCGGGCATTGCCGGCTGAATGGGCACCTCCGAAAGATGGGAATCATCAATGACGGCTCATGCAGGTTCTGTGAGCTGGAGGAAGAAACTCCAATTCATCTCCTACTTGAATGTGAAGCCGTGGCACGAAGACGGGCTGCTTGTTTCGACCAGTACCCACTCCAGGAGGATGACTTACCATCCCTGCACCCCACCCAGATCCTCAAATTCCTCCGAGAATTGAGACTGGTTGAGGAGCTCTGAGGCAAGCCTTAACAGAGCAGTAGTAGGGGGTCACAATAGATCATATTGGTCGCAGTGATTAATAACCTCCAAATAATAATAATAATAAATATAGTTCCGGAGAATACGTGATGAGTGAGTCAATTAGTGTTATTTTTTACTTATTTACATACTAGCTGATCCCCGCACAGGCTTCCTACTGAAATTGTATCAATAGGTTAGCGGTTGAAAGAGGCATCTTACAACCGCTGATAAACATATTCAAAAACCAACCATTTAGACTGATACTTCATTTTCATTTGTTTCCTGTGATGGCGTTTTACTTAACAGGGTAAGTAAAACGAAAGAGGTAACACACAATGTCAAAGCATGAATTTCGCTTGCGATCTTTTCATATTATTGTTGAATAAATTGCTGAATTATAAATGAATTATATTCTGATAAAAAAAATGCTTAAGATACGAGATTTAAAAAAAATTAGTTTTATCATTAAAAAAACGAACTTGACCTTTTCATAGGATAAACAAGTTATTTATTTTATGATGACATATTTTATTCTTTGCATAATTTAATCTACTTATCTTAATTTTAAATTCTCCTGTGAAATGAAATAAAACAAAGATCTGAAAAGGTTTTTTTTTTTCACGTGAGTTATGGAAAAATTAGCTAAGGTTAGGTTGCAGTGTCTGGCCGAGTGGGATTTATTTAGGCCACTACTCCTTGAACCATTTCGACCGATTTTAGTCGGAGAGGTCGTCAAAGAACGGTGACCCGGTTTTCTCATAGCAAGAAGACTTGAACAGTGAATGAGAAGGTGGGACATCGTTTCCTCTTCCTTCTCATTGTGAGAGCTCCTGTAATAGTTGTGGTAAACTGGTAGGCCCATGCGTTCAGCATGAATAATTTTGTTTAATTTATTTTATATTCTAAGTTGTATTCTTGAGACCTGGACTCGATCCAAATAATTGTATAAAACAAGGAAAAAAGATCATTTACTTGAAAGAAAAAAAGCTAAATTTGTGTTTACTGATAATGATAGCAAACTAAGAATGATAGAATGATAATCGACCCTGAAAGATGGTTTCCCAATGCTTGCAGCTACCATAAACCAATTGAATAATTGGGTCTTTTTACTCTAAAAACAAACTCGCTATTTAGAATACGGATAATTAAAGTTCTATTGTAGTATTTTCTTCGATAGCTGGGGGGAACGCATAGACCGATTTTATGCATTCACGCTAAAGGTATTTCAGTGCATATCAACATCCGAAAATAGATTAATTAGAATATTTTATGAACACATATACCATGTATGTTTTTCCCTTTATCAATATTTCTAACCGACAATCGAACATGGAACTAAATACAGGGTATAAAAATGACATTAGCATATGTTAGGTGAATGTCCTACTTAAACAATTTCACATTGCAAATACATATCTTTGGAGATTTGCCAATTTAAAAATATATAATATTTAACATGAATAAAAAAAGAATCAAAAAGAAATAACTAGATGGCGTGGTGTGCATCTAAAAGATTCAACTTACACACACAACAAAGTGGTAGAAATATATATATATATAATTGGCATTGTTGTTATATTTATATATATATTACTTCTTGCAGCAACTAACCTTATTATATGCAAGTCGTAACGATTCCTCGAAATGTTTATGTACAGCTTGTTCGGCAGCACGTTGTTTCTCTTGTCGTTCTCTCTCTTGTTCACGATCAATTCGTTCCTGTCGCTCTCGTTCCATTTGTTTCTCACGTTCACGTTCCATTTTCTCTCGCTCTTGACGTTCACGTTCTCTTTCTATTCGTTCACGTTCTTTCTCCCGTTCTTTGTGCTGTTTTTCAAGCTCACGAACTTCTTGGTCCCGCCTTTCCCTGTAACAATAACAGAATAGAATGAGATTTATTATATTTATAGTGTACATATTCTTCTCAATATTAAATAACACACACATAATACCTCGTCCCGTATACAATTCAAGTATATACCAATAAATTTTTATACTAAATAGATGATATATTTTTTTGTTATATAAATAGATAGCTATAGATAGCTCTAACTATAGCTTCAAATAATATTTATTTGTTCTTTTAATAAGATTTATAGATACGTTTCTTTTTTTATCGAATCATAAATATTTTGTGATAATTTATCTTTATATTCTTTTTTCATCGAGTCTACGATTTGGACTTATTACTAGAGCTAAGCTTTTGGTCAGAATTTCAACGATTTTCTGAATTATCTTTAAAAAAAAAAACTATTCGCAATTATAACCAAAGGTAAAGGTCAGCATTGCGAACGCCTAAACTAGATTTAACCGATTACATATAAATTAATAAGTGTAAAAAAGATGAAATGATAACTTAAATAGATTGGAGAACGATAGTAGTCATTTAGAAGTGTTGACAGTATTCATTAAGTTAGTGAGGTTAAATGTAACAATGTCAACAAAGTGTGATACGAGTCTTGAATTTTATTGAGTATATAAAGAAATTTTTTAAAGTTTAAATAATTTATTATATTAAGAATTATTTTTTCTGAAACCTAGCTTGCGTTAGTTACGGATTTTAACACCAGACGTCAGCCACTTTGCTTTTAATTACGAATAATCACTTTTTTTGATACCCTTCTCATACTATAAAAACTCTTTTTAAAGATTTTAAAGCAAAATAGCCCTTTTATGGTTTGACGATTTCAATCAAAAGTACTCTTTTTTCTGCCCCCCTCTTTTGTCTATTGATATAATATACTGTTTATTATCAAACTTGTATGTACACTCTCGTTCATAAAAATTGAACCAGTTGAAACATTCTAAGTGTTACTGTATGTAATACTATACATATATTCAGTAATATATACTCTTAGAGTGTGACTTACTGGTTCAAATATAATCTCTCATGATCGATCTATTATATCTGGGGCTACCATAAAATAATTCTCTAAAGGAACAACAAACGGATCTAATTCGTTATTAATAAAAAAATTTGAGTTAGAATTGGTTTTTAAAGATAAATTTTGATTTGTTGGCGAAAAATGATCTTTGCTAAGAGAATTAGGAGAATATACAACATCTTCAAAGCACATTCTATGCTTGATTCATTTTAATAGTTAATAAAACACTGAGCTTTAACGGTAACGCGACAGGATCGCGTTGCTAAATCGATATTGCAGAGCTACTCGCCCGTTTAAACCTCAATACAGAGAAGTCCCAATTCTGTCAACAGTCACAAATATCCAATAAATATACCGACCAATTTTAATTCGTAGAAATTTGATTCCAATATTTACCCTTATTTACAATTTAAATTAAATTTAAATAATTCTTTGACGATAAAATATGTCGATTATTTGTTCGAATCCTCGAATTTTAAATGGAATTTAGGATTAAAATAATTTAAATTGATTTCTTCATTCCTTGAAATTAAATCAACATTTTTATTTAAAGTTCATTTCGAATCGATAATCGTAAACTTCAGGTACAAATACGCAAATTTGTACCGCAAAAACACAGTTCACTTTCAACTACTGAAAATAATTGTATAAAATAAAAGATTTCGACAATATTTCAAATCAATAAACAAATAAATTTTAACCAAAACAGTTTTGTGTTTGAATAATATCTAATTTATAAATGCATGACCTTGAGACAATTCCTATTTTTATTTCTTGTTACTTTTTTGAACTTTGTGTATTGATTTGTCGATTATATAAAATATATATTGTCTCTTTATGAGCTTAAATTTGAGCATTTAATCACTTCCCTCAAACGATCAATCTGTGTTTAACTAATTGAAATTTGATAAGGTCACCCATTATGAATTTTGATCGTAATTAATTTTGAATGTGTGGTTGATGTGTTATATTAAAAATATGAACGATGGAATTTTTATTATTTAGATTAGAAAATACTGTGTTTCATCATATAAATTTCACAAAAGAAAAAATATTTGAGTCATATATTTTTAAGTGGTTTTGAGATAAGAAAAGTATGTAACAATCAAATTGACCGAATTATTTTATATAAATAAAAATGATAATAAGTATTTTGTGATAACATAATTTTTATAAAAATTTGCCATTACTTAATTAAATAAATCTATTTTTAAATTTTTTTAACAAAAATTTTGAATTTTATTATTTTTCACACCAGACGCTAATATGGGACACAGAGGTTGGGTTAAACGTTGAGTTTTTCCCCGCATCTTCAAGTCTGTACGTTTGTTTACCTAATGCAAAAACCATTCTTTATCTTTTTGCCGAAATTAAGGCTACCATGTCGCCAACGCTTTATTTTGGTACGTAAATCAATTAATCCAACGTTGAAAATTTAAATTTATATAAAACACCTTTGATAAAGCTTGTTCTGTTTTGACGATTTTAACTAATCTTTGTGAATTGGTATCACATTACAATGTCAACGTTTGGTTTCTTGGAATTTTACGGTAAAATATCCCAAATAATTTTTTCGAAAACCAAACCAATTGGGGATCACACGAATTTATGAATAATAATGATTGATTGGAACGAAAACCGAATCTGGATCTCATAGCACTGTTTTGTAACCCTTCTTTGAATTAAATCCGGTTACAACCACCAAGCGTTTGTTGATGAAAAGAAAATGGTGCAAATTTTTATAGTCGAAATAATACACCCATCATTTTTTGTACACTAATTAAAATAAATTAATCTCATATGTGGGTGAAGTAAAATTCAATTAAATTTGGAAAGAAAGAAGAAAAAAAAAACAATAATTTTGAAATATGAAATTAAAAACATTTATCTCATATAAAAATTTTAAATAGATAATAACTATTATTTTTATAAATTAATTAATAAGATTAATTAATTTATGGAAATAAACATGGCATATTTTATAATAATTATATCCTTATTTGATTTATCAATAACAATAAAAAAATAAAAGAATTTGTATGTGTACGAACATACAGTACGGTCAACGACCTTGAAATTTAATATATCCGATCGGCTGCATATTGATTTAACACCACAATGGAAACACATTATACTACATACCAGAGACAATGTAAGTAATTGAATACACTATTCTGCTTTCTCTCTCTTTTCACATGTGTATGTATGTATGTATGTACGTATGTATGTACATCCCCCCTTTGTTGTCTCCCCCTATTCATATAATATTCAGTATTTACAATGTAGAATATTTATTTATAAAATAAATAAAAAAACAAATTGTTATGCAATTAATTTTAAAGTAAATGTTTTGTAAGTAATATTTTTAATTCTTGGAATTTTTTATATAATTAAACGTCGTTAGTAGCCGGATAATAATTACTTGCTAGTGAATGTTTAATATCAACTGTTAACTATTATTATTGTTACTGTTTTATGTAAATGGAACATTAAAAAAAAACCGTTAAAAGATTATTCTGTTTTTTTTTCTCTCGAAGTGAAATTTTAAATATATTCGTCAACGAGTATAAAGTGAAATTTTATTTATGTTAAATCTTGTATGATGAATAAAAGTTTGTTTCTTTTTGTATTCAAACAAGTTTCAGTTAACAAATTCATATCTAATAGTTTTGAAATACTATCGTTTTGAAAACGCTTTTTATTAGCTTGAAAGCAAATAAAAGCTATGTAATGAAATCTTGAATTACAAAATGAAAATCCAATATTTTTTAACGTCTAACAATTACCCGCGTTTGATCATTGATCCTACGATTAATACAGTTCTAAATTCATATCTAGTTGTTTCGATTAATTGTACAAATTTGGTGGTTGATAAATTACGAGAAAATTATATTAATTTTTTATCATTTATTTAAAAAAAAATTTAATGATGATCGTCAGGAATTTTGGAAAATTTAGTGGGAAACCTTCTATTGGAAACTTCCTGGACTACAAAATTGTTAAAAAATATTAATTAATGTCGAATCATTTTTAAACAGTTGATATGCAAATCATGTATCACAGAAAATTCTTTACACACCTCTTATCTACAAATAGTATTTGGATTATTTATTTAAATGCTAGTACCCATTAGATAATAATTTTATAAACAATTATTTTATTGATTGGTTATCAAAATAGAAACTTAAATAATGTTATCGGAAATTTTACGATAAAGTCATGTTAAATATCCGTAGGCTTATTTTTTTGTATAAATTTCATTTATTAAATTATTAATATTCTCATATAAAAAAAAGAACAAATAGATTTGCCTCAGGTACCTTTTTTTTTATCTCATGTAGCGAACAATAGTTACCGCACCAGGCAGCAATCTATTATTTAAGAAAGATTTTTAACTGACAAAAATATAAAAACATTCAGGTATCCGGATATATTTGAAGTGACCTTTACAATTGAAAAAATTTTTTTAACACGAATATATCAATCATTAGAGTACACAATACTATTTCTACGGAACCTTTCCTTGATTTTGAAACAATCTTTTTTAGGAAAAGTATGTTTTTTTTTTATAATACATTAGTAAACACGAAAGAAAAACATTTATCCATGTTTTCGTTTTGAAAACTTTAAAACTTCGACAAAAAATGTACTTTCTTGAAGCTTCAGGCAGCAAAAATAATTATAAAAGTGTATCTACGATTTATAGACATTCATACACATTCGGCAAAATTAGGGAAAAACACGATATTTTATCCCTAATAAAAGTATTCAATCTAATATATATTTTAAGAAAAAAAAACGCATTCTAAACATTTTTATTCAATTAAAATAAAGACTATCGATTTTGACTACATATAATTTGTATAAACCAGAAAATATATAATTCATAAAATACTTTTAAGAACTTACTAAGCTATTGTGTAATTAGCTAAAAAGAAAATCTTTGAACTCAAGAGATATCCGATTGAATAGAATTTTTCTACCACCAAAATGACCTAATGAATCATTCATAATTAAACAAACAAAAAATTAATATAAATATAAATTAATTTCATTTTCTATATCGGTATGTGTATAATAAAATATTAAAACGTATTGAGGTCAAATGAAGGTCATGGCACCACACAAAAGAAAATATTTATGTATAAACAGCTATCGTATTTTTAAGCAAATATCAACAATACAAAATTTTTTGTATAATTAATTTAACCTTCTTTAAAAAAAAAAAGTTAAATGCATCAAAATGAATTATGAACTCAAACATAATTACGAATGATATTTTTATAGTGTAAAAATAAACTTAACATTCTACATGAAGAAGACTATGACAACAGTAATAAAAGATTAAACATTCTAAAATGTAATAATGAAATACTTATATTATTGGCAGCCATTTTGATTACAATCACCATATTATATATTATATATATAATACCTTTATGTATACAATATAATACATACCACATAAATAATTCAAATCCAATCTAAATATAAAATTTATATACAAATTTTATTTAGATAAAGGAAAAATAATGATAAATAGTAAATGTGTATTTAATAGTAAAAAAACTATTCGTCATACTTTTCCATTTAAAAATAATACCAATTCAAAGTAATTACGACAATTTTTTTGTTAATAATTATTTACAAAATTTAATAAACAAAATGGTGGTTTGGAGAAAAAAATCTTATATTTTGTAATAATTATTATTACGTATTTACTTTCAATAATCATTAAATTGCAGAATACCTACAAGGACACACTGGAATTAACTAAGTTATTAAAAACAACAATATCTAGAATAAATATTTCAAGGTAAAATTTTATAATTAAGGGCGAGGAGGAATACACAACTAATATATCTTGAGGGTTGGAAATTTAATTAATGAATATTTATTTCAATAATAAAAGGGGTGTAAAATTATATACACCCTCCAAGTCCACCCAAAAGGATCTACGCTTGAATGTTAATTATTGTAAGTTGCCATAGGCAATGAATCCGATCGATATTGTTTTAAAAAAAATTAACATACCAAGAAGGTAAAGTTGGCATAAAAAACTTCATAATTGCTTGCAGCACGTGCACAATACCATTGTAACCCGAATTATAGCATTTTTCGTAACTTTGTTTTAAGTTCACTGTTTTAAAAAATATATGAAAACACCACCAAAAAAAAACAACTTCAAATTCAAACTACTTCACTTAACGATACCACAATTTTGAATAAAAAATTTCATATTTAATATAGAAAACACATGCTATGGGGACAAAAGAATGATTTTATAACGCCAGGTGCTGTTGCCTCTTGAACATGATGATGATGATGATGATGTTTAAGGTCACTTTTTCCCATCCACAACACACCACCTCACTGTAAGCTTCAGGAATAAATTTCACACACAAAGAAACTACTCCTTGAAAGATCCTACACACTAAAAATTCACTAATTTCTAAATACACTGTTAAATTGTTGCTTTTTTTTGGATCAACAAAAAAAAAACTAGAACATCTCACACAAGAAGGATAGATGATATGTTTACTTTATTTGATTTTCTTATTGTTGTTAAACATGTAATTGTTACGAACTATAAAGTTGCAACGCAGATGAACAACTGAAATGAGGCTAGCCAGTAAGCCCTAGCTGAAGCAAAGCAACCAGCAGCGATCGGGCGATGCGATGTACGTATAGAAGAGAGTATACAGTAAAGTGGTGATGAGGTGGTGAAGTGGTGTAGAGAGGGGGACCCACAACGTACATAATATTGCTGTATATTTGGTTGTGTTGTATATTTGCTTGCTCGCTAGTCGACTCGTTGGTATAACCGTTGAGTCACCCAGATGATTATAACACTGACACGTCGTAGTTTTCTATATACATTTCACTTTACTATCAAATACTTATATGTTGCGTGTCTCACTTACTCTTTTCAACATAATCCAAACAATATTTATCATCCATAATATTATATAGAGAGCTCTCCACTCTCTATACTAGTAGATGATAACGGAAATATGTTCTGTTCTACTGTGTAGTGTTATGCGTTATTAATAAATAATATTGTTTTCAATTAAATCAAGAAATCGCAATCATTATTATTATATTTAAAAAAGAATGTATTCAACATTTTATCATCACATTATCTTTTTTATGTTTTAAATATCGTTTTTTTTTTTTTGTTTACTGATAAAATTTTTTAATTTCAGGAAGTTCTCTTTTAAAACACAGTTGAATAGACAAAGAACCGTTTGTCTTGATTACCTATTACTATACGTTGTTATGAATCATTTTGTGTGTATTTAAAGATTAACTTTGTGTTGGAGTGATGGATGACTTTCTTTGTAACGCATTTTATATTTTAGATTATTTTCTAACTATGTTCTTTTTGCGAGACCTTGTTTATCTTTTATTATAATTATTTTTTGCTTTCTTTCGAAAATAAGTTAACTTTTTGTCACAAAGATTCTGCATCGTTTTGTTTAAGGAGTATTGATTTACGTTTTTATTTTGTATAGCTGAAGAAAATGGTTGCGATAATATTAAAGTGTATTATTAAGAAAAAGATTTAATATAAAGATAAATTATTCAAATTTTTAACGTAGGATTTCGTTAACCGTGTTATCTTATTTAATTAAGATTTATTCTCCATTAAAACTTTGGTTTGCTCGAAGAGTACACCAACGCAATGTTTTACACTGCCTGCGGTAGGAAACAATATGATAAACAAAGCTGCTGAAATTTGTTTCTTCGAAGTTAGCCAAAACTATATAGAAATTATAACGATCAACTCAATTCTAAGTGAGAAATGTTATTTTAAGTTGTAGAGCGGTTATCCAGGATGACACACTTACACTGACCCAACCGTGTAGTGTTGGTGCTGCTACACTTTAAACCATTTGGAACTGTTCAAATGCAGTAAAAAGGTTTTGACGCCAGTTGAATATAGTTTGTGAAAGAATGGCTGACCTAGAAGGGTGACTTTTTTCATAGTAAGTGTTGGACAATGACCACGCAGATGATTCATCTCCTCTTACTCCTTTCCTCATTGTAGCAGGTCCTATAATAGTCGTGGTGCACTGGCACTCCCAAACAATTGCCATGTTTACCGTCTAGTTAGATTGTAGCGGCCGCCATGGACGGGCTACACTTCGACCATAAGGTCCATTGTTACCGTCCAGTTAGTACTCTATGATGGCCGCTATAACTTTGGCCTACAGATGACCTCTGTAGAAAGATATCTTTGAAAGATTATTTTTTAAACAGTCTTATAAGAATAAGTATCGATAAAAGAGTTCTAGACAGCCATCATTTCAAAGAATATTCAAAAATATATTTTTGTCGGCCACTTATTTTTGGTGGGTTTATAAAAATGCAACAGGAAGACGAGAGTGAATAAAGAAATATGAATATTGTAACTGAAATGATGAATTTTGAAACAAACAAGAAAAAAAACATACATTATGTCTTTTTCAGTATAAAAAATGTGTGTTGTATGTATGGATGTATATATATATATATATGTATGTGTATGTATGTATATGTATAATACAATTTAAAGCGAATGTTTCACCTAACTGTGTCTGTAAACTGGTTTCGCAAGTTCAGCAACAAATTAAATATCTAAACAACTTCACATTATGCTGCTACATACAACTCAACTCAACTCGCCTTCTGTTTTCATTTCAAGTTGTTTGTGTTCTGTTCTGTTCTGTTTTATAATATAATATTATATTATACAGTCTTCGTCTTCGATAGCGAGCGATACAACAATAATAATAATGAGTTGTGAATTTATCAAAACAACACAACCAACGTCTCTTCTTGGGTCTCTTGTTTTGTATTATACTCTTTCTTGTACATTACTTAACTTTCTCACTCTAACACACAATTTAATTAAATATTGTGATTAATTATATTAAAATTTATATTAGACCGACGACAGTTCACACAAATTTAGACCATTTTGAACACAAAACGATCATATTAGTAGATAAATTCACGAACATAGCGCGACAGTTCTGTTTTGAACACTTATGGAATCACAACAGTATCTTCTCCCGATTGCCAAGGTGATTTTCTATGAAAACTATTCGACGTGATAATTTAAAATTTAGCATAGAAATAGAGCGCCCAATTAAAGATATACAAAGTTTGATTCGAGGGGTTAATTTGGAAGGCGAAGGGAGATTATTATTTTAAAATATCTGTCTTGTTTTTTTAAAGACATATTTTTTTTAATGGTGTTTTTCTGTTCTTTTTAGACATTTCAAGGTCATTTATTATTCGCATATATAATAATTCCAACAACACAACAACACACATGAGGCAAAAATATTATTATTTCACCCTTTACGCTATATAATCGAAGAGGGTTTTATATGTTTAGTTAGAGTTAACTTTCAATGGTATTTGAAATTCGTGTTTATAATACTCCCCTGGTTGTTATTTTTTTTTACTATTGAAGTCCTTCATATACTTTTATCACGCGATATTACATATTATTTTTTGGACTATATGTCATAGACTATAAAAAAAAAAAAAATCCGTATGTTATATATAAAACCATGTTTAAAATTTCATGTTCAGCAAAAGTGGCGATCTTTTTATCAAAATTTCATAGTTTATTTGTGCAAAATCTATTCGATTATCGAAAAAATGTTTAGAACAAAAGTTGGATAAGCGACGAACCTTATCGAAATTTATCGATCAACCGTAATATTTTTTCAGTAAGTAAGGATTATTTTGTCTTATTATTAACTACGCACTTTCTCTTGCGCTCTCTGCAATTTCATCTATCGGATATAGCGTCATTAGTTATGTGGTCCCTTCAATGGCGTTATATCCAGTTTCGACTGTATATCCATAAGACTTTGTGTGCTCGCAAGACACGCGTGATGAATACAATGTTAAACATAAGGAATCACTGCTGCAATATATAGTGCCCAATATAATCACACTTTCTATTTTCTGCGCATTATATATTACTGGTTACTGCAGACGAAATTTGTAGCTCGCAAAAACTTTAGACTTAGGGTATTTGGAAAGTAGAAAATATTAATTTCAGCAGATTTATTTCAATTCGTTCGATTAAAAAAGAGCGTTTTACAATTTGTTTCAAATGTGAAAAGAAATGCAATTTACATATAATCCTTGACATTTCACAAATTTCTCTTATAATTACATAAATTTTTAAGAACTTTTTTTGGAAAAATGTTTATCAATGGAAATGTATTTCATCGTTATCTGTGTCGTGTGTTGTTATCAAAATCCATTTTTTTAATGTAAGTGTAAGATTAGAAATACAAATGTAATTTTTGTTCAAAAAATAAAAATTGAAGGTCAAATGAATGTCATTTTGAATATTTTATGGAAAGTATATAACAAAAAAATAAAACTTTGTAAACAAAAATATCTAGTTTATATCCCCACACATTCTTCTATCCATCTTTTACATTTGAATACATATTGGCACATTACATGTGAAGTTATTTTTAGACAGAGATAAAAATAATTTATGACATTTCATTTATTATTATTATTATTGTTTGAAATGTTATTTACCTGCTTTTTTTTTATGTGTGTAGGAAAAAAAAAAAGATTCCCCTTTTTATTGTGTTTGAAAAATGTGTACAATTTTTAAACCATAATAATAATAATAAAAACCAAATCCCCATAACTTGGGCCAGACAATAATAATGTATCTAAAAATCTGTGTATTGTATATTAATATAAATAATGACTATCTTCGAGACTAAGAGGGGATTTACATTTTACAACACAATGATCTTTATTGTTATAGAATGATAATTATTGGAAGGTATAATATCTGGGTTATATATTTTAATAGCTTAAATAAATGGCGCTGTATTATCCACACATAGCGCCAATTAAAGAATTCTCCTGAAACAGGGTTTAAAATGTATTACTCAATTAGTAAATTAATCAATACGATTTAGAGAGACACTCTTCAATAGAGAGACAATCCTCACTTGAAACATAAGTCTCAACTTGGGGAAATATGCCACGGTCTTTCAAGCAGAAGTCTATGCCATACTGGCTTGCGTCAGCGAGAACCTACGTAGAGGCTACATAAACCAGAACGTATGTATTCTTTCGGACAGTCAAGATGCTTTAAAAGCCTTGCCAGGAACTGAGGTCACCTCAAGGGTAGTCAAGGATTGTCTGGAGGAACTTCTGAAACTGGCAAAACGGAACAATGTTAAATTGATCTGGGTGCCGGGTCACAGTGGTTTCGAAGGAAACGAAAAAGTAGATACCTTAGTAAAGAAGGTAGTCAGAATGCCCTTCACAGGCCCTAAGCCTATTTTAGGAATTCCAAGGACTGCATGTAAACAGGTCATCAACGAGTGGTCAAATGCTAAACACTGTGATCTCTGGGGAAAAGTACCGCAGCAGGAGCTCGGGATGGTACTGCTTCACAGTGCAACAAAGAGGCTATCTCTCGATGCACTGAGGCTGAACAGGATGCAACTGCGGAGGATTACCGGATTCATTACCGGGCATTATCCCCTGCTGAATCATCTGCACACAATGGGACTCCATAGCGGGTCCATAATGTGCAGATTGTGTAGCGAGGAGGAAGAAACATCCAGCCAAATAATCTTTGACTGCGAACCTCTAGATTACAGCAGATACAGGATATTCGGTGCATCTAACCCCGAATATATAGGGAGGACCTGATAAGTAAGCTCCAAGCTATTGCCAACATATGGGAGAAGCGAATCTCGTTGGACTGAGGTAGAAGGTCAATCAAATATGTCTGATATATGGAATTAACTTTTCCATTGCACACTTTTTCTATAATAAATTTTGTATTTGATATTTAATTTACCTGCCTGCATTATAAATATTACATACAATATGTATGAAATTGATAATTTAAACAAATATTCAAATTATCAACACACATATAATAAGTATTTATATACATGTGTCAATATTCTTATTATAAACGCGATGATTACAGAAAGTTTTTATCAAAATAAGTTCTAATTAAATAAGTAATATAAATAAAATCATTATTTGTGTTATATTTATTGATAATATATAATAATTTATCATAAAAATACTTTTTTTTTTTTTAAACAATATTATTGATAAGAAACCATAAATATGGTGAGGAGTTGATTTTCGCTTTTCAAACAATTTTTTAACTGACAAAGGTCATTTGAATTTTTACACATGTTTAAAAAAAAAAAACAGTTTACTTTTGATTAAAAAAATATTTCAGTGGATAAAAATTATTTTTCGAGATTTCTGGAAGACCATGGGTGCATCAGATTATTCGTCATTTGTTTTTTAATCCGACTTCAAAAAGGAGGATGGTTTTCAATTCGTCTGTATTTTTTTTTTATAGCGAATTTCCGGAAAGGAAATAGAGCTATTGGTCCCGTACCGAAGTCAAAATTTCGCAAAAATTTCTTCAAATGTCCATCGATCCTACCTAGTAGATGTCAAAAATCACCATCTGTAAAATTTATATATATATATCTATGGACATATATATATATATTTATATATATATATATATATATATGTGTCTGTAATCACTCTAGCGGTCACAGTTTTCATTTTATCGGAATGAAATTTGGTATTTGAAGCGCTTTTGGTATTCAAAAGGTCAAGTTCGTTAATGGGTAAAATCGGACCAGGGGAAAGGGGGATTTAGAGGGAGGGGGAAACACAAAATTTTACATATCTCTCTTAATATTCGAAAAATCGAAAAATTTATAAGAAGTAAAGTTTTAGGTATTAAATTTTACTGTATTTTTGTTTCTTATCATTTTTTCTGTTACACTAATATTTACAGAAATATTGACGGTTTAAGATTGAAAACTAAATGCCTCACTATCTCTGTACATATTAGAGTTTGAGCAAAAATGATGAGATGACGAATTGTCGCAAACATGATTTTCTACAACTTTATTCCTTACGCATTTTTTGATTGTTCTAATATTAAAAGAGATATTTTGTGTTTTCTTCGTTCTTTATGCCCCCATTTCCCCTTCACGTATGACATTTATTAATAAAATTGGCCTTGCAAATACTAAAATCATATACGACATTTCATTTTGATCAGACTAAAATTGTGACCGCTAGAAAGTGATTTATGTATTTTAAGGAAATTCGCTAAGTTGAAGCAGCTCCTGCGTAACGAATTTTTATATTCTGTTTTCGGATTTTCTAATAATTTAAAAATATAACTTTACTCCACGAATTATGTTTAATATTTATTAATAATTAAATCTGTTTGATATATGCGTTTGTCTAAACACTATTACACACGTCATGATGCCATTGCCAAGTGCCCAAGGTTATCCAAAACAGATACAAAACATATCACATCTAGTATTGACGTGTTTGGTTGAATAAATAGACATATTATAGAAATGTGATGAATGCGAATACAATTAATTTTATTATTTAAAATATAATTTTAATGATATGTGAGAATTTTAGTCTAATTATCTTAGAACGCCGCACCGCCCGCTGTATAAGAATTGTAGTTGTCCTGCGGATTTTGAATAAGTGGCAATTCAGACACTCCATAATTTACTAATTTAATATCCAAGAAGATATCCAATTGTAATTGACACAAACAACTTAATGAACTTCAATAAACTAGAAACATCTTCACATACCTACTTGGAAACTGGGAGATTATGGGTTCGAATCCCGACAGCGGCAGTTTGTCAATTATTAAGAAAAAAAAAAGGGGCGATTAATTGACTAAACTGTCGGCGTATGGACCAGAACGAAGTAACCGGCTATGCCTGAGAAGGTTTTCTGCAGTTTCCTTCCCGAATTCCAGATGGATATCGGCATAGATCCTATCATAGTCGGCTGCAGACGCACATCTTACCAATTCCTAGACTATGCACGAAAATTCCTTTCACTACACTCACATCCTCACTTCCTTAGGCATCACAATGGACCTTATGGTCGATGTGTAGCCCGTCAGGGCAGCCTCTACAATCTATCTATCTATCTAACATCTTCACATTCCTGGACTGGACAGCAGTAGAAAATATCATGAACTGTTTGTTTATCTCTAAACGGGACAGACCGTCATCGTGGTGGATTGGGGGGAAAAACAGGATTTTTGGCCAACACAATGTTCTGTAAGAATCATTTGCGCGTTAGCGACTTATCTTCTTGATTGTCGAAACGCTTCATTTTAAATATATTATGAATGATCATTGTGTTCGGGGTCCAGTGAACAACGTCCGCCCCTTTTACGGTATGCAATAATA
The DNA here is from genome assembly GCA_963920215.1 of Nineta flava. Taxonomy (NCBI): domain Eukaryota; kingdom Metazoa; phylum Arthropoda; class Insecta; order Neuroptera; family Chrysopidae; genus Nineta; species Nineta flava. Next base: position 3,712,445 of record OY986042.1, read on the forward strand.
TATTTAGACCTTAATCTTGAAATGATAATTAATTTATGAATTTTTATTTAAAATTATTATTAAATAAATTTGAATACATTAAATATGAAAATTATGAATATTTTTTTTGCTGATTATGTATATTATTGTATAGCTTCTCAAGTTTTAACTAACAATATGGTACAATCAACGCCAAAAGTCGAGCTAAAATTTAAAAATTTTATAATTGAGTTTTCCCTTATTGATTCGGGTTTCGAAAAAATGCTTCGGATAAAATCGTTGTTCATTCGAAATATAGTAACAACTTTTATTCGAGAAGTTTTTTTCGAAAATCGAATGAATTCTATTGTTTTTCTGTGTTTGACGAATTCTTCAATTATTGGTTATCCAACAAATGGTCATTTTGTGCAGCCCCATTCATTTCTTCACTACTTCGACCTAAACTATTAACGCTATGAAGAAATTGTTCTAAAATGTGAGGATTATCTATTTCCTACAAAAATACAACTTTTTCAATCAACTGAACTTGCTTTGGAAGATATCAATGAAACAAAATTAAAAAAAAAATGAGTGCCATAGTGGTTTTCGAAGTTGAAAGTTAAACCCTCATACGATTCCACAAGTTCCGATCGACGGTAAAATTATTTTAAAGCAAAACATTACCTACCCTGAAGTATTTGCGTTTGTAGCGGTATCGCTTCTTCATTAAATTATTATTATAATTTTGTTCATCATTTTTATTTGTTGCATAACAACTATAACTTCCCCCTATTATCACGGTTGCTTTGAATGTTAACAACCTTGATAATTTACATATTAAAATAATAATATTTCATAAATCAAATCAAAAAAGATCAATTATATCTTTCATACATATTTATTATTTATTTAAATAATAATTATTTAATATATCAATCATTTACCTTTACACGTTTAACCCTAGAACACTAACCATGCGTCAAACTTACTTACACAAAAATAAAAATCACGCATGTGCCAAAGTCACGTCACGTGTCAGTCACTCCTCTACTACATATCTAACATTTCTCCGAACAGTGCTTTATGTGATTCCATCAAGATTGCTACTTAAAGTGCAAAGCCTACCATCTTGAAGAGATTTTTTTTTTAAAGTGGTGAGTAAATTTTACGTATAGTTAGTAATAAAAGAATAAAAAAATGCGCACCACTTTTAAAAAAAGACCTCTGCAAAATGGGAGGCGTTGCAAGTAACAATCTGCACTGTTTGGAGAAATGTTAGATATGAAGTAGAGGAGTGACTGACACGTGACTTTGGCGCAGCATGCATGGTTTTTATATTTGTATACGTAAGTTTTACGCATGCAGTTAGTGTTCCAGGGTTAATTAACACTTTTTATGATATTTTAATGTTCAAAATTGTCTTACAAGTTTTTATTTCTTACATATTTTGAATCTTATTAAACAATTATATAATTGTCAGCAAAATGTGTAATTATTGTTTTTTACCCAGTCTACATAAATCTTACGCATGGTTAGTTATGAAGGATTATATTTTAAGGTTAGTGTTCTAGGGTTAATGTAATTTTGAAGTAATATTGATAATATCAAAATTTGTATTAAATGTCATACCTCTACATATCCAAACAAACAACCAAATCATTAAAATTCTGTCATAAGTAATTGTACGCGTATTTCATTTCTGGTGTTTGATGGCATCCGGTTTGCGTACCTAGATCGTATATACTTACTATTGTAAGTACGAGTCGGTATACAAACAATTATGTGAAGAAATTAATATAAAAGGTTTTATACATATAGTTAGTTGGGTTGGTTACGTGTTATTTATTTATTTATGACTTCAGCAATTTTAATTAACTTGACTCAGCACAGCTTAATAACATAATATGTGACATTGCGAGATTATAATTTATAATTAATTCATAGAATGTGGATAAATAACATCACACTATGTTTAATTATAATATTCATTTGAAATCAAATATTTTATTTTTATCATCAATTATTATATCCGATATATATATTATATATACGAGAGGATATTTTCAATCAGAAATCTTCGCCATGCTAAGAGGTGCCCAGATTTGTAACACGAAAGGTTACAGTGGGGCACATATCATCAGCATCTTTTCAGATAGCCAGGCAGCATTTCGAGCCCTTGAGGCGTCAAGATTCCAATCGGGGATAGTCTATGAATGCTTCGAGGAGCTGAACCACTTGGCGCTGAGTAACACAGTCAGACTGATCTGGGTACCGGGTCACTCTGGCGTTAAGGGTAACGAAGTAGCGTCATCTCAAGCGCCCTTTTCACCTGAGCCATTCCCATAGCAAGATGCTCCGTAATTTACCGAATCAAGGGGTGGCAGCGACAGACTCGTCTCGATTACTGGAACTTTGCACAGGGCATGCGACAGACCAAGTTGTGCATTAGCACAGCTAGGCCATTCTACTGTGCTCGGTTGAGGCTCAATAGAATGCAGTTGATAAGGGTGGTGGGGCTCTTGACAGGACACTGCCGATTGAACTACCACCTTCATAACTTGGGATCTCTGATGATCCCACTTGTAGGGCCTCTATGGAGGACGATGAGACCTCCATACATGTTATATGTAGCAACAGAAGCCTGCAGGGTGTCAGATATAGAATGTCTGGGTCCGAAACTTTGGATCCATCAATCCTGGAAGCAATCCCGGCGGAGAAGTTGTGGGCCATCTGTGTGGTATCTGGCGTCGACAGAATCCTATAGCTTCATCCGCTTAAAATAGCACCTCTCACCCGGAGGCGCCTCGCCTTCGGGTGACAGGTTGTTCTCAAGGAGGGCACAGAGGACCCCTTGGTGCTAAGGATCCATTTGCGGTATCCCTCTTTCTAATTATTATTATTATATATACGATGGTATATTAAGTTTAGTGCCGACTTTGTGACGGTTGAAAATATTAATATCCGAAAAAAATTGTTGATATAGGTGTTCATAAAACGACCTAATTGTGTCAAGATCGACTTGTACTATTTGTTCGATGGGGCATTTGAAAAAGTTGTTATAAAAATGCACAGTATGGCTGATAATTTGATTATATGATTTCAGTTTCGTTATTTTTTTTTTTGGGTCAGGAAAACTTATCAATCTATCAATAGCTTGCGGAATTATAAGAAACAGTGTTTTCAATCACCCAGATTAGTAAATTAGGAAATTTTCAGATTAGTAAATTAAATAATGTTGTATGTTATTAAACTATAAAGGGTTGTTGTCATTATTAAACATGACGTCATAATACGCTCATCAACTCCAATGTATTCGTAAAATAATAAACTTTTCACAACATATAATTTGTTATAGTAAACGAAACCTTCATCCACAGTTCAACTCATTCGATTCGTTCAATGTACTTTTCAAGGTTATAGAACGTTTTTAATTTGTTATTAACTTATTATTTATTAAACATAAATTACCGAAGTATTTCTAAAAATATGCAATATTTTAGTATTTTGTAAATATTATTATTATTTTTTTTAAATACACAAAAATTATTAAACAATTAATTATAAAAATATGCGGCAACTTATGTTTACTTACTCATATTTATTCGGTTTCATAAATATTTACGTAGATATGAGATTGTGGGGAATTAGTTAGTTGCACTATATCTGAGCTATATTTTGGAACCATCTTGATATTATATCGATTTTCGTTCGTTGTGTTTAATTTTTTGTAGCGTTTTGTATCGTATATTACTCCACTAGACAACAAGAATCTAATGCCCTCTGCAAAGGGTTAGTGTAGTGGGATACATTACAGCCAGGGGCCAGTAAAATGGCCGGAAAGTAGGCTTACACACGAGGACAATTATGGTTTCCATTACTTGGCAGCTAGTAGCCATTAATTAAATTAAATACTGATATGAAAAAATTAACTCGTCAACCAGGAATCGAACCTCGGGCCTCTGGATAACTAGTCCAGTGTGCTTCCTCTACACCAAAGACGATTGTGATGTGACAGCCAACTCTTTCATATTATTCTAATTTTTTTATATATATATATATTTTTTATATATTTATTAGACAGTATAAACTTCTTGTTGAAGTGATATTTTTATTTAATATTTGTTTATTTGTGTATACTTTCGTGTCAACATACAAGTGTTTGTCCAAATTCCTTTCGGTTACGTATGACAAACTGTAGAAGACTATATATAGCGTATACTCCGACACATTTCATTGTCATTGAATTTATTAATTAAATTAAATACTGATATGAAAAAATTAACTCGTCAACCAGGAATCGAACCTCGTTGGCTGTCACATCACAATCGTCTTTGGTGTAGAGGAAGCACACTGGACTAGTTATCCAGAGGCCCGAGGTTCGATTCCTGGTTGACGAGTTAATTTTTTCATATCAGCTAGTAGCCAGTTTTGTCTGGACGTGGTGAGTGCAACATAATAATGTGTCAGAGGACATATGAGAACATGAGTCTCGCGGCTCTACAGTCGGCCTTTTGAGACACGTCCAATAATGTCTGCTACTAGGTCTCGTGATCCTGTTACTGGCACTCCGGCGTCCAATAAACTCGAATCAGTGTGAATTTGGTAGCCAAACTTCAAATCCTGTTCAAAAACCTAGACATTGTCACAGAAATTAAGAAAAGAAGAAGGATCTGCGTTAGTTGGGGCACCTCGGAAGAATACCAAGAGAAAGAGGTGCAAAAATGGTAGACGATAGCAACCCAGAAGTCTCAAGACAAGTGGGCATACCAAGACTACGATGGATAGACGATGTTACACTAGATTTGGATTTGGAGCCGATTTGGAGCCGGGAATTGGAAAGTTGAAGCTCAGATCAGACAGGCCTGGAAGACCCTTTTAAGTGAGGCCAATGTTCTTCATAGACTGTAGAGCCAAATATAAGTACTATATAATTTCAAAAGCTTACAAACACAGAACCATTTTGCTTCCAGTAAACGATGTACATTCAAAGACGCCACACAGACCTTACCGACCTAGATACTACGGATCCGAACACTGGCTATTCCCTTCCAAAAAATTATTCTTAGTGATAAGCAAAACTGGCCTAACTTCCACAAGAGGTTGAGAAATACTAATGAAGTCAAAGAAAAAAAAAACTTGTTTGTTCTCTTCAGGTAATAAACAGATGAATATAAATCCCTTTTCACAGATATTTATCGGAACAATATGAATCACATTTTATTTATGATCGTGAAATAACTAGTTTGTTGATCTTTTAAAACATTCCACCATCCATTATAACGTTGTTGATGATTAATTCAAAACAATTCGAAAGTAAAAATATAAATTTTAAAATAAAAAGTCATCATTTGGTCAATTATAATTCTCTGTGTTTAAAATGCATACACAGAGAAGAAGAAGAAAAAAAAACAAGAATTTACAACATAACATGTTGGCCACATGTGTTTCAACTTGAAAGCAAGAATCTTTTTAACTGCAAAAGCATGTGTCTGTGTGTATAATAATAATAATAATAATATCTCATTATATTATAATATGAGATTGTTATAAAACAGTACAAAATATTTTTTTAAATGTAATATAATAAATGTCGTAATCAATAAGAATATTCAGTTTAAATAATACACGACATAAATCCGGTCCGATTAGACAATCTAACAACCAACGGTCGATAAGAACCAAATTAATGATACCAATGTTTTCAACAATGCAGTTTGTTTTATTACCTCTGACATTAACTTAATGCTTACAGTATTTTAGACAATAACATAAACCATATTTTGACAAAATGGAAACCCGACTTCAAAAATCAAATATTCTATAACAAAAAATGCACTAAAAAGTAAAAAAATAATTGCATATTCTTGTGCCAATTTTAGTTCACCTAAGCAAAAATTTTTAAATATATATGTACTATTATTGTTATTTTTGGAGGCGGTGTCAACATAGAGAAATTCACATAACTTTTGGACACCGCCTCCAAAAGTAACAATAATTGTACATATATATTTAAAATTTTTTGCTTTGATGAACTAAAATTGGCACAAGAATATGCAATTATTTTTTTACTTTTTAGTGCATCTTTTTTATAAAATATTTGATTTTAGAAGTCGGGTTTCCATTTTGTCAAAATAGGTTTTATTTCTCGCTTTTTAGTGACTTTGAAGTTTTATAACTGATTTTATTTGTCTAAATATGGGTAGACCTACTAAACGACCAACTAATTTTTAGTGAATTTTTTTACGAACACTTTTTTTTTACCCGTTTTTTTTTTTTTGTAATTTTTAGTGCATTTTTTTATAACAGATTTTCAGTTTTTTTTACAAGCATTTTGTTTTTTTTTTTTGTAAAAATTTTTTTTTTGGGGTCGGTTTTATTTTTGTAAAAAATTTTTTTGAAGTCGGTCTTTAAAAAAATTTTTTTATTTTCCCATTATGAATGAGTATACCCTTTCAAAAAAAAAAAAAAATTCGCAGAAATCGGTTATCACATATAAAATGAGGATTTTCCTCAATTTCCCGGAGATCCTCTCATCAGAATGCGATTTGGTGACAATGGGACCAATCGGGAATCAAACCCTTTAAAACAAAAAACAAAATTCAAAATCCGTTCATAAATGACGGAGTTCTGAGGTAACAAACATAAAAAAAATAAAATAAAAATACAGACGAATTGAGAACCATCCTCCTTTTTTGAAGTCGGGTTAATAAATGTCGTAATCAATAAGAATATTCAATCAGTCATTCAGTTTAAATAATACACGACATAAATCCGGTCCGATTAGACAATCTAACAACCAACGGTCGATAACAACAAATTAATGATACCAATGTTTTCAACAATGCAGTTTGTTTTATTACCTCTGGCATTAACTTAATGCTTACAGTATTTTAGACAATAACAAAAGAAATCGCATTTCATTTGTTTATGATGGGGTTAATTTACCAAGAAACTCTCTTTTTACAATAATTATACAAATGCCAAGTAATAATTTTGTGGTCGTTTTGTTGTTATGATGTTTTTTTCAATCGTAGTTCAAAAGATAAAATTTGATAGGATTTGAATAACCTTTACAATAATTAAATTAACGTGAGAGTTTATAAGAATCTAAGAAAGTTTGCAATACACACAGCAGCAACTAAAGCAAGTAGATATCGTCAGTCAGAGCCGTGCCTGAGTATACTGAATATACCAGCGACTTGTAATGTGTATGGCCACCTCCAAGATAACATCATATAAGAGAAAAAAAAAGGCATTTTTAATTAGATTTAGAATATAAATAGCTTTGTAGTTTATAGGAATTATTAATAATTATCTAATCAGCCAAGTAGCCGAGTGGTCTAAGTCGTTATGTCTGCGTAGTATGCCTACTTGGAAACTGGGAGGTTATGGGTTCGAATCCCGACATCGGTAGTTTGGCTATGCTTGAGAAGGTTTTCTGCAGTTTCCTTCACGAACTCCAGATAAATATCGGCATAGTTCCTATCATAGTCGGCTGATAGGAACTGGCTATTCTTATCATATACACAAAAAATTTCTTCCACTCCACTCACATCCTTAGGCATCACAATGGACCTTATGGTCGAAGTGTAGCCCGTCCAGGGCAGCCTCTACAATCTATCTATCTAATAGTTATCTAGATATGCAGATAACGTCACTTCCAGAGTCTGTACCTCAAAAACTACGAACTTTTGGGACTTGTCCTCATGAGAACTTTTGATTAGGAGGTTATGCACCATGACAAGCTACAAAATACTTGAATTTAAGCCAATTTCAATACTTTTACACTCAAAATGCAAGCATTCCTGGGATTTTTGCCCATCAGAACTTCTGTTCGGAGGGATACTTTACCGGAATCTGCAAAATCCTTTCAATTCATTACTTGTTTATTTTTTGTTCTTTCTCTGCTCGCAAGGGAGCTCCTCCCCCTTTCCTGGTGACCCTGGCACCAAGGCGACTAGGTATTGAAGTCGCACAATACACTACAAGCTCAATCCAAGTTTCTTTGGATTAAGTTGGATCGGATAACGTAAATTATGGTCGAAGTTATTCTTTTTAAAGGAATTTTTGGAAAAGTAAACCAATGACGTAGATAATAAGACGAATAATGAATTATTTGAACATTGATATTATTCATTCTGTTTATTGACCGTCAATTTGCGTAATAATGGATTGTTGTTGATGCCGTCATTAAGACGAATGATTGAATACTATTATTGACTACGACATATATACACACACACTTTTCAAATGTGTGATGATAGTTACACGTGAAAAATACCACATACACATATTGTAATTTATGAATATTGTGAATAATGAATTTGTGATAAATGACCTTCATTTGATCTATGTTATAAATATAACTAACTATATGGTATCTAACAAAAACAATATTAAATATTTTTAATTGTCCAAATTATGTTACTTAAAATTAATTAAAAAAATATTAAATGTTAACAATTTTTAATTATGATAAAAATAAATATGTTACGCACATAACACATAACACATACCACCACACATTAAAGTATTTGTCGATAAGATTATCGGCAAGCAAGTCGACCGAACTGAGGCACCACAATGGAAACAAAATTATTATTTTTTTAATTCGTTGATAAGTGAATGTTGTTTCAATTGTATCGGGTATCACAAAAATTTTATTTAATATTTCATTATTAGTTTTTGGTATAAGCCCTAATGGCCAAACTAGACGCAGAACATGGTTGCAGCAACATTGAACAGCAACTAGCTTGTTGCTCCGTGTGTGGAGTGGTTGCAGCAACAAAAAGTTTGTTTCTTGTTGCTGCAACCACCCCATACACAGAGCAACAAGCTAGTTGCTGTTCAATGTTGCTGCAACCATGTTCTCCGTCTATTTGGGCCTTAAGGGGATCGAATGGTTTTAAGGGTCCAACCCGTCAAATCGTGCATTTTTATACAAAAAAAAGTTCCATTAGTTATAATAACTGAAGCTAGCCAATTAACTTCTTTTTTTTTTTTTAATAGTGGAGAAATTTCAGTTAGATTGCCAATAAATCCGTTGTAAAAGCTGTTATTATCCTCGTTGTTCTTGATAAGATCCGATCCCAGGATTAGGATAATCAACGAATCCAGCAGTTCTTGCCATAGTCTTAATGCGCTTCACCGCGGAAAATAGTCTAGTTTTACTATATATAACATGGGGAGCTATATCTGAAGTTTAACATACCTCGCGACGTGTCTACGTAAAAATTTCTTTATTCCCGAAATGATACGGGATAGGTTCGACATTTCCCATGGAATATAGATAAATTCAGTCCTACAAACAAATAAATGAAACTGAAGAAGAAAGTTCGATAATTGTGTCTTGACAAACATTGATTCACTGGAAAGTCACGCGCTATGGGAATGAGTTAACTTGACGAAATGCAATCGTCCACAAGTAAGAACCTCAAGCAACCTGCAATTTGCAACCTACACAGATAGAAGTAATTTCTTGAACCAAGTAAATATGTTTTCTTCAAAATATGATGATACTCTGAGAAAGAAATCCTTGTTTTCATTCAAGAATTTGTTTACTTGAAGATACTAGAATATATGGATATCAAATTAAAAATTTTATTATCCAATTTTTTGCAGAAAAAAATATTTAGTTTTTTATTTATTTAAATTTTATTTTCTATTCATAGAAATTTATTAATTTTTATTATTATTAATTTATGTGGTGCATAAAAATTCTGGTAATTTTATGACTTTTTTGTGTTTGGTTTTAAATTAAATAAATAATAAAAAAATATAAGGACAAGTTTTTTTAATTTCCATCTAAGTGAGATTTAATTACAATATTTTTACTTTAAAAAAGTATGTTGTTTTTTCTTATCTTAGATTTTATTATATTCTCACTAAACATATGGTTTATTACATGTATTGTAGATATTGTAGAATACAACAAATATTTTTTCATTTCATAATAGTTGATGATTGAGTGATTCTGACTGGTTGAAACGATGAGTCATAATAAATAATACTTTAAAAAAAACACGTCTGACTTTTTAATTCAGATATTATTTTCAGATATTTTTTTAAGTATTTTGTTGTCAATTTAAAATTTCAATCTAAATAACTTTGAAATTATTTTTTGACAGTCACAATTTTAACGTCACGAAATAGACTATAAAGAAAAGGATTTATTAAGGAAACAACATATCACTTACACTCTTTACTAAAGAGTATTCTCTCTTAATTTCGAATGTGCAGAATCGATAGAAAACTTGACAAGAACGGAAGAGATCTCTTTGTTATGGCAGGGTCCAGGCCACTACAGAGGTCGAGGTCAACAAAACGGTCAAGGATTTCCGTGTCAAGGACTGGAACCATATCTAGGAATAACTAGATGTCAGCCTACCTCTGCCCTTAACGACTGGGTGGATAAGTCTATGAACAGAAAATGAAAAGGAACAGACGGCTTCAGACAAGCCTAAGAAATGATAACTGGCTATGATATCGCAAGGTCTTATTGGTAAAAAAAAACATCAACCTTCTGGTTAAGGTTGTTTACCGATCTAACTACAAACACAGTAGATATCTACCCCTCACGGAGTTGGAGGACAGCTCATTATGTCCGAACTGTAACGTGGTGACTGACACGCCCTGTCATCATCTGTCACTACAGAGCCAGAAAGAGGTGCCTAGCCTCCGTCGTCTCGACTGAAATTGGGCACCTGGAAGGTTTTTTCTTACACACCGACCACAGAACCTGTATCGATAAGTAAAAGAATCTAAAAGATTCGTAAAATAGTTAGGATCTTTTTCGGAATCCCCCCCCCCTTCTTATCAAATTCGTTCCTTTTTCAGTGGAAATCATCCATTATGATGAAAAATGATGTTACCATCCATCATTTAATATGATGATTATTTCCACTGAAAAAGGAGGGAATTTCATGGGGGTGGGGAGTAGATTCCAAAAAATATCCAAAAATTATTACTAGCCACTTAACTTTTCTTAGCAATAATCATAATTTCTACAACACGGGTAATAATAATTTTGAAAGCAGAGTAATAAAATTTAATTTTTATGATGTAACCACTAATAATTGCCATAGTCAATGACTCAATAATGATAATAATAATTGAAGTGCTTAATATTAATAATTTTTTAATTACTTCCAAGACAAATTTTTCAAACTAATAAGGAAGATTTAATACAACAAAATACAAATAAGTCACGATTTTGTAACACATTTGTGTTATTTTTTTAATACACACACACATGGTTGAATATATTTTTTAAATTTACCCAAACCATCACAGGGAACAACAACATAACGTCATAACTAACCAATTTTGTAACCTTGAAGTAATATAAATCTTTTTTATTTATTTTTTGCTTGTTTTATTGTTTTTTAGCATGACGATTAGAGATAGGAGGAATATCTGTCTATCTGTCTATCTGAATATCTATACTGGTAAACAAGAAAATAAAACATTAAGGAATTACATGACTAACACTAAAATACAACAACAACAAAAACTATAAAATAGAAACAGGTAAATATTTAAAATTCACCATCATTTGTATTTTGTATGTCCTGTGACTGTCCGTTAAACATTTTATATTACTTCTCTTCATCATTCTTTCCACTTGTATAACACAAAAATAATAAATGCTATTTCCTAACCATTTATGATATGGCGTACTGTACAGCAGAGGTGGGCAAGAGTTGACTCGGCCAAGCTCTGAGTGAGAGGTAGGGAAGAGAGATAGAGTTAATACAGGGTACCTACCAATTATTAATATTTTCTTTTTTTAATTAAAACATTTTCTGAAAAAAATATAATAATACCAAATCTTTTTTATGGTCACTATTATACAAAGTAAATAATACATACAATCATTCAATACATACTCTGGAATTTTGGGCTGGTTATTTGGGTCATAAAATGTACCTTTTTAGTATATATCATATTTGTGTATGAATAAAATAAAAATATATAAAAAATATATATAAATCTTTTGAACCTTTAAGTTTACCGCTGGACCATTGTAATAAAAGAGGGAAATTTTTGCAAAGGATAATTTAAATAGAAATATAGTTTTGGAAATTCCAAAAAATTTGTCTAAATATTTTACTATTCATATCCGAGAACTAATAAAGAATTATTTACCTTATTTAATTATTTTTTCTTCGTATGGCGTATGCTCAGTATAGTGTCATGGGAATTTGATGAATTAAGTTAAATTTTACATAAAGTGGGAATTTGAGTTCTTCGAGTTAGTCTACTTTGAATTGAAAAAGTGAAAAGTACTTTTTGTAGTAGTGGAAATTATTTTTCGCATAATTTGTTTTTAAAAAAAAATAAAATATTGACTATACTATAGACTATACTATATAATTATTGGGCAATAATCGGTAGGACAATCTGTATTGAAACATCGTTCCGTCTTGCTTCAAAACATACCTTCTTTACTTACTCTCACCCAGCTTATGGAGAGCCCGTAAGGCTCAGACGAGCTGTCTGTGCCCACCTTTGCTGTACAGGTATAGCTATAGACAGCAATCAATTTCCAATTAAAGATTGTTTCAAGTGAGAATCACTTTGAAAATACGGGTGTATTCGTTTTGGACACTTTAGTTTAGTTTTTAGTTTTCGTCTTGGCGCTGGGTATGCTGAAAAAAAGCGCTAATTGTTGAGTTCCACGCTCCAAGTCGCTTTCTCTATCGTATGACTTTTCGATTTTTCTATCAAAATTGGATTCCTTGAGTGAAATTTGGTAGACTAAAAAAAAAATTCCCAGTCTGTCCAATCCAGTCTGTTTTGCCTCTACCCACTGCTCTTTCTTCAACTTTTTTTTCCCATTAATCAAACTCTCTTGACCGCATGAAATGTTCAAAATAGCTCAGTTGTTTTATCTACAAAAGTTTTGTAGATTTGCTAATTTTAATTATTGTCAATTTGAAGAAAAAAAAACACGTAGAATTAATTACTCCATTAACAAATTTATATACCCCATTTTTTTTTAATTAAAAAACATAATTTCATAAAGTTATTAGTAAAAACAAAGCAACAAAAATAAACAATATGTATTCAACGAACAACGAACAGCACTTTGTTCTACAAAATACAAACATACAAAAGTATAATATAAAGAAATGGCGCCCCAACTAATATTATAATAATATTTCTCTATCTACACTCCCGGTAAATTCATAATAAAATCATTTTAAGTTATATTCCTGGTATTTGTATGTGGTATTTGTATATATATATATGTCTCTGTCGTCTGTTAGTAACTTCATGTTGGTTGGTTGCTTGGTATGGTGGTATATTTATTGACTCTAGTGCTAGCCTGGCATACTTTCCGCTAAATACTAAAAAACATTCTCAACTCTATTCTGGTCTAAGAGCTGCCTACATAAAAGTGAACTGATAAAACATAGTCGTGATTTTTTCTCATAAGTTTCCTATGATATCGTCTAACCAAGAAACGCATTTTGCAGAAGTCTTAGGTGAGGCGGATAATGTGGGTGAGAGGTCAAACGTGTAGAGTTTTGATAAAAAAAAACCGATCGAACATAGTTCTGAAAATTGGTGTAGTATTACTATTACATATTGAAAATAGAAATTGGAAGAAAATGTTCCCAGAAGTGTAGGTTGAGGCCCAATCGCTCCCAGAAGCGGTAAAGTGGTTAACTTTCGAGTTGAAATTGGACTCATAAAACATAGTTCTGCAAATTTGTTTACTGCAAGTTTACGATACAATTAGACTTTGCCACAACTTTTGCAGAAGTTAAAAGTGATGCTAAATGACCACAAAATTTAACTTTTGGAAAAAAATTGTATGTATTTAAAAAAAAGTAGTAATCAACACCGTACACGTGATAGAAGTGAAACTTCACTGAAAAAACTTAAAAAATACAACGAAATAGTTTATATTCTCTATAGAAATGACAATCTAAATTGATATTTTAAAATTGTAACAAAATTTTAATAAAATAAACATAAATTAATGTTTAGAAAATTACAATAAAAGGCAACAGCACAGTGTTCTCAAACGGTCGCCCATCCAAGTACTGATTGTATCCAATGTTGCTTTACATTAGTGATCAGACAAGCACTGTTTTATTTAATATACTACAATAATATATATTCCTTATATTGGTCATTTAGCCTCACTTTTAACTTTTGCAAATTTGTGGAAAAGTCGTATTATATCGTTAACTTACAGTAAACAAATTGCAGAACTAGTTAACCACTTTACCGCTTCTGGGAACATTTTCTTCCAATTTCTATTTTCAATATGTAATAGTACACCAATTTTCAGAACTATGTTCGATCGGTTTTTTTTCATATCAAAACTCTACACGCAGCTCTTGCTTATGGTCTAAGATCCGACAGTGAAAACCTTCCCTCATCCGTTAATTGATTGAAATATTATGGAAAACGCTTATTGCAATATAAACAATTTGGCAATGTAATGTCTGCCAGGGTAGTTCTGCTGCAATTAACATTAATTAATTAATTAAAAATTGATTTTTTCATAATTAATTCCCTCACGTGTTAATTGAATTTTGCTTGTTAAATAACATAGTATACGATACGACAAATCTTGTAATAGCAGGCAGCGCTGCTTATTACTGCTACGGTTACCTGCAGCCAGGTGTTCAAACTTAAAGTAAACTTAGGTTACTTCCCTCATATGTTAATTGAAAATTTTTTAGCTAATTTAAAAGTTCAGAATAATTAGAATACATCCATAATTGGCAGCCGTCTTAAAATCCATTACAATCAAGTGCAGTCTATATAAGAAAATTAAAAAAAAATAGAAATTATAAAAAAATACCTTGTAGAGAGAGAGAGACTATTGCATTATTCCACGAAACAAACAAGGAAAGTATATGATCATGCGAATGTGAATCATGAATGTGAATTATGTATTCCGTTTATCATGAACTCTACACAATCCACTATTAGTCATAGATAAAATATAGTAGTGGGTATTATCAGTATAAATACAGTTAGAAATGGAGTAGGCTTTACAAATGCATGATCATATACTTTCCTTGTTTATTACGTTGAATAATGCAATAGTCTCTCTCTCTCTACAAGGTATTTTTTTTATAATTTCTATTTTTTTTAATTTTTCTTATATAGGCTGCACTTGATTATAATGCATTTTAAGATGGCTGCCAGTTATGGATGTATTCTAATTATTCTGAACTTTTAAATTAGCTAAAAAAATTTCAATTAACATATGAGGGAAGTAACCTAAGTTTACTTTAAGTTTGAACACCTGGCTGCAGGTAACCGTAGCAGTAATAAGCAGCGCTACCTGCTATTACAAGATTTGTCGTATCGTATACTATGTTATTTAACAAGTAAAATTCAATTAACACGTGAGGGAATTAATTATGAAAAAATCAATTTTTAATTAATTAATTAATGTTAATTGCAGCAGAACTACCCTGGCAGACATTACATTGCCAAATTGTTTATATTGCAATCAATAAGCGTTTTCAATAATATTTCAATCAATTAACAGATGAGGGAAGGTTTTCACTAATGCCGGATCTTAGACCATTAGACGATATCATGGGAAACTTATGAGAAAAAATCACGACTATCTTTATCACGACTTTTATCAGTTGACTTTTATGTAGCCAGCTCTTAGTCTATAAGTGAATGCAATGCATTACATATCCACAAATAAGTCGACTAAGCATTGAAAATCCAACATGAACTCTATGTGTAGTATGTTTGAGGTATGACTCATCATCTCCATAACAAAAAATATATTATAACAAAATCACTTTATCACTCGTGTTTTTTTTTTTACTTTTCTGTAACGAACTTCACTGCCTGACTGGCTGGCTGGCTGGCTAGAACAGAGGTGGGCAGGAGATGACTCGGCCAAGCTCTGAGTGAGAGGTAGGGAAGAGAGATAGAGTTAATACAGGGTACCTACCAATTATTAATATTTTCGTTTTTTAATTAAAACATTTTCTGAAAAAAATATAATAATACCAAATCTTTTTTATGGTCACTATTATACAAAGTAAATAATACAAGCAATCATTCAATACATACTCTGGAATTTTGGGCTGGTAATTAGGGTCATAAAATGTACCTTTTTAGTATATATCATATTTGTGTATGAATAAAATAAAAATATATAAAAAATATATATAAATCTTTTGAACCTTTAAGTTTACCGCTGGACCATTGTAATAAAAGAGGGCAATTTTTGCAAAGGATAATTTAAATAGAATTAAAGTTTTGGAAATTCCAAATGATTTGTCTAAATATTTTACTATTCATATCCGAGAACTAATAAAGAATTATTTACCTGATTTAATTATTTTTTCTTCGTATGGAGTATGCTCAGTATAGTGTCATGGGAATTTGATGAATTAAGTTAAATTTTACATAAAGTGGGAATTTGAGTTCTTCGAGTTAGTCTACTTTGAATTGAAAAAGTGAAAAGTACTATTTGTAGTAGTGGAAATTATTTTTCGCATAATTTGTTTTTCAAAAAGAATAAAAGTAGTGTATTTAATAATGGAGAAGACATCGCAAGCAGTCTTGGATAAGTTCAGATTATTATTATTGTTATTATTATCATTATTGTTATTATTATTATTATTATTATTATTATGTTTTTTGGTGTATCTCTCCATACTGTAAAAGATATTATTTAAACAATAAATATTTTATAAAACTATTTCTAAATTGATTGAATAAATTATTGGGCAATAATCGGTAGGACAACCTGTATTGAAACATCGTTCCGTCTTGCTTCAAAACATACCTTCTTTACTTACTCTCACCCAGCTTATGGAGAGCTCGTAAGGCTCAGACGAGCTGTCTGTGCCCACCTCTGGGCTAGAACGGCTAGAGTGACTCTAAACTCTAAAGTGACTGTTTGTTTGTTTGTTGTATGTGGTGAGTGGTGAGTGGTGACTGTGTTGTTGTATCATCCATGCATGCACATCGATGACGACGATAAAAATCTACTTTACTCTGTTATGTCTGTTTTGGTCGTAGATCTTAACCAGTTTTTATTGTATTACCATTTTTAATATATCTAAGTTATTTTTGTATACAAGTATTTTTTTTACAGTTTTTATAGTCATTTATTTGTATAAATATTTTCAAATCGATTTGCAAATCTTAGTCCTCATGTCCAGAAGTGAAGTAAAACGTGGGAGAAGACGTTACCACGCCGCGATTATGATTGGACCTTTAAAATCCGTGACCGCGTGATTTCCAACCCTAATAACTTTTAGTGAAATCTTAGTTTAAGTGAAGATGCCACTATGCTCATGACTCAATAAAATCAGCGCAACTTCACTCATTATTTAAAGCCAAATCCTTCTTTAGATAATGATGAATCAAGAACCACCACATGTTTATCTTAAGATTCAATTCATTCTATCTAAACTAGAACTAGACCACATAAAATATAAAATAAAGGATCCCATTTTAATGTTTCATTATAAAATTTAATTTGTTTGGTAACCTAAATATTTTGAAATAAATATATTGTGAGTTAAACAGAAAAACCTTGTGTACAAAAAAAGAGTATTATAAATTGTTTTCAAATAATTAAGTTTGTTTTTATTTAATTTGTTTTTTTTTTTTTTTTTTTTAATAATCCATGAACTTTGTATATGAACTGGTTTTGTTTTACCTTAATTAGAAGAATCTATGATTTCATACAATTTACAATATAAATATAGAACAAATAATAATATTATTCTAAATTTATTTAAGGCAGTTCTAAGTATTAAATACAGTATAATAAACTTACTTATTATACAGTGCATGTTAATGTTGTACTATGCAAGAGTTGTGTTTACAAGTTTGACTTTATAGGTACTTCTTAAAAAGGGTCATCCAGGTCTTTCTGTCCTGGGCTTTGAATTTCCAGTTCCCGGATCAATTCCGGGAACCGGGAAGTAGTAAGTTGTGCGGATGCAACCGACTTTTATAGGAACTATGCCGATATTCATCTGGAGTTCGTGAAGGAAAACTGCAGAAAACTTTCACTAACATAGCCGGTTACTTCATTCTTGTCCATACGCTGATATTTTTAGTCAATTATCGGCCACCGACATGGCCGCGTAACAGTCGTGGTCGAATGGTTTAGGTCTGGGCCTAGGGGCACCACAATTTGGAAGACGTCAAATATCTGTCAAATATGTGTGCATATGTTTCATTTGTGCCTTATTCATTAGGGTATTGGGATAATGTTTCGAATAATAGGGCAGAAATTCATTAGGAAATTTTGAAAAAGAACGGTTAATATACAGTAAAAAACTTTAATTCAGCTCCATCCAGTAAGTTCATAAATAACAACAAGATTTAGGCAAATTATAAGCTCAGTGGTCCTGAGTTTCCTATCAAGAGAAGATATCTAAGTTTAAAATTAAAATAATTTTTTATTAAATTCTAATATATTCATCACATTATCAAAAAGGGGATTAGGGACGCCAAATAGGAATGGACCTAGGGCGGCAACTAACTTAATGCCCCCGCTACTTCCCACAGTATAGTTTCCCCTATTCAATTTCCCGTTGAGTTATTCAGTTGTCATTTGGGGCTATTGAAGATCTCGTAACAAGATGAAAATAGCGACCCAATTTAAGTTCATATTGTGTTCTATATCATACGATTTTGAACTACTGTTCGTTTAATTTTGAAAATACTGAATTTTGACGGTATTTTTTCTAAAATATATATCAAAACTTCCCGATCATTTACAATAATACACTCGGTTCTTTTATTTACCACTAATGGGGTGTGTATATACAATTTCCTGACAACTGTTCTGTAAGTAAGACATATTTTTTTGTAAAAATCAGACAAACATCTGCAAAAATTATTTTAAAAAATAAATAAATAAAAACGTATTGATAAAATAAAATGTTGAAATATTTTGGATACAAAGGAACAAATATTTGTCCTTGGTTATGTATTCAATTCAATTCACTTTAAATTAAATTATTAAATTGAATGACCATGCAGCTGATTTTTTAACAAAAATAATAATAAATATAAATAACTTTCTTATTTAATTAAAAAGTACAAATTACAAAATTTCAGACATTTGAATAAATTATTTATTTAATATTAATTATTTTATTCAAAATTATTAACAATTTTGAAAATGATAATAATAGTATTTAAAAAAAAATTTTATTAATAAAATTATCTTTGAAAATGTTTTTATTTCAAAACAAAAAATTATTTTTCGGTGATAATTTTTCAATACACAGTTTATCAATATTTTCATGGAGTTTAAAAGTAGTATTTTTATTCTGTCATATTTTTTATTATGAAATTAAATTAGAGAGATTAAATACGCGATAATTATGATTTCCAATGTTCATATGTCTGATATTTATAAAGGCCCAAATAGACGCAGAACATGGTTGCAGCAACATTGAACAGCAACTAGCTTGTTGCTCTGTGTGTAGAGTGGTTGCAGCAACCAAAAAAGTTTGTTTTTTGTTGCTGCAACCACTCTACACACAGAGCAACAAGCTAGTTGCTGTTCAATGTTGCTGCAACCATGTTCTGCGTCTATTTGGGCCATAAGGGACGTCGGCAGACTTCCCAATTTGTAGTTACGATATAATATATAGCCAGGGTATATTAAGTTTAGTTCCGTTTTTGTAACGGTTGAATATATTAATGGCAGAAAAACATTTTTGGTATAGGTATTCATACAATTACCTAATTAGCCCATTTCCGCAAAGTTGTCCATCCGTCCGTAAATACGATAACTCAAAAACGAAAAGAGATAGCGAGTTGAAATTTTGTTTGTGTGTTCTATAGCTAAAGAGTAAGATCCTTAAACTGCCTATCTTTGAAAGCGTAGAGATAGAATAAAAATTTGAAGACAAAAAATGTCCCTATTTTAAACATAAACAACTTTTGTTTGAAACTTTTAGTATATACCGGAGATTTAAGCAATTAACTCAGTTAGTTGTTATTTTCACTGGTTATTAACATTTTTGCCCGGCACACTTAACTTTTTCGCGGAACACTGGTGTTTGAGAAATCCTGTGATCAAACATTTCAAATTAAATTTGTGGTAAAATCTCACCAGTGCATTCACCGAATTGGAAATTTGCAAAACAGGCAATCATCTAAATATGATAATAATTAATTAGCAACATGATTTGATATTAAACAAACATCTTTTAGATATTTTTATTATTGTTAATGATGATAATAACCATTCAAGTATTTATTTACAAAACACGTCATAACAAATTAAGTACAAATTCTATGAAATAATTACAATATTTGATAATTAGTAATAAAGTAATAATAATATTATTTATATCATGACTTTTATTTAAAGGTTCGATTACATTGAGAGAGTGAGTTTACAAGCGCTGCTAGTTAGCGAGATTAGAAACGGGAGCGCGAGTCGGCGGCTCATGGGGTGGTGATGATGACACACAAAATTGTCCACTCGCTCAGTAGAGCCAACTAGCTAGCGAGTAAAGCACGTGTTTCAATATGCGACGGTTTTTCAATCAGAAATCTTCGCCATGCTGAGGGGTGCCCAGATTTATAACACGAAGAGGTTACAGTGGGGCACATATCAGCATCTTCTCAGATAGTCAGGCAGCACTTCGGGCCCTTGAGGCGTCAAGATTCCAATCGAGGATAGTCTATGAATTCTTCGAGGAACTGAACCACCTGGCACTGAGTAACACAGTCAGGATGATCTGGGTACCAGGTCACTCTGGCGTTAATGGGAATGAAGTACGCCCCTTTCATCTGAGCCTATCATTCCCATAGCAAGATGCTCCGTAATTTACCGAATAAAGGGGTGGCTGAAACAAGCTCATCTCGATAACTGGGACTTTGTGGGGCAGGGCATGCGACAGGCCAAGTTGTGCATAAACTCAGCAAGGCCATTCGACTGTGCTGGATTGAAACTCAATAGAATGCAGTTGAGAAGGGTGGTGGGGCTTTTGACAGGACACTGTCGATTGAACTAACACCTACATAACTTGGGGGTCTCTGTATGTAGGACGATGAGACCTCCATATATGTTATATGCACCTGCAGAAACCTACAGGGTGTCAGATATAGAATGCTTGGGTCCGAAACCTTGGACCCATCAATCTTGGGAGCAATCCCGGCGGAGAAATTGTGGGCCTTCTGTGTGGTATCTGGCCTCGAAAGAATCTTATACCTTCATCTGCTTAGAATGGCGCCACTTACCCGGAGACTTCTCGCCTTCGGGTGACACGTATTT